>JAJPGS010000515.1:1212500-1812500 GCA_028654335.1 Alnus rubra
TCGGCATTGAGATAGCAAGCTCAAAGCATGGTATATTTATCTTCCAACAAAAGTGCATACTTGATCTTCTCAAGGAAACAAGATTGCTTGGATGTAAAGCCACTGACAATCAATAGAGGTGAATGGCAAACTGGGAGAAGATAGCGAGAGCCCTCTGGTGGATAAGGGCAGATATCAGCGATTGGTTGGCCGGTTGATTTATTTATTTCATACCCGTCCAGACATTGCATATTTTGTTAGTGTGGTGAGTCAATTTACGCATTCTCCATGAGAGCCTCATATGGAAGCAGTTTACCGCATTCTTCACTACTTAAAATCCTCACCAAGGGGTGTTTTTTCGACATGGTCATTTGAAAATAGAAGCCTATACAAATGCAGATGGGGCTGGCTCGATTATGGATCGACAGTCCACGTCAAGGTATTGCACATTTGTGGAAAGTAATTTGGTTATATGATGGAGCAAGAAACAGTCGGTGGTTACTAGATCCTGTGCAGAGGCAAAGTTCAAAGCCATATGGCTCATGGAGAGTGTGAAACATTATGGTTGAAAATACTCTTGAAAGAGCTTGGACTTGACCCCAAGGATTCAATGCGATTATATTATGACAATAAAGCGACAATCAGTATTGCTCATAATCCAGCCCAACATGATCGAACCAAGCATGTTGAAATTGATCGACACTTCATTAAAGATCAACTCCAAGAAGGTATCATCTACACTCCATATGTGAAGATGGGAGAACAACTTGTAGATATCTTGACAAAGAGAGTATCTAGTGGAGTTCTTCATTCAGTCTTATGCAAGTTGGGCATGCAAGACATCTATGCCCCATCTTGAAGGGAAGTGTTGAAGATAGAAACTTACGATTTGATCCTCCTTGATTTATGCTTATTATTATTCTGATTTTATGTTGATTTGTTCACACATTATAATATTTCATTATTCCTTTCCATATTCGGTTTTAGGTCTTTTTTGTTTAACCTATGTAGCCGTATGGAATTAGACAATTGAATAAGAATTATTCTCTCCTTTTTCTCGATTATTCTTTTCTACTGAAATTAGTTCTCGTCCAAAGTGAAAACATTTTGAATAAGAAAGCATAGTTTGCAGGTCAAAATTTGTTCTAAACAATGTGGGCTGTATAATATCCTTCCTTGAACCTTCCTTATAGATAAAAGATGCACTAGGAACTCCTAAGAGGGGTCAACCCTAGTACACAATGGAGGGTAAGAGTTAGTCCAACATGATCTACTACTAAACAACTCACTATTTCTCTCCTTGCTTAAGCATTATCGAAATGTTAATAACTTGTTAAGAAGAAAACTCATTAAAACTGGTACATCCTCCCTCTAAACTCCCCTGATTTGAGGGAAATGAAAAAAAAAAAGAAAAAGAGGAGCTTTGAGGGGACAGTAACCCTCCTACTCCCCTCAAATCCTCTCCCAAAAAAATACATCAAAACAGGGAAAAGAGGAATTCCCCACCCTCAGCCTCTCCTTTCCTCTACTCTCCTCCATCCAAATGGGTACTTTTTATTAGAAGATTCTGTAAGGACAACAATGATAGACATGCAAGCAACAAGCTTATATATACGTGTGTATGTGCCTGTACCTGCATGCATTTGTGGCAGATAAGTTTTTTGCAAAAATAACTACTAGAAGTGGCGAGAAAGAGTAGCTTGCTGGAAAGTTACCGATGGAAACTTTTGCTGAGCCTGGCCTTGCAAATCATGCAGCTGTGGCAGCTGGTTCTGCATGAGGAATGTGACAGTCAAATGCTATGCATCTTAGATGTTGGCAATGAAAACATCCAGCAACAAATAAATATCAATTTCAGATGCAGATTCAGACAATTCCTATTTGGAAGATACAGCTGAATTTCTTAAGAAGCAAAACATGCAGCAAGATCAACAAAGAACAAAATTCAAGGCTCTGAAACAGATTTTTGTAATATGAGAGTGAGAGGTATTAACAGAGATGATTCTTTCACAAACAAAGTTAATGGTAACATTTTTCCTAATTTTTTAATCTTTAACCAATTCAAAATAGTTTACATTCATAAGTTTCAGTCATTTTAAATACAAAACTTACCTCCACCAAGTCCTTAAGAACCTTCAGATTTCCAAAATTTAGATTTTATCCAAAGCAGAACCAAAGTTTCTCTACAAGTTCCTTTCTGAACATATGAATAATGAAGGGTGTTCAAGTGAGAAATTTGTTTTCCACATTGGATATATGTCCTCTACTTTAGATGGAAAACTGGAAGCATTACTTGCCAAAAGAAAAAACTCTGGAAGCATAAAAGACGAAACCACTTCAAATTCACGTATTTCAGTGTCATTCCTCACCTGTCCCAGTCCTTGCATCCCAGATTGCCTGAACTGTTGCTGAGCAAGCAGTTGCTGCTGATGCTGAGGTATTTGCATCAGTTTTTGCCTTTGCTGCTGCAGCTGCTGCTGTTGTTGCTGCTGCTGCTGCTGCTGCTGTTGCTGTTGTTGTTGTTGCTGCTGCTGCTGCTGTTGTTGTTGAGTTTGTTGCTGAGGAGATGGCATGTTCATCATGTTTGTACCTGACCTAGGAGAATTGGCATATTGCAGTGGAGATGCCGTTGTGTTATCAAAGGAAGTAGCACTTGTGGCACCAGAAGGAGACGCAGCTGATCTTCCAATAAGTTGTGAAGCAGAAGCCTGCTTAAAAAGTGCTTGGTAATTGGACCAAAAACAGACATCTTCAGAAAAGAAGAGACCCTAATTCTTATCCTACAGATGCAGAATATCAAGCCACAACAGGCTCATACAATGTGAAACATCAATTTGGCAACATTGAATAGGTAAGATGAGACCCTAACCCATACAAATCAATTTCGATCAATTGGGAATATCCGGTCCAAAGTCCCAATCCAAGACCAAAATCCTTGGGCCAAAGTTATCCATTGGTTGGATTTGGTTTATGAAGGGCTGGGCTCAACCCAACTAAGTACAAATTTGAATATAATTTTTTTGATAAGTAATCGAGATATCATTAAAAATGTAAAGCACACCCAAGTATACAGGAAATATACAAGAGAAACACAGCTAGAAAGAGAAAAAAGAAAAAGAAAATCGTGAAAACTAAGCACCAAATGAGATACAAATGCAACTGTCTAAAGATAAAATAGTATAGAAAAAAAAAAATCTCCTCCAACGTTCTCCAATATTCTCTCACAATCCTCAAAACTTTTGTCATTTACAAAACTTGTCATTTATTTCCCTCCAAAGACGCCACAAAAGGCAAGAAGGCATCATCTTCCACACAATAGCATTCCGAGTGCTACTAGCAGTCCACCAATAAGCAAACAAGTCAACTACTTGTCTAGACGTAACCCAAGACAGCTCAAAGCGACTGAAAAAAGCATTCCATAAAGCACAAGCAACCTCACAATGGAGAAGAAGATGGTCAACGGACTCCCCATTCCACTTACATATATATCACCTATCGACCACAATGATCTGTTGCTTCCAAAGATTGTCCATGATATTGACCAAACAAAAAAAGCCGCCATCAAAGGAACCTTAGTCCGCCAAATACTCTTCCAAGGGAAAAAAAAAAAAAAATGTCATCATAACAACCAAGACCTTATAGAAGAATCTAACATCGAACAACCCTCTTTTGGAGGGGGCCCACTGGAGCTTGTCTTCACCTACCCGCCTCACTTTAACTTAATACAACAAATTGAATAACGAGGCAAAGACATCCACCTTTCAATCATGAGCCGCTCTAGCGAAGCTTACGTTCCACTGATTGGAGCCACCAGAAAGCTCCAAGTGAGCCACTACGGAAGCATTCTTCGCACAAGCAATACCATATAAATCATGAAAGGCTTCTTTTACTGTCTTGTCCCCACACCATAGATCATGCAAGAATCTAACCTTGGAACCATCTCCCACCTCAAAACTGGTATGACTTGAAAACTTCCCCCAATCCTTCCTAATATTCTTCCATAACTCCACCTCATACGACCCATGAGGCTCATTAGAACACCACCCATCCCACGAACTGCCAAATCAGAATCATCCTTCGCGCCAGCAATACCATATAAATCATGAAAGGCTTCTTTTACGGTCTTGTCCTCACACCACCGATCATGCCAGAATCTAACATTGGAACCATCTCCCGCCTCAAAATTGGTATGACTTGAAAACTTCCCCCAATCCTTCTTAATAATCTTCCATAACGCCACCCCATACGACCCAAGAGACTCATTAGAACACCACCCATCCCACAAACTGCCAAATTTAGAGTCCACCAAAACTCTCCACCAAGCCTCTCTTTCATGTACATAGTGCCATAACCATTTTCTTAAGAGAGCACGATTGAACATCAACAAGTTTCGAACCCCCAATCCTCCCTCAGAGATCAGAGAACAAACCTTAGGCCAGCTTACCAAATGAAATTTGAACTCTTTGCCTAGCCCACCCCATTAGAAATCTCGTTGAAACTTCTCAATACGATTTGCAACACCCATAGGGAGAGGGAAGAGGAACATGAAATATCTTGGCAAATTGGAAAGTGTGCTCTTAATAAGAGTAACCCTACCACCCTTAGACAAGTACATCATTTTTCAACTAACCAACTGACGCTCTATCTTTTCAATATAACCATCCCAAATAGACTTGGCCTTAGAGGAGGCCCCCAAAGGAAGACCAAGATACTGAGAAGGCAAACAAGAAACCCTACAACCCAAAATACCAGCCAACACATCGACATTATCAACATTACTCACAAGAACCAATTCCAACTTAGCCAAATTGATCTTCAAGCCCGAATCAGTTTCTAAACATATGAACAAGCACCGCAGATGACATAGATTATCTAGGTCTACCCCACAAAAAATCAAAATATCATTAGCAAACAGAAGGGGAGAGATGTCAATCCCACCAACATTCCCTATCCCCACATAGAAGCCAAACAACAAAACCCCACTTACTACAGTAAAACTATATTATAGGGAGATAAGCAAAACATGCAGTAAGCAAATCAACCAAGAATCAAATGAAGAAAATGTGGAGTAAAACACACTTAGCGAGTAGGCTTACATTTCCATGTTAAACTGGTTTGGGCCAGCCCAAGATTAGCCAACCCAAGGTCCATCTAAGAAGGATCCCAGATTGAGCTCAGTATATGATATAAAGCTCCATATAATATTGTGACACCTAAAAGTTTCGCAACTTGCATGAAACTTTAGTAAAAGATTTCAAAAAAGTCTGGCCATCATAAAGAAAAAAGCAAAAAGAAAAAAAGAGGGAATTCCATATTACATATACAAAAATGATTGAGAATGAAAAGAATGATAATTTTGGACAAAACTTCACAAAGGTCATGGGAGAGAACATAGAAACATAACTAGTGCACAACGAACAGCCAAGAAGAGGATGCGAAAGGATATTTTTTGATAAGTAAATCAGTTTCATTAAAAAAGCGCAATGAGGTGCAACCCTAGTACACAAGAAGTATACAAGAGAACCCCCTAATCAAGAGAAAAAGATGAACAGAAGTTCAAAAAATCTGCAAAACTAGAAACAAGCGAGCTATGATGTGCTAATATCCAAGAATAAAAAGTGTTGAACATTAATCACTTGCATTTCTATCACCAAAGTCTCTTTATCTTTGAAGCTCAAAGCATTCCGCTCTCTCCAAAGGCACCACATTTACGTCGGGTATTGGGTATATCGGTGTCAGAAACACCATTTCTGATTTTCGATCGAAATAGTCGGTAAAATCGGGTACTTACCCGACATTTTTCCGTGGAAGCTTAGTTTCGAAATTCTTGGATAAGGCAGGTAATTCGGTAATTAGTCAGTCGAAACTCGGATATGCAACAAAAGTTTTTCTTTATATAAGCTTAATGAAGGATTACAATTAAAAAAAAAAAAAAAACTAATGTTGAAAGACAAGAAATTTAGCAAGTTACCTCGCTTGATTCAATAATTTCACTTGAACACGAGTGAGAGAGACGAGAGTGAGAGAGACGAGAGTGAGAGAGACGAGTGACTGAGGCGAGAGAGAGAGAGAAAGACGGGCGGCTAGGCGTGTGCCACGGGCGGCTGGGCAAGGGCAGCAGATGGGCGTGGGCAATGGGAGGGAGTGACTCAAGCTCTGCTGCTCTAGGGTTAGGTTGGTCATCCAACCAACCAACGTTCCATTTTTTCAATAATACAATTCCAAATAGAAATAGCCTTGTAAGAAGCACCCAATAACAAATCCAAATACTTTCGGCAAAAAATATACACTACAACCAAGAATACTGGCCAACCCTTTTACATAGGAGGGTTTTCACGTAAAAATTTTGGTGTCTTACTTGAGGGTTGTTTGATTTATTTCTTTGCATTATTGGTGAGTTGATTTTTTGTGCTAGATTGACTATTTAATTGCACAACGAAGGGTAGATAAATTATGATGTGTTTGTGATTGGTGTTTACTTTAATATTATGGGTGTGTCATGGGGTTGACAACTAGCCGGGCAAAAATTAGTCTAGGGGTGTTCAGCCTAACATTCTCCCACTTTGCCTACAAGAACGATTTCTAATTTTGCTAAATTAATCTTCAATCCAAAAATAGCTTCAAAAGATAAGAAAATGCACCACAAATGTTGTAATTGTTCTGAATTTGCATCACAAAAAATCAGAGTATCATCGGCAAATAGTAAATGAGACACTAACAGCTCTTCATTGTTCCTCGACCCCACTGAAAATCCTGACATAAGTCCCCATCCACTGTAGCAAACATCATCCTAATGAATGCCTCCACAACACCAATTTTAGCATGTTCACTAAGACCTTGGAAATAATTTTATAAACACCACACAGTAAGCCAATTGGTCAAAAGTCCTTAATGTCAACAGCATCTGCCTTGTTTGGGCTTATAGGAACAAAGGTTGCATGAAAACACTTCTCAAACTTCCGCCAAGTATGAAACTCCTTAAAAACTGCCAAAATGTCCTCTCTCAATACCTCCCAACAATGCTGAAAAAATTAAATAAATAAATAAATTCGTAAGGCGCCCCTAAGTACACAGATGATATACAAAGGAGAACCAAAGCTAACCCGAAAACCCAACAAACAACCAAAGCAACAGGAAAAAAGTAAACCTAAGGACCCGAGAAACAAACCACAAAAACCCCCAAGGCATACGGTTAACCCTACATCACACATGGGTCTTGCCTTTCCTACGCCTAGAAGAAGTTTTAGAGTCGCCATAATTAACAGAGCTTTGCAGATTCAGAAGCTCCTTCGTGCCCTTAGTCTTCTGACGCTTAATCATTTCTTCCGTAATAGCCCTGATCCTCTCGCCATGCTCCTCAGACACCGTCCACGCATACTCCTGGGACAACCTCTTTCAAATCCCAGGAGCCTTCTTCCTAACATCTAACTCTCACTCCGACGTCAACTTCTCATCCCTCTCAGCCGAAGAGAGTGAATCTGTATGGGTAATCGGAGAAACCATGGAAGACGTTTCCAGTGCTGGAAGAAGAGAAGAAGCCTCAGAAAGTCCGACTACAGAACCCGAAACCCAGGGATTATCGAAGGAAGACTCGGCCCGGCTACAACACCCGAATCCCCATCTACGTCCAATGAATCTACACCCACTGAAGCCACCCCAGATTCTGACCCCAAAGAAATCTCCGTCAGACCCGATCCCACATCTCAGTCTGGATCAAGGTGCCGACAGCTAGGCCCACCCCCGGAAGAAGACAAACCCAAAATCACCTAGAGACTGCCGGCGATGTCAACTCCGGCAGAGGAGGAGACGACGAGGTCTCCTATTGAAGAAGACACCCAGGAGAGCCCAACGAAGCCATACCCACACTCTCAGAGGTTTCCAATGGAGCGTTCACCAAGAGACCAGTAGAAAGGCGATCCGAGGGAGACCCAGAAGTAATCTCTGGCAACATCTCCAGCAGGATGCTCAACGGACGGGAAGGAATAGGTTTCAGGAAGAGTCGGGCTAAGCGGAAACCCAAGCGATGACCTAGACCAATCCCAACAAAACAGGCCAAAAGTTTTCTTACAGCCCGGCCCAAAGCCAAGTTAGACCCCATATCTAGCTTGCTCCACGTGCGACGTTTTGAAAGTTTAAATTTCAAATTTGGATGTGCTAGAATCTTCTTACCTGACGGACAGAGAGGCTGGTCAATACCCATCAGTTCATGCGGAGGTGCTTCTAGAGAGAAACAATCCACTGCCGTTCTAAGCTCTTCCTCTGTTTGCCTTACCGACAGGAGAAGGTCCAGATCACACGGCTCCGCCGAAGCTTGAAACAACCTGGATCGACTACCCCCCACGATAGGGCCCGTGCCTGACCTCAAGACCTCTACAAAGGAGGGTCCCTTCCAATAAGGAGCCAAACCCAGCTTTGGCTCTTCTTTCTTCCCCTTGTTTTTGACCAACATAGCCGGAGACCCAAAACCGCTATCCATTTTAGCAGGAAAAAAAAAATGAAGAAGAAGCTACCTTTCTCTCATCTGAGAATTTGATCTAACCCCACCCACCACAGCCCTCAGGGATCAAAATGAACCATTTCCAGCCACCCAACCTGAAAAGTGCTACCTCTAGGAAACGGCCAGCTTGGTTACTGCCTCTCCTAGTGATCACGATTTTCGACCCTTCCCTGAAGGATTTGATGAACTCTTGATCTTCCGGGTAACCCAATAGAATCTCCATCGTCAATGCGAGCCACTCCGAGCACTAAGAACTGATGACGATCTCACCGGAAAAAGTTCTTTTTTTCCCCACCCTCAGCCTCGATGGCCCATCCAAAATCGAGAAGACGAAAGACTCCACGATGAAACTTTTCTCCATCTCAAAACACCCCCAACCCACAACACGGCCGACCCAGTGTACTCTACATAATTGCTGGCGAAGAGGAACCCACAAAGAGAAACTACCGGAAGAAGCCCCTACGCTCAAAACAAGAGAAACCCAAGGACCAGAAGAAGCGAAACTCGCACCCCGACAGCATGACGAGAAGAACGGAAGTAGAAGGTATGGAACTCCTAGCTTAACGCGCTCTCACGCGCCGAAGTTAGTGAGAGAGAGAGAGAGAGAGAGAGAGCCAATTGTTAGTAATTTCTTGCAGCTGTATCTTATAAGCTGAAAAAATGCCATATAGAAACCATCTAGCCCCGAAGCCTTGTAACCATTCATATCATCCTTCACCACCTCCTACACTTGTTGCTCCTCAAATTCTCTTTCCAACGAAATACTCTCATCCGCATCAATGGAAAGGAACGAAAGGCCACCCAACTTTGGTTGCCAACTAAGCTATTTAGAATACAATCAATTGTAGAATTTCACCATATGCTCCTTTGTTTTTGTAGAGTCAGAAGACTCTACAAAAGAATCCACTGATAACTAAAGAATCCACTGAGTTATTTGTTCGATGGGTATTCGCCACCCGATGAAAATATTTTGTATTTTATCCCCCTCTTTCAACCATAGGGCCCTTGATTTCTACCTCCAACTCACTTCTTCAAGAAAAATAACTCTCTACAATTCCTTAGACATATCTTCCTTCCTCCTCCGTTAAAAGTCGGCCCTCTACAATAAAATCCAGATCCCAAATACCCTCCAAAATATCCTTCTTTTTCTTCCCTACATTACCAAAAACATCTTCATTCCATTTCTTCAAATTTACTTTCAATGCTTTCAGCTTTACTTGCCAATGTATAACTTGGTGATCCTTGAAAACTATAGGATAACTACAATGTTTTCACCTGCTCCACAAATCCCTATGATTTCAACCACATATTTTCAAACTTGAAATACCTACTACCTCCACCTAACACACCACAATCCAACATCAATGGAAAATAATCTGACAAGATTCTTGGAAGTATCCTCTGTGAGACATCATAAAAATGTTCTTCCCGTTAAAGAGATGGAAGAAATCTATCAATTCTAGACCAAGCCTACAAGTCCTGATTATTTGATCAAGTAAAATTCTCACCTACAAGTGAGATGTCCGAAAGGCCCCGCTCAAAATTGAAATTAGAAAAATCTACCAAAGCTGGTGAATGTCTGAAGTCACCTGATTTTTCGCTCGAAAACCAAATATTAAAATCGCCCCCAATACACCACAGCAACTCCCACCAACTCATAAGACTGACCAATTCATTCGAAAGATATCTCCTTACACCATCATCATTTGGACCATACACCCTCGCAAACGCCCAAACAAAATTATCCACAACATTCCTAAAAGAACACACTACTAAGAAACTCCCCACACAATCCTCAATCTTCCCCACCACCCGCCGGCCGCCAATCCCACATTAACAAAATCTTTTTTGAAGCCTCTCTCGCCCCATAAATGTCAAATCTACATGTTGACAACCCTATAAACTACAAGTCACCTCCCTAAAAATATACTTCGATTTCATCTTTAATAAACATACAATGTCCACCTTCCAATCTCTGAAAAGTCCTCTAATCCCTAGAATGATTGGAAGAAATTGTACTAGTAATAATCAAATAATCAATGGAGCTATTTCTTCTATTTGAATTGGTCACTCGGTGGAAAACTTTGTGCACTTATCATCCTCTCTCAACCACAACGCCGAAGAATTTTGCCTCCAACTAACCTCCTCCAATAAAGTAGTCCTCTCCAAATCACTAATCGCTTTAGCCTTTCTCAATTTCTCCTTATGACATAAAGCTCTCTCTTCTTCAATAACATCAATTCCATCTCAATTGCAATATGAAGATGCAATAAGGGAGCCCCTTGCTTCATTGGCAAACCACAAGAACCCTTATGGAATTTAATGCAAGTAATGCAAATCCTCATGGGGAAATTCCACAATTTCTTTGATTAAACTACCGGTCCTTAAACCTCCCCCAGTGTGGTTGTTCCCAGTTCCTTTACCAAACTATCTTAACTTCAACTAATGGGCTTCTCTGGGAAATCCTAGGATATATATTAGAATTCTAGCTCTTTGATAATGGTATCTCACTAACGGAATAGGGTTTAAGTTCCAACTAACTTCTTATCACAACAATTTTTTTAAACCCACCGTTCAATTAAATTTCCTCACTATATTTATCGCACATGCCAGATTTCCCAACGCTTACATGCCACTTAATATAAAATACAAAAACTTATTTGTTTAGTGTATTAAGATTTCCAAAAAAAACATAAATTTGAAAACTAGAGGCATATCAAATATCACAACATTCAGATGTCATTAACTATCAAATACAAATTTGTTTCCTTTAGTGTAATTAAGAATACAAAAAACATAAACTTAAACACTTTATGGATAAGATGACTCTTAATGTCCAATCACCATTTGATAAGCTTGATAGTTTTTTTTTTATAAGTAAGAAAGGTTTTATTAAAAAAGCATAAGGCGCCCCTAAGTACACAATGAGTCTACACAGGAACAACCAAACTAGCCCACAAAAAGAAACCCAAACAAACCCACAAGGACCTAAGCCCTTAAACCCAAAACCCAGAAGGAGCACTCAAAGCTACAACACATGAGCCTTTCCTTTCCTCCGCCTAAAGGGCACGCTTGCATCACACAGGAACAACAAAACCAGCCCACAAAAAGAAACCAAAACAAACCCACAAGGACCTCAGCCCTTAAACCCGAAACCCACAATGAGCACTCAACGCTACAGCACCTGAGCATTTCCTTTCCTTCGCCTAGAGAGCATGCTTGCATCGCCGTAGTTAATGGAGCTTTTCAAATTCAACACCTCTCTCCTCCCTTTGATTTAAGACGCGCACCCTTTTTAACCCGATGGAAATTCTCTTCAATGGCATCTAAAATCGCGAAGGACGGATCTTCATCCTCAACACCATTCGACACCCAATCCAAGGGCATGTCGGGACTCAGGAGGACAGACACCCAAGGGGTAAGGGGAGTCTCCATCCTCCCCAACCCAAACCTCATCGCATTGATCCCACACACCACAATCTCCCCATAAGGGCCAAAACCTACCGACCACTTCTGAGATTGGATCAAGCTATCCGACCTGAAATTCACACCCTTTTCAGCGATTGGAGAGGCGCAACCACCCAAAGGGAGGGAACACTCAGGAGAAGGAAGCCTCGCCGAAGAAAGCTAGACGAAGGAGACTTACTGACCACATTCCCACCTGGCTTCGGCAAGGACTGGACCACAGTCCCACCCAAAGACGGCGTCGTCGGAGCACTGAGAGCAGTCACAGCCTCGTCAAATAGAGAAGCATCCATCTGAGCAATTCTGCCAACCTTCGATCTTTGGTGATATCTCAGCACCAATTTGGACTCGGACGGGTAGATGGGAGCCCCACACTCCGACATTTCCAGAAGAGAAAAGCAGAGCCTTTCTCCCAATGTAGCCGCCCTCAAAGAAGAGGCACCGAAGGAATCTAACCCAACTTCAGAGAAGTTGAGTGCTGGAGAAAATCCCTCAGAAAACCCCTTAGAATCCAAATTTGAGCATCCAAATGGGACACTCACTGCTTCTAGAGGCAGAGGAGGCTATTGCAGAAGGGGACCCAGAAAACGCCGAAACAAGACCAAAGATCGCCGGCAACATACCTGGAAACGCAGAGGCTTGCACGGGAGAGGAGGTGTACATAGAAGACTCCGGAGCAGAAGAATCTGGCCCAAACCCTGCCGGCAACTTCTACTGCCCGTTTTGCAAATCCCTCGGAAACAATCTAAGAGAGATTAGCGGCCAACGACGTGTTCAAGCAAGAGCCGGCGCCTTCAAGAGGAAAGGACAGCGGCCTCGCAGGAGTATCTTCAGCACCTTTAGACATCTCATAACTGGTCGGAGCAGACAACCCGCCACCCATGTCAACCGATGTCGTCACCTCCGGCCGTTGAAAACCTGATGTAGACCTAGAACCCAAAGAGAGCTCAAAACCCGCTTCAGGAACCAAAGGGAGCCCTTGACCCGTAACCTCAGTCTGCTTCTTAGATTTGGGCATCGTCATAACCCAGCCCAGACGAAAACCTTTAAAACTGAAAGTAGGTTTTAGACCCAGCTCAAAAGCAAACGAACGACCCAACGACCCGACCCATCATCCTCACTAAAAGGTTCCTCCACGTACGCAGATTCAAACGAGGCAAAATCTTCCTCGTTGATCCTGGTGTGCCTTGGGCAGAGAGAAAACGCGGTGGATGTTCCTTGCCCTACAATTTCAGCAACAAATCCTTACCCAGAGGTTCCTTCTCCATCACAAAGCAGTCCAGGGCCAATCTCACCTCCTCTAAGATTGCTAGTCTCACCACAAGGAGAAGATCAAGGTCACACCTCTCAACCAACGGAAACCGTAACTTGACAGGGCCCTCTAACCTCACCACCTCCGCGAATGACAGTAGAGCACCACCCACAAAGGGCCAAGCCCCACCCGAGCTTGGGGAGGAGACCTTCAACCCCAAAACCTTCTTCCCATCCTTCTTCTCCACCAAAGACAACACACCAAAAGGAGAAGACCCAAACGTGGTTTCCAGAAAAACCATCACCTTGCACAACTCATCAACCACTCTGTTCTAGCCCTGCCCTCCTCATCCCTCCGGGAACAAGATGAACCCTCTCCGGCCACCCACTGCATAGACCGCCAGCTCCAAAAAGTGACCATCCTTATTACAACCTTTCCGAACAATCCAAGCCTTCAAATCTTCCCAGAAGGATTTGACAAAATCCTCAACCCCCTAAGACCGCAAAGCCTCATTCACTGCTACGACAACCCAAGCAATACACTGCAAACCCAATAGCACAACCCCTAAGAAGCCTTTTCTTCTCTCCTCCATTCTCAACACAAACTTGCCTTCCTCCACTGAGAAGAGGAAAGTTTTGGCCTCCACAAAGAAACGCCTCTCCAAAGCCATCCTCTAGAGAACGGAACCCTGATAAGCTTGATAGTTATGGGAAAGACATCCGATTGTTTTCAAATTTGGCATGCGTGATAAGCCAATAGAGGACATCAAATCTTTCTTTTTTTAATGTAGAGGACATCAGATCTAACAGTAAGTTCGACAAAAAATCAATTTAAAGAAAGGTTATTGAGTTGTGTAACTTGAACAACTCATATATGTGTGCATGTGTGTGTGTGTGTAAGCAAAAAGAGATTGTTTGTATGATTAGTAATGGCAATTACACATGGAAGAAAAGTAACCAAAATCAAGGGACGACCACATGAAATAATGTTTAGGTTTTGCATAACTAGAGCAGCCTCCTCGATTCACAATTTAAGGAAAAATGAACTAATCATATCAAACTCTAGGGGTGACACTTAAAGAAAAACGTCAAAGATCTTACCTGCAACAAAGTGCCCTGTCCACTCATATTATTTGATGAAATAGGAGTATTCTTTAAATACATGCCTGCAAGTGGTTTTTGCAAAAGCCACCTAAATAGAATTGATATTCAATCCAATTCCACAAAATAAAATCATGCTTGAACAACAAATGACTGATTATTACCTGATGCATCAGCAAAACTCTGCATTCCATCACCTACAGTGACCACATCTACCAAATGCAATGGAAGTGCAGGTGTGATCTGCCTCTGGTCTCCAGGTATTCGCAATCCTACATGCATGTACCAATCAATCTAAATGTAAAATTTCCAATCATGATTAGACCAACTAGCATTCATCTGACACGAGAACTTGTTGCTTTTATTAGAAATTATGTTACTTTCAAGATATACTTGCACAGCTTGGTTCCTAAGCCAAATCCTATGACTCTGTGCTACAGCCAGACAGGAAACATTGCTCTTGCACAACTGTCCCTAATAGACAATTGATCCTGAACATCAATATCCAGTTTAACAAGCAGCCAAACTCAGCAAAGAATAATTAGTAAATTCAGTATGACTAGCTCTGAGTTAAGAGTTGAATAAACAACCCTTAATTATATGCAAATGGAAAGATTATCTTAGAAACTGAAAAGAGTAAAGCCCGTGTCTTTTTTTTTTTTTTTGGATAAGTGGTAAGGCCATATCTGATGTGATGAAAGAATAATATAAAACCTGGAGTCTTTACCAATGATTAAAGAATAATATAGGCTTACAGACACAATTCTACAACATATGGGAGGGATTGATCCACTGAAAATTCATATGAGAACACAATTCTATAAGAATCTCACTGTCACAGCTAACAAAAATAACTCAAGAATGCAGAAAGGACACAGATAAGACCGAATCTGGCCGCTGTTGCTTCAATAGGTACAAACCATCATTTAGAACTCTTCTTAGTGACAACAAATATAAGGTATTTAATTTCTGCTGAACTTTTCTTCATCATAGAGTCGGTTTAATTTTCTATGTTTACTGTCTGACCACAAATTGCAGAAACAAAGCTACAATACTAGATGCCTTAAGAAATGTCACAGGTTTTGATCTTAAAAGATACAAATAAGACCAAGAACCTATATAGAGTTAGAGCTGGATGAAAAGCAGATAATCTATGAAGGCTTTGAATGTCAAGTGGGAGTTGAGAGTAATGCCTTCGCCAAAATTTACGGTGGCTCGGAGCAAATTCTCTTGTTCTTGAATTTTTGCAGCCTGACCCTTATCCAAAGTTTGGGCAATTGGTGGCCCTTGCCGAGTTCCAAAACAATAAGCTTTGCGAGTCTCAGCTAATACTTTTTCAGCACTTTCACAGGCTGCTCCAATCATATCAATTCTAGCCTGTAAAATGGAGCTCTCAAAATGCATGAAATTCATAAAAATGAAATAAAAACTAATATTGGATTATCAATCAACTCTGAAACACCTTTAACTTCTCAATTTGTGAGGATATTGGCAGGTTTTGCATCCCATGAAGCAACTGCTCTCTCTTGGTGTTGTCATCCATTTCCATCTCAGGCAATAGCTTTGAGGACAGCATAACTGGTAGGACTGTAATCACAGAATCCCATTGATTGATTTAAGATTTTGATTGCTGTATCATGTGTTTCATTGGATAGTGATCAAAAAAGTATATTCAAACTCCTATTTTAAGTCCACCGCCTTTGTCTTTTGGGATATTCTTCTCTCATGTATGTACCCATTTTAAGATGGACATGGGTCAAAATTTATTAGAAAAACACAAAAAGCGACCCTGGAATTTGTGGGTCCTTCCGTTGCTATTTCTGACATAGCTAAATGTAAAATTCTTATAACAGTCGTGTGATTGTTAAACTTAAAATTAGAAGAGCTCAAGTTACATTAGCATCAAACGCAAGTATAGCTCATACTACAGCACGATAATATTCAAACAAATGCAGCAGTAGACTAATGAGGTTAAAATGTCATCTTGCCTCCTTTTACTTGGTTTAACAAAAAAATGGTTGAGAAAAATAGATTTTTTTTTCCTTTCCTGCTGGTTTTAAGGGTAAGGACTAATTGAAATAAAAAGATCTAGATAAGTCAAAAAAAAAAAAAAGGTTAATATAATCATTAACTAAGATCATTACAAAAATTTTGTTGATGGGTTTCAGTTTGAAGTCTCAAATAATTTGATTACCTGGGCTTCTTTCTTGCTATTGCAATAATATGACTAAAGCGCAATGTCATTTCACCATTGTTTAACGTAAGTAAAGTGATTTCAAAGCAAGTAACCATATCAAAGCCATCATTTTACCAAAACACAGTTGAACAGATTCCAGCATACAACAAATCTCAAACTTACCTGTTCATAATTGAATAGAATTTTTTAAAAAGATGAGGCATCCAGGTAATCAAGGACAGAACTTAGTTCATAGCACTCCATCCCTCCTCACTATTATATAGCTACGATGCACATGCGTTAGACATGAAAATTCTTGTTCCACACAAGAACCATTCAAATTTATCAAATTGAACCCAAAATGGCAAAAATAGGTTTAACTAAATATCAGGCATACACAATATGTGGAGATTGGCAAAAATGCATGTATATGAAAAATAAAATAAAAATCCAAAATTTCAAAGGAAATCAAAATATAAATTAAAGTTTTGTAACGAACAAAAAACCAAACACCATCAAAATATAGATAAATTAAAAGATTCCAAAAAAATTCTCAAATCATTTCTTCCTACTGAATAACATTATGCTGATATGCTCTTAAATTTTCAATTTTGAGTAGCCTTAAGTCACAACTTAGAATGATTTTCACAAAAGTAAAAAGAATTCTACAAACTATAATACCTTTTATTTTATAGATAATTTCATTATCATTAAATAAGTGTAAAGGGGTGCCACCCTAGTACACAGGGAGAATACAAGAAAACCCCTAATCTAAAGAATAAGATCAAAAATTCAAAAAATTTGCAAAACTAGAAACAAGCAAACTATGATGGGCAAACATCCAAGTATAAAGTGTTGATCACAGTCTACAAACTATAATATTCAATGCACAAAGCTTTTCACCATGACCCTATACATTTTGTAAGTGAAGGTACCAATATGCTAAATAACCCCTTAGAGCATTCCTAATGGATCTGTCTCTCACTTTTAGCTAGAATAGCTAAACAAAATCATAAAAAAGCATTCCATCCCATTATCTACTAAAAATGCAAAATAGATTTGTCTTGGACATGTGGAGTTACACTATTCACAAATGCATCTTGTTTTTAATATATCTTTTGGGCATCTCTCCTTCTCTCTCTTTCCCTTCTTTTCCTTTTCTTTTTTTTCTTTTCCTTCTTTTCCTTCTTTTCTCACGGTTGCTTGTGATTATAATTAATTAGTAGTTATTTTTTACTTCTTCACAACAAAAAAAAAAAACTCGTATTGGCATTTACAGCTTTTTTTCCAATTTCATTGATGATATTAGTTTTAATCAAACTTAGTCACTACAATATAAACAATTTAAGGATTGCAATTCTTTCTATAGTAAGGTGCAAAATAGTAGTAAACTTTAATAACAATTAGAAAAGTGACCATTAAAAAAATTATTGTGTTAGAAAAATGACCGTTTTAACGAAATGACCATTGTAAAATACAACCGTAAGAAAAATGTTCGTATGAAAAAGTATTGGTGATGATGGAGAATAGGGCGGTGATTATGCTACTAGAGATGAAAGTTTTATTTGGTGTTTTTTTAGTAGAGATGAGTTTTTAATTAAAATGAATAAAATATTCTAAAATTTATATTATTTTAATAAAATAGATAAGGAGTTTAGATAAGCTGTTGGAGTAAGGTTTTGAAAGATGGTTAGCTAAGTTAGCAAAAAGGGGTTTTGGTTAGCCATTTTGCATAAAAATTTACATAAACCATTGTAAGTGCCCTTAGTAACCAATTGATTCATCTCCATCATACATTCAGCACAGATTGATAAAATAGAGTAGCTCTTACTTACAAGACATAATAGAAAAATATATTACAAGTAATAAAAAGATTTTAAAAATAGGCAGAATGGACTTGAAAGAACAAAGTCAAGCTGATCTGTTGTGTCCTACCAAGAGGTCCATAACAGTTTCTTTATCTTTCTTTTTTTCATTCAGGAATTGTGACTTGTTTAAGTATGGATGGGTGAACAGTAGACAAAACAAATAAGATGTGGTTTAAGTACGGACGTATAGAAAAGTGTTTGGCGTACTCAAGCTCCTTCTAGGGCTACTTTCTTTGTGTGGACTGCGGCACTCGGTAAGATACTCACCCAGGACAACCTTAGGAAACGACATGTTATCGTGATCAACCGAGGCTGCATGTGTAAGAAGACCGAGGAAACTGTGGATCATCTTCTTCTCCACTGCGCGTGGCTTCTGTCTTGTGGAATTCTCTCTTCAGCCGTTTCGGGATGTCTTGGGTTATGCCTAGACGGGTTATTGACTTGCTTGCATGTTGGTGGTCATCTGGTAGATCAAGGAGTGTTGCTGTTTGGAAAATGACGCCTATTTGTATCTTTTGGTGCTTATGGTGGGAAAGAAACAATAGGATTTTTGAAGGCTTGGAAAGATCCTTGGATGAGATCCTTTCTTTGCTCTATCACTCTTTGTATTGCTGGACTTCGGCTTATGTCCATCCTTTGTATATTTCTTTTTCTGACTTTCTCACTCGCTTTTCTATTTCTAGATTGCTAGACTAAGGGGCGCCTTACGCTTTTTCTATAAAATTAATCTCTTACCTATCAAAAAAAAAAAAAAAGTACGGACGGATAGAATGCGGCCATTTTGGATCAAATTTTAGAAGTGTAAGATAGTTTTGTCCAAAAAAAAGTTTCATAGCGCAATTATGTGTCAACTTCTATCAGCTATACCCGATTGTAGTACCATTAAAAGTAGTACCAGGGCCCATACAATCCCATGATTGATGTCAGTACTCCAAACCATCGATTGAAGGTCATGAATAAAAGCCTGAAGCTACAGCCAGCTAGAGGAGATGTTGATAAATTGTGTAATCACCCCTATCAAGTAAACCTCGAAGCCATACAAAGTGCCCCCTGCACATAGATTGAGTAATAATCCGGCTTTGCCCACAGGCTGGCAACAAGAAATTATTTGCACCCAAGGGGATTTGAACCTTATACCTAATGGAAATGCCACCAAAACCAAGGCCCTTACCACTTGAGCCAACCCCTTGGAGTTATGACCGAATTTATTTGGGACGACATTATTGAGAAGATAAAATGTCGTTTGATTGGATGGAAGATGATGTACTTGTCAAAGGGTGGGAGAGTTACTTTGATTAAAAGCACTTTATCTAATATGTCTACTTACTTCATCTCTCTTTTTCCCCCACCGATTGGTGTTGCTAATCGTATAGATAAGATACAACGGCATTTTTTTGTGGGATGGTATTGGTGAAGAGTTCAAATTCCACTTGGTTACCTAGCCTAAGGTGTGTACTCTAATTTTTAAAGGAGGGTTGCAGGTCTGAAATTTACTTTTAATCAACTGAGCTCTTAGGGGGAAGTGGTTTTGGTGCTATGCTCATGAAAGAGAGGCCTTTGTAAACTACTTGTATGCTTCTTCTTCTTTTTTTTGATAAGTAATAAAAATATATTAAAAAAAAGCGTAAGGCGCCCCTAAGTACACAGGTAGTATACACAGGAGCAACCAAACCAGCTCAAAAAAAACAAAGAAAACCAACAAACCGCTAGACCCTAAAACCCAAGAGGCACTCCACACTATATCATGTGAGCCTTGCCTTTCAAACGCCAAGAAGGTGCGCTTGCATCGCCGTAATTATGAAACTCTTCAAGTTTAACAGCTCCCTCATACCTTTGGTCTTTTGGCGCGCAACCATAGTTTTCCAATGAAACTCCTCATCAATGGCATCCAGGATTGCCAAGGATGGATCATCTCCCTCATCACCATCCAACACCCAATCCAAGGGGATATCGGACGTAAAACACCCAAGGGGATGCCGGGACGTAAAACACCCAAAGGATAAGGGGATTCTCCATCCTCCCCATACCAAAACTCGTCGCTCTATCCCACCCTATGCCTCCCCATTCGGGCCAAAGCCTACCGGCCACTTTTGAGACTAGATCAAACCATTAAGCCCAAAATCCTCATCCTTTTCAACGTTAGGAGAGCCGCAACCACCCAAAAGGGAAGGAATCCCTTCCACCCCAACTTCCTTAGCCACAAGAGCCGATGACGACACGACCGACACTTTAGGCGAGAGAATGGGTTGCACTGACCGATTGAGAAACCCCCTCCGAAGAAATCCCCTCACCAGAGAAGTTTGCTTAACAACAGCCTTCATGGAAAATGCCTCACCGACAATATCTGTCCTCATTGCCGCCATCGTCTCGGCAAATAAGCTCTCATCCAAATGCACTACTCTACCTTCTCTAGCCCTCCTATAGTAACTCTGAAACAGCTTAGCCACCCCAACTCAGCCGCCCCAGAGAAAGAGTCACCGGAAGAAAAAGACCCATCACCAATACCTACTGGTGCCGAAGAAGACCCCTCAGACTTGAGGGAAACTTCCAAAGACGCTGAAGACAACGTCTCTGTGGTCCGAGAAAGGGGTGTAGGGGCAGAAAACAACAGACCAGAAGAGAAAGTTGGCGAGGGAGGAAAAACAAACCTTGGAGCAACAGGGTTTGCAATCAAGAGAGAAGGTAGAGCTACATCCTCCAACGCCGACACCAAGACGGAATCTATTGATACAACCTGAGCTAAAACACACCCACCGGCGAAAGCAGACCTCACCTGAGAAGACCCACTCTGCTGGACTTCGAAATCCCTGGTTGCAAAAGAAGACAACGCTTTGACCGTCGATGGTGAAGAAACAAGCCTCGCCTGAGGACCTACGACATCTTCAGGAAAGGAAACAGACCCAAGATCCGAAAAAACCCTAGGACCCGCTCCGGGTGCCAAACCCAGGCTAGAACCCATTTTCTCACAAACCAGTTTGGGCTTAGATGTGAACCAGCCCAGACGAAACCCTTTAAAACCCACTGTGGGTAAATGATCCAGCCAATAACCAACCACCCAACCCACTTCAACCTTACTCTAATTGCACAACTTTCTCCACGCAAACCCTTGAATCTTCTTTTGCGAGCGATTGACGAGAGTACCCTTCATATTCTTCACTTTCTTCACTGACTCAGAGCTCTCCTCTGGACCAACCTCCACCCTCTTCTCCATATTCTTCTCTATCTCAGAAAAATCCACCGCCAATCTCAGATTCTCACCTACGTTCTCCCACTCAAAACAAGCCACCACTGGAAACAGATCAATGAGGCCCAAAAGCAACTTCTTTAACCCACCAGAGTCTGTGGGAAAACTGAGTGTAGCCCGCACCACTTCTGTAAAAGAGCGCCCAAACGAAGAAGCCTTCACGCCTGTTCTTGACGCCTACTTCCTGTATGCTTAGGGGTGTCTTACGCCTTTTTAATATATTTCTTTGCTTACCTATCAAAATAAAAAATGGTAGCTCATTGGGTGGGTGGTGCTCAAATGACGTCCATGGGTCATACAAGGTGGGACTTTGGAAAAATGTCAGGAGGGGCTGTAAAGAGCTTTTTAGTCATACTAGATTTGAGGTGGGTGATAGCTCTAAAATTAGATTCTAGCATGAGGAGTAGTGTGGGGATCAAGCCCTCAATGTCGCTTTTTTGAACTTATTCAGTATTGCCTGATACAAGTAAGCTCTTGTGGCAAACTATTTGGATCTTTCAAGTGCCTCTCATCAGTGGAATGTTAACTTTCTTAAAGCAACTCACGATTGGGAGGTGGATCTCTTTACTTCGTTCTTCAATTAGTTATATTCCTTCATATTGAGACGGTGGTGAAGACAAGCTTTGTTGAGTACCTTTCAAGAGAGGGTTGTTCGATGTTTGATCATACGACAATGTCCTTGTTCTCCATAATAGTGTTGATTTCCCTTGGAATAGTATTTGCCAGAATAAGAGTCCCTTGAGAGTGGCCTTCTTTGCTTGGTTGACCGCGTTAGGTAAGATCCTCACCATGGACAACCTTAGAAAGATGCATATTATTGTGGTTGATTGATGTTGTAAGTGTAAGAAGAGTGAGGAGTCAGTGAATCACCTCCTACTCTTTTGTGAGATTGCAAGTTCTCTTGGGAGCACTATCTTCAGCAGTGAAGTGTTGGCTTGGGTTAAGTCTAGTAGAGTGGTAGACCTTTTCACATGGTGGAGAGGGCAAGTTGGTAGGCTTCAGTTTGATGTAGTATGGAAGATGAGATATTGTTCTGCCTTATGTGGCGTCTTTGGAGGAAGATAAATAATCGAAACTTTGAAGACCATGAGCGGACATCGGTGGAATTAAAGGCTTTTTCCTTTAAGATACTTTACTACTAGGCTGCTATCTTTGAGTTTAATATTTCTAGCTTTCACGTTTCTCTAGTTACGTGTCTCTCTTGTATATTTCCTATGTACTTTGGCTACTTCTTTGCACTTTTTAATAAATTTGCGATTACTTATAAAAATAAAAATAAATTAAAAATAAAAAGATACAGCTTTGCATCTGAGGCAATTGGAGATTAGGCAAAATGAGGATTCATATAAAGCTAGAGCAGGCCTTTATCATAATTTAGAAGTCATGATAAAAATAAAAATAAAAAACAAAAAAAAAAAACAGCAAATTCCAAACTGTCAATGATTGGATATAAGATAACAAGAGTACAGTATATACACGTGCATGTGACCGTGTAGTAACAACAAAGTTAGGCACCTTGAACAAGTGCTTAGCTAATGGACTTAATCTGAACCATACTATGTGCGCAATTGCCTCTTCGTCTATTGCATTTCACCAGATAAATGTGCATGCCGATTATATGTGAAGTGTAGTACCATAAGCCGATGTATGTCCCTAGCGGAGAATTAATCATATGCCTTACTAATGTTAAGAAGACAAGTACATACTTGTAGAATTCTCTGCATTTACATTCTTTGGATGCACTACAAAGGCCTTGGAGACCTTCTTGATTTCATCAACAATGTTGAAAAGCTCAAGATTCACCATAGAATATTGCCCCAAAATGTCTTGCCTGGCACACAACACAAGCGTGTTAACACAATTACTTAGGCAAAGAAAAGAAACGATAAAGGGCTTCAATTTGTTGGAAACTGAGAACAGAATTATGTTTGTGCTATTTTCCAGACAGCGGGTAAATCTTGAACCAAAAAGAAACCTAAACAGCATAAATCTCGAAGTTGTGGAATTATGAGTAAAAAGCGAAGAAGATAAAGGAATGAAGAGCGGGGGAAGGACCATTTGGGGGTGGTGTTGGTGCGGCCATAGGCGTCGAAGTCTTCTAGGATGCGAGAGATGGCATTGTAGAGGCTGCTGGCTCGCGCCTTCACGGCCTCCAGGTTCAGCTGTTGCTGCAATGCCTGGTTCAGCCTCTCCACTTGTTGCTGTTGCTGTTGCTGTTGCTGGTTCTGCACCTCCATCGCACAACTCCGCGCTCCCAGCCAGAGACACGCACGGACTGATCAAGTTTAAAAGTCAGAACGGGTTTCCAATCAAATTCTCCACTCGGGTTTGCTTTTATATATATAACTAGCCAAAGGAAAAATCTAAATCCTATTGTCCGGGACTGACCAGACTCTCTTCTGCGTAGGAATGTATATGAACCGAGCCGACCTTAGGATCTTCGAACTCGGCTCGTTGAAATTTTAGTGTATTCGAGCTCGGCTCGAGCTCGTTAAAATTTACAAGATTTTAATTCGAGCTTGGCTCACTAACTATTTAAGCGGTTTGAATTCGGCTTGAACTCGTTATACATTTTTGAAATGAACGAGCTCGAACTCGTATTTTTTTAGGAGCATTTTACAAGCAATTCAATTATTCAATAATCAAATCTAGAAACACTGAAACTGAAACACAATTTAAAATTTTAAATGCATTCAAATTTTAGACTAATCCCAAGATCTTACAACTTAAATCTTACAAATTAAAACTTACAACTGAAAATACAAAACTTAAAACGAACAGATTTACAACTTACAAATTAAACTTACAAACTACAAACTACTAACTAGAAATTACAACTTACTCATTACAAATTTCATTCAACTAATAACTTACAACTTAAAATAGTAAAATTAAAACTTACAAATTACAACTTATAAATTACAAATTACAAAATACAAATTAAACCACAAACTACAAACTACAACTTACAAATTACAAGTACAAACTACATATTACAACTTAGAACTTACAAATTACACATCACAAATTACTACTTCCAACACATTCTCAAGAATTCCAACACATCCAACTATCCAAGCTTCAAGCTAACAATAATACAAATTATACAATATAACACATAAAATAACATGAACTACAATCTAAAAAAATAAGTCCAGCTGCATATCCCCATGAATGGATAGTTCACATTTCAAGAATTCCAACAAAAACTAGTCAAAAGATAACCTGTCAGTGCCAACTGCCAAGGCTGCCAGCTTGCCAAGCTTCAAGCTAACAATATAACATATTAACATATACAAAAGAAGTTAAGCTAGTAAACTACACTACACAAGCATTCAAAAAAATAAGTCCAAGTGCCAAGCTTACAAAATTAACAAGAACTAAGTTTAATTACATGGCAGCCTATACAGCAAATCCCCAAGGAGGCAGAGATTAACTTCTTCACCTATTTATTACACATTTACAAGAGAAGATGAAAAAATTAGTAAGAATCATAATCAGAAGAAAAAAAAAAAAAAAAAGAATTAAGCATGCAAACGGTACATAATTAGTGTATACATAACCATGAAATATTTCACAATCAACTTACCATGAGCATGCCAAATACTAACAAAAATTGAACACCAAATACAACACTTCCAGTCTTCAAACATACCAAATTACCAAGTATATGCTTAAAAAATAACCAAACAAAGCAAATGATGAGTTAGTTTTATTCAAGACAGAATACAGAATAGAAAAATAAATTAATCAAAAATTAGAATTTTATCTCATTAACTATAACAATAAAATACTTCACAATCCAGCAACTAAGGCAACTCAATCTCCACCAAAGATGGTTCATCCGACAACAAAAACACAAAAAACATTAATTAATATTTATTTATGGGAGAAGCTAAAACAACATATACATCTACAAATTATAGTACTTACATTGGAAGATTTTTTAAGTTCATGAAGTGCTCGAACACAATCAGCACCACAAAACAACATTTCCACAGTTTTAGTAGCTAAAGATGCAAGATACGGATCAATGACCCTACTGCCACCACTAAATGTTTATTTCGAAGCCACTGTACTGATAGGAATTGCAAGTATGTCCTGCGCCATTTTAGATAAAATGCGGTACTTAAATTGATTGGATTTCCACCACTCCAATGCATCAAATTTCAAATCAGCACCCTCATCACAAATATAAACATCTTCTTCCAAATATACTTCCAAGTCAGATTTCACACGTTGAAAGGTATCAACACTTCTTACAAAAGATTGAAACATAGCCATTCCACATTTAGTGCTCCTCTGAATTACACTAGCTGAACTATCACTTGAAGTTGAAGAAGATTCAGAAAAGCTTTCATGCCCACGTTGTGGGCCAGCAGCACTTAAGTTGTGGTCATCAACATACTAACCATATAACTCATTTAAAACCCTATGGACCCTTTCAATATTTCTAGTGACTTCAAGCTCTTGATAAATTTCAGGGAAACAAAATTGTACAAGTTTCATCTTAAACCTTGGATCCAAAACAGCACCAACAGCCATGAGCAGATTGCATTCCCCCTATACTTCTCAAACTTCATATTCATTTTTTGTCCCATTGTTCTTATATAAACATTTTCATCCCTACATTTTTTACCTAACACATCTCTTATTCTCCAAACCTCAGGAAGAAATAAATTTGCAGTTGGATAATTACTCCCTGATATTATCTTTGTCACTTCATTAAAAACCTCTAAAACTTGACAAACATTCTAAACTTTAACCCAATCTTCAACAGTTGGCACCCAACGAAAACTTCGATCCCTATTTTCATACCTAGGGAACACTTCCCTAAACTCTAATGCAACAAACAACATCATATAAGTGCTATTTCACCTAGTGGGAACGTCTAAAATCAATTTCTTTAAGGACAACTGTAATTGCTTTGCAATTTCACCAAACTGCTTTAACATCCCCTCCGATGCAATTAAGTACTTTATACCATCCCTAACACAGTCCACAATATCCCCAATTTGACTAATCTCATCTTGCACCAACAAATTTATTATATGAGCACAACAACGTACATGAAAGATTTCTCCCCCAACAGATAATGTTTTTTTCACACCAAACTCATCTTTTAAAATTCGAATGGCCACATCATTGTTTCTTGCATTCTCTATTGTTATTGTACACACCTTATTCTCAATTCCCCAGTCAATGAAACATTTTTTAAGAGCATCAGCAATAATAACACCACTATATGGGGGTGGGACATTACAAAAGTTCAAGACACGTTTTTGTAAATGCCACCAAGAATCAACAAAATGACATGGAACTACCATATAAGAAACTCTCTGACCTGAGAACCACATGTCAGTTGTTATGTTTACTTTGTTAACATTTCTCAACTAATTTTTCAGCTTCTTTTTCTCTATTGTATAAGTAGATATACAATCATTTTTTGCAGTTGCACGAGATATCTTTTGTCAATTAGGAGTGTTAGCTCTCATAAACTTGTTAAACAAAACATGTTCCATTTGCATAAAAGGATACTCGTGGTAAAGTATCATATGAGAAGCAAGCTCTCTTGCCTTCTTATGATCATAAGTAAAATTTGAATTGGAGCTCACACTGCCACCTTCAGAATCGAATGTAAGCACCTTCTGCTTTTTGTTAGCTGCTATGTGTGGAATACAACTATTCAAGTGCCTATGAAATTGAGTTGTGGCACCCGAAGTAGGAATGCCAAGGAAGGATTTACAGTGAATGCATTGAGCTTTCTTAACACCAGATTTCATTACTTCCTTAAAGTCCTTCCAAATTGGAAAAGTCTTCTTCCTCGGCTTCCTTTCATAAGCGTGCTTTTGAGGATCATCCTCCTAGACCTCCTTAGCCACAAGAACACCACCCCATAGGGGACAGCATCTCCACCAGGACCACCACCATCATCCTCAGGTGATTCAAGACTTTCATGTCCTTCATCATCCGATGTGATATTTAGTGTTTTCAGGTTCACATCAAGTGAACCTTCGTCTACAAGGGCAATGACTATCAGCTTGTCCATGGCCAATTTTTAGGTAACTGACTACATTAGAATAATAAACACAAATATGAAATGTATACAGAGCATTAAATAAAAAATAATGAATAATAAATCAAGCTAAAATATTTAAATAGCATCATATTCATACTACAAATTAAATGGTAAATGATAAACATCAAAATGTATCATTTTTCTCAATTTTCTCAGAACCCAAACAAAGACAGAGAGTTGAAAAAAAAAATCATAGTATACTATACAAAGTTTCTACTTTCTATCCTTAGGGCAAGAGTTTCTCAAAACTCAAACAGAGACATAGAAATAGAATTGAAAGAAAAAAAAAATTATAGTATATATACGGTAATATACCAGTTACAAAGAAGTTGAAAGAACCCAAACACTTTTCTCATTGTACATCAAACAACTGAAACAAATCAAACAAGGAAAAATCTTTTTGAAAATATATATCTTATAATTCTTCTCTGTCTCTATCTCTAAAAATCTCATAAGCTTTCTTAAAAATCTCATAAGCTTTCGAAAAAAAACAATATATCTTTTGATTCTTCTTTGTCTCTGTTTTCTGGGGAAAATAAATCGTGGATAAATGAGAAAAAAAAGGATTTTTTTCTTTCTTTCTCGGTTATCTTAGAACCCAAAACTTAGGACAAGAGTAATGGCGAGAAAGAGCGACAAAAGATGAACAACATCAAAAGATATGTTAAGAGGATGGAGGAGAAAGAGAGATTCACCATACAAATCAATACGCCTTTGAGATTTTTGGAGAAAACATTCAAATCTCAGAGTTCTATCTACAACAGTATAACCGAACCAAGTAACAAATAACAAATAACAAAAAAAAAAAAAAACATTTATACAACCCATAAGATGATGAAGCCGAAGCGTGCGATTTGTGGTGCAAGTGAGCCCAAGACAGGTTGTCGTCCTCATGCTCAAGATTTGACTGCAAATCTTAGATGTTAAGCTTCGAGATCTAGATCTATAGAGAGATGATGAGAGAGGCTGAGAGAGGGGTTGAGAGATTCTTGAGGTAAAGCTGCTAGCAGCGAGGGTTAGAGTCTTAGAGAGTCAGAAACGTTTGTGAGAAAGAGTCAGAGAGGATATCAAATCTCATTCAATGCACACAGTGTGGGTAGTTGAGAGCATTTACTCCTTGAGTCTGTCGAGGAGAGAAACCGAAGATTCGAGAAAAAGTTGAAGAACTGAAGAAGGGAAGTGAGAAGGAAGCGTGCAAGTGTGCAACGAAAAAAAAAATTTCTTCAAAAGCATATGTATTTGGCCGTTGGATCTTCATTAATGAAAATCCAACAGCAAAAAAAAAAAAAAAACACCTTTGGCCCTTTAGGCTTTAGGCTTTTTAGTTGATGTCGTTCGTTTTTATACTTCAATAATAATACCACTCGCAATAGCACGAGTCACTACAGGACAGTGTCTATATTGAGGGTGTCGATCCACAGGGATTGTATTGGTTGCGTATATCAAGCTTTAATAAAATCAATCCTAATTTATCTCTTAGAAAAATGTTGTTTTTGTGATTTTTAATTTATAAACTAACAACAGAAATAAAATGCTGAAAAATAAATTAAAGTTGAACTTAATGAGATTGAAAAATAGGGAATTGATTTCACTACTAACCTTGTGTCAATGGCTATCACATTAACATGGAACATTCATTTTAGTCATGATATTACTTGTGTGTGGTTGTCAAGCACACAACAAAGTGTCAAGAAAATACCATCATTAAAAATAAGTGTAACCCATCTTCGACTAGCACGGATCGTCTACCTAAGCTAGGGTGCAGCACGATCCGTCCGCCCTAAGCATGGACTATCAAATTTATTAACTTAGTTACACACAAACAATGATTAAGTGTAGCTCATCTTAGGATTAGTACAAATCATCTACCTAAATTACTCTAACCTAAAATGTAGCATGATTTGTCTATCCTAGGCATGAACTATCAAAACCTCTTGTTGCATGTTCAAATAATACCATTGCATAACCATTACATTTATCATCTTTTGAACAATAAATATAATTCGAGCACAATCAAAATAAAAGGCTTTCTCATAGACAAGATAAACATTTCATCATGATTACATTTAACATTAAAACCAATTACAAAATTTGTAATTCTCATAGTTACACAATCATCAATGCCCAAAATAAATATCCCAAAGAAAAACATAATTAAGCCATTGATACTTGGGTAGGGTTTATCAAAACCCTAGGGAAAGATTTAGCCACCCATGGAGATCCTTTGATAATTTGGAGTTGAAGTCCCTCTCCCAATGAGCTGATGTCCCTCTAAAATCTGGAGCTAAAATGGTGCTTTTTAATTCTCTTCTCCCCCGCTCTGTTGCTGCTGATTTTGAAATGAAAAATCATGAATGTTTTTGTGCTAGACGTCATGGGGGGACAAGAGTGGAAAGTGTGCATGTGCTGTCCAAATTTTAGGGAGTTGCCGCATGTCCAGCTTTGGACAATTCGGTGCTGGCCTCTTGGGTGCTGCTGTCTAGCAGCTTGGGAAGGAGAGATGCTGGTCGATTGAGTGGAGATGGTGCTATCCAATGCAGTTTGGGAGCTGCATGACATGTAGGGATTGAATTTTAGAGACATGAGTGCACGTGATTTCCAGCTTTTGGCCATTCGGTGCTGCATACAATGCTGATGTCCAGCAGCTGTGGAGTTGCTGCTGGCCTTCTCTTGGTTCCCCATGCTGTCTACATGCTGCCCAACAAAGGAAAAAGGGCTCACGCGTCTTGTCTTCAACAAAAACCTGCACCACCTCATGCTTTCAACAAAATCCTGCACCACCTCATGCTGAATTTCCAGCAAAACACAATGCAATGATGACTTCAATTTCCAATGTCCAGCATATCATTTAAAGCTCCAGCCATATCATGATTTGAATGGAGTTGCACACTCAATTTTTTCTTCAATTCAGTGCTGACTTCTTCTTCAATTTAATGTTCGGTTTCCCTTGATGCATTTGTGTGTATTTTTCTTTAGGACCTAAAAATAAGATAAACACTAAAACAAGATAAAATATTAAATTACAATAAGGTTAAGAGTTTAACAATAGCAAATTAAGGGGCTTGAATGTGCAACATTCAAGACCCACCATTAGCCTTTAGTCCTTTACGATTTTCAATGCTTAGAAATTATGACTCTATGAATCTCGAGGAGTAGGCATCAGTGCATCACCCATCACTCCATCAGGAAAATTAGGCAATATTCAATAAAGAAAGTTGAGAAACAAAGAATTCAAGAGTAACGAGTAACGAGTTGTAGTTTCAAACTTTCAGTGTTTCACTAGTCAATAGTTTTAGTTTGTAATTTGTATAGATTATTATATTCTAATTTCAAAATTTTAAATATATACTTATTAATTATTATTATTATTATTATTATATATGAAATAGCCCATTGAGCCGAGTCGAGCTTCCACGAGCTTTATTCACGAGCCTACCCCGAGCCGAGCCGAGTATTGACATGTTCAGTTCGTTTATTAAACGAGCATAAAAAAATGTTCAAGCTCTGTTCATTTAATACACGAACCAATCCCGAGCCGAGCTAGGCCGAGCCGAATCCAAGCATGTTCACGAGTAGCTCTGGTCGCTTACAGCCCTACTTTAGCGTGTATTCAGTGTTCACAAAAAGAACACTGAAACACCGCCATACATCAAACACCAAAGCAAAGTTTAATATCGCACAATTTGCGAGGGCTTGTAGACTATTGTAGCAATTTTTGCTTAATTAGTCTTTCTAATTGTAGTAGCTCTAAAAGTTTTAGGATTTTATTGGTCACGTTGGAATGGACCTTTTTGTTATATTTATCTTGCGGTAGTCACGAGAATCAACACTTCAACACACACAGAGAGAGAGAGAGAGAGAGAGAGAGAGAGAGAGAGAGAGAGTCACAAGAAAAGTCAGGAAAGTGGGCACAATTACAATTTAGTAAATTTATAAATAGCATGTCTTGGGGAAGTGGGAGGCGTGAAGCTGGAGTGAAGGCTAAAGATTGTGTATCTTAAGGGCTACGTGTCAAATAAGTAACGGCTAAGATCAGAGCAGACTGAGATTATGATTTAGCACGTGTGGAAGAAGGATAAGTAATTGGGCTTAGCTGGACGTGCAAGTGCTCCGGCCTCCCAATTTGCGTTGGACAAATAATACCAAGTGTCCATTCTTTTTATCCTCATTGAATGCTGATTCTTTAACAAAAAAAAAATACCCCCAATTAGTGGCGTGGCATGATCTTGGAGACTAACAATAACTTTATCATGATTTTCGATTCAAGTTTTCGTTAAAAAGAGTCTACAAAATCTTCATCAATGCTTCTCATATTTTATCTAGCTTCATGCTTATATCATGTTTTATTGGGCTCATGACTCATGTAAAATTTTATGGGTCTTACTCACTTTCAAAAGACGCCTTGAGAGAAGAGGGACACTATGACTTATAAAGTGTCCAGGTAAAGAAAATCTTAGCGATGTGAGACACTTTAACACGTCCCTTCGGCCAAACACGTGGACAACAACGGGAAGAAAATTAAAAGTCCATCATCGCAAGAAACTTGACAATTTTATAGACTGATATATATATATATATGATCCACCCGCACTGCAACCGTCAGCTGTGATGGCACAGATTGAGTTTCGATCTTGGCACTCAGTTTTGTTGAATACAGACATGGAAGATTAGTCATTATCCATCTGTTCTTGTATTTTATTGAGTAAAGAATTTAAGGATTTTTCTGTAGTAATTAATATGTGAATGTCGAGAACATGTCTCACAGGAATGAGGTAATTAATTAATGGTTTAAAAAGACTTGTTAATTAAAGGGAAGGAATTCGAAGTCAGTGACGAAGAAGGGAGGAAGTGAGAATGAGGAAAATGGCCGAGAAGGAAACAAACAGAAATGAAGACAATTTGTTCTTAATGGGTAGTTCAATCGGTTGGGGACCACGCCTCATGAAGCGAATGTCACTAGTTCGAATCTCCCTCCCCTTTTTGTGTGGACATGTCAAAAAAAAAAAAAATGAAGAAGATTCTCCTCTACATGCACTTCAATTTTTCAATGTACCCTTATGTATGACGCATCCTTTTTTTTTTCCTCTACGTAACAACTAGGAAAAAGCGGGACAAATTTTTTCTTTTTTTACAAATTAATTTGTACAAAATTTATTTGCGAAAATTGAAAAAAAAAAAAAAGAAATTTCTAAGTGGTAGTAAGTATAGGAGGATCCTCCGAAGTAACCAAATTGGAATAAAGTTTCTTAAATCTTAATAATTTTAAATTTTAAATGTTGAATACATAGATGTAATAAGTGTTATGATAAAATATCAACCATTTAATTTAAAAATAATTATTAAGATTTGAAGAAATTTAAATGATAAATTGCCTTTCATTCAATATTAAATTTGAAACAATTTTGCCCATCATTTTTGCCTAACCGGCTCCTCTTCATTTCATTTAGAATGGAAATGATCCATTCCGAAAAATTGTGCATACTAGGCACTCTTATGGTCCCAATTAGTTTGTCAATTGGAAAATTATATATGGTTATGAGATATTAGATATGTAAGTGCAGTTATGTGTGCATTATATATTATATATTATTAAGAAGTTAACAATAGAAAAGCAAAGCAAAAAGGAACAAGAAAATGAGAAGTAAAAATAAAGAAAAATAGAAATAGAATTACAAAATAAAAAAATTAAGGAAAAGGAGAAATATATAAGAATAAATAAACAAGAAAGAATAGAAAAAATATACTCTTATTATCTACACTAGTTGAATGGCACGTGCAATGCACGTGCTTGGTTTCCGATGTTATGCATCACTATTTGTTAACATTATAATTTTAATATCATACATATATTATATTTTAAAATAGATTTGACATCTAGATTGTTGAAAAAGTATATATTGAATTTTTTAAACAAATAAAGTAAAACCTTAAAATTGAGTAAATATGAAATGTCAATAGAATACGAATGAGTTAATTTAAAAAGCATACATATGTTGTTACTTCAAACCAAATTGTAACAACCTATAGTACATAAAATTGTAATTCTATCAAATGTTTCTTCATTATATTTCCCTTTCAACGGTTCAAATAACCTGTACATAAGCACTACCAAAGCAGTCTTATAGCCACCAATTCCACATCTGCATACTAGATGTATCTCTTGGGCTTAACATGTTGGGATATATTTGTGACTACCGAAGGAGTAAGCATTGCTTCTTAATGCTTTTGGGGCATGAATGACGACTTCATAGACCATGTTCTTCCCTCAAAACCACGACCAACAGGCACGTGCAACAACTATGCTACCAAATATTGAAACTATCATCATTCAACAATAAACTATTATTAATTAGACATACATTATTTCCAATCAATTAATTGCTAAACTAAATATAGAAAGAACAAAAAAAAAACTATGTTTCCTTGAAATAGCAAGCAAACGATCCATTAGGAACTTGCGAAAATAAGCAACATGCCCATTTAAAGCAGATGTATTTGGTGCATTGTTCATCCACAACATACGATTGTTCTCTTTTTGTGCAAAGTTAGTAGAAAAAATCGATGGGCAAAAGAAAAATGAGCTATAATGCGTAATTCAATAAACCAAAAGCAACAAATGCGAAAATATGCAGATATTCAACCATATAGTTAGGACTTACATCTTTAGAAGGAATCAAGACATTTTCATCAAATCAATGGAGTAGAATTGAGGATAAATATTATGATAGAAAAAAGAGAAATAAAAATGAAGTATACTATTTATATGATCGGCTGCAAAATAAATAAATTAACTCGACCCCTTAGTACAGCAGACAATGAATTTCTACATTTAAAATGTAAGCGGAATTCTTTTGTATAGTGACCTCTTGGTGTGCTATACGTATGAACTTATCTGTTTGATTAGCTAAGCAAATCTTCTTCATCACATACCTAAAAAGAAAAGAGAGTACATAATCAACAAAATAGAAGTTTAAAAGACAAAGCTTTAAGCAAGTTACTGAGTCTCGATAGGATATCGCTGAATACAATCAAACACATAAATCTTGAATACTTAGTTTTCCTTTCCTGGGAAGTCAATTCCCTGGATGTGCATTATTATAACATCGCATTCAATCAATTATCAATCAAACAACTTTGTTTTCGGAACTGAGTTACTATATAATGTGGAATGGAAACTATTAGATTCTTAAATATGTGATGAGAAAATATAATCACACTAAGTGAGTTTCTTAGGTTGAATGTTATGAATGTACATAGGATTGTTTATCGCATCAGGATACTTTAGTCAATTCCAAGAACTTTTATGCATCTTCCCCTAACAAAGATGCAACAAACGAACCACTTGCATCATGTAATTCCACTTCCATTCAACATCTAAAATCAAATGATGAAACATAGAAGAAAATTTTAGGGAGATTGATGTTAAAAGTATTAAATTTGTATTTTTATATTTCTAAGTTAAAGCGAAGTCATGTAGAAGTAGATTGAGTATACCAATTTTTTAAATTAAGAAAAGTCATGTTCATTTCATATTAAATTTGTTCATTTCAATTTTTTTCAGTTATGCTTACTCCCATTAATGAGAACATTAGAATGTCGAATTTGTGGGTGTCAAATAAAACACAAAAATTATAACAAAGTCATATTACTTTCTCAGTTCTTGACTTCTTCCCATAAATAGAGACATCTGAAAAACAGAAATTTACTTCTAAAATAAATAGCAAATGTGTGCCCAAAGTGTCAACAAAAATAACAATGCGAAAAATAAATGACACAAGGATTTTTGTTAACGAAGTGGAAACTCAATTAAGAGAAAAACCACTTCGGGGCAGCCAAACTTAGGATATCCACTATTCAGAAAACAAAGCTAGATACAAGATAGTAACACTCACATACACCCGATGCAGTGGTTGTACCTTGCTCTCTAACGTGTAACCCAACACGAACGCTTCCACCAGGTCTTCTACCTGAAAGGGTCTTCAATGGAATCCTTTACCTTAGGGTCGTCCCCTAAGATAGACTTCAGTTGTAGCGCAGCAACAACACACTTGCAATGGCTTGAGAGAGAACAAGTCAGCTCCGATAACTTCACAAAATAACTCTCTAAGCTCTGAAGGAATTCAATACCGAATTCTTGCAGTTCTCAATGCCCAGGGGCCTCTATTTATATGCTGAGGGTTCAAATGGGCGATTGCAGTAATATGTACGGACGTCGTCCGAACGGTAAACCTGAGCCGTCCGGACGGACAACTGTGCGACCAGAATTTTTGAGATTTTCGCTGAAAATCTTTCCTTTTTGAGAGCCGCATCCGGACGGTGAGACACTATCGTCCGGACGGTCGCATGTTCGCTGCAAGTAATTTTCATATAAGGCTTTCGTGCGTCCAGACCAAGGGGGATGGCCATCCGGACGGTTGATCTTCAACACGCAATTTCCATATTTGTGGTGCGCGGGTTCGGACGGTTGAAGTTAATTCCGCAATTTCCATATCAGATGCACACACGTCCGGAAGATGGCAGACTGGCGTCCAGACGGTTGAATTTGAATTGCGATTCTTGCCTTAAGGAGAAGCGCATCCGGATGGGAATCCACGTCGTCCGGATGGTTGCATCAATCTTCCCATAAATGAACTTGGAAAGAATTTGAAGCTTGGTCGAATACTAAGAGGCGTCCGGACGGGCTGCTGAGACGTCCGGACGGATGCAAGCTGGAACAGAAGCTTCTCGATACAGTAGAGGGTCCGGACGGAAGTCCACATCGTCCAGACGAATGATGCTAGGTCTGTCTGGGCGTCCGGACGGTATGGCACGTCGTCCGGACGGATGGAACAGTGGACAGATGAGCGTCCGGACGAGATGGCACGATCGTCCGGACAACTGACAGGGAACCAAAAATCTTCTGACTTGCAAGCAGTGCAGAATCTTCTGAAACACTTCTGAATAGCGAAATTCCTTGTAAAACAACATCTTTACATACAAGTGATTCTGTCCAAAATGAATTAGGCCAATCACAAACTAACAACATCTTTTAAAAACAAACAAACACACACAAAACAAAAGACAAAAAACAAAACAAAACAAACCCCTCAAAAAAAAAATACTTAGATAAAAAATTTGAAAAATAAATAATGACTTCTAAAAAAACCAAGTGTGTGTTTGTATGCAACAAAATATCTTAAATGTGGAATTTAACGAAGACAAGATATTTGTTGACGAAGTGGAAACTCTGTGAAGAGAAAAACCACTATGGGGCAACCAAACCCAAGAAATCCACTATCCAAAGACAAAGCAAGTTACAAAGCATCCGTACTCACAAATCCCATTGCAGTAGTCATACCTTTAACTATAACACGAAGTCCATCGTGAACGCTTCCCAACCAAGTCTTTTACTTGAAGGAGTCTTTGATGGAATCATTTACCTTAGGGCCGACCCCTAAGATAGACTTCACACGAACAATGAGCACACACCGGCAACGGCTAGAGAGCTAGCGAATTTTCGATTATCCCTAAACACCCTCTTTAAGCACTGTGGAATTCATTACAGAATTCTTACAATTTACAAGCCTAGAGCCCTCTATTTATAGGCTTACATAAATTCTAAATCTGGACAAATTCGGACTCTGGATGTCGAGCGTCCGGACGGAAGTTAGCCTCGTCCAGACGGTCTTCTACGACCGCCTTCCAGAATAGCACAAATCTTTCCATAACAAGTATACATCCGGACGGCTTGACCGAGCGTCCGGACGATCTTCTCTATAACTCATTTTCACATTTGAACGGAAGTTCGGAATATTCTGAAATGTTGGACAGCGTCTGGACATGTTGCCACGTCGTCCGGACGACTTGCAGAACCTTCACAAACGGTGTCGACTTCTGAAATCCAACTCCGTATAGAAATTGGAAAAGCTTGACCTAGCGTCTGGACGATGTTGCTCTGACGTCCGGACGTCTTCAACTCAATTTGCTAGACACTGCGTGGCGTCCGGACGCCTTCAAAGGCCCATCTGGACGGTTGCACAGGAACCGGCTGTTCTGACTTGGAAATTGCATGGAATCTTCATGGACATCTTCTTAGAAACTTGTAACCATACACATGGCATAAAATGAGGCACTGTCCATATTACTTGAAGACTCTGAATAGAACTGATAATCCTGTTAAAAAACAATCGTTACATAAATTGTTTTTGTCAACTAAAATGTTGTCAATATAAAATACTAACAAAATTTATAAGACAAATCAAACATACACAGTTTACAATTAAAAATGTGTTTTTAAAGATGCGTAATGTAACTAATACTTGACATATATTCATATGCTCATGATTGGTAATCTTCATCTAAATTTGGAATAAAAAGTCTTCATGACTTTCTACTTAGGGTGATATAGCGTGGTCTCCATCTCTCAAAGTTTTTAAGGAATTAGCTTTTGTTTGCATACTTTCTACTTTGGCTTCCTTTTGATATTCCTATAATATTTTCCTTGTTTGGATGAGTTTTTCTTGATTAATTGTCAAAATCTTTCTTGTTTATAGATTTTTATTTTGATCACCATAATTATGAAAAATAACTACTTGTTCTCCTATTGAGTAGAACATATATTATAACAGAACAAAAATATCTAGAGCCAATAATAACATAAAACATAAAAACAATTGATAGAGAATTAGATTTAAAATATACTATTTGGTTCTATTCATATCCAAATGAGTACACAATTTTATTTATTTTTTAAAAGAACTAACATGGTTTTTCTTTGGGAAAAATATATATTAGCCCCCCAAACTACCACTCTTTCTCCGGATGGCCCCCCAAACTACCAATGTTTAGATTCTGGCCCCCCAAACTTCTACTTTCTGATTTTTTGGCCCCATCCGTCTATTTATGCCGTCAATTTTAAACAGAATTCCGAAAATACCCCTCCTACACTTTGAAATTCTCACAGTTAAGGGAGGGGTATTTTCGGGTTTTTGGCTAAATTATGTTAGAATTAACGGTATAAATAGACGGATGAGGCCAAAAAATCAGAAAGTGGTAGTTTGGGGGGTCGGAGTGCAAGTGTTGGTAGTTCGGGGTGCCATCCGGAGAAAGGGTGGTAGTTTGGGGGGCTAATATATATTTTTCCCTTTTTCTTTCATATCTTTTATATAGCTAAGTCATACTAAGGTAACTGGAAACAATATGATAATGTATTAGTCCCTGAGAAGTTGGTTTAGCAATATTAGATTGAGAATACTCCCCGATGTACAAAGATGTGAGTCAAGGTAGTACCAAAGGACAAGCCGGCTTAACATATATATTTAAATAGGAGAAAGGCATTTATGCATAATTCATGTGGACCTAATAAACTTCAAATGCATCTCGAAAACTAAAACATACACATTTTTTACAAATCTATAACATCAATTAAACCAAGCAATAAACAATACAGAAAACCAGAAGTGTGAGGTACAAACCTACATGAAAAGACCAGGGGCATCTATTACAATGAAATAGCTATATCGTGAAGCGTCAGTCCATTGGAAGTATAGATGTGGCGATAGCTGTAATAATTGATTAACTTATTACATAACAGCAAAATAAATAACTCTAATAAGAATCACAATACTTTAAAGGCTACTCACGGTTGGCGCCTGGCAGCAATTCCAGCATGTGCTGTGAAGGGCTAATCTGCTCACAAGTAGATGCAGTAGTATTGTTCAGAGAGAGAGAGAGAGAGGAAAGAAGGGTAAACAAGCTTGTGATGTAGAATTCAAAATGTTATGTGCTCTATGCAACTCAATGTTCATACCTCTATGTTACAACAACCACAGACAATACCGTTTCCCTTCTTGTAGCCACCTAGCATTTTCTATGTAGAAGAGAAAAGAAGAAACACCATGTTGGATCAATCACATATCACTAACAAAAGACATCCACCATTACACAAAACAATCATCAACATGGAAATATATCAAATACCTGTCCTTTGACATAGTAAGCCAATTCAGCCCCATTTGGGAGTCTGTATGGCATGAAAAGCAATAGGTGTAGATCATTATCCCTGCCAATACAAAGAAAAGCCCCCAGTAAGCAAAGCCTATAAATCCCATTAATACAAATCCTTAAGAAAACAAAGGAAATACCTTCTCCTAGTGCCACCATCATCATTTTTCTTTTGTGCAGAAAAATAGGAGTTTGGTCTGCACAATATGTATAACATTGGTGTCCAACAATGCATATAGTTGATAGATCAAATTTAATGAAGAAGAATCCAGATTGCCCCACGGGTATAAAATAAATACAGAGAGAGAAATATAAAAAACATACTTTTTCATTCCACATTTCCGTTCTTCTGATGCCTCTTTCATATACATTTGCCGTTCAAGATAGTTGTTCTGCACAAAAGAACGTAAAGCAGGGCTAACACTTTCTTCGAAAGCTTGACTGGAGCAGATAAAAGTTTGAAGAAAAACATCATTAACCAATGATTAATGATACAAAAGTTCAATTTACCATGCCCAAAAAAGCAAATTAGGAATCACCAAAATACAAGAAAAACAATTATAACCTAAGATTTATAAAATAATTCACAAGCTAATTATGTACGTTAGCATATATGTTCCACCAATACATACTATGGTAGACAAATTATTTTCCCTAGTCAACAACTCCTACATGAACCAAACCAACAGCCCTGTGGATCAATCCAAAAGGCACCAAAGGCTTATACCCGCTATGGAGATCATAACAATTGTATACTTTACCTTACATGTGAATGAAGCAGTGGAGGAAGCTTGATGTTATAATTTTTATTTGCTTCTACCTTTCCATTGCTCTATTGAAGACTTTTTGCAGAACACAAAATCACCTCAAAATTTGAAAAAGGTCATAAAGGAATACAAACACAACTTTCTTTGCATCAGCTGATCTCATTTTCTATGCAAGGTCTTAGTATTAGTACATATATGCGACCATAGATCTCTTCTTCTTTTACCTGAGATATACAGTAAAGCGTGGTCCTCTTCTTTCGCCCCATAATCCCAACAAACAAAAACTGCATGTGGCGGCCCCAGAAACAAAAGAAAAACAAAAATCAAACAGTTCATCATAATGAGAATCCAAAGCTTTTTCCTAAATGCTACCAAATTCAAAGAATTCAACCAAAAGGCAGAAACCTTTAATTGCACAACTTTATTCTAGCCCAGGTCCAGAAAAAGAACAAATTTAACAACAGAAAGCTGTTAAAACTTCAAATTAAGCATGCCCGTTTGGACACAAACTGTAAATCAACATCATAGCCAAAGAAAGTCGATCTAACTAAATATTCTCTTAAGAATTGAGCCACTATTAGGCAGAAATATACACTGAAATAAGTATAACTAACCCAAGTCAAATTGTGAGCAAGAAAACCAAAAGCCACAAAAGCAATCATCAATGTCCAAGCACATCACGCAAATCAGAAGCAAAGGCACCCAAATTGCATGAAAATACCATAGAAAGCCCCAATCTTTTTCACATTTCTAATAATCCTGATGAGTGCCAAATATTGCATATGTAGACCCCTTAATTTGCATTTACTAAACCTTTAGTTTTGTTATTTTTTAATGTTTTTTGTTAGTTTTGGTATTTTAGTATTTTGCAGGTCATTGAGAGAAAACAATAGCTTTATGGTGAAAGAAAGCACACTTTGAGAAGACCTAGATGATGTGGTTATATTCAACCAAATCAAGGAGATGACTAAATTTTAAATTCAGCATATGTCACAGTCTTTTGGCCATAACTTTCAGCTCAAGTATTCGATTAAAGTGAATCAAGCGGTGTTGGAAAGATAACTTAATTTTCTATAAATCATTGTGAAATAGGATTTTCCTAATTCGGACATCTGCTATGCTAAAAGTGTCACGTAATAAAAGATCGCAAATCTGGACGGATTTGGAGTCCTTTTCCTTATTGGATTGTGTTTTGAGTTTCCTACTCAAACTAGGAGACTAACCTCCAATTTTTCTAGGAATTCTAAGGCTTCTAGGATTTGTTTTATCCCTATAAATAGACCTCTAAGGCTCAAGAGAAAAGTGAGAAGCTAGAGACCAAACATACTCTTTTCCTTTTAGTTTAGTTTTTCTTTAGGGTAGGTTTTTATTTTCAATAGTCATGTGTAGCTAGATTTTCAACTAAGGTTGAGGATGAAGCCTCACCATTGAAGATGAACAATATTTTCATGTAAGTTTATACTATCCGATTTTATTTGGTTTAATTTTTCCAATGTTTTACTTCTTTTCAATTTGTGGAATGATTCTTGGATATCTTTTGTGATTCAATGATACATTTGATAATTTGAGATAATTTCACATAATTGATTGCTTGGGTTTTAATTTATCAAAACGTTGGATATTCATTGTGTTTCGTTCTACGGATACATTTGATGATTTGGTTTAAACCGGATATCTTTTGTGATTTGTGCAAAGAACGGATTCATTGAATGATTTAATGATTTTTTTTTAAGCATAGTAGAACATACATAAGAGTTGTATGGTGAGAACTTCGAATGTGTATTGATAAACATGAGAATATGTTGCTATGATTTGGTGGGTGTGGATTCCAAAACCTTAGTACATTTTCTTTTGTTTTATTTTACTTTATTTAGTTTATGTTTTTTTTTTCTTTTTATCAAAAATCAAATGCTTTTTGGAACTAGGTTAAGATTTAATTAGTTTAGACATAAATTTGCTTTTTTAAAAACACAATTCCCTGTGGGATCGACCTCGCACTTACAAAACCCTTTATTGCAAACGATTCGTGCACTTGCGAGTACAATTAAAATTCACATCAAATCCCCACAATGAAAAATAAAATAAATGTGCAAATAGGTATTCCCCAAATCAGAAAATGAATAATAAAATAAAGGGGTATGCTTATGCTCTTACCCTTCCCTTGTAATCTGCAATGATCAGAATGAACGCATTCCTATTGTGAGACCCAACAACGAGCCGGCCCCTCGTGCCCATCACACTCACCACAAAGTTCAGCAAATCTCAACACTTGAAACCCAGAAATAAAAAGATGTGAAAAAAACTGAAATTCAACAAGAACAAAACTTAAAGGGAAATTAAGAAAGAAACCAAGAGAGAAAGAGAATCTCTTCAATAGAATCTTATGAGTTTCATCTCCTACCTCTACAGGGATGTCGATGAGTTGAACGATGAAGAATTCTGTGCATTTGTGAAGAAAGAAGTAGAAAGCAAAATGATGCATACATAAATGGGAAACAAAACCCTCGATTTGTGGATACATTTCTACCAAAAATCGTCCTTCGGTATGGTTATTTGAACAGGGCGATTTTCTGTCGAGAGAGCAGAAGGACCCAAAACGTGCGGAAAGAAGAAGAAAGAACCCGTGATTTGTGGATACATTTCTACCAAAAATCATCATTCGGTATGGTTATTTGAATAAGACGATTTTCTGTCGAGAGAGAAGGACCCAAAACGTGCAGAAAGAAGAAGAAAGAAAGAGGGGTAGAAAAAAAGAAAAGAAAAAAGAAGGGGAAATACCGAAGAAAGAGGGAAAAGAATAAAATACCCGAAAAATTTCTTAACCAAAAGGGTCAATAGAGGTAAAAGAGTATTTTTACAATCCAAGCAAATGTTGAAAGACAAAATAACCCTTTCTGGTTTAACTATTATGAAGAAAAATCAAGGACAAAACTGTAAATCCATACCTTCACTGTTTGGGCTTCAAATAAATATTTTTTGAGAAGGCTTCAAATAAATATTACTGTTTGGACTTGTAAAAGACAAAAATACCCGGAAATTTCTTAACCAATCGAGGGTCAATAGAGGTAAAAGAGTAATTTTACAGTCCAAACAAATGTTGAAAGACAAAATAACCCTTTCTGGTTTAACTATTTTGAAGAAAAATCAAGGACAAAACTGTAAATCCATACCTTCAAATAAAAAGCATCAAATAAATGAAATTACTGTGCAAACCCCATTCACTCTTTTTATAATACTCTAAAGTATAGATATAAGGAAAATCTATCATAAATCTCGAGTAAACGCGCAATTTTACATCACTCCTTCACTTTTTAATTTTTATTGCCTAAGTTTTTAATTATTTTAAATAGATTCTTTCGTTAATTTACCATCCAAATTTACTGTAAACCATTAGTGTCATGTTAACATTTTTGCTTAAAATAATATTTTTGTTATTTTATTAAAAATAAAAATAAAAAAAACCTACAGCTTTATCTTCTTCTTCAACCTACTGAGCCTCCCTCCAATAGCGGATCAAGGTCCATTCGCAGACCAAAACCGTTCCAAACCCCATAAACCATCAACCATAACTGCATAATTCCATCTAAAAATTTGTTCCCAAGAAGAATTTGACTCTTCAACCTTCTTTCTAATATACCTTTCCATATTCATTGGAGAACAATCATTAAGACACACACGAACACTAAAACACACAAATTAGATTGTTTGATTTCTTCACGCATCGAGTTCCAAAGATGCATGGGCCTGTTGTACTTTCTATATTTGTTTTGTGTGTCTCACACTCCGATGTGGAACAAGCAGACAATGCGCCTTCTCCTTCTCCTTTGCCAAAGCCAACACCAACAAAGTCACCCTCTCCAGCCACTTATTTGACGACTTTGCCGACCTCTTCTCCTGCCATCTCTCCGGTGACTACTCTAACACCCACTTCAAAGTCTTTGACTACTTCTCCACCTATTTCTTCTCCAACAGTTTCTCCACTAGTGTCGACCCCCCAGCAAAATCCTCGTCAATTTCACCACCGGTGAAATCTCCTTCGCTTTCACCTGCGAAATCTCCAGCTAATCCCCTGGCCACGTATGTTTCTCCGACCCCGAGCCCGTCAACAAATGGGTCTTCTCTAGTTTCATCCCCTACGCCGGCTTCATCTCTGGCCATAGCTCTGGTGAGTGTTCCAGAAACGACTCTCGTCCTAGCGAGTTCCACCACTCCCAAGGCTTCGGACGAGCATTCCATCGAGTTCGGCTTTAACACCCCCGCCTTTTACAAAAAGGCGTAAGTGGTTATATTTGATCAATCACGTGACATTACTACGTCAGAGATGATAAATCTCGCAGTGAAAAATATGTTTTTTTTTTTTTTTTGAAAAAAAAAGACGATTCCCTTATAACACATCAGAGCTAACTGAGTTACCTCAATATAAATAAATATGACCAGGATGTTCTTACATAATAAATACTCACTAAATCAATAACATATGTGCCATATACGACACTAGTACTACGTTACCATAGTGTTAATACATTACAAACCTCAAGTAAAAATATTACATATTAAAGTAATGTGTAAAAGTTAAGTTCAACATATATAAAAGATAGACTAAGCTAAATAGTCTACCATACAAAAGAGGCAGTAGATAATCTCATCCATATATATCAGGATCGGCATAATGATCCTAACATTCATGTCCTTCCTCGTTCATTCTTGCATAATCATCTATAAGATTGTGGGAATTACCACAATCCCATATACATATAAGTGAGTCAACTGTTTCAATAATATAATAATTATTAATTTATTTAGAGCACACATAATGCAAAGATGAGATGCAATATTGACAGTTTTATATGCTAAGTCTTAATTATTTTATTTCTTTCACTCCACTCATTTAGAGCAATTACTCGGTTAGCGGCTGTTGACTGGAGCTATTACTCCCTTCCATTTGCCGTGGGACTTAAACCCCCGGTCTTATGTATTTACCTTAGGACTTGAACCCCTGGTTTTATTAATTTGCCTTGGCACTTGAACTCTTGGTCTTATTAATTTGCATTGAGACTTGAACCCCTGGTCTTCTTAATTTGCAGTAGGACTTTAACCCCTGGTCTATTGGCAGTCGTTACTCCCAATTTTGTTATTATCAAATTCATTAATCACAACGGTATGCATAATATGCAATGTTCCATTCGCACATACAATTAAACAAATATGCAATCAATGTATTATGGAAATCAGTATCACGCTCAGTAAGTAATTTATACTTACTTTCTTTCACTTAAGAGAATATCTACATAAGTGATTACTGCAATACAATTTTGTACATATGATAGTGTATTAGTACAAATTGTTAAGAAACCTATTTTAATATTTTTATCACTTCTGATTTCTAAATAACTTAACATAGTTTTCTAATGTCGTTTGGATATTATAACGGCATATAAAATTAGGCTGGTTGCATGACCACATATATTTTCATGTGGGCATTATTACGATATTTATTTAATTAACACTTAAAATACCTACAAAATAAAACAACATTATAATAACATTAGTATGCTAAAAGTGTAACATTCTTTTTATAAAATTAGACATAACAATCCAATTAGTATAAATAAATGGGTATAATATTTTAAAAACATATGAGCGGCATAACAACATAGATATAGATATTTTATTTTAATAACCTTATAAAATTTAGGCGGAATAACAACATTAGTTACAATCCCATTAGTGTAAATAAATGGGTAGAATATTTTTAAAATATATGAGCGACATAACGGCATAAATATAGATAATTTCCTTTTATAACCTTATAAAATTTGAGCGGAATAAGATGCTTCAAAACATTTTTAGAATTTTGGGCAGTGTAACGGTGTATTTATAAAATATCCAATTTTATTTGGGCATTATTAACTGTGTATTTGGTAAATAACTACACTACTTTGAAAAATATTCTTTAAGCACAACATTAATCTTTAGATAACCTAATAACTTTAAAAGTATAAAAACTAAAACAAAGCTTTAGGATCTTACCCAAAATATCTCAACATAAGATTTGAGATTTTTTTTTTTTTAAAAAAAGGACTCTAAGCTTAAAACCAGGTCTGAGAGAGAGAGAGTACTTTTTTATTTTTGGGCTATAGGTCGAGAGACATAGAGAAAGAGAGGAAGAGTTTTCTTTTCTTTCTAAAACACCTTTGATGACTGAGACAATGAAGTTGAGAGAGAGAGAGAGAGAGCTTTCCATTTTTCTGTTGTAGGCCATGGGAGGAAACAGAGAGAAGAGCGGAAAGCAAAGAGAGTTTTCTGGTTTTTCCCTTTAGATGGCCATGAGAGAAACAGAGAGTTTGAGAGCCTTTAATTTATAAAGATGCTGGTCGTGACAGGAAAAACAGGGAGAAGGAGAGAATATTGAGAGCTTTTTATTTCTATGATTTCCACTAGAGGCCGTGAGGGAAGGGAGAGTTTGAGAGCTCCTCCTTCCTATTTCTAGGTTGGCCGAAAGAGATGAGAGCAGAGAGGCTTTTATGTTGCAACCAAAAGAGAGAAAGGGAGAAAGCTTCAACTTTGTGCGTGAAAACTAAAGGGGGCTGCATCTCCTTTTATAGAAGCTTGGATGGTTGAGATTAGTTTGAGTTAGACTTGATCCAAGGCTGAGAATACAACACCTGGGCATCGAGTCATGCATGTAATGATGAGTTTGTATAAAAATCAGATGACAGTTGGTGTGTGATATTTATCTTCTGCAATTCTATGTCGTTCGAGCGCCGCAAGTGGGGATCGAGTGCCATTGCAATTGAGCGCAACATTATGTTGATCGAGCACAAATGACATCGAGTGTCAGGTACTGGGGGATCGAGTGCCACTGTGGATCGATCACCAATCTTGTGAATCGGTCACCCTATTCAGACCGACTATTTATAATGTTGTATTTTCAAGTTTAAGGTCCGCAAAATTTATCTAATCAATTTGGAATCATAAACGTGCCTCAAATACCAATGAATATTTAATCCTATAAATATTCTTATATTAAGGTCAAATACTAGTGAATATTTAATCCTATAAATATTCATATAATCATATATTCTTTTGTATTATTATAAGGTCTTAAAATTCCAATTTAAGATGTCATATTCTATGACTTAAAATATGGGGCTCTACATCGGCGACTCTGGGTGAGGAACTGGTAACGCTTCCATCGAGTTGTAGTCCGCCAAGTTCAGTGCCGACAACTTTGTCGCCCAATACTGCACAAGGTACAGTTGGTGATGATTCGGGTTCTGATCCGAAGTGCGGGGGGCTCGGGTCATTTTGAGTGGCTTGAGTATCATGGCCGCTTTGGCAATGAACTTTCAAGGAAGCTAAGGTCCGGATAGGGCAAATTGAATTTGTACTCGTTTAAAAGATCTGGGTATTGACTGGAAGTCTGGAACTAGGTGAAAAATATCTTCACATTATTTCTTTCTTCACACCTTGCCACATCATCTAGAGCCATGCTCTCTCTCTCTCTCTCTCTCTCTCTCTCTCTCTCTCTCCCTCTCTATGTAAGCAAAATTATACAGTTGTGGTTGATGGTTTTTGGGGTTTGAAACGGTTTTGGTCTGCAAATGAACCTCGATCCGCCATTGGAGAGAGGCTTCAAGAGGTTGAAGAAGACGATAAAGCTATGGTTTTTTTTTTTTTAAAAAAAATTTATTGTTTTTTAGATTCTAATTTTTAATAAAATAACAAAAATATTATTTTAAGCAAAAATGCTGACGTGGTACTTACGGTTTACAGTAAACTTGGATGGTAAATTAACGTAGGGATCTATTTAAAATAATAAAAAACTCAGGCATCTAATTTCCAAAATTAAAAAGTAAGGGAGTAATTTCAAATCGTGCGTTTACCTAAGGATTATCGTAGATTTTCCCATAATATAAAGGGATAAATACGTTTTTGCCCTATGTGATTTAATGACTTTATTTTTTGCCCTATAGGGCTTGTTTGGCAAAGACATGTACAGAACAGAACAGAACAGAACAGAACAGAGTAGTAGGTTGTTAGTTTTGAAATTAGTAAAAAGTAATGATGTGATATAAAATAAAAAGAATTTGTATAAAAAAGTGAAAAAGTTTTGTATTGTAGTGAATTTTTTTATTTGAATAGTAATAAAAAAATATTGATGTGATATAAAAAGTGAAAAAAGTGAGAATGTTTTGATGTTGATTGGTAATAGAAAATATAAAAAAGTAATAAAAAATTAGATAAACAGTAACAGCACTATGCTGTTCTGTTCCGTCCCTAAACAAACAAGCCCATAGTTCATTTCGTATCACAGATGGTACCTTGGTTATGGCAAAAGATGGAGATAGTACTTCTGTCCAAACTTCCATTAAAAAATTGACGGAAGTCCACATCAACACCTCTAAGGTGTTTGACACGTGTCCTATGCATTAAAAAAAATGAAAAAAATAAAAAGCTTTAATTTTTTTTATTAAAAAAATCATAAAACTTAAAAAAAAAAAAATGAAAAAAAATATGAGGGGGGTGGTCCAATCACTCCCATGGCCTAAATGGGGTGGTTCGACCACCCCTAATTAGAAAATAGGGGTGGCTTGGCCACCCCAGACCGACCGATCTAAGGTTGGTTGAACCACCTCCAGTGGCCCTTGGGGGTGGTTTGGCCACCCCTAAGGGCCTAACCCCCTAATTTTTTTTTTTTTTTTTTTTTTTTGGCCTTGTGGGGGTGGCCGAACTACCCCATGAGCCACTGGGGTGGTTCGGCCATCCCAATGGGTCAAACCCCCTAAATCTTTTTTTTTTTTTTTTTGGCTCTTTGGTCTTGTGGGGGTGACCGAACTACCCCCATGGGCCATGTGGGTGGTTCGGCCACCCCCAAATCAGCTAGTCTGGGGTGGCTGAACCCACCCCCAAGGCTTTTCAAGGTGGTTTAAGCCATCCTCATTTTTTCTATGGGGGTGGTCGAACCACCTCATTTGGGCCATGGGGGTGGCTCGAGTCACATTTTTTATTTTATTTTATTTTTAAATTTTTTTCATTTTTTTAATGCTTTTTATTTTTTTAAGTTTTATTATTTTCATTTTTGTTAGCTTTTTTAGTGCATAGGACACTTGTCAACACCTGAGAGGTGTTGACATGGACTTCCGTCAATTTTTGGACGGAAGTTGGAAGAAAGTATTATATCTGTCTTTAACCATAAATGATGTATCATCTATGATAGGAAATGAACTACATGGGGCAAAAATAAAGGCGTTAAACTACAGGGGGTCAAATGTGTTTAGCCCTAGCATAAAACCCATCAGAAACTTGGCCTATTTGTGATTTGGAGAAACTATTAAGTTTAGTCTTTTATTTTAGGTAAAAAATTCCCTAAATCCGAATGATAAAATGTATCATACAATTACAATTGTTCAACCAATTTAATTTTTTATTATGATTTAACTAGCGCAATTTGGCTTTTTTTTTTTTTTTTAACTATCATTGTTACCATTGTTATTCCTCTTCTCGCCGAAAATTGAAATATCATGAGAGTGTTTGGTGAAGGTTTGGGGAATTTTCTTTAACAATAATAAGAAGTGATTGATGTGATATAAAGTAGAAATAAGTTTTAAACTTTTTGGATAAAAAAAAGTGAAGAAAAAAATTGTTTTCTAGTGGTTTTTTTTTTGAATAATAATAAAAAGTGATTGATGTAATAGAAAAAATGAAAAAAGTTAAAATGTTTTGAAGTTGATTTTTTTTAAGAGAAACTTAGAGGTGAGGGGGAGGGGTTTGCCAAACTAGTCCATTGTTGTGCACGATAGTGACCTAGATACTTATTTCTAAGGAGGAGCTCTGCAAAAGAAATAAAGGTTTAGAAGGGTTCATCAGTTGAATCAAGTGAATCCTCTCCAATGCCCAAGTGTATGGTGAATAGATATTTTGGTAGAGTTTAAATAAGGGTCAAATTGAATACATGTGAGGCTCATCCGAGCTCTTTATATAGGCCAATGACCGCCTAGGGTTTGTTGGACTCCTATCAAGAGTTTGTTACCTAATGTGGAGATTCTCTCATTTAATCTGTTAAAAGTAGAAATATGGCGTGAGCGTTCGGTTAGCTAAGCTGACAGAGGGGAGAATTATCTACTCAATGGCATTGTCGAATTGTTAGGTCGTCGGACCTCAGTGTCGTTGATCCTTCATGCTAGAGGTCAGCTAGGTCTTCCAATGGATGGACCTTCAAGTAGCACCCAATTCTCTTGAAAGATTGGTGTGATAATCAATCTATGGAAATTTGAGATGAGTACTTTGAGCTTGCAAGTGGGCTTTTTCTACATCATGTTAGTATTTAGGCTTTCTAGTAGTCCCCAATTCTCTTAGATGATTGGTTTGCCAATTAATCTATGAAACTTTGAGATGAGTGCCTTAATCTTGTCGGTATTTGAGCCCTTTAGTAGCCCCTAATTTCTTTGAATGATTTGTATGCTAATTAATCTATGAAAATTTGAGATAAGTGCATTGAACTTGTTAATGGAATACACAAATCTCCTTCCTACAACCAGTTATTGATAATTCATTTATGGCTACCTGCCCAATTGGTGTTTATAGTCCTGAAATCGTGTAGGAAAATTGAGATTTTTTGGAAGTTGTCCAAAATTAGGGTTAAATATCTTATTGGTACATGAGTTTTAAGCTTTTTTAAATTTAGTACTTGAGTTTTCATTTGTTTCATAGGTGGACCTTAGTTTAGGAGTAAAAATCACTTTGGTACTTCTGTTACATTTTCTGTCCAAATATTAAAGGTCTACCACGTGGCACTATATAAAAAAAAATTTAAAAAATTTAAAAATTTCAGCGACCCCTCCTTTTCTTCTTCTTCTTCTTTTTTTTGTTTGTCCATTTTTTTTATATATTTTTTAAATTTTTTATTATTTTTAAATATTTTTTTTATATAGTGCCACGTGTCCACCTCGGCGGTTGACACATGGCGGACCGTTAATATTTGAACGGAAAGTATAACAGAAGTACCAAAGTGGGTTTTATCTCTAAACTCAGGTCCACCTATGAAATAAATAAAAACCCAAGTACTAAATTTAAAAAAGCTTAAAACTCAGGTACTAATAGGGTATTTAACCCCCAAAATTAAAATTAATTATTCTTTTGGCAACCATGATTTCTAAAATAAATATAATTTAGTTTTTGCAAATCATATTTTATTCAACTTTTTTAAAAATAAATCATATTTTATTCGACTTTTTCTAAACAAATCATATTTTATATAATTTTATCTCAAAAAGTTAAATCTCAAAATTCATTCGCTAGATAAAAATTGAATTATAATTTCAAAAATCCGACCTTCAAACTATCATTATTTTTAAGATTTTCACATTGCCATGTCCCACGGCACCTAGCTAGGAAAGTCTCACCACAACAAAAGTTAGACTCTAGTCTCTCTCCCACCTTCCTTCGTCCGAAGATTACACATCTTCCACTCTGTGTCGGTCCACCCCATTCCGTGTGTAAAAAAGAAGAGACCACGACATGGCAAGGTCCTTCTCCCAGACCCTGACCCTGACCCTGACCACCCTCCCCCGCCACCGCTCCCCCAAATCTCGCCTCCTCACTCTCCGAACTCAATCCAGCCAATCCTCCAAGCCCCACCAACTGGCCGACCTCGCCGACCTCACCGACTCTTCTTCTGATCCCCTTGTCCGCCAGCTGGAGGACGCCATCCACCGCATCATCGTCCGCCGCTCCGCACCGGACTGGCTCCCCTTCCTCCCGGGCGCCTCCTACTGGGTGCCACCGCGCCCGCGCTCCTGCTCCCACGGCCTCGCCCACTTGGTCCATCAGTTGGCCAATCCCTTGACCCAGGAGGAGTCCATGGCCACCACCTCCGACCGTGGCTGGCCTTCTTCCGCCTACTTCATCAATGGTTTGGTCCATTTTTTCCTTTTCTGTTTCTGGGTTTTTTTTTTTTTTTTCTTTACAATTTTTGTTGGGTTAAGATTTTAGCCACCCTTTTGTGTTTGTGGTGTTTAAGAGCCGAAATTAGTGAAATTCGTCTGTATATCAATTCATGACTGTTTTGTGTCCCACAAACAAATATGAGGATTTGCTTGTGTTTGTTGTTTAGGAGATGACCCCTCGTTTCTTTGTGTGTAGAGAGAGAGAGAGAATTTTAATTTTGTTTGATTTATCTGTAACCAAATCCCTTTCAGGATCATGTCTTGTTTAAACCATCTCAGAAAAAGCCATATCTTTATCGATGCTTGGATGTCCAGTAAAATATCAATTCGTATAAACTCTTTGTGATGGAAAATTGTTAAACATCAAATTTGTTTCTGATATGATAGATTCATTCTCATCGAAAGAAATTGAGTAGTTCTATTTAGTAGACTCCTGTACAACTGGATGACGTGATAGTAAAAATTAGTCCATGGATGCACTTGTTTTTTTTTTTTTATGAGTGCTGATACAATAACTGATTTTTAATGACTCATCATCCAGTTGTATCAGTTGTATAACAATCGTACAAGAGTCTACTAAATAACATTTTTTTTTAATTAATCGAGATATAATTAAAAGCGTAATGTGCCTTCATGTATATATAGGGAGTATACAAACGAAGCCACCTAGGTAGTAGGAACAAAAAGAACAAGAAAATCGTGATAACTAATTACTAATGGAACAACATAAGCAGTTGTTCAAAGATACAATATGTTGAAGAATAAAGATTTCAACTCCTCCATAGTTTTCTCGAGGTCCTCAAAACACCTATCATTCTTTTCTCTCCATAGACACCACAAAAGGCACGAAGACACCATCTTCTATAATACAGTGCTTCGAGTGCTGTTGAAATTCCACTAACACAAATTGACTATTCGTTTAGGCATAACCCAAGACAACCTGAATCGATTGAAGAAAACAGTCCAAATGGCACAAGCAACCTCACAATGAAGAAAAAGATGATCCATTGACTCTCAATTTCTTTTACACATAACACACCAATTAACCACAATGACGCGCCGCTTTCGTAGATTGTCCGTGGTAAGGATCTTGCCTAGGACTGCCAACCACACAAAAAAGGCCACCTTGAACGGAACCCTGGTCCTCCAAACACTCTTTTAGGGAAAATGAAAACCAAAATGACAATCCATGGCTGTCACTATTAGAGATGTTGAGGATTAGTTCACTTGGGCTTTTGCAGGTATTTATGGCCCTAATTCTGATAGGGATAAAAGGCTCCTTTAGGAAGAGTTGGCTATATTACTCAATTGGTGGAATTTGTCTTGGTGTGTATTGGGGGTGATTTCAACGTTACTAGATTCCCTAGTGAGAGATTGGGTGAAGCTCGTTTATGCCGAGCTATGGTGGAGTTTTCTGATTTCGTTTTTGAGCAAGGTTTGATGGAACTTCCTCTTGCGGGGGGAACTTTTACTTGGTCGAATAATTGGGATGTTCCCACTTGGTTCAGAATTGGTAGATTCTTGGTCTGTCCGGAATCGTAAGCCTAGTTTCCTAGTGTGTCACAAAGGAGACTTCCTAGACTCTTTTCGGATCACTTCTCGATCCTCCTCGACTATGGTGACTTTCATGTAGTAGTAGGCCCTTCAAATTCGAAATATTTGGCTTAAGTTTGAGGGTTTTGTGGACAGGGTGAAACAATAGTGGAACCCTTATCTTTTTCAAGGCTCTCCTAGCTTCATTTTAGCTAACAAGCTCAAGGCTTTGAAAGCTGACTTAAAGAGATGGAATGAGGAGATTTTTGGCAATGTTGAAAGGAAGAAGATCCCTCTACAAGAGTTACATGTATTTTATGTCATTGAAGAAGAAAGGGCTTTAGGTGCTGAGGAGAAAATGAAGAAGGCAGAAATTTTGAGCGAGTTAGAAAGATCTACCGTCATGGAGGAGGTGAATTGAAGGCATAAATCTAGGGTCTTGTGGCGTAAGGAGGGTGATATGTGCACAAAGTTTTTTCACAGAATGGCTACTCCAACAGAAGAAGGAACACCATTGACTCCTTGATGATTGATGGCACAATTTCTGCTTGTTGTTTGGAAATCAACGAGCATATTGTTTAGTTTTATAAGGGGCTATTTATCGAGAATTGTAGTTAGAGGCCTGTAGTGGATGGTCTTTCCTTTGATTCTATTGATGAGGTTGATGCTAGCTAGTTGGAGAGAGAGTTTGAGGAAAGGGAAGTGTGGGAGGTTGTGAAAGTAATGAATAGTGAAAAGGCACCGGACCCTGATGATTTTTCTATGGAGTTCTTCCAAGCTTTTTGGGTCATTCTGAAAGAGGATAAAGGTACTTCATGAGTTCCATGCCAATGGTAAGTTTGAGAGAAGCCTTAATGCTACGTTCCTCGCCCTCATTCCAAAGATTCCTTGGGCTGTCGATCCCAATGATTTTTGCCTGATCAATCTGGGTGGTAGCATTTATAAGATTATTGCTAAAATTCTAGCAAATAGGCTTAAGAAGCTGTTGGAGAAGATCATTTCTAAGCCACAAAATGCTTCATCCGAGGTAGGAAAATTCTAGATCTTATTATTATTGCCAATAATTTCCTTGATAGCAGAGTGAGATTTGGGGATGAAAAGCCTATGATCTTGATAATTGGGATTTTCTATTGTATTGTTGTGAAGATGCGGATTTGGGGGGAAGTGGTGCTCTTGGATAGCTCATTGTTTCCTTAGTGCGTTTTTTGGTTTTGGTGAATGGTTAGTAGCTCTCGTGGCTATAGGCAAGGGGACTACAGTTGGCAAAATGGATTGGCGTGTTGGATTCGGGTCGACTCGATTGACCTGCCAACCTGTTTAGGCTAACTCGAACCCGACACGATTAGCTAAATGGGTTGACACATGAAACTTGAACACGACATGTTTATAAGTCGGGTAACCCGACATGACACGCTTGACCCGTTTGGCTAACGGGTCATGCCGGGTTGACCCGACCCAACACGAATGAATTAACAACTAAATATGTATCCTTCAGCAACCGCCCTCCGCTGTTAGGCTTAGTAAACAGAAATCAATCCTTAGGCTTAGTAAACAAGAAATCAATCCCCAAATAGGGAGGGATGTGAAAGTAAACCAGATTTAGCTTCTTAATTTCAACCAATAACATTAAAAAGTTTTGGGCATCTTAGGGAACAAACTAATAAGTAGTAATACCACAAAAACAAAATCTAAACCAAGTCAACACCAGTAGCACCAAGAAGCGAACCAGATTTGAGATTTACACATATTGAGTTTATTTGAACTGAATGTGTAAAACTAACTTGACAGGTTGTCTGAAGTTTAATCACCACAGGAGGGAAGTTCGCATGTAAACCAGATTTAGCTTCTTAATTTCAACCTATAACATTAAAAAGTTTTGGGCATCTTAGGGAACAAAACGAATAAGCAGTAATACCACAAAAACAAAATCTAAACCAAGTCAACACCAGTAGCACCAAGAAGCGAACCAGATCTGAGATTTACACATTGAGTTTATTTGAACTGATTGTGTAAAACTAACTTGACAGGTTGTCTGAAGTTTAATCACCATGGGAGGGAAGTTTCCCATTTTAATCTCCTCTCCAAGTTCCATATTCTCCTCCCCAACTTCCATTTTTTAGCTCTTATGCGTCAAAACCACCTCGGCCACCGTCCGATTTCTTCGCAATCAATCACGAAGTAATGGCTAGTGAGTATCTTTTGGACGAGCGGCGCTGGAGAGGAGACTCACGAGCAGCTTGGCGGCACTGGACAGTCACAATCATCAGTGGAGAGTGGAGATCAAGCGGCATTGCTGGAGTTTGTATTTTTTATTTTTTTTTCAAGACATGAGTCAAATGACGCTAGGCGGATGCTAGGGTTTCTTTTCTTCAAAGCTTAATTTCTTTCTTGTTTTTTTTTTTTTAAAAAAAAAAATAAAATTAAACGCTTGGGTTGACCCGCTTATAAACGTGTCATAAATGGGTCAACCCGTTTAGGCTAAACCCAAACTCTATAACTTCGTGTCGTGTTAGTGTCGGATTCGCGGGTTGTGTCAAAAATTGCCAACCCTAAAGGGGACCCTTTGTTTCATTTGCTGTTTGTTCTAATGATAGAGGCATTGGGTAAGTTGATTTCAACTGCTGTGAGTGGAGGATTGTTGTTTGGCTTCTCTGTGGGGACAAGGGTTGATACTTCTCATCTTTTGTTTGCGGATGTCACCTTGCTTTTTTGTGGGGTTAACCAAATCATCTTTGCATTTTACGGAGCTTATTTTTATTATTTGAAGTAGTGTCGGGCTTGAAGACGAACTTGGCCAAGTCAGAATGGTTCCGGTGGGAAATGTTGATAATGTGGCTAGGCTGGCTTGGATTTTGGGTTGTGGGGTTGTGTCTTTTCCCTTGAAGTATCTCGATCTTCCTTTGGGGTCTCTAAGCATATATGGGACAATGTTATTGAAAAGATAGAATGTTGGTTGGCTAGTTGGAAAATGTTGTATTTGTTTAAGGGTGGTAGGATTACCTTTATCAAGAGTACCCTATTCAACTTACCTGCGGACTTCGTGGCCCTCTTTCCTCTCCATTCGAGTGTTGCAAACCATATTGAGAATCTCCAACATGATTTGCTATGATTTGGGCTAGGCGAAGAGTTCAAATATTACCTGGTGAGTTGGCCTAAGTTGTGTACGCCGATCTCATGGGGAGAGTGGTGTTCTAGTGAGCCAGTTGAGGCATATGAGGTGGGTTTATGGAAGAATATTAGGAGGGGTTGGGGAAAGTTTTGTAGTTACACCAAATTTGAAGTGAGAGACGGTTCAAAAGTTAGATTCTAACATGATCTTTGGTGTGGGGATATGGCCCATAAGGATGCTTACTCAAAGACATTTAAGTTTTAGCTGTTGTTGCTGGTTCTTTATATGAATTTCTTATAAATGTTAATTTTTTTTTTTTTTTTTTTTCTGAGTATTTGGGAAGTTCTGTCCCATGCACTAGGTTGCCAAACCTCTTAATGCTAGATCATAGGAAGTGATAGGAACCTTTAAAAATGATAAATCTTATTCTATGTGGTGGAGTGTCATTCTCCAGATATTCTCAAGGTTTATATTGGGGGTTGGGCTTCACATATCTTAAATACCATTATCTGCATCTTTAGGTGGTGTAGGTTACACATGGCTCCTCAATGTTTTTTTCGTTTTTTTGATAAGTAATAAATTTTATAAAAAAAGTGTAAGGCGCCCCTACATACACAAGAACAAACAAAACTGTCTACAAGAAGAAATCCAAATAAACCCTCAACCCTAAGACCTTCAAACCCAGAACCCACAAGGAGCATACACGTTACGGCATGTGAGCCTTGCCTATCCCTCGCCGAGAAGATACGCTTGCATCGCTATAATTAATAGAGCTATTTCGGTTCAACATCTCCCTCCTACCTTTGTTATTTGGACGCGCAAGCTTTACAATCCAAAGAAGGTCATCTTCAATGGCATCCTGAAACTCCAAGTGGGGATCCTCAACCTCCTCACCATTCGACACCCCATCCTTGTCATCGGCGGGAATGCCTGAGGAGCTACATCCCAAATAGGAGGGAGAAACGACCGTCACTACAGGCAAGTGAGGACTATCCTCAAAACCCTCATGATCATTGACTTGCGCCAAAGAAACCTCCGACAACTGCTAGAGGTGAGGGACTGCTGAAGAAGAACGTCCCCGAGGTCTAGAGGGCCTTGACTTCATAAAACCCCGCCGGAGAAAACCCACATCCACACTTGTCGTGGTCTGGATCTAACAGACTGTGACCTGTGAATCTCGTCCAGCGTAGGGGCCAGACCATCGACAACAGGACTTGACGGAGAGGATTAATAATCAGCAAAACTTGGGGCTTCTTTGCAGACTGTGGCCTATGCACCACATCCAATGGAGGGATCACATCCATTTGAGAATCCTCCTTGCCACCCAAAGAAATCCCCCCTGAATTAGAAGCACCAAAAGTAACGGACCCAATCACGAAACTTACCGTAGCCAGAGAAGACCACTTCGACTTGATTGAATTTGGCACAAGCATCACGATAGAATTGGGCTGAGGTGCCAAAAATTCTGGACTAGTTCTCATTGGATCGAGCCCATCTCGTAGAACCTTCGAAAAAACCTCAGACCCAAGTGCGCCCCCCCCCCCCCCCCCGTGCGCGCGAACCTGATGAACGAGCATTACTCATCTGGTCAGCCCCAAAACCTTCCTTCGTCAAGACCTCCGGCGAAGAAATCAAATCAGCGGCTTTGCGGGCTCCTTCCCGACCCGAAGGACCATGCCCAGGACCTTTGGGCTGCAAGGAAGACCTGAAAATGAGCTTGAACCCTTGACCCGACGACTTGCAAACTAGTTTAAGCTGGAGAATGGGCTTCTTGCTGCCAGCCTTGGCCTAAAATCCTTTGGGCTTAAAACCCAACCCAACTAAACGACCTAGATAACTTCTGACCCGGTCTAACCCAAATCAACAAAGCCCTTGAAGCTTCTTCAAGCAGCAATTGATAAAATTGCTCTTCGTCTTCTTCATTGCTGCGTAGGAAGCTGCTGTCGACGACCCAGAGGACCAAGACTCAAACTCAAAACAATTCACTGCCAATCTCACCTCCTCTCTGCCATTCGCCAACTCATTACAAGCCACCTTTGGTAGCAGATCAAGAGGGATCACCGCCAAATACCTCAAACCCACAACCTTCCCATCAATGCTAGCTGCCGACTTATCAAAAAAAAAAAAAAATGCTAGCCGCCGAGCATTGGACTTCCGAGAAAGAGCGATCGGACGAGAGAACCACCCCCTTCTGTTTACCCTTCGGAGCGGAAACCTCGGGTATCAGCAACTGATCCTTTGCCTTGTGAAACTCCAGCAACTGCTGCAGCTCAGCCACAACCTGATACCAACCCCAACCTTGACGGCCCTCTGGTTGCCAAATAACCCCTTTGCGACCTCCCTCAGCGAACGCGCCCGCCTCAAGGTACCGGCTGACCTTGTTACCACCCCCACGAACTATCAAAACTTTCACATCCTCCTCACAGAAGGACTTGACAATATCCTTCTTCCCTGGATCCTTCATTGCCTCCTTTACTGTATCCTTCAACCAAACAGAACAATGGATGCCCAGAAAAATATTCCCAACGAACGCCTTCCTCCTTTCCTCCAAGCGAAGCTCAGACTCATCTGAAAAGGAGAAGGCTTTAGCTTCCAAGGAGAAGCAGCTCTCCATTACTAGCTAAACTAGAGTAGATAAACTCGCGCAACTCCTGAAGCCATAGTAGAGAGGCAAAGAAAGAAAGGAAGAAAAAAGATCAGAACCAGAAGACAGACACACCAAGACGACGATCGCACTCAGAGACAACTAGCCGGAGCAAATCCCTAGTAGGACGCACCTACACACGCCACTGCTAGAGGAGAGAGTCGAGTACTTATTCTTATCTGAATTACCTGGCTCCTCAATGTTATTGAGAAGGTCATATAATTAAGGTATCTAACAAGTTCTAGGTGAAAATCAAACTGATTTAGTAATTAGTACTAGTCTGGAAAAATCTAGGCATTAAAAATTCTGTTGCAACTTTAGTAGGATATCTAACGGGTGCTTGGTGAAAATCATTGTGATTTTAGCACCAGTCTGGAAAATTTTATGGGTTGAAGATTGAATTTCAACTTTAATCTACATTTATCTGATCATATCATATGATTTAAACTGTGGAGATATTGTTCATGACACTGCTTTTTCTTCTTTGGATTTAGGTGCATTTCCACAGCCAGTGGAAGCAGAGCCAATTCCAAATAATGTGTCTCAACCTGAGGATGAGGAAGGATGAACCATCTTTTATACTGGCATCTAGGTGATTTTTATTATTATTTTTATTATGTGTGCATACTTTTTTCTCTAGAAATATAAATATGTTAAAGGCTGTACACTTATATTAATCATTAAAAATAGTCAGAATAATTTGATTTCCAGCTTAATTGTAGGGGGAGAATTGGAGCCCCTGTTAACATATGACATCTACACCATAAACTGCACCACACAGTCTCAGTGAAAGGGCAACAAACAAAAAGCTGGTCAATATTCTCCATGTCCAATCCATAGAAAACACATTTCATATCTCCAAGCAAGCTATAGCTAACTAATCTATCGCGGGTATTTAACCTTCCTCTCACAGCAAGTCATAAGATAAAGGAATAGTGACGAGGAATAATTTTACCATGCCACAACAATCTGTGCCAGAACACCTCAGGGCCATGGTCCGACAAACTATCCTAAGCCCTCTTGACCGAAAAAACACTACTAGGATCCAATAACGAGGAAATCTTATGCTGAATGGTATCTCTCAAGTTCAAGATCTTCCTCCAAGACTAGGAGCAATCTGAAGGAGGTCTCACCTCCTGGAGATTAATGCCTAATAAAATTTGGTTTGACCCAATTGGCCCAGATTTGACTATTACTATAGCAAATTGGCCATACATGCTTTAGCACAACCGCTTTGTTCCACAACTCCATACTTTTGATACCCAAACCTCCCTCTTTCTTGGGAAGTCAAACGTAGTCCTATGAAACTTTAGCCCTTGAGCTATTAAGCTCGCTACCTTTCCAAAGAAAAGACTTAAGGATTTTCTCAACCTAACATATCACTCCCTTGGGAAGGATGAAGAGAGATGACTAGTACACTTGCATAACAAAGAGGATGGAATTAATCAATTGAAGCCTACCTGCAAACGAAAGGGCCTTACTAGCCCAAGACTTGCCTTTGGCTGCGATCTTCTTTGCTAAAATACACAATCAAACTTTTTCAATCTAGTAGAAATAAGAGAAATACCCATATATCTGTTATTTTGATAAGTAATAAAACTTTTATTAAAACAAAGCGTAAGATGCCCTTAAGTACATAAGAAGTATACATAGGAACCACCAAACCAGCCCAAAAAAAAGAAAAAAGAAACCCACTAGACCTCAAAACCTCAAGACCCACAAAAGGCACAGAATACTACGTCATGTGAGCCTTGCCTTTCCAACGCCTAGAGAGAGGCTTGCTTTGCCGTAGTTAATGGAGCTTTTAAGTTCAACAGCTCCCTCCTGCCTTTAGTCTTTTTGCGGGCTATCATTTTTTCCCTATGAAACTCCTCTTCAATGGCTTCCAGGATGGCCAAGGATGGATTCTTGCCATGAACACCATCCATTGCCCAATCCAAGGGCATGTCGGGATGTAAAATACCCAAAGGGAAAGGGGATTCTCCATCTTCCCTATTCCAAATCTCGTCACCATGATCCCACACTTTGATCTCTCCATCAGGGCCAATGCCTACTGGTCACCATGATCCCACACTTTGATCTCTCCATCAAGGCCAATGCCTACCGGCCACTTCTGAGACTGTATCAGGCCATTAATCTTAGAATCTTCACCCTTTTCATCGTTTGGAGTGTTGCAACCACCCAAAAGGGTTGGAATCTCTTCCACCCTAATTTCCTTAGTAGTAAGAGAAGATGACAACGCGGCCGACACTTCAGGCGAGAGAAAGGGTTGCATAGACAGACTCAGATTGAGAAACCCCTTCCAAAGGATACCCCTCGTCGGAACAGATTGCTTAACAACCTTCAAGGAAGCATTTCTTACTTATAAAAAAAAAAACAACCTTCAAGGAAGCCGCAGCTCCACCAGAATTCAGCAATGGCTACGTCGCAGCCACCGAGGCTTCCTCGACAGGTAGAGGATCCACCCCTTTCGAGCGCTGCAGAGACTTAGTCTCACTGTCAATATCTATCATCATTGCCGCCACAAACTCTGCAACTAAACTCTCATTCAAATCCACTGCTCTGCCTTCTCCAGCCTTCCTATGGTAACTCTGGAAAGGCTTAGATACCGACTATGCTGGAATAGAGAGACGTATCCTTTCTCCAGGCTCTGTCGCCCTTGAGTATAAGTCACCGCATAAAAGCGAGTTCTGCTTGGTGGAAGTGGGTTGAATCCGGAGCTCAACAGACCCAACCCCATTGCTAACTAGTGTCGGAGATGGCCCCTCAGACCTGAGGGAACCTTCCAGTGACACTGAAGACAACATCCCCTTTACCGTAGCAGAGAACCCAGCAGCAGCAAACAAAGGATCAGGAGAAGATGTTGGCAAGGGAGGAAAGACAAACCTTGGAGCAATAGGGTTTTCGAACACCTGAGAAGATTGGGCTACGTCCTCCATCGCCGAAGACAAACCTTCCTGAGAAGACCCACCCTGGCGAACTTCTAGAATCTTGGATGCAGATGAAGACAGCGCCATGACCATTGACGACGAAGAAATTGCAACTTCATGCGACAATGCAGACTCGGGATCTGAAGAGAATCTAGGACCCGCAACGAGTCTTGAACCTAGACCAACATGCGTACCCGTGTTGCCCTCAACAAAACCAGAGCCCACCTTCTCACCAACCAGTTTGGGCTTAGACAAGAACCAGCCCAAACGAACACCTCTAACAGAGGGTAATTGGTCCAGCCCAAAACCAACCACATGACCCACTTTAGCCTTTATCCAATCGAACATCTTTCTCCACGCATACTCTAGAATCTTCTTCTGCGAGCGATTGATGAGAGTGCTCTTCTTCTTTTTCGCCTTCTTCACTGACCCAATGATCCCCACTGAGTCAGCCTCCGCCCTTTTTAGATTCTTCTCCAACTTAGAGCAATCCACCGCCAATCTCGGATTCTCACCTCCATTCGTCCACTCAAAACAATCCGCCACTGGAAACAAATCAAGATGACCTAAAGGCAGCGTCTTTAACTCACTAGGGACCGCGGCAGAACTGGCTGTTGCACGCACCACTCCCGTGAAGGAGTGCCCAGACGAAGAAGCCTTCGTGCCTACTCCCATTTGCTTCCCCTTCGTTGAAATCTCAACAGAACTTGTCAATCGAGATTTGGCTTCAAAAGGCACCAATAACTGGCGCAGCTCTCCTACAAACCATCACCATCCCCACCCTTCATGACCCTCGAGAAGCCAGATGATACCTTTCTGACCACCCTTTGCATAAACGGCCACCTCCAGATAATGGTCGGCCTTACTACCACCGCCACGGACCATCATCACCTTCTCATCCTGACGGTAAGACTTAATGAAATCTTCTTTACCCGGAGACTTCAGCACTTCTTCAACTGTATCCGCCAGCCAAACGGAGCATTGGACACCCACAAAAACATACCCTACAAAATCCTTCCTCCTTTCCTCCAAACGAAAGTCTGCCTTATCAAATCTCACCAAAAAGAAGACTGGGAGATGGATGGTGTTCAAGATGAGGAGTCTTTGGCTATTTTGGATGCCTTGGAAGAAGATATCCATCGGGACAAAATGATTGCTCGCCAAAAGACAAAAGGCAAGAGGGAGCTCCTGAATTTGAAGAGCTCTATCAATTATGGCGATGCTAACACTTCCTCCAAGCGTGGGAAAGGAAAAGCTCTCATGATGTAGGGAGTCTTAGTTTGGGGGCTTTCGGGGTAGGTTTGGGTGCTTGGTAGGGGGTGTTTTTGTATTTGGGGAGGTTCTTTTGTTTGTTGGGTGTTTGTTGGGTGATTGGGTTGCTTCTTGTGTTTCTTGGGTGTTTGTTGGGGGCTTATCTTTGGGTTTTTGGGGCTTTTCTTTGTTTTTGGGTTTTCCTTTGTTTTTGTGGGCTAGCTGAGCTGTTCCTCTGTATACGTCCTGTGTACTTAGGGCGCTTTACGCTTTTTTAATAAAATCTTCTTACTTATCAAAAATATCAACACTGCATGGTATCTCCGTGCACCCGCTCCACCACTAGCCGGAGACCAGCACCAGCCTAGCTTAGAACTGACGAGCCAAAACCAAACCTGAACACAACAAAAAACAGAGCGCTATGTGAAAACCCACCACCCGAGAAACTCTGCGATCTAATACATCGTCCGAGCTTCAAAGCGGCGAGAGAGAATCAATACCCATATATAATAGAAAGATTTCATTCCTTGAAGCCTGAAATGCTCAACAATTGCTCCTTGACAAGCCTTGCAACTCCGCAGGTAAACAAACTACTCTTTTCAAGCTTAGCAACCAACCCGGACATAACCCTAAAATCGAAACCGAAAATCACTGAGCAGAGCAACAAATCTCATCTCATCTCACCTTTACAAAAATTAAGTCATCTGCAGAGCATAGATGAGAAAGAACAAATGGAATCTAAATTGGTCGCCCTTAACCATTTTTTTTCCATAATTCCAGAACCCCCCCCAAAAAAAAAGAAACTCCACCACCAGAACAAACAAATAGGGCAATAAAGAATCACCTTGTATGAGATACAACCTCCAAGAAAGAAACCCTTGAGCTCACCATTGATACAAATGGAGAAACTAGGCGAAGTAATGCATTCTTCAATCCACCTCACCATTACCTCTGGAACTTGATCCAATAGTTCTAAGGACCACCAAGATGAAATCCCAACTCACAGAATCACAGACCTTTATTAAATCAACTTTTAAGGCACACCTGGGGGTGCCTTTTTCCCTATGGTAATTTCTCAAGAGCTCATGGGCTAACAGAATATTTTCACCAATCCTCCTTCCATCGATAAAATTTTGTTGATTCCCAAAAATATCACCAAGAATACCTGAAGACGGTTTGCCATTACCTTAGCTATACACTTGTAAATCATATTTTTTTTGATAAGTAAAATATATTAAAAAAGGCGCAAAGGGGCGCAACCCAAAGTACACAGGAAGTATACAAGGAACCCCTAATGAAAAGAACAAAGAGAACATCTATCTAAGAAATCTAAATAGGAACAATCATACAATAACTTAAATCTATCTTTCCACAAAAACAGCATTTGAAGCATCTTTCTCTTCAGATTCACCAAAGAATTCTCACAATCTTCAAAACAGCGAGCATTCCGTTCCCTCCAAACGCACCACATCAAACACAACGGAGCCATGCGCCAAATCTGAGTGGAGGGTTTTGGTTTCGGTTGGGGCTCTTTGTAGCTTGAGAGAAATTCTAGGCTTTTTGAGGATGTGGAGGTTTCGGTTGGGGCTCTTTGTAGAAATGTGCTTAATATGTTATATCTTTGGGTGTCGGCGCATAGCCCGGGTAGTATGTTGTTCGCTGACTTTTTACTTTTTTGTTCTTTTATTTCCTCTGTATAGGGGCTTCTTTCGTATACTTCCTGTGTACTAGGGTTGCGCCCCTCTGCGCTTTTTAATGAAATCTTACTTATCAAAAAAAATATTACAACAAGAGATGGGACGAAAGTCTTTTAACCAAAAAGGGCAATGGCAATAGTATTAACTTTTTTAAGCAGCCTACCAAAGACAGAAAAAGACTTGACCACAACAATAACATCCCAGCCCACTATGTTCTAAGCCTTCTTAAAGAATTGAGCACTGAAGCCATCCGGACTGGGCGCTCTATTGCTCTTCAAGGAGAACAAAACAGATCTGATCTCCTCTTCAGAATCTTCCTTAGATAACTGCACAAATCAACCACATTGTACTCATATGAACCCTTAGGAGCCTTTGAAAGTAGTTCACAATAAACTCGCTCACCTCAGCAGGATCATCAATTGTGAAACCATCTTCGTTGGAAATGGAAACGATTCTGCTTCTCCCATGCAAAGTCTGAATAGCTCTGAAAAAGAATTTAGTATTTTGTTCACCTGAGTTCAACGACTGGATTCAAGACTTCTCTGCCTAAAAGAACTTTCCTCTGCTCTATTGAGGTCCCCATACTCCTTTACTGCATTCTCCTCCAAATTCAGAATAGGATCCAACAGGTTCATCTGAAGTGCATGAGCAAACTCTAGTATGCTCTCCATTCTATCCTTGGCACGCAACTCTAGTAATGAGTAATTTTACTAAACAAAAATTAGTCACATTCACCAATTTAAAGAGCAGTGACTTTTTAATGCGATAAAAGAAATCTGTCTTGCTTTTATAGGAAACAGTTAAATTACTTTGGCTTAGACCTGAGATCTTGAAGAAACATACTAGCAATATAAGATGTCCGCCTGCATTAGATCTGATACATTTTAGTGGGGGAGAGCTGCTCTGTTTGAACTTCTGAGATTCACACGGTAGCTTAAAAAATATAAATTCATAAACTTTCTAATAAAAAATTTGTTGGGGTAACAAATTACTTTTTGCAATTAAGAAGGAAAAAAGAAAAGTAAAATCTTATTGCAGAATGTTTGGATACTTAAAATCAATTGGCTTCTTGGATATGCAGGCTCATCCGGACGCGTAAATTCAGTGTTGAAAAGGGATAAAAGATTGCAGAAAATGAATTGAGAGAGACCTTTTCGCCAATGGCAGGAGCTGTACAGATGCAACCTGTTTAGTAAGGCTCGCGAATAATTTCATACCAAAATTTCAGTAGCTGATAATTCTGACAATGTAAATGCTGTGTTAAAGTCAATAATTGAGCCTGCAATTGAATGTTATATGTATCATCCCCTGCTTGGTGGTTATCTTTTTTCAGATTTTCCATTTTTTTCCTGTTTTTCTTTCGGTGTAAATGTGTATATATATGACTTTAACGGCATTGGCTTTTTTGGTTTCTCGCTGGTATCAATGTGATCTTCACTAGTAATTTACCTGAGCTACTTTTGTGGACTCATTGACTACAAATGAACCTGCGAATACAATGGATCTCACAATCAATATTAGTCATTTCTTATCTATTCTGTGGATTAAATTGATTAATGTTTACAAGAATGAGCTGATTCCTTGCCTGAGCTCCCACACTCAGTACTGCTACTGGCATCATATGACAAAATATTATGTGAATGGCTGCCTTTAGCCTCGAGTTCTGTGTATTATATAGACTTTACAAGGATGCTATACATGGAAAGGAAATAAGGTCCCGCATGATTCTAGCCGTATACATGTAAACTATATTCTGTCAAATATATATGCTAACTATACAAAATAAGAGATGGAGAGATAAGGAAACAATCGTGGGCTAAAAATAAGGAAACAATTATGGACAGCACAGCTGTCCATTGACAGCCCCCCTCAAATTGATGCAGGGTGATCAACAAGCATCAATTTGCTACTTAGGAAGCAATGTCGATGACGAGTGAGAGCCTTGGTGAAGATATCCGCAATTTGTAGATCAGTGAAAATATAGGGAAGAGTGATAATTCTAGCTTCAAAGGCTTCCCGGATAGAGTGACATAGACAGGATTGGCCGTGATCTGAATAGCACTGGTATTATCGGCATGTAGAGGTGTAGGGTCGGTCAAAGAAAAATCTAACTCAGCAAGCAAACTACGAAGCCAAATAATTTCTGAACAAGCAAGGGACATAGCACGGTATTCAGATTCCGTAGATGACTTAGAGACTCTGTCTTGCTTCTTACTTTTCCAGGAGATCAAGACATCACCTAAGAACACACACCAACCAGTGATGGAGCGATGAGTATCTGCACACCCAGCCCAATCAGCATCACTATGAGGGGCAAGACGAGTAGAATTGCTGGCAGGGAAGAATAAGCTACGGGCAGAAGTACCGTGAACATAGCGTATGATCCTTCGGACAGCAGTCAAATGTAGATGACGGGGAGTCTGAAGGAACTGGCTGACTTGCTGGACATCAAAAGAAATGTCTGGTCTAGTAATAGTGAGATAAATGAGGCTACCCACCAACTTCCTGTATAAACTGGGATCAGCAAGTAAGTCGCTCTCCTTTTTGCGAAGCTTGACATTTAATTCCATGGGAGTATCAATAGAAAGAGCCTCTTGAAGACCAACTGTAGCCACCAAGTTACTAGCATACTTATGTTGATTGAGAGAAATGCCGGAGGGACCATGATGCACCTCAAGACCAAGAAAATATGTGAGAGACCCAAGATCTTTCATATGAAAGGACTCCAAGAGATGAGTTTTGAGTTGGTCAAGTAAAATGGAATCGGAACCAGTGATCACAATATCATCAACATAAACCAATAGAAAAACAATACCCTTGTCGGATTTCTGAAGAAACAAGGAAGTGTCATACTTGCTCTGCTGGAATGAAAATTGTAATGAAGTGGTGCGGAATTTATCAAACCAGGCCCTCGGAGCCTGTTTGAGACCATAAAGGGAGTGACGAAGCTTACACACATGTGAAGTCGGAGAAGGAAACAATCCTGGAGGTGGCTTCATGTAAATACACTCTTTAAGATCCCCATGAAGAAAATCATTTTTAACATCCATCTGATGTAGGGGCCAATCACTGGAAGCAGCAAGGGCGAGAATCGTACGAACAGTAGTCATTTTAGCCACTGGAGCAAAGGTTTCTTCATAATTGATACCATACTCCTGATTATTCCCAAGAGCAACAAGCCGAGCTTTGTAACGGTCCAAACTTCCATCAGATCGAATTTTGACTGAGTAAACTCATTTGCATCCTAGAGGCACAATAGTAGGAGGACAGAGCTCAATGTCCCAGGTGTGATTGGCCTCTAGAGCGGCAATATCTTCCTGCATAGCATGTCGCCAACAATCATGCTTGGCAGCATGTGAGTAACAGTTGGGAATATCAAAATTGGCCAATGTAGCAGACTAGCAGTAAGAGCTGAAATAGAATTGCCACCACTGGAAGAAGAAAATCCATACCTATCTGGAGGGACAGACACTCGAGAAGAGCGACGAACCAAAGGCATAGGAGGTGCTGCCACTGACTGAATCTGGAGCGTGGTAGGATCAGATACCGAGTGAGCTACCGGAAGAGACTGTGAGCGGGAGCGTCTTGTATACACAATACCTGGTTTAAATCGTGAACTGACGGGAGGAAGATCTGAGAGCCGCTCCTCAAAGGAGGAAAGAACCACAGTAGAAGATGATGGCAGAGAGGACACATGAAAGAAATGTTGGTTTTCAAAGAAAATAACATTCCTAGAAATGCGAGTACGATGTAAGATAGGATCATAGCAAACAAATCCCTTTTGACACACATTATATCCCAAGAAAGCACAACGGACAGATTGAGCAGATAATTTATGTCATTCATGATGAGGTAAATGAACAAAGCATACACAACCAAAAGTACGAAGATTATCATAACTAGGTTGCTTAGCAAATAAGCGGAAATATGGAGACTCCAAATGTAGGACTTGAGAAGGTAAACGATTAATCAAGTGAGTAGCAGTTTTCATAGCCTCTACCCAAAACATGGACGGAATAGAGGATTCTAACAAGAGAGTACGTACCACATCGAGGAGATGATGATTTTTGCGTTCGGCTACTCCATTTTGTTGAGGAGTAGAAGGACATGAACGTTGATGAAGAATACCCTTAGACGCCAAGAAAGCCTGAAACTCAGTAGACAAATATTCACCACCGGAATCGGTGCGTAATGTCTTAATAGAAGAGGAAAACTGATTGGCAACATACGCAAAAAACTCAGTGAAAATACGAAAGACCTCAGATTTAGAGCGAAGAAAGTAGACCCAAGTAAATCTGCTATGATCATCAATGAAAGTCACATAGTATTTAAATTTTTCATGTGAACTCACTGGGGAAGGGCCCCAAACATCACTATGGATAAGATCAAAGCAGTGAGATGCCCGACTAGCATGCAAAGGGAAGGGAAAAATTTTGCTTTTACCAAGTTTGCAAGAAGCACACTCAAGAGAGAGAATAACTGTTTTTATTACCAAGTAAACCAGAGTTCAATACATGAGATAAGATCTGAGTATTGGAATGGCCCAAACGACGATGCCACACCATACTAAGATCGGAAACATTATTACAAGCAAAAGACGTAATAGAAGAAACTGAAGAAGAAACTAGAACATGCAAAAATAGTGGAAACAAGCGCCCTACTTTAGGTCCCTTCGCGATCTGCTCCCCCGTTATCTGGTCCTGCACAACACAACCATCATCAGAAAATTTAACATCACAATTATTTTCAACTAATTGGCCAACAAAAATAAGATTCGTGGAAAGCTGAGGAGCAAGAAACACATCAGTGAGCGTAGAAGAGGCATCTCCGACAGCTAGGGGTGTACAAGCGGTTATAACCGGTGGTTATTGGCTAAAACCGCTAACCGCTAACCGCCTGGCAGTTATTTTATTTTTACCAACCGCAACCGCAACCGCTAACCGCCTAGGCGGAGGCGATTATTTTTATAACCGCCGGTTAGCGGTTATAACCGGCGGTTTAAAACCGCTTTTGAATTCCGATTTTGGGCAGGGTTTAGACCGGTTTTGGGCCAGGTTTAAACCGGTTTTGGGTCGGTTTTTGTACAGATTTTAATTTTTTCAAGAAAAAAATTTAATACTTTTTGGGCTTTTTGTCATTTGGTACAAAATTAACCAATCTAAATACAAAATTACAAATCCAAAACACAAACATAACCAAATCTAAATCTAATTTTTCAAATCCAAATAACCAAATTCAAAACAAAAAAATTACAAATCCAAACATATTCTAAATTCCAAAACCAAACAAATCCAAATAATTACCCATTTGCCATCCCAGGTTTTTATTTTTATTTTTATTATATATATATATATATAAAAGCGGTTAGCGGTTATTTATAACCGCTTTCAAAAGCGGTTAGCGGTTTTAAGCGGTTAGCGGTTTTAAAGCGGTTATAACCGCTCCGTTTGAACACCCCTACCGACAGCAGCTATTGGCAAAGAACTGCCATTGGCAGTTTGGGATCTTAAAGAGTGTATTTATATGAAGCCACCTCCAGGATTGTTTCCTTCTCCGACTTCACATGTGTGTAAGCTTCGTCGCTCCCTTTATGGTCTCAAACAGGCTCCGAGGGCCTGGTTTGATAAATTCTGCACCACTTCATTACAATTTTCATTCCAACAGAGCAAGTATGACACTTCCTTGTTTCTTCAGAAATCCGACATGGGTATTGTTCTTCTATTGGTTTATGTTGATGATATTGTGATCACTGGTTCCGATTCCATTTTACTTGACCAGCTCAAAACTCATCTCTTGGAGTCCTTTCATATGAAAGATCTTGGGTCTCTCACATATTTTCTTGGTCTTGAGGTGCATCATGGTCCCTCCGGCATTTCTCTCAATCAACATAAGTATGCTAGTAACTTGGTCTTCAAGAGGCTCTTTCTATTGATACTCCCATGGAATTAAATGTCAAGCTTCGCAAAGAGGAGGGCGACTTACTTGCTGATCCCAGTTTATACAGGAAGTTGGTGGGTAGCCTCGTTTATCTCACTATTACTAGACCAGACATTTCTTTTGCTGTCCAGCAAGTCAGCCAGTTCCTTCAGACTCCCTGTCATCTACATTTGACTGCTGTCCGAAGGATCATACGCTATGTTCACGGTACTTCTGCCCGTGGCTTATTCTTCCCTGCCAGCAATTCTACTCGTCTTGCCGCTTATAGTGATGCTGATTGGGCTGGGTGTGCAGATACTCGTCGCTCCATCACTGGTTGGTGTGTGTTCTTAGGTGATGCCTTGATCTCCTGGGAAAGTAAGAAGCAAGACAGAGTCTCTAAGTCATCTACGGAATCTGAATACCGTGCTATGTCTCTTGCTTGTTCAGAAATTATTTGGCTTCGTGGTTTGCTTGTTGAGTTAGATTTTTCTTTGATCGACCCTACACCTCTACATGCCGATAATACCAGTGCTATTCAGATCACGGCCAATCCTGTCTATCATGAGCGCACCAAGCATATCGAAGTGGATTGTCACTCTATTCGGGAAGCCTTTGAAGCTAGGATTATCACTCTTCCCCATATTTTCACTGATCTACAAATTGCAGATATCTTCACCAAGGCTCTCACTCGTCATCGACATTGCTTCCTAAGTAGCAAATTGATGCTTGTTGATCACCCTGCATCAATTTGAGGGGGGCTGTCAATGGACAGCTGTGCTGTCCATAATTGTTTCCTTATTTTTAGCCCACGATTGTTTCCTTATCTCTCCATCTCTTATTTTGTATAGTTAGCATATATATTTGACAGAATATAGTTTACATGTATACGGCTAGAATCATGCGGGACCTTATTTCCTTTCCATGTATAGCATCCTTGTAAAGTCTATATAATACACAGAACTCAAGGTTAAAGGCAGCCATCCAGTACAGAGGCCAAACAATCCAATTGTTGAAGTAAGCCGCAACAGCTAGCGCTGCCAATCCAAAAACCATGACCACTTGGTCCACATCCCTCACAACGCTCATAGACCTCCAAGGGTCATAAACCACGAATTCTTCTTCATCTTCCTCTCCCATAGAGGGGACCCTCAATGGCGCACTCACATTTAGTGCCCACCAACTGTTTCCTCTAAGCCCGCTTGATAGTCTCAAAGAAGAACCAACACAGTGGCTTTTACAGATTGGTGGCGGCCTTATCTTGGAAGGAAAGGTAGTGTTTGATGCTAGCCCATCTGTGAGTTCTCGAGGGTAGATTCTAGGGAGAGGCTTGAGGCCACATTCTGAGAAGACCCAGCTCGCCATTGGAGGCCGAAGATGCAAGAATCTCCGCTCCGCGGGGTCTTTATGGCCACACAGAGAGAGAGAGAGAGAGAGAGAGCGCAGGTTGCAGATGAGATGTCTATGATGACTTTTGGAACAAAATTGTCCCATAAACCCACAAAATTGACACGTTAAAAAATCGCACGTTGTGAAATCCAAAATCAAAGGAACTTCAAAACGAAAAGAATCGGGTCTTTTCATCCTTTTCAGTGAAGACTTGTGGCCGGCCTAGAGCTCTGTTCCAAACTATTGAAGGGAGACAAACAATTTGTTGAACACGTATGTAGAACACATATTCATAAATTTCATATGTAAAAGGAAAAAGTTCGAGATGATCAGTTCTTTAATTAGCAGAGCATGCACCTGGATAAGCAGTAATTAATGGGCAATTCAGGACCCTTCCAGAGCCGGGAACATCGAAAAGGAGCTCCCCCCATGCATGGGAATGGCGGTTGAAGATCAACATCACCAAACTGTTGAAGAGTAATGTCAGCATCGGCCTCAATAAACACAACACCCTCAGCCATACACTCCACTACAAGCTTCCGGCCAGGCCCTTCCCTGAGTCTGCAGGCAAACGGGTACATAGATTGTTGTAAAATTCTACAAGGGCAGATTCAACCAAGGATTGCAGAAATAAAAGATCCAGAAACGAGCAAAGTTGCAGTTATATCAAGAGGTTCGTCAAGGCAGTGTCCAATAATCCTCATAGGGTGTTTTTAGTCGAAGAGGTGGAGCAAGCAGATTATTGCTCCCTAATCTGCTGTCGACAGTTGCTGTATTAACGGCTAGTAGCCGTTGAGTTCCTGGTTTGTTGACAACTGCTGTGTCAACGGCTAGTAGCTGTTGAGTTCTTGGTTTCTCTTCCACGGCTAGTAGCCGTTGCTCGGTAGTTCCTCTAACATAGCGCACGACCTCATTGAGAAACCAAACGGAGAGCTACTTAGCTGGCTAGCTTTGAACTGCATTTATGACGTCCAAGAACCAAATGGAGAACCGGATGGACGGTATAGAGAAGACAAACAGGGTTGCTTCCGATTCAGACGAGAGGTGTCGAGTGGAGGAGGTGGCACTGGTGGTGCCGGAGACCGATGACCCATCACTGCCAGTGATGACTTTCCGGGCATGGTTTCTGGGGTTGACCTCATGCGTCCTTCTTATCTTCCTCAACACCTTCTTCACGTATCGCACGCAGCCCTTAGGTCACTGGCCTTGGCGGTTTCGGTCCCGTGACGTGCATGGCTTCGAGTTTCTTGATGGGTGTGTCGGCTTGGCTTGGCTTGGGTAGTTTCATTGCACCCACGACAATGCATGGCTACGGAAAGTGCATGGCTACGTACTTGCAGGAGATGACGACCAACTGCTGCTCTGCGTGGGCTATGTATATGTGCAAAATGCGTGGGTCGTCTTGAGGATCTTTCAATTAAATGTTCACTCTCAATAACTGAACATTCTTCTTTCCGGTTTGGCTTGTGTTTTCGCTTCATTTGCCCATCCTTTCTTGCTCCATCAGCAACTCCATCCACTTCATCGGAGATAAAAACTAAATTGTTTCTACAAGCATTCCGACTGGACCTCAGGCGTTCTTCCGCTGCACAAAACTTTCCTTCTTGAAGTGATTCTCTTGACTGCTTAATTCCAACAGTTTCATGATTCCCCAAGTCTCCAACCGCGGGAGCACCAGAGTTGAATGTGTTGTGTTTGGACCTCCTCGGACGACCATTCAGTAAATGTTCCTTCTCATTTTCTTTCGTAGTTCTACACTTGGTTCAACTTCAGAAGCTCTTTCCACATCTGCATTCCTTGATTGTTTTCTAGTCTCCTTTTTAGGCAGCGGTCTCTTCCTTACCTTTTCAGCCTTCTAGGACATAACAGGGTCCTGCCTAGATGCAATAGCACCTGGACCTTTCAGAGGTTCTTCAAGTTGAAGAACCCTTTCACATTCTTCCTGAGCCTCAACAGTTTCAGTTCCACCAGCAACTGCAGAAGCTTTTCCCTCAAGCTGAGTCCGGGACCTTGTCATTTCGTGTGCTCAAAGTTGAACCCCGAACCTCTCCTGCTGCATGTGTGACATTTCTTTCCTGTTCATAACTTGGTTTGGGTGCCTTTCTTAGCTTAAATCTGGTTGTGTGGCTGTGAATTGTGATTGTACGCATGCATATATGTGTAATAGTAGTGCTTTTAATGTACAAACAAATTTCGTTTGATATGATCAATGCCTCTTGAAAGATTTTGATTTTTCTTAATTAGGAGAGCTATTCAACTGCTACCTCTTGAAAGATTTTGATTTTTCTTTTTATTACCAATGAGTTCTTATTAACCAAACAGAGCAATAGATATTGTTTCTATAACGTACTCTTGGTTTGACCTCGGGAAAAATGAAAAACGCTAGTGCTTTTTTTTTTTTTTGGGTGATTTCTGTATTGGATATGAATGAGCAATGCAAATGGCACTACTATTGGTCCTTTTCATCCTCTGTTCTCCCCTGTTTTATAGTGTGCGAACAGAGGACCTGGGCCGTTCAACATGAAGGAGCATGCTGCATGCATGTCATCATCACCATCATCACGAGTTCTGGGGATGCGACTACGGTTCAATAAACGTACGTAGATATAGAAATTAATTAGCAAACCGCGCTCCTTTTATTACGAAACATAGTCAATATGATGGACGATCTTCAACTACACTCCACTAGAAGTGGAACCCCGCCATGAAGAATCAGAATCCATGCCCCGCTTACAAAGCACTATAATCACTCCACCTTTATTGTTGTCTTACACAGTGTAGCCTAACTTGAAACACCAAAGTAAAAGAGAAAAACCTTCGACGACGTCTCTCCCTAATTCTGGCTGCCATTAACGTACTGAGTTGTGGGTGCAGGTTGGAGTGGGTTCTTTTCAAAACAGCTGCTATAGCATGTTTTTGTTGATACGCTTCTTCTACCAGAAGCTCTCCACCCTGCAGGGGAGACGTGGTGGTTTAGGGGTTGATTTTTGAAGATCGGAATAAACAGAAGAAGACGAAGCATTTTCTGGGTATTTTTGACGAAGAAGAAACTTTTGGTGTTGATGATGACACGTGTAAGATGGAAGTCGGGCGGCAATAGATGATATGGTTTTTTTTTTTTTGTTTTTTTGTTTTTGTTTTTTTTTTTTTTAAATGTAGTGAGTGCAAACGTGTTGAATGGAAAGGGGACAATTTTGGAACAAAATGTGTCTTAAACGGTCACGTGCGCTGTTTACCATCTAAAACGATGGGCATGTGGACGGAAGGTCCAAAATGGAACAAGTGTACAACATCAGGGGGGTCTACCAAAAATTGAACATTGGGTGTCAGATTGTCAATAGCTGAATACATCAATGGGATAAATTGTAATTTTCCCTTTGTTTTTTATATATCGACTCATTTGTTACTTCATTTTGTTGTCAATGTGAATGGTTAGAATTTTTCGGTCCTTTTGATTTACAAACTCGTGAATGGATTATGATATCTTTGTCACACAATATTCATGATGATTATATTCTTAAATCTCAATGCTTGTAAGTTGTAATGAGTTTGTCATTATCTATGACGCCCCAACTTATACAAGAAAGCCGTAAGCAGAAAGCTTTAGTTTTCACGTGACTTTATGACATCAAAGAAGTAATCTCACAAATGATTTTTTTTTTCTTTCTAAACACTAGGAATTCTTCACATAACACATCAAACCTGACTAAAATACCTTAATATATAAATATTAACTTGGTTTTAATTACATGTGTTGGACCAAAAATGGTGTAAACTCAAGTGTAGGTTTTCGCAAGTAATAATCCTCGGTAAGTACGAGGTCGATCCACAGGAAATGGTAGATACTAAGTAAAATTCCTATTATTGTGCAAAAAAAGTAAATTGAATGGATTTTTCCACTAAAAAGTGGAGCAATGAATAGATGATAAACTAAAATAAAATTAGCTAAACTAAATTAAGAAGAATTAAAAGAAACACTAAGGCTTTAGGGATCCACCTAGCAATTTATTACATATTCTTGAGACATAATATAAAATAGATCAAACATGGGTTGATTGAGAACTTCATTTCATAAACATGACACAATAAATTAAGCATTCAAAATATTTTCGAATCATAACAAATCAAACAAAGTAAGCATTTGATATAAACAAAAATCATAATGAATCAAAATAAAGTTGTATCATTAAATTACTCTCAAATAAAAATCAACCCCAAATTTAATCAATAATATAAGAGTATCAAGAATACATAATAAAAAAAAACTAGGCTTCACCCCTAGCCTTAGCTAGAGATTTAGCCGCTCAAACAATAAAACCGGTTTGGAGCCTCCATAACTACCCTCTCCTCTGGCTTTTCCCTCCTTCGCTTCTTCGCTTCTTCCTCCGGGGCTCTCTTTTCTTAAGACCAAAACATGGTATTTATAGTGCTTCCGAGGTCTTTTTGGGTTTTTCTTTGTGGTCAAGCTAAGGAAAGAATCACATCTTGCATTAATTGCACAGCAGCCCGAGGATGGAAATAAATCAGATCTTGAATCCATGTGTTTTGGTAAAAATTATGGAAAGAAATCATGACATGTCAATCTGATTTGTGCTCCACACGTCCATCACCAGGTATATATGGAAAGAATATGAACTTGTGCATGGAAGGCATTTGCTTTGGAAAGAAATCTGCTTGATATGGTCCCCTAGTTGTACAAATCCTTTGAAATTCCAATCCAAGTAGGAAAAAAAGACTCCAAATTCGCACAAATTAGCGTTTTTTTATTGCGGGGCAATTTGGGCATAGTAAAAGTCCGAAATAGGAAAAACCTATTTCAGACTTATTTGTTGCATTTTTCATTAGCTTTCCAACTCCACCAAATTCAACGCAATCCGATATTTGAGCCGAAAGTTATGATGAAAATAAAGTGACATGCTCAATCTGGATTCTTTTCCTTAATAACAGATTTTATCGACTTCTCTTTTCTTAAAGTTAAATTTGATTTAGACTTTAAATCTTTCCAAAGTGAGAATGCCGACTTCATTAAAATCTTGGAATTTGAAGGATTTTCTTCCAAAACGTTTTTGCCAATAACGTGTAGAGCTGCTGCCTCAATCTTATTTCCCAACTTCTTTGTCAATTCCACCAAGTGGTCCAGTCGTTTGAAAGCAACAACAATTCCTACAAAAAGAAATACAATTCATTGCATTTATATCAATTTAAGCTCAAATTTAATAATTAAACATTATTCCACAATTAAGTATTAAATGCAATAATTATGACAAAACATAGTATGATAATGCTTATTTTAATAGAGAAAATATGCACTTTTAAGCAGTTATCAACATGTAAATGCGTACAAGATGCATCAAATAAAATTATGTGCCACAAGCAGCATTTAAGCATACATCCTTAACATAAACTGAATTATTTGTCATATTACATAAATTAGAGGAAATAAACATAAACATAACCATATAAAACTAGCTTCCCATAGGCTAGTAAAAGACACGCAAAGGATCTAGTAACCATCAAAGCTGACAAATGAACCTTCGCCCTCAACCTCGAGACCTACATCAAGGTCTATGTAAACATGACATGATCATATTTACATAGGTAAACAACTGAGTTTCATGTTTTCATAGTCTTAAAGACCGTTGATTTATTAAGGTAGTTTTAATAACAAAAGATAATGAATGCATGCATATGCAATGTAGTGATTGTCTAGTTCGAGAAAGTCTTATGTTTTATGTTCTTTCACTTCTCTCGTATCAATGCTAAATTCTAGCCCGTCTTAGCGTCCGTTAGATCATCCCCTTTATTGTTGGAATTGGTGTTCAAAACTCTAATTGCATTGATGATATTTTTTTTATTTTTTATAATTGTATAATACTGAACATTTGACATATGCATTAATGTTTTATATGTACATATATATATTTAAATATTTTCATATTATATACGTGTAAGGTCCCTAAGTTTCATTGTATTTGACTTTGGTGTGAGTAATGAGATTATCATACAGAAGATCATAGTCATAGGTCATTTTAACTTATAAAAGATTGTTCATAATCGTAAATGGATCTGGAAAATTCATCTAGACTATAACATGTGAACCTCAATGATCTATCTTGATTAGGAGAAGCAGGTAAGGCTTCGGGTTGATATGTTGGTGTAAGAGCAAGGTAGTTCCGTGCACCAAATGGATTACGTGAGTCATCATTCTTTCAACATTGTGATAAAGAATGATGTATGTGCACGACGACTTATAAAAATTACTCTAAATTATGAGAAGATTGTGAACTCAGATGTAAAGTGTAGGTCAATTTGATGTATGAGAGTGAGATCAGTCAATGATCAACATATTTGTGCATCGGGTGATCACATGTAACATTGTGAGAACACTTTCTTCAAGAATGAATCCAAATCCTTTGTCATGGAGTAAAGTGATAAGGAATATACCATTTGATGTAGATTTAATGGAATGATTATCCTAAAAGCTCGAGCCTGAGTGTTTTAATGGTATTTACAGAATGATGCCATGGAGGGGTGATATGTAAGAAATAAGTTACGTCACAAGGACTAATTCATTAATTTGAAAATACATATTAGAGTGTAGTCACATTTATTTAGTGAAATCAATTATGATTAATAGTATCGTATGATATTATCACAGATCTATTGAAGTTAATTGTAATTTTTCCTTTAAGTCCCTCTTTGAGCTGATGTAAATTGACCATTTGATTCGGGCCTCGGTTATGCATTTATTTATATGGATTGTTTTATTTGATAAAACATGGGCCAAAAGAATATGATTCATAAGTGGCTTATTACTTAGAGATGATTGAGCTTATAAATTTATTTCCTAAGGACTTAAGCAATTAAAGAGCTTTGAGCTCTTAAAATTTATTCCAAAAGACTTAAGTAGAGTTAAAGGAGCAATGGACCTAAGGGATAAAACCTAAGCACATGCTTAAGAGTGTGTAGAAATGGGCTAGGGTTAAAATCATAGCCATAGACGCATGGGGATAATTGTTATTCCCATGACTGTGTGGTGTAGGGGCAAGGGGAGTCTTTTTCTCCCCCTTGGTTGTGCACCCTAGGGATTAGAGCACTCACAATGTGCTCTTTAAATTTGGCTTTTATCTAAATTTTTAACAAACACACAAAAACTATCGTTTAACAAACTCTCTGTCAAAAGTTAGATTTAACAATTGTTAGAATCTCTCTTTAAATCTAAAGAGTCAAAAAGTGAATGTTAATTTTTTTTTATTTTATATATATATATATATATATATATATATATATATATATATATATATTGTATTGAATGCTTAAAAAGGTTTGGTTTGACTTGAATTTAAGGCGTTGAATGCTTTTAATAGTTAACTTTATTAATAAAAAGTAGTATTTATTTAAAGTAGCGAAACATTTAGAGAGTTTGTTATTTAATGGTTTTAAAAAGTGACTAGCTAAATCAACAAAATTATATTTTTGAAATTAAATTTAGATAAATTTTAAAGAGCTAATTGTGAATGCTCTTAGGACTTAAAATCCTAATCCTTCTAAGACTCCAGTCCTAGTTCTACTGTGGCTTTAGTCTTGGTTCATCCATGACTCTAGCCCAAGTTTTACTACAACTTCTTGTTTATCTCCTTACCCATCATGATTTTAAATCCAAGTCTATAAATAGAAGACCATAGTGAAGCATAATTCACTAATTCATTATATCAATAGTTTGTGAGTCCACATTCACGGTCATAATCAGTCATCAAAAAGAAGATCTGAAGGTTTAATCAAGAACACCAAGGACACCAAGGACACCAAGAACGTGTTCTTAATCATTCAATATGCAAGGAGAATCTCAACAAAAGTTAAATAGCCCTACATGACTGGGAGAGGCCGAATTCGATTGTAAGTACCACGAACTTGTGTATTTGATTTATCTTGAAGCAAAATTTTTCCTAGGATCGGTTTCCGTTGCACATACTTTGTACGTGCATGATTCCCAATAATAAAGTTTACCTATTTTTAGACTAGTAGCTCGCAACATTCAAGTCCACTGGTAGCATATAACATTTCAGTTTGTTTATTATCAATATTTATTGGCATTGGTAGCACACAACCTCGTAGTTCTTTTATTAACATATTGTTTATTCTCAATCATGAGGCTCAATATGCAACATTTCATTCAAATCATATATTTAAAGCAGATAATGAATAAATCAACAAACTATATAGTAATGAAAAGCAGTGTCATTCCCTAATAAGTACTTCCATAATTACACTTTTCAGAAAAGATCTCAAACTTCTTTTCTGCATATAAATCATATCCATACAAATAATACATATATTAGTTATTTTCCAAATAATTCATTGTTTTAGGATCTTTATCCCTTTATATTCATTACGTCATTAGTCTGAGACAATCACTCATGATAGTCTTTAATAGTATTATTACCAAGATAAATATTTAAACGACCAAAATTGTTCGTTTAAACATGAATCTTTAGATATTAAGATATTCCACAAGGACTAATTGGAAAGAAGATCATTCACAATAGTCTAAGTACTAAGATTAATGCTTAAATGCCAAAAGACGTCTAACCATAAATCTTAGTAAAGACATACTATGAAGACAATGAATGTAAAGAACAATCACTTATAATAGTCTCATTACCAAGATTAATGTTTAAACACCGAAGCAAACCGAAGCTATAGAAACATAACGTTTAAACATAAACCTTAACTAAGATATATCATTAGGAGTAAATATAAAAACAATCACTCAAGAGAGTCATAAAGATACTCATAAGGACAATAAAATTAAAACCGATCACTCACATTTGTCTAAACATTAAGATCAATAGTTAAACATGCAAGCAAAAGGCTACAACGGTTAAATATAAATCCTAACGTAAAGATATATCGTAAGGACAATAAAATTAACAATGATCAACTCATGCTGTTCATGAGGACATAAAGGTAAACGCGATCAACTAATGGAAATCTTAAGGATAATCATAAGGACAAAAAGTAAAAGTAGTTTTATATCATGTTTTACTTTACTTCTTTTATTTCTTAAGCTTATTGGTCATTTAAACAACTTTTAACATAAAAGCACACAATAAAAATAATAAGAGGTAATTATATTTTCCCCCCATGAACTACTGGCCATTATCAAAATGCCATCATGAATTACCACATCGACCAAAAGAGAGCATGTAACTACTATTTTTATACCTTTACCCCCATTTCGTTAGGAAATCTTGTTAAATTGGATGTAATATTCGATTTTTAGATGTTAAATTTTGTTTAAAGACAGAAATATCCTCAGACAAAAATACCCTCAAACAGTAATTTAATAATTTTTTTTAATAAAAAAAGGGAATAAAAAGAAAAAATACGGGGAGGGGAGTGGTTGTGCGCCACCCCCCAGGGTGCATCTGGGGTGGTCGTGAGCCACCACTAGGGGTGGTTCGCGGCTACCCTGGCTTGGATCGGGCCACCCCGGCTTGGATCGGGATGGCTCGCGGCCACCCCCGGCTTCGATCTGGGGTGGCGTGCGACCAACCCCAGATTTGGCCACCTCTGCGAGCCACCCCCTTCCCCTAATGGGGTGGCTGCCTTCTCTTTTCATTTTCTTTTTATTATTTATTTATTTATTGATTGTTTAATTTTAAGGTATTATATGTAAATTTGAAACTTAAGTTAGGGTATTTGAGTTTTTTCATGATTTTGACTGACCAAAGGGTGTAAAGGTACAAAAATGATAGTTGCATGCATTGTTTTGGTCAATGTGTCAGTTCGCGGTGACATGTTGATAATGACCGATAGTTCATGGGGAAAAATGTAATTACCCCAAATAGTAAGGAGAGCATGATAAGGGAATCATAGAATATTTCCTAAAAAGCTTACTTTCAAACCATATTTAGTGAGTTTTTGAACTCAATAAGGTAGAAGTGATTTAATCGCTTTCTTGAGAATATTGAAGAAACACCTCCAAGCATAGAACAATTATCAAGATTGTTTTGGAAAACAAACTCTCAATCTACTCCTAGGGTGGCCGTGTGGTAGCTTGAGAGAAGAGAAGATTTTGAACTCAAAAACCTAGCCTAGGGCCGTGTGGTGTTCTTGAGAAAATGGGAGAGAAAAACTAAATGAAAGATGAACCAAAAGTTGTCTTGAAAGTGTTGAATGAAACTAAAGGCCTTAGCTTGCTATTTATAGAAAAATCCAAGCTAAAGAAGGCACCAAGCGGCCGGCCATGCAATGGTTAAATGGGTGCACAAAAAAAACTTATTTGATAAGTAACAAAAAGTCTTAGTCCAAGTCTTTCCTAAAGTCCAAGTATTCTTGGATTTTTTGCTCCATTTTCATTATGATTTGATGACACTTGATGAAATAAAGTCCAAGCAATACCATATTTTCAGGCCAATGCATGGGTTTTTAGACAGTTTTTAACTTTTGTCGATAGTTGGAAGATTTAAGACACCACTTTTTGGGCAAAATTTAATTTTTACTGAATTGAGTTATGACTTCTACAAACTCAATTGGTAATCATCTATTAACTAGATTTGGTCCATATATGTTAAGAAACATATTTGTCAAGCCCATATTTAGAAATAAAGTTACAGTAAAAAAGTGTCATTTCGGCAGATGAGTCACTAAACTGCTAGAAAAGTCGAATAATGGACTTTTATCGAAATTCTACGGCAAGGTAGAGAATTATGATATAAGGATAATGGAATTCAATTTGTCTCAATCTGAGTCCGTTTGACTCAGTTCTGATCAAGTCAAAGTTCTAAGCTTAAAAAGTCAGCACAGACTTTAAAATGGTTAAAACTTGATCAAAAAGTTCCTAAAATTATGGGATATCTTTAAAACAATTATAAAAGCTTAATGATAATGTTTTTTTTCAACATTATCACTGAGTTCTATAAATGAATTTAAGAGATTTAAATTCCTGAGTGTTATATTATCTCAAGAAAACATTTACTTTTCACATTCGATCAATCTTAGTCTAGTAGTGGTTTGTTAGCCTGGGGTGGGATTGTAAATGTTGTTTTTCCTTGTATTTTTGTTGAGTCTCTATTGTTTGTAAGTTTTGTTACCGAATGACCAAATGGGTAGATTGTTTGGTCTTAGAAATTTGCCTAATTCAGTGTTCAAAACCTTGTATGAATCTTTTATTCTCTTAATTGTTTGGTGTGAAAAATATGGTTTTTGGGATCTTTTTGTTATTAAAGTCAGATAGCCGTCAGAATTCCATCTTGACGTCACCTGCCAAAACCTACCAAATGTCAGAAAGCTAGCGATTAAACCCTAGCTCCTGTCTTGAAGTCAAGTTACCGTCTTGACGCCACGAGAGTTTTCAGGTGATGAAAATCATATCTTTCTCTCCATTTGGTTTACTTCTTCCTTTCCCTTTCAACTGGTAAAGGACGTCCATTCTCCTTGGTGTAAAAGAGATTACCTTCCATGAACCTATATCCTTTCTAGATGTTCATCTAGAAAAATCAGTAGCTATAAGCCATGCATGGAGAGATGATATCCTTGCATGAGACACATATGATTTAGTGGAGCTACCTAAGGGCAAGAGAGCACTTAGAATAAATAGGTGTTCAGATGCAAGATTGAATCAAACAGATCACTACCAAGGTACAAGGCGCAACTCGTTGTAAAGGGGTTCGATCAAAAAAAGGGTATTGATTTTGAAGAAATTTTTTCACCCGTGGTAAAGATGTCTTCTATCAGAGTTGTTCTAGAATTGGTTGCCAATATGAATTTGGAGATCAAATGAAGACTTGTTTCCTCCATGGTAACTTGGAGGAGAGAATCTATATGGAGCAACTATAAGGGTTCACAGCCAAAGGCAAGAAAATTCTAGTGTGTCGGTTGAAATAGAGTTTGTATGTATTCAATTAGGCACTGGGATAGTGATATAAGAAATTTGATTCCTTTATGGTTGAGCCTAGGTATGATAGAACTACTTCTGATCACTGTGTATTTGTGCATAAGGCTTTTGTAGTAAGCATTTAAAGAAAGGTAACCAAATGGGGGCATACCAAGATTTTCTAGTCAATGATATTCTTAACGCATGTATGGATTTTTTTTTTTTACTAAATTGTTTCTTACTTTCTAAAAGGGATATTGTTATATGAAAAATTATATAAATAAAGATTTTCATTGAAATAAGATTATTATTATTATTATTATTATTTATTATTTTTTTTAAAAAGCAAGAAATGAGAAAGAGAACTGCTTTTACACTTGCGTGTATGAGAAAAGTTTGAGCATGTGTTTGAGTAATTAATAGTTTAAAGAGATGAAAGATAACATGGTTGAGAAAATATTGTTCAAGGTTGGTCATGCACAACCCCAGTATACGGAGTGTAATATGTGAAGCCGCAGAGTAAAAAGGGGAAGAGTATTTAAAAGGATGTTGGTGAGAACAAGTTAAGAGGTGGAATGACTAGTGTTAGGGGGAGGGAGTCTCAATGTCTATTCTCTTATGTTTTATAATATTGCTTGTTTAGTACAAAGTTTTGAAATAATTTTGTTTAATGTTCTCCTACTAGCTCGAATTATGCTTTTTTTACAAAAACCTTCAAGTCTTTTATTTCCTTTTTATTTTTTTTTAAATATGTTCTAGGTTTTGAAGGCGGAGATGGTTGATAGTGATATCTTTTACGGAGGGAACAAGGACAATCTATTAAAGACAAAAGGTGTTAAGAGCAATTCTGAATCAATTTTAGAAGCTTTATTTATATTCTATGATTCATTAGCAAGTCTTTTTCCCCCAATTATTTGGTACTTGTGGTTTAAAAATTTAATTTTTTGGTACTTCAGTTTCAATTCGCATTATAGATGGTACTTGAATTTTGAAAAAAAAGGGACTTGGTACCTCTGTCTATTTTTCCATCCAATATTTAACAGTTTGCCACGTGTGGGTTGACATGTGGCACAACATAAAAACAAAATAAAAAATAAAAAATAAAAATTAATAAAACTTAAAAAAATAAAAATATTAAAAACTAATTTTTTTTTTTTTTTTTTAAAATAGTGATGGCTGACCCTTGGCCGACTATTGTGGGTGGTTTGGCCACCCCTAAACTTTAATATCATCTGTGATGCGAATTGAAATTGAGGTACCAAAAAATAAAATTTTTCAACCACAAGTACCAAATATGTATTTAATCATTTTTTAAAATAAAAACCATTTCATCTTTGAGTCTCAATTATAAGCTTTCAAGGTATGTAACAAATTGGTGGTAGCTTCTTAAATTTAAAAGGCCAATTGCACTGGAACGCTAAAGCAGCACTTGCCCAAAAATAAAGAACAAGTTTGTTTGAACTCGTCTTACTTTAGGCCTTGTTTGTTTCAACGTAAAATGTTCTCAACTGAAATCATTTTTCAGAATTTGGCTCGTACTAAAAATCAACAATATATATATATATATATATATATATATATATATATATATATATATATATAATCTGAGTAGCTACGAGAAAGAGAAACGGCAAAGAGAAGCTGCGGAAAAAAAGTGAGAATAAAAAGTCTTTGAGGGTGAGATTGATCCAATGCAATTGCCTACTCATATTACTTGCAATTTGGGTATGCAGTTGTGGGAGAGCCCATGTAGAACCCACCTGCCCGAACACTTGCACTGTATAGCGTAACTCATCATTCCCCCAGCTAACGTATAGCGGAACTCATCATTTCCATTTTCCTCCTGAAACTGAACAACCTGTGAACATCTCTTTGAAAAGGAAAATAGACAAATAAATAAATAAACCCAACCCCTAAGCCTCTCCAACCAAATGATTTGGATATTGCAAAATAAAAACATGGCGTAAGCAAAAGAAAAAGAATCTGGTATTTTAGAAGCTTCATCAGCACCATTCCTAAATCAGGAATAACAAAAGATTCCAACGAATAAGAGTAGATAGAATCATGCACAAAATATACACAGCATATTTCAGTAGTAAATAAATATGTTATCAGACCCCGGAGGAAAAGAAATAGTGGGAGTGTACATACATTACATGATGCATACAGGTATACAAACTTTTAGAGCGAGATGTGCAGTTGGACAAGAGGGATGATGTTGATATTCTTATCAAATACTTAGCAAGGAGAGTATGAATTCCCTGCTTCAATGACACCAGGATCCAAAAGAATGACAGGATTGCAGAGACTATATATTCATGGAGAGTGCACGCAAAAAGTTATACGTCAGTCTAGGAGGTGGTATCGGGTTAATGCAACAAGAATATGTAGGCTTTCACTCTCAAGTATCCCTAGCCATAGCACAGCAAACCCTGAAAAAAAAAAAAATCAGTGAATTTCAGACTTCCTAAATAACACACTTCTTCATTGGGGCATATTTGCAGAAAAAGGCATCTGAAAGTTTGCAAACATTGGTTTATTAAGAATTTTTAGCCATTTTATTCTCTTTTCTTCTTTATGAGAGTGAAACAGAGGCTCTCTTTCAGTAAATTGTGGCTTGAACTCCCAAGTTATTGATTCTATATTCGAGCAGAATGCTTGACGAAAGTAATGCTTCCCACATATGGAAACAACGGTGCAGGTCCATCTAGTAATGCAATCAGTCTTCTGGAAAGAGGGTTTTAGGTTGAATCTATATGTGTATGGCGTCTATACCCTATTTCAGCACAAATGAATATTGAATATACATATACATGTATTAATACATATATCTTCCGCATAACAAATAAATTATAGATATGTATCTCTGCCTGTGTCTGTGCATGTCTGAAAGGAGGAGGAGAGAGAGGGTGAGGGGTGGGGGGAGATCTTAAAAGCATCTTGTAACACTTCTCCTTCCAACCTTCCAGCACTGGCCAGGTTTCAGACTCTATACATCATGTTACCACTCAGCAGAGTCCTGTGTTGTTAATAAACAGTTGCTATCCCCTGGGGTACAGACCACTTCCCAAAGAAACATGAGGGTCAAAGCGACAGGTGTGGATAGGGAGTGGAATAATGAAGTTGGAAAGGAAGCGCCTTGACAGAAGATTAAATATGAAAAGTTATCCAAAAAAATGCAAAGAAAGTAATTTAGGTTGAATCCAAGGTGTATGATGATATCTCCTTTTGTGTGCGCAGGTGCGGGCGCGCGTGGGCGTGGGCGTGAGAGAGAGAGAGAGAGAGAGAGAGAGAGAGAGAGAGAGAGAGAGAGAGAGAGAAGGGCAGAAGGGTGATGGTGGAAGAGATAGTAAAGCAGATATTAGTTATTAGTTTACTTTCTGAGTTTAACTGCTTTCAATGATTTAAGACCTTTATTTTTTTTTCTTTGGTTTGTAAAGTTGCCACCTGGAATTGGTGTTGAGATGGATAAGATACATCAGGAAGCCCAGACAAATTAGTTGAGAGTGGAGCTTTATTTGGCTTAGTTGGAACATACGGGAAAATAAATGTTCCTCATCACTTGTCCTGAGAAATTGACTTCACCAGCATCAATTCCACAATCATCACGACTAAGTCTTCAGCTAACTCTTTTAAACTCACACCAAATGCTTTTCTTTGAACACATCCGGCAATATTGTAATAATAAAGTAATAAGTTATTTGAACGAATGCAGATAACAATCAAAGCAAATGAATTCATTTCCTTCTCTGTTTTCACTCCGCAAAAGTACAGGGTGCTTAATTTAATGCAAGTATGACTGATAATGCAAAAATAAATGGAAATGGGAAAATATCAATATCATGAATAATCAAAGGGAAACATGTAGTTCAATTTCTGAATATAAAACTATGCCTGAGAATTCTTACTCACTCTGACAAACTGCAAGAGACACACAAAAGCAGAATTTCTTTCTTTTGCATTTGTTCCCCAGTTTGAGACAAAGAGTCAACTAAGGAGACAAGTATATAAATGCAAAATCAAACTCTCAGCAGATTAAAAAAATTGCAGGCCCAAATGAAACTTAGCAAAAGAAAAAATCTTTGAACTTGATATTATGCTTGATTTATTTTTTTATTTCAGAGAGAGAGAGAGAGAGAGGCTCACCAGAAAATTAAACGGACATATTGACTTCCAAATTAGTAGAGGCCCAACATCCTGAGCTCTGTCACATGGCTGGGATCGAGTTCGGGGACATTCCTATTATCTTCTCGGTCTTCTACCACGTACTCCTAATTTTGAACATTACCCAAAACCCACAAGTACAAATGACATATCAAGGTCAACGCTTAGAGATAAATTTTCAGTTAAACTTCTAATGAGTATCACTCAATTACAAATGGGTATGAATAAACTTTGCATGTTAACATCATAAATTCAAAGCACAAAGAGGATGCTTGTTTTAGTAATAAGTGAGACTTTCAAAAGTTCGTCCAAAGCTGCCTAATGTAAAATCAGAAAGAGAGCTAAACCCCACTATGGAGGTCAGGTATATACCTTGAATTCTATCTTATTTCTTATGGCTTTGTTCCCAAAAGGCCTTACTTCAGAAATATTTAGTTCAATTTGCTGGATTATTATCATTATCCCAGGCATCATAAAGACTATTGGCGTACTCAGCACTTGGCTTAAGTAGTAACTTAAAACATTCAGCCATCATATCTAACAGCAGAACCTCAAACCTCAGCTGTTATCAACATAAGTAAACATTTGATACAAACTATTTTCAACATTAACTAGGACAACTACTAAAACAAACAAACAACACATAGTAAATATTTTTATTCTTCAGGACTATACTTAAATGGGAAAGTTAGAAATTGTACTATCCAAGAGACCACCTTGAAAGAACATGTAACTGAGAGTAACTAAAATGGTCCACCCAAACATCATCGTCTCCTCCACCTAAATACCATCCTCTCCTCCGGTCTCCACAACAGCAGAAGCAAATTCAGATGGGAAAATTGACCCCAGAATCATATACATAAAAAGTGGGACCCACTCAACATCCTCACTAGAACAATTCCAACAAGCCAATGTGACTCCACAATTTCGCAGCAGTCACTATATAAGCTGTTACAGACCTTCCCCAACACCAAACCATGCAAGATTTTTTAAGAAATTGTTTGGATAGTCGTACATCTTTGAAGTTGTAATCATCCTCTCTACCATCTCATATGCATTGCGTAGAAAAAAAAGTGATAGAATTAATAATCTTGTATAATCTATCTCTTTAACAATGTCATGTATTAAAATGCATTTTATAATCTACATAAAACATGTGTTTCTATAAACACTTGAAGATTTAATCATAAATTAATTGTTAGCAAATATATTTTTATATTTTATTTAAGAATAATATCCGACCCCTCTAGATGAACATCCTGGTTTTGTCCTTACACATCATGTCCTCTGATAATTTGCCTAAAGTGGCTCAAATTAAGGGAAGAAAAACACCTAATAGAAGATTCCATGCATTATGTTTAGCAGTCCAAATGACAATTAAAAAGGAGTGTAAAGTATGTCAAAATCCGATACATTAGCTAAAAGAGTCTTGATATTTACCAAGTATTACGTATTAATTAAAACATTAATGCCGATTACTGCTTAGTAAACACAATTTTGGACTACGGTATAGTTTTTAAATCTATAAAAAGATGAGAAGCACCTTTAATCTTTCTCATTTTTCCATTTTTGTCTTCTCCTTTTCTTTTCTTCCCTTTTCTTACTCTTGTATACTCCCTTTCTAAGGAGAGCCTCTTCTTTTACTCATTTTAATAAATTATATTACGTAACAACAAAATTGGGCAATAAGCTTCTTCTAGAAGAAGGTTATTTTCACTATTGAAATCCTTATGTAAACGCTGAGGCCTTTGTTCCCTTTATATGCTTTTTCGGAGACTAAGGCTCTGCTGTATTAAGGAAAATCAATCTCTCCATTAAGAAATGGCAACTTGTTCCCTCCATTCTTGCTTTGCTGAGAACTTCAGCACTCCGTCAAGAATACATCAAAGCAACCACCTTTGGCTGCATCAGCCAAACTCAGACCAGGAATATGATCAGATTTTATGGAAATCTGTCTTGTCTGCTACATAAAAATGCCTTTAGCTAGTCTTGTGTTGCCATGGCCTTAAGAGAGAGATCTAGATTCTGTATATGGTCCTAAAATTCAGCATTATTGCATGGAGTAACTTATCTACTGAATGTGGCACATTTTAAAAATCAAAAGCATCATGGGGATTTGTGAATAAAACATTAAAGTCCCGCCACAAGTCTAATAATTTCTTAAGTTGGTGAGACCTAACAAGCAAAACAATTTCCCCATTAACTTGATCTGCAAATCAACTTCAGCATCTTCAATATACCAAATTCTTCAATTGTTTTGAACCATGGCATCTGTACATAGTTGCGTCCCATCAAAGGTAGAATTGTTTTATGGGAGAATGTGGAAAATCTATAGCTATTACTAAATTTTTTGGGAAAATTACAGTTTAGCCTCCCAAATTACCACCAATTTTGCGGATAGCCCCGTAAACTGCCAACACTCTGACTTCGGCCTACCAAAGCCTTTGAAAAAGGCCACATTTGGCGAAATATCTCCATATTACCCTTGTCACGTGTCATTTTTCAATTAAAAAATAAAAAAAAAAACTAAAATTTTATTTTTAGTTAAAAAAATAATAATAGAAAATATGGGTTTTTGGGGAGGGGGGTGGCCTGCGAGCCACCCCCAGGGGCCGGGTGTGGCCGCGCGGCTACCCCTGGTGGCCAGGAGCGGCCGCGCGCCACCCACCGAGCCTTAGGGGTGGCTTTTCGGGCCACCCCAAATGGCCGTGCGACTACCCCTAGTGGCCGGGAGTGGCGACGCGCCACCCACCGAGCCCTAGGGGTGGCTTTTCAGGCCACCCGAAATGGATTTCGGGGTGGCCCGAAAGCCACCCCTAGGGCTCGAGGGTTGGCGCGTGGCCACCCTTGGGGCCGGGGGTGGCCGCGCAGCTACCTCCAGTGGTCGGGGGTGGCCGCATGCCACCTCCCGAGCCCTAGGGGTGGCTTACGAGCCACCCCGAAATCCATTTGGGGTGGCCCAAAAGCCACCCCTAGGGCTAGAGGGCTGGCGCGCGGCCACCCCCAGGGGCCGGGGTTGGCTCGCAGGCCACCCCCCTCCCCAAGGCGGTGGCTTGGCAGCCACCCCAAAAACCCATATTTTCTATTTTTTTTTTTTTAAATAATAAAAATAAAATTTTAGTTTTAAATTTTTTTAATTGAAAAATGACACGTGGCAGGGGTAATATGGAGATATTTCGCCAAATGGGGTCTTTTTCAAAGGCTTTGGTAGTTTGGTAGGCCGGAGTCGGAGTGTTGGCAGTTTAGGGGGCTATCCGCAAAACGGGTGATAATTTGAGGGGCTAAACTGTAATTTTCCCAAATTTTGTTATTAATTTTTTGATAAGTAAAAGTAAACGATCAAACTATTACTAAAATTGTTGAGAGCTAGAACTTGATGGATTAATAAACTGGAGACGTCCAGATGATGAATGAAGAATTTGTACATAACTTAAAACCCATTGATCAACACAACTATAGATTTAGTGCAGGAAACTAGAATATAATGACAGATTGCTTGCTTAACTGTAGTAAAATAAATATGATAATTATAAATAAAAAGAACAATAAGATAATGCTCATATCATCATGAATCTCATCTTTCTGAGCAAATGAACCCCAAATTTTAGAGAATCACATTCGCATATACCATTTGAACCAGGGTTGAGTCCCCAAAAGGGCACATTAATTAGATCCTCCATCATTTTCTTAAACTTAGTCATTATGAGGCCAAAAGAAGAAGGGGGAGAAGAAATTAACTAGTGTCCCATCTTGGTAGTAGGTAAATAAGAAATCCTAACAGATAGAACAGCCCAAAAAATGAAAAATTGGGCTATATGCAAAAAGACAATTTACATGTAATTTAAAAAAAGAAAACAAAAAACAAAAAACAAAAAACAAAAAACAAAAAACAAAGGATGTCAGAAAGAAAAAGGAAAAGAAAAGAAATACTCCAGTTTATTTCATAGGTTTTACTAACATGTTATTCAACAAGAAAACTTCAAAATGAATGATTTGACAAACTGTTATATTCTCTAAGAATGAGATATCAGACCTTTGTTAGTTCTTGTTTGGCAAGAACATGGTAATGGCGTTCATTGATCCTCTGTCCGCATATTATCGCTATGAAGAAACCATAGAGCAAACCAACCAAAACGATAGCTAAAACTGCACAATATCAAGTTGGTAAATTAAACCATAATTTGTTAAAGCATGCCAAGCAGACATATTCTTAAAATCTTCTAGTTACAACAAGAAGATGGATCATAAATATACAAAAAAAAATAAAAAAATCAAAAGTCAAAAAGTGATACATTCAGTTATATAGAACATTGGTAAGGGAATTTGAATGGCTTCGGAGTGGAGAGGTGGAGTGCTATACGCACATACACATCAACCCAAGGTCAAATATCAGTTGTTCCCAAAAGTATCACTTATTCAGAATCCAAAATGTCCAATCCAAATTCATATGCCATACGAAGATAATTTCTTCAATGGGAATGCCATGGGCAAAGAAGATCAAGAATAAATTTAACATGGATGCCTACTAGTCCATCCATATATATACAATGCAGCAGCATATACTCACAAAGTTTATTTGAAAACAGAAAAGGAAATGTCCAGAAGTTGTCCTTCAGAGAATCATGAATAACAACTTCATATCATTCTCAATTTCAGATATTATATATGTTGGTCGAAGGAGCATTGGTCAAGAAACTTCAGAGTGAAGGAATGATGAAGCTTAACTCAATATATGCATTTATAGCAGCACAGAGCACAACCAAATATAGTAGAACACTGTGCTATGTATCAGACCTTGTACCCTATTGGTACCTCTTCCCTTTTAGAAACGGTTAAGTCTTGATTCATCCCATGGGAGAGGAGGGATTCAGGAAAAGGGAGGCCATAACAAATCGTATAGCCTACTATAGCTAGTTCACCAAGAATATATACACATAGTACAATAGTCTACTTAAAAACATAATAGGGACAGGTTTATTGGGTGGCTCCTACACCCCAATCAAGTTTGGATGAGAATGATATGCCTTCGCTGAGGGGAGGGTAGGGATTGGATATGTTATTATGCCCAGAACAGTTTGAGAGTATAAAGAGTTCACAAGTTAAATAATATCTTCTTAAGACAGTTTGTTGCATAGTATCTATACATCAAGGGCAAAGGGTGAGCTCAAGGATTTCATCCTGTAGGAATGTGTGGGTTACATTTGCTTTAGAGGAAGAAGAACTTTTGGATCGTTTTTGATTTTATAAGTAAGCACTTTTCTCTTTTACACATTCTGAGTGAGTTTTTGCATTTCCAGAGCATCAACACATTTCTACAAGTGTCATGGTGGTGTTGGGCACTTCTCTAAGAGCACTAGCAGCAGTTACTTTATATTGGTTCCCTTCCCTATATTTAGGGAAAATTTCATGAAAACATAAAAAAACCTCCCACTGTAGATGCCCTATATTTAGATAAGGGGGTTGAGAATGAATAGTAATTCCCTATGCATACATGTCTACTATTCATTCCTTATGTATTATTTTAATATAAAAATATATATTTAATTGATATAGGGAAGAGAGAAAAAGAATAAAATAAGAGTAAAAAAATAATATTTAATTGATATAGGAAAATGTAAGAGAATATATTGTGGGGTGTTCTTTTATAGGGAAGCAAAAAGTAGTTTTGTTCCCTAAATATAAGGAAAATGGTTGGGAATCTGCTGCTAATGCTCTAAAAACAAGGACACACCTATAACACGCTTGGAAATAACTTGGATGCATCTTCAACCTACCCATGATTTAAGAATAAATTTTTAAATTTTGGACATGCTAACAATATACAAGCGGGCATAAATATGACGAGCAAGAGAAAAACTATGGATGTAGATCTTGCAGTCCAACCTATGTCAGCTGTACATGAAAAGGAATATTATTTTCTAGCTAAATTTAAGCTATTTTGCAAGTTTGCAGAAGTAGCCAATAATTTATGTTATTTTTAACTGAACTCAATTAAAATCCATTTTATTAGTTAGCCATGTTTTCAGGACTTATATAAGTTAGGAACATCCCTTTTTCTAACTGATTACATTTATTATACAAGATATGTGTGTGTGTGTGTGTGTATGTATATAACTTTTCTCAAGGTCAAGCTGGTAATTTATCTAACATATCCCCTCAGCAATTCCTTTCCCCCCTTTAGGGTAGATAGAGAGTGAAATCGAGAGTTCAAAACCCACAGGATGCATATGTAGTTGGAAGAAAAGAGTGAAAACAAAACAAAAGTCAGAGGGCAAAGAGTCTGAGAAGATAACACGAGCATTAGGGTTATCCTCCTGCTCATATTTTATTTATAGTTACCACATACTGTAAAAGTTCATAAACAACCCCCCAATATTATAATCTAAAATAACATAAAATAAAAATATCAATACTCCTCCTCAAGCTGAGACAAACATCTCTTGCATGCCCAGCTTGCTTAAAATTGCATGAAAGGTGCTACTTGATACTCCTTTAGTTAAAATATCAGCAAGATGTTCCCCTGCCTTCACATATGATGTGCAGATTATACCCGCTCGTACTTTTTCTTTAATAAAATGTCGGTCAATTTTGACATGCTTAATCCGATAATGTTGGACTGGATTGTGAGCAATGTAAATCGCAACTCTGTTGTCACAATACAGTCTCCAGGAATCAGAATCATACCCAAGCTCTTTCAATACTATCTTCAACCAGAACATTTCACACGCCATGAGTCATGGTTCTAAATTTTGCTTCTGCACTGGATTTAGCAACCACTTATTGTTTCTTCCTACACCAAGTAACCAAATTATCCCCACAAATGTGCAATATGTCAATCCATAATAGATCCATCCCAATTTACATCTGTACAGGCTTCTATTTTTAAGTGATCATATTAAGGAAACAACTCCCTTACCTGCTGAGGATTTTTTTAAGTAGCAAAGAATCCAGTACACTACTTCCATATGAGATTCATGCGGCGAAGGCATAAATTGACTCACCACAATAACATATGCAATATTAGGACCACTGTGAGACAAATAAATCAACCTGCCAACCAATCATTTCCATCTACCTTTGTCCACCAAATGACTCTCACTACTTTCGCCCAACTTAACATTTACCTCCACTAGATTATCAATGGCTTTACATCCAAGCATCCATGTTCCTTTGAAAAGATCAAGGATATACTCCGTTGGGATATAAATATACCATGTTTTGACCTCACTACCTCAATGCAAAAAAAAAAACTTCAAACTGCCCAAGTCTTTTATTTCAAATTCATTTGCAGGAGAATTTTTTAAGTTATGTATTTCCTCACCACCCCGGCAAGACACTTTTTTAAAGATAGGCTGTTTTCTTGCAGTTGTATTAGATAAGCTTTATCTTGATAAAGGGGCGCTATTATCATTTTAAGTTTCCCGCCACCAACAAAGTTTGTCGTCTTCGCAAAGCTCTTTATGGACTCAAGCAAGCTCCCCGTGCCTAGTTCGATCACTTTCGCTCTTTACTTTGACTAGCTTTCGCTTGGTATGGTATAGCGGGTGCAGCTGACTCCAACTTCTTTCTCCACACCTCTGCTTGCGGGTCCAAGGCTCTTATTGTCGTCGTGGATGATATCTTGATACCTGGCAGTGATGAGCGTACCATTTCCGATCTCAAACAGTACCTCCACCATCAGTTCCATATGATTTCCTGTCACTACAATATTATCTACATACACAATAAGAGTTGTTACCTTTTCTTGATAGGAATGTTTGATAAAAAGTGTATGATCAACTTGACTTTGTTGGTATCTGCATAGCCCAGGAAAACCCCTCAAACCATGCTCTCAGAGATTGTTTTATACCGTATATCACCCATAGAAGAGGAACATTCAAGTCCAGGAAGAACTTCCATATATTCTTCTTCTAGATCTCTATGAAGGAACGCATTTTCACATCAAATTGGTGCAGAGGCCAACGCAAATTTGTTGAGACAAGATTTGGAGCCTATAAGACCAAGAGAGGACGGTGGTGGAACTAAATTCTTTACCTATCCTAATTTGCTTGATTGATTTTCCTGACCTTTTTTTTTTTAGCTAACTGTTTCTCTTGTATACTACATGTGTACCTAAGTTTCCCCTTTTATTGATGCAGGTCAACTAAAAATTGAAAAGAAAAGTTGAAGAGAGATGGGAGAAGCAGAGAAGAGAAGTAAAAGGAGATGAAGAAAGAAGCCACGGGAGAGAGAGAAGAAAAGAGGGAGAAGACGACATACAGTCTGCCAAATTTTTAATCCCTCAATGGCTACTTACTACAATACAAAATTATGCTTAAATAGACTAAGAATTAGATCCTAACCCTAGTGACACTTGGGCTGAGAGCCCACAGAAATAACAGAAAGACCAACTAAATTAACGTCTGAAAAATAAAAGAATATAATATATCAGGGCCCAAACACACGTGTAATCACTGGCCCGTATCTGGTGTTCCCATCAACTCTCCCGAAGTGGGAAGAAGTCGACACTGTCGAGTATAGCTCCTGGTAGCTCTAGTAATACTCCCACAGATTAGGATCAAGCTGCTGCAACATGTCCCTGGCAATCCATGCACGGTTTGAGTTTGGTCGGCCCCTCCAACAAACTAGGAAACGTTGGACTCCTCCATCCTTGGCAAAAAGAACCTGCTCCTCCAAAATAGCATCAATATTTTCTTTATGCGCTAGTGGAAAGGATGGATGTATGGGATCAGGTATAGAATTGGTATTGGGGACGGGAAGGCTCCTTGAAAGGGTCAGATGGGATAACAATGGGCCTGTATAAGCAACTAGATCCTCTACATTAAATGTTTTTTTGATAAGTAATTGTAACTCAGTTCATTAAAAGCGTAGAGGGGCGCAATCCTTATACACCGAAAGTATACAAGAGAGCCCCTAAATGGGAAGAGAAGAGAATAAATTTAAAAAGTCTACAAAAGTAAAAGCATTAAAGCAATGATGGGGCACTATCCAAATATACAACATCTTAAGCAAACGCTTCCTTAGCTCCACCATTGATGTCTCTACATCTTCAAAAAGCTGCGCATTCCATTCCCGCCAAATACACCACAATAAACACAATGGAGCTAACCGCCAAACTTCTTTATCACGACCATACCCAACCGACGCGCCCCAACTAGTCAACACCTCCAACACCGTTCGTGGCATCACCCACTCTACCCCAAATAGGACAAGAATGTAACTCCAAAGATCCCGGGCGACTTTGCAGTGAAGCAACAAATGATCAATAGACTCCCCATTCTTCTTACACATACAACACCACTCAATCACTACGATATTCCTCTTACGCAAGTTATCATGCGTCAAAATTTTACCCAAAGCTGCTGACCAAACAGAAAAAGCCACCCTAGTCGAAGCCTTAACCCGCCAAATACTCTTCCATGGAAAAGATAAGCCATTTCTTCTAATCAGTACTTCATAATAGGAGCTCATCTAAAAAAAAACCCTTTTTAGAAGGGTTCCAAACTAACCTGTTGCCCTCTCCATATCGAACATAAGAGGAGTAAATCCGATCGAAGAAAGAAAAAACCATCTCTATCTCCCAATCCTGGATTTGCCTTGTAAAAAGAACATTCCATTGAATAACTCCATTATGAACGACCAGGTTATCATCCACCATCGCATCTTTATTCCCGCAATACTAAACAAAACTGGAAAGCACTGCTTCAAAGAACTATCCTCACACTACCAATCATGCTAGAAACTAATAAGTGACACATCCCCCACCTCAAAACGAACAAAATTATAAAACTTCTCCCATCCCCTCCTAATATGTTTCCACACACCTACTCCTTAAGAACCCAACACCTCTTTCGAAAACCACCCACCCTTTAGGCTCTTAAATTTTGCGTCAATCACCAATTGCCATAAAGCCTCTCTCTCCCTACCGTATCCCCACAACCATTTACCCAGAAGAGCTTGATTAAACTGGATGAAGTTGTGAACTCCCAACCCGCCTGAATCTCTACATTAAATGTGGAGCTAATACCGTGGTCGGGTGGAACATCAATGGCATACACTTTTGGTCTGACCCACTACAACACTTTGAAAAGCCCGACACTATGAGCTTGCAATTTTCAAACAGATCCAGGTGGAGATCCAAACCATGACATAATCCCCTATATGAAAATCAGTGAGGGACCCACAAAAATCAGCTTCAATTTTATATTGGGTACTAGTTGCTTAAATTTATTTACTGATCTCATTATGCAAGTCATGAAAATGTCGTGGAAATGTATTGGCTGACTAAAAAACTCTAACATGCTAGGACATCAAGAAAAGGTCTCCTAGGCTTATAACAATGAACAACTTCAAATGGACTTGCGCCTATAGGCCTATTGATGCGATCATAAGGTAGTTAGGAATACCAGATAACTTGACCCTAAAGTCTAGAATATCTTTTTTGTTGGTTCCTCTTGACAAACCAGAGAAACCTCTCTAGGTTGTTCATGTGCACATGTTACCACACCCACTCTGGGTATTTCAAGGCCACTCTCTAGCTGACCTGTCTGAAATGCAGTAGCTCGAATGCAACCTAGATGGTTAGGATCACCGGAGCAATCATCATCTAGGTCCTTGAACTCATTAGGGTTAGGCTCATAGATCAGTTTTTCAACACTGTCTTCTTCACTCACATACCCTTTCCCATCAATGACAAGGGCCTTGTTGGCACAATTAGAGGCAACATGACCAAAACCTTGACACTTGAAGCATTGAACCCTAGAATGCATATTGTGGGTTTCACTAGCTACTCCCTTACCTTCATCATCCTTAACAAGCGGAGCACCATTAGAATTGGGCTTCAAAGGAGGAGGTCTTAGCAAGGAATTACTACCCCGAGGTGGAAACTTGGTGGTTGTGTTTTAGGTGTCAGTGTGCCTTGTAAATTGGGTTTTGGTGACCAACTCATAATCCTGACCAAGGCATACACTTGGTCAAGGGCGGTTACACCTCCGAGAACAAGTCCCCTCCTCATAGCTTCATCCTCGACTACAACACCCCTCATATTATACTCAGCAAATTGTGTAACGTAGTCGGTGACAGGTCTATTTCCTTGCTTCAAATTGTTCCATTGGGTCCAAAAGGTTACCTTGATATGACCAGGGTAAATATTTCTCTTGACATTTAAGCTTCATTTCAACCCAGTCAGTGATAGGATGCCCATTCCTCCTAATGAGGAGTTCCTCGACACTCTCCCTGAAAAGCTGAGCACTCCCAATGAGTTTCATCATAGCAAACCTTGGCTCTCCTAGTCTCTGACAAATTGTACTACTAAATAAAGTGGTCTGTGTCACGCAACCACTTAGTGAAAACCCATGTGTGAAGACGATCGTCAAAAGTAGGGGCCTCCACTTTGATGTGTCCTGTGATTCTACCGTCAGGTCTAGATGATTTTGGAGATCTTGATTTTGATAGTGGTATCCATGTCCTATACCACCACCTTGGCCCTGAAGGACACACTTGCGGCTTGGGAGTTTCTCATTTGGCCATGGAGGTTTTCCAATTGGTTTTACAATGGTTTGCTAAAGGTGTCGAATTGGGTGGGGTCCATGACACATTGGGATGCAGAACTAGGAAATAGATGACCACTACACAAATGAATGTAACTCTTCTATGAATGCAACTGAGACTAGTAGAAACCTTGCAATTTAAAGCCCAATACAAAATTAAAGCTAATTAGTTCTAATTTAATTTCATTCTCTCTTTTTTTTTAAAATAAAATAAAAAATCAGTCAAAATCCAAATAGACAAAATGCAAACAAATAGTGCCAGTCCTCCAAATGTAGAGGGTGACCAACAAACTTTCCATGGGTCCAAGCAAGGTCCACAATTAATAAAAGGCTAGCTATTGGAAATGGATTTTTTTTTTTTTTGGCTTAATAAGCAATTAACAATTAAAGTTCTCAGAAACAAACTATTGGGTATTTGGTTAGATGTTTAGGCGGTAGAAGAAAAGATTATGCATGTATGTTGCCCGGGAACGATGGAGACGATAGGTTTTAGTGGTGTGAAAGATTGATGGCACTATGATTTGAGGGCAGGGGACGGCCAATTTGTGGATCGCTCGAATGTTATGGAAAACAATGGAACCTGCAAAATTGATGCAGAACAACCAGAAATTGAAAATAAAAGTTAAAGAGAGGGGGGAGAAGTAGAGAAGAGAACTAAGGGGAAGAAAAAAGAAGCCATGGGAGAGACAAGAAAAGAGGGAGAAGATAACAAACAGCCTATCAAATTTTTAATTCCTCCAAAGCTCCTTACGACAATGCAAAATTATGCTTAAATAGACTAGAGATTAAACCCTAACCCTAGTGACACTTGGGCTGATAGCCCACTAAATTAACATAACCCAAATTCTGAAAAATAAAATAACATAACATTGAAAAATAAATAATAATAATAATAATAAGAACAAATCAGGGCCCAAACACATATGTAAACACTACCCCATATCTGGTGTCCCCAAAATTTGTGCTTTTAATGATATTCCGATTACTTATCAAAAACAAGAAGTGACGGAGAACAAAGCAAAGATCCTAAGCACAAACCACAAAAACACTAGTACCCAAGGTATGGACCAAAATCATTCAAAATTTTCTCCAATATCGAAATACAAGTCTTCTATCTTATGTTTTTTGATAAGTAAGTCTTCTATCTTATGTTTATGACTAGAGATTAAATTTTAACTGAAGACCAAGATCTAGCTAGCAAGAATCTTTTGAAACTTATTGAATTCCATTTTCAATAAACGGCCTATCTTGTGCACTGAAACATTATATAACAGGGGGGGGGGGGGTTATTTAGATGGAAGAATCTAAATCCCAAATAAATATGAAAATGAAAACGATTATTATTTGAAGATAGAAAACTAGGAAGTGAACAATTCCCTGACAGCGTCATGGGTTCTGAATTCGGTAGATCCTAGATATGAAAAGCAAGCACTTTAGAGCAAACATCACATAAATATCGATAGATACATACCACATATAAATATGCATGATAGGTAGTTGACTCGAAGTATTTGCTTTTCTTATTTGGAATCCCTTTTTATTATCTTACCGTTTGTGTGTGTGTATGTGTGATACAAAAAACAAAGAACTCGAGAAAAAAGAAGATTAAATACCAAAAGAATCTGGAATTATGGTCTTCCTGTATTCTGTGGCCTAACTGGAGCACTCTTTGTAGGCTTATTTAGTTCCTATCGAGTGTTAGTTTTGCGTCTCTTTATTTTAAAGAGGTGTTAGGTTAGCATTTTTTTTTTATGAATAATAATTTACTAAAGATAGAAGGCAAGGCCCTAGTACACGATAGGTATACAAAAGATGCTACCACCCCAAAGATGTCTGAAATTTAACAAGATCTAAGAGATTTGAAGAGGAAAAGTTAGGAACATAGATAATAGCTGGGGGCGGAACTAGGTATAGGCTTGGGGACAGCCGCCTAGCTACACTGGCTGGTAAAGGAAAAAGGGGCAAGCAAATAGGTAAGCTAGATAACTTGCTCTTGATTAGGGTAAGGCGACCACCCTGAGACAAGTAAATCTTCTTCCAACTAGCCAATCTTCTTTCCATTTTTCAACTACCCGTCCCATATGGCTTTAGATTTAAAAGCACCCAATGGAAGTCTCAAATAGGTCAAGGGCAGAAAGGAGATGTTGCAGGTGAGAATACCGGCCAGCTCTTCCTGATGCAGAACTTCCCCCACTGAGACTAATATCGATTTTCGAAGATTAACCTTCAGGCCTGGAATCACCTCAAAACACAAGAGAATATGGCCCAAATTATAGATTTGATCCCGATCTACATCACACATGATAAGTGTATCATCTGCAAAAAGGTGTGATATTTCGATGCCTCCTCGGAATCCACATAAGTATCCACCAACCATAGCTCTAGAGAGCATCCTACTAAGAGCCTCCATGACAATCACAAAGAGGAGAGGCAAGAGACGATCTCCTTGTTAGAGGTCCTAGGAGCTACCAAAGAAGCCATGACTACCATTGATCAAGATAGAGAAGTGAGTCATGGAAATATAAGCAGTCATCTATTTCCTCCATATAGAACCAAAGCCAAGACGCCCAAGGAGATATAGGAGGAACTCCCAGTTGATAGGCTTTCTACAAATCCAGCATAGACAACGCATGGAATTCCCGATTTCAACCTGCTAGACACTCATTTGCTACTAGAGCTGAGTCTAGAATTTGTCTCCTCCTATAAATGTATTCTAACTGTTCAATATGAGTGGATAGATCCCAGCACCTGTTTCATTTTGATAGCTAGGACTTTAGCCAGGAATTTATAAATGCTCCTCACCAAACTGATGGGTCTAAAATTGTTACTTCCTGCTGCCCAATCTTTTTAGGGATGAGATGAGAGCAAGGTAAGTAGTATTAAGGCTCTTTTTGAACATCTCATGCTCATGAAAATTGTGGAAAACACACAGTAGATCCTTCACTATAGCCTAACAAGACTGAAAGAAAGCAATGGTGAAACCATCAGGGCCCAACCCTTTGTCTCCATCCATACTAAGCAACACGTAAAGAACCTCCTCTTGAACGGTCTTTTCAGCCAATTCGCTTATGTAGAATATAAAAAAGGAAACTCCAAACCCATCTAATTTGGGGTGCCATCGAATTGTTTCATTAAAGAGATTCTTGTAAAACTGGATGATTGTATCATTGATCGGAAGTAAGAGTGTCATCTGCACAAAGACTGAAAATTGTTTCTCCTATGAGAGTTCGCAATATGGTGAAAAAACCTCGTGTTGTTATCCCCCTCTTTTAACCAAGTCACCCGGGATTTCTCCAAATCTGCTTTCACATTGCCCCCCTAACTTTCTCCTCTTCTTCTATAGATCGTTCCTCTTCTAAGTGATCAAGAGACTGTATCTCCTACAATAAGGTCTTCTTCCTCTCCTCTATATTACTGAATACCTCCTTGTTCCAACGTTCCAAATCCAATTTCAGCCTTTTGTAGTTTATTAGCTAAGATAAAGCAAGGAGTACCAAGGAACTGATACGAATCCCACCTGTTTCACCATATCTACAAAACCCTATGTTTTCAGCCACATGTTCTCAAATTTAAATGTATGGCCCTCTAGACAAGCCTCCACTGTCAAGCAAGATGGGGAAATGATCTGATAATGGTTGTGGAAGACAGGGCTAGATCAAATCTGGGAAATGCTCTTCCCAATCCAATGAAACTAATAATCTATCAATCCTGAACATAGAGAGAAGGGTCTTGAGTATTACCCCAGTGAAAGACCCTCTAGCCAATGGAATATCCATCAACCCATGCTCTGAAATAAAATCTTAGAATCCCACATGGCAGAGGTTACCCGAGTCACACTAGCCCTTTCGTTCTGGAAACGAGTAACATTGAAGTCACCCCCAATGCACCAAGGGACTTTCCACCAACTAAAGACCCCTGGAACCTCCCCCCACAAATAGTGCCTATCTACATCAGCACTGGGGCCATAAACCCTTGAAAAAGCCCAAACGAACTGATCCAGAACAGATTTGAACTTGTAGGAAATAGAGAAGTGCCCGCCACCTATTCAATGCATTCCACTACCCGTTTATACAACATGATGACAATACCTCCCGAAGCTCCTAAGGCTGGCAAAGCAATCAACCCCATGAAAGAACCACCCCACAAACCCTGAACAATACCGGCTGTAATCTGTTTTCCATTTTAGTTTCTTGGAAACACACGACATCTGACTTCCAACAATCAAGAAGTTGCTAGTACTAATTCTTTTCCTTCATCATTAAGACCCCGAACATTCCAGCTGAGAATTTTCAGATTCATTGTGCAATAGGAGCCATGCCACGAACTCAAGAAGATAGGCGGGGTTTAAAAGGGTTCCTCTTCGAATTGTAATTCACAGAGCTAGAAAAGTTCAGGAGTTCCCTAACATCCTTAACCCCGCTTCCTAGCAATTTTTTTACTACAAACCTGACGTTCCTGCAAGATCCTTACAGCTGGATTCAATAGCAGCAAATAAATTTGAATCCTCTTGTTCATATCCTTCATATGAAACCCCCCAAAAAAAATTTATAACCGAACATTTTCCTTTTGACCCAATCTGAGTCCTTACCATGTTTTGAATGGGAGGTTGAGGCACTTGAACCAATCACAAGGGCTACTACACCCTCTATGCAATAGGGTGAAGCCACAGAGACTCCACAAGAGTGCATAGGAACTGCTACAGTATTCACCATCAATGAAATAAACATCCTTACCAATGTCGAACTCAGACCCTTGGGGAACCACTGCAAATACATCCTCCCAGAGCCACTGAAGATCCCACTTGAGAGGTCAAACAAAGGTAGAGTCTTAGTGTCAACTACTGGGGTAGGGTCTGAGCAAGGAGATAGTGGAAGGGTGCAGCAGAGGTAATAGACCTTGATGTTCCTAGCCGGTAGAGCAGACCAACCTACTGGTGAACCATTAGTCTTACTCGTGAAGTTGTTTTGCCTCTCTACCGTTGGTCTGGAAGCAATTTCCACCAACTCACCGCTTCCCGACAAAAAAAGGCACGTTAGAATGGAGATCATCGTTGATCTAATGACGATCCCAGAGAGTCCTTCGCCCGATATCGAAAACCGACCTGAAAGCCTCAGTTCGGGCCACATATCATTTACAACCACAGGTTGTTTCCCAAATTAAAATGGGCCTCATGATAATAAAAATCAGAAGCCCAAGCATAAATAATCTTATGGAGAGATGCCCACTAGATGCACGCAGGCTGGGATGGACTATGGAGGCCCAAAAATGGGCTCGAATATACTACTAACTCATTGGAACAGGTTGACCTAAAATCAACAGGGCCTCCATGTTCCACTGGGCTCGAAACCCCGACAGCTCTACTGGCATTAGTTCCCCAAGGCCCCACCTGCGTTGGGCCATTAATGGTCTTACTTATACATGGTATCCATGAGAGAACGTTTCAAGATTTTTTTCCGAAAGGCGTGGTGTTCACCAGGCCCGTCTACACGGACCCCCAGACGGGGAGCAGTGCCAGCTCCCAAATGCCGAGAATTATAGAGACGAGGTACAATTTTGGATTTTCGTCGCTTCCATGTGGGGAAAATTATAGCACCCACCTTGTTGTCCCTTTTGTCACATTTTGGCCTTATTCAAGCATTGGATGGTAAGACGACGTTGTTAGAATTTGGTAGCTGTGCGGCAGCTCTCTAGTTGTGCCTCAGTGACCATACCCTAATGTGAGTTGCACTTGAAGAACCTCCAGGACCCCTGCCAATAGAGGTGTTCGAAGCAACGTGGCCTACTACCACCTAAGCAAAGGAGAGTTTCTCAAAAGCTAGCTAAGACACCAATTCAGGTGGTACGACTGTCGAGGGTTCCCATTTCATGGGTATGAAGGGAGACAACAGAAATTTCAACATGTCCACGAATCCTACCACCTCAACTTTTTCTTGCCCTCCATTATAAGAATAAAGCCCCTTCACCTGCCACCATTAAACTCTTTCAATCGCCATATACCTCCCATGAGGATTGCAACAACGTTGACCCAACACTACGCACTGAGCATCTCTGAACTTCCGCATGAAGCTTGTGTTGTTTTCCAGTGTAGCCACCGCGTCAATTGTCAAAAGTAGCCACAAAGCTCCATCTCTTCCCAAGAAAATTGACCAAAGATACACTTTCCCAAGTTCCACAATACATAACACAAAAGAGTTACCCCCTTGCTCTAGGAAGAATTTGAAGGGTTTTGATTCTACGTGGAAGAACCTCCCCATAGGCCCTTCGAAACACTAACAGCCTCCATTAGATGTATTCCTTGCAGCAATCTCCTCAAACAACGTCAAAACCATCTTCCCAGAGACTGTTGCTAAATTTACCAAGGTACCCAAAAAGAGATTCTCTAATGGGTCAGGGCTCAGATAAGGAATTTTTTTTAAACTTCGGTCTCAAGATCAGTCCATATTGGGAAATCAATGCAGATAGATTTAAGGGTAAATCTTCCAGAGATGGGGAAGCTCGGCATCACACCCAGCTCCAAGATGGTAAAATTTTTGGGTTGGCAAGGTGCAGTAGAGGAGAATGTAGTAGAACTCTTTACTTTTCTTGTTTGGTTTCTAAGAATTTTCTTTGGGAATTAGTTTTCTCAAGAAAATTTACCAGAGATTGTCGTTGTGGTTTTATGTTGCGCTCTCTCAAAGAGATCAAGTTAGCATTATTCGGTATATTGTTCACTTTTGAGTGTAAGGGATAATCTGGTAAATTCTTGATTTTGTAGGAGTTGCCCTAGGACTTATTGAGTGTAAACAATTCCTTGGGGCCACGGTCGCAAGCGAAAGCCCGAGCTTTACACGACCCATGTGGAGGGAGCGTTTTGCACAGTGTCCCAGGAACCTAGTCAGAGTGAAGCTCCGAATACCCCAATTATCAAAAATAAATAAATAAAATCTGAATTTCTTAAGTTTTTATCCATAGGGAGGGTTGACCTTGTTTATCTCCAAACCAACCTTGGCTTCAGACATTGTAGTTTTAGGCTATACCAGAACTCTCACATATTTTGGCTCATCCCTCCTCCCCCTTCCCCGACCCAGGAAACAAAAATAAGATTGAAGAAGAGAAGAATAAGTGCCGAAGGATTCATTCATGGTCAATAACTAAATTTTACACTGGCCTTCAACCTACCGCACACCCTCCTCCTTTACCCGGGCTTGGGACCGGCTGTGTAAAAAGATTAAGACACCAAACATTAACACAGGCGGAGTTAATGTAGTGATACATACAATGGAAAATTGAATAAACTTAAATCTGCCCTTATAATGGACAAATTATTGGATTAAGTAAATCACGTACCATAATGGAAATATATGGACCCAAAAATCTAGAGAAAGTAATATCTACAATGCAACACTGACTTTTGTAACAGATATACATAAGGTTAACATAAAAAGAATAACAAATAATGTATTGGAAAACTATGCACCAGTTGAAATGATCATACCAGCCATAGTGTGAAACCACACACATGCATATATTTACTCATAAATATTTGTGTGAATGTAACTTATATGCGTGCGTGTGTGTGTACATATTTATGAATGTCCTATATACATAACACATGTTGGAATATCTTCAAGTTTGTGTAGATGAAGAGAGAGAGGAGAGGGGGGGGAGTTCACTTAGCAGCAAAGAGTTAGCATACCAGCCATTGTATAAAACCCATATGGATGTTCTTCATATCCAAACATTTCTCTTAGTTCCTCTCCATAAAATTTGTATACAAGCACCCCCAAGAATGCCACAATCTGTTAAAAGCACATATTCAAAAAATTTCATCGAACACTTATTCAAAAAAGGAGAAATTGTCCAACTAGATTTACATGTACACCAAAAATCTACCCCAATATCTAATCAAAATAATATCTTCCAAGTAAATGTGAAGAAAAAAATGGATGTTACATGTCAATAGTTGCCCATGGAACTTCAAGAATAAAATAACTACCAATTTTAATAGCATCCACGAAGCATGAAAAATATATAAACTGCATGTTAGGTATCCAAGGGAGCAGAGATTTACAAAACCAACAAAAGGAGTTTGAGCATAAGAAATCAGCAAGCTCCAAATAAAATTATGTCTATTTTTTGATTGGGAGATGGATTTCTTTACTTTGTTCAATTAGTTGTATTCCATCCAATTGAGACGGGGTGGGGTCCTACATTGGGAAGATGAAGAGTAGCCCACATAGAGTGGGTGATTTATAAAGATAGTCATGCGTGCTAAGTCGTACATTGCTTAGTTACTAGGTCAAATTGGGCTTTATAATAGATTCTAGGGAAGCTCCAAATTGACTAGTCCTTTTGGGATGATAGCGCAAATGTGGTTAGCGTTTTTCCTTAAGTCTTTACAAGTGATGACAAGCTTTGTTAGCCGCCCACCCCAAGAGAGTTGTTTGATGTAAGATCGTTTTATAATGCCTTGATTCCCCATGATAGTATTCATTTCCCTTGGAGGAGTATTTGACGAACTAAGGCCCCTAGAGAGTAGCTTGTTTTGCTTGTTCAGCCACTTTAAGTAAGAACCCCACTTTGGATAGCTTAAGAAAGCTGCAGATCATTGTGGTAGATTGGTATTGCATGTGCAAAAAGAGTGGGGAAACCGTTGACCTCCTTTTACTCCATTATGATATAGCTAGTGCCTTATGAAACTCTATCTCCCGTTTCTTTGGATTAGCGTGGGTCATGCCTCGTCGAGTACAATATACCAATGGATGGATGCCCATGATTGTTTTCCTACTTCCAGTTTTCATGATTTTTTTATTATTATTATTTATCTTTTTCCATTTCTAGCTAGATGTTTCTCTTATATACTTCATGTGTACTGGATGCGCCCTTTTGCGTTTTAATGAAGTAAATTTACTTATAATTTTTTTTTTTTTAATAAGAAATCAATCTCATTAAAAAGCTTAAGGCGCCTCTTAGTACACTGGAAGTATACAAAACTCATAAAAAAAAAATATTATGATTGTAATCAAATTTAAAGCAACCAACCTAACTTCAAATTATATAGAAGCTCAACCCAAATGATATCATATTATGGAATTACCAAGTTTCATGATATTCAATCTCCAAATTTTCCAGATCTTATGGGCAACATATGGACTTCCACTCTGCAGTTAGTATTCTTGCAAAACACTTAAAATTGATTGCCTCCTTCATAAAGCACACATGATTGACTGCAGATCTCATGCCATTAGTATATGGTGTACAAATTAGCTAGAATAAGTCACAATCAACACTGGACATAATTCAGAATTCTCTTTCAATTAAGCGCAATGGTTAAATGAGCAGAGCTACATGCGAACAAGTTAGGGCTCAGCTCGAAAAAGCTCGGCTCAAGATTAGATCATTTATTAAATGAATAGGGCTTGAACATATTTTCAAGCTTGTTTATTAAACGAGCTGAACATGCCAAAGCTCAGCTTGGCTCAGATTAGCTCATGAGCAAAGTTTGTGAAAGCTCGACTTGGCTCAGTAGGCTCGTTCATATATATATATAATTACTAATATATAATATGTTAATTTATATATAATAATTTACATTATTATTTGTGTACTCTATACGTAACTAATAATTATATATAAATATAATATCTACGTATATGGCTGCTTATGCCATTTTGCATTTGGACCTCCATAACTAGGTACAGCTTTATTAACGAAACTACCGCACATGACTCACAGTTCAAGCGTGAGTCTTGTGCGGTGCAACATGTCCACGATTCCAATGACAGGAAACATACTCCTATCTGAAGTTCTAGCACCAGTAGATAAAGCTGTGTTATCTTAGAGTTCAAACTCTATGTTAGATAGATAAGGGATAATGTCAAGAAGAATTCTAGTTCTATTGTATAGGAAGCAGTCATGTATATCCTAGGAAGTTATGTTTATCTTCAACTCTTGTAATCTTCTATAAGTATCAATGAAAGCTCACATTGATGAGTAAGGTTAAACAGCCAAATATATCTAAGTTCTTTTTTTTTTTGATAGGTAATAGCAATTTATTGAAAAGCGCTAAGGGGCGCAACCCTTATACACGGGAAGTATACAAGAGAGCCCTTAAGCGGGTCGAACAGAAAGTAAATTTAAGAAGTCTACAAAAGTAAAGACACTCAAACTACGATATGGCGCTATCCAAGAGTATAAAGTGTTGAGCAACCGCTTCCTTAGCTCCACCATAGGTGTCTCTACATCTATCATGGTATCAAAGCCATATCATAGACAAACGTCTTGATCTATGGCCAATTCCGATTCCGAGTCCACTGCCTCCGCAACTTCGGTGGCTTCCACTGCCACTCAACCTCACCCACCCAACCCACAGCCGCAGCAGGTTGTCTTCACTCAACCCAACATGAACCACAACCTCAACATCAAACTCTCCAAAGGCAATTTCATGGCCTAGAGAACCCAAATCCTCGCCAATATCAAAGGCCAAGACTCATATGGTTTTCTTGACGGCTTGTCATAGCCCCCTGCTCAAACAATCCCGAATCCCACTACTGATGCTGGAGCTCCTACAACTACCATCAATCCAAAATTTCTTACGTGGAGTCAAAGGGATTAGATGATCCTCAGCGTCCTCATCCCCACACTCACCGAACCTTCTGTTGTTCATGCCATTGGTTGTGCCACATCCTTGGCTCTATACCTTGGTCACCATGTTTGCTTCTCAAGCCCGTGCTCAAGTTATGCAAATCTACTTCCAACTAGCCACGATCAAGAAGGGAAATAACTCTATCACCGAGTATTTTCAAACCATCAAGACTCTTAGTGACACACTTGCAACCGCTGGTCAACCTCTCAATGACTTTGAGAGTGTCTCATTTCTTCTCAAGGGCCTTGAATCCCAATATGATCCATTTGTTACATCGGTCACTACCCGTGTTGATCTCCATTGACGAGTTATACGGCCATCTCCTTGCTCATGAGATGCATCTGGAGCAGCAAATTCCAGTCCTTGATATTCAACAACCTACAACAAATTTCTCCCCTCGGGCTCCCATGCAAAGGGGCCGAGGATACTGTGGCTATGGTGGACAACCATACAATCGTGGTCATGGCTCATTCTCCAACAACCGTGGCCGTGGCTCCTACTTCTCTCCTGATGCAGCTTCCTCTTCCTGGCCTACATGCCAAATTTGTGGCAAACCCGGACATATTGCTCTTCACTGCTACCATCGACAAGATTTGTCTCTCTCTAAATAGCAGCAGCAACCTCTTCCATAGGCCTACTACTCATCTCCGGTTCTACTAGCTGAGGAAACTTGGTACCCCGATACCGGGGCTACTCATCACATGACTAATGAGCTGCAACATCTCAACATAGCACAGGAGGATTATCATGGACAGGATCAAATCCGTGTGGGTGATGGATCAGGTATGCATATATCTCATATTGGTTCTGCTTCCTTAACACTCTCTCGTCAAAATTTCATTCTAAATCAACTCCTTCGGGTTCCTTTGATTTGTAAAAACCTTCTCTCTGTTAGACAGTTTGCCCTTGATAACTCTGTATTTTTTGAATTTCACTCTTCTCACTTTGTGATCAAGGACTCTCAAACCAGGATCACCCTCCATCAAGGTCGCATTAAAGATGGTCTTTATCAACTCCTTCCTTCTTCTAGTTCTTCGTCAATAAAACAAGCACTTGTAGGTGAGTGCACCTCTCCGGCTTCATAGCACAAGCGCTTAGGTCATCCTGCTTTTCGCACAGTCCAGCGTGTTCTTTCTCAATTTTAGCTACCAGTTCTTCCAAATAAGGCATCATCCCCTTGCACCGCATGTCCACAAGCCAAGGGTCATCAATTGCCGTTTTCTGCTTCTACTTCTAGCATATGTAAACCTTTAGAATTAATCTATTCCGATGTATGGGGACCTTCCTAAAATCTTTCAATTAATGGAAATCGGTTTTATGTGTCTTTTATTGATGCTTTTAGTCGTTACACTTGGGTTTTTCCCATTCAAGCTAAATTTGATGTTATGCCAACTTTTCTACAATTTCAAGCCTTGGCCAAACGTTTACTCAATTCCAAAATAATAAGTGTCCAATCTGACTAGGGTGGCAAATATCGCAACCTCCATTCCTATTTTCGGTCTCAAGGCATAACTCAATACATTTCTTGCCCTCACACACATCAACAACAAGGATGTGTAGAAAGAAAACATCGTCATCTCATTGATACAACTCTAGCACTCTTAGCCAAGAGTCATCTACCTCAAAAATTCTGGGATGAGGCCAATCTCATTTCATGCTATCTCATTAATCGTTTGCCAACACCATTTTTACACAATAAATCACCTTTAGAGAAACTATTTAATCAAACTCCTGATTATAAGATCCTTAAGGTATTCGGGTGTGCATGTTTTCCAAACTTAAGACTATAATTCTCACAAGTTTTCACCTCGTTCAAAAGAGTGTGTATTTCTCAGGTATAGTCAAAATCACAAAGGTTATAAATGTCTTCACATTGATTCTAGCCGGATGTACATCTCTCGAGATGTCATCTTCCATGAAGATCAATTCCCTTTTGCTGCTGCTCCTATTGTATTTGATTCTCTTCCACTAGTCCAGGCACCTGTCCTTCCTCCTCTACTTTGTTCACCTCCTGTTTCCCCTTAGTCACCACCTTCAGCGACTGTCTCTCCTTCCACTTCTATTTCCAGTCCATCCCATCCCAATTCTGCAGATATCAGCATGCCTAGTTCCAGCTCCTACACAGATACACCTCCTGCTTGGATACATCCCATGCGTACAAGGTCAATGAATCATATTTTCCAGCAAAGACAACTCACGGATGGCACCATCTGATACCCTGTTCCTCGGGCGTTAGTGGCAGAAACACATTCAGCACTTAGTGAACCAACTTGCTTCTCCTCGAAGTCACAATTCCAGAATGGAGAAATGCTATGCAAGTCGAATTTAATGCTCTACTTCAAAATCAGACCTGGTCTCTTGTTTCTCCGCAGCCTTCTCAGAATCTTGTGGGATGTAAATGGGTATTCAAGCTTAAAAGGAAAGCTGATGGGTCCATAGAACAACACAAAGCACGTCTTGTTGCCAAAGGCCTTCACCAACAGACCGGTGTGGATTATGGAGAGACATATAGTCCGTTGTCAAGCCTACAACAATCCTAACGGTACTCTCTTGCCTACTCTATAGGGTGGTCACTAAAGCAGATTGATATTCAGAATGCCTTCCTTCATGGCTTTCTACCCGAGGATGTCTACATGGTCCAACCACCTGGCTTCATTAATCACAGCTTTCCTCACCATGTTTACAAGCTTCAAAAGGCGATTTACGGTTTAAAATAGGCTCCCCGAGCCTAGTTTTCTCGCTTAAGTGACAAGTTAGTCCAAATTGGTTTCGTGGGTTCTAAGGCCGACACTTCACTCTTCATTTATCGCACCAAGACAATCAACATTTATCTTCTTATTTATGTCGATGGCATCATCATCAGAGCATCGGATCCTGCTGCAATTACAGAGCTTCTACAGCTTCTCAGTGTTGATTTTGTTGCGAAAGATTTGGGTGATCTTCACTACTTTCTTGGTGTTGAAGTCCTCAAAGTTGAGTCTGGTCTTCTTTCTCAACGACGATACATCTTGGATCTCTTGAAGAAAACAAAATGCACGAGGCCAAGCCTATTTCTTCTCCAATGGCTTCTTCTTCAAGTCTCTCTGCATTTTCTGGTGATGCAATGGAAGATCAGTCCCTATACCGCAGCACTGTCGGTTCATTACAGTATCTCTCTCTCACAAGGCCTGATTTAGGCTTTGCAGTAAATCGGGTATGTCAATTTATGCATAGGCCACTTAAACCTCATTGGCAGGCTGTTAAAAGGATACTTCGGTAATTGAAACACACTCTTTCTCATGGTCTTCTTCTTCATCCCACCTCTTCTATCAAATTGCAAGCATACTCGGATGCTGACTGGGCTGGATGTCCAGATGATCGACAATCCACAGGTGCATATTGTGTGTTTCTCGGGTCTAACTTGGTGTCTTGGAGCTTACGCAAACAGCCAACCATATCTCGGTCCTCAACTGAAGCCGAATACAAGGCTGTTGCTAACACCATTGTAGAACTTCTCCGGATTCGTGCTCTTCTTCAAGAACTTGGGATTCGGCTATCTTCTCCACCAACACTTTGATGTGATAATATTGGGGCTACCTACATGTTGGTCAATCTGGTTTTTCATGCTCGTACCAATCATGTGGAAATTGATTTCCACTTTGTTCGTGATCGTGTTGCTGACAAATCCTTGGACAACCGCTTCATTCCTAGTTTGGATCAACTGGCTGACGTGCTTACTAAGCCACTTGTCTCCACTCGGTTTCAACAGCTGTGTTTCAAGCTCAACGTGCGTTCCCCCTCGTTGATCTTGAGGGAGGGTATTAACGAAACTACCGCACGACTCACAGTTCAAGCATGAGTCTTGCGCATTGCAATATGTCCAGGATTCTAATGATGGGAAATCTACTCCTATCCGAAGTTCTAGCACTAAGTAGATAAGGTTGCGTTATCTTAGAGTTCAAACTCTATATTAAATAGATAAGGGATAATGTCAAGAAGAGTTCTAGTTCTATTGTATAGGAAGCAGTCGTGTTTATCCTAGGAAGTTATGTTTATCTTCAACTCTTGTTATCTTCTATAAGTATCAATGAAAGCTCACATTGATGAGTAAGGTTAACAGCCAAATATATCTATGTTCTATCAAGCTTTGAATATCCTTATTAATAATGCCCACAGACCTCCATAACTAAGAAAATCATGAGAAAGAGAGGCTAAGTCCACTACTTTTGGGTGCTGAAATCAAACCCACAAAATTTAAAAGACAGTACCATGTATTTGTTGGTAGACATGATATCATCTTAAGAAACAAAAAAAAAACAAAAAGCCTTCAATTAGCAAATCGTGTATGATTCTTGTAAGATTATAAAGAAACAACAATAATATTAAAGTAATAAAGCTTGTATTCTTGAAAACGACTGAATGACTAAAGTGGGGAAAGAATATTGGAAGAGAAGTCGAGGGAAGAAGAAGAAGAAGATAGCAGCTTAGATGACTGTTTCCAATAGTCGGTGGTTGTAATATAGGGGTGGCAATTCGTGTTTGCGTGTCTGATTCGAGTGGTGTTGAGGCATGGATATAAAATCATACAGGTTAACCCTAACCTAACCCATTTAATTAAACGAGTCAAATCCCCCAAAGCGAACTCATTAATTTCATGTTGAATTTAAGGATAGTATAAAATATATATATATATATATATTGACAACACTAATGCAATACCTAGGGTATTATACAGAATCCAAGTACAGTTGTGGTGAATGTGCCCAAAATATGAGAGAATGGCCATCTAAAACAGTGTTTGAAAAAGTTATAACGCATTTAATGTAAGAAAGGTGTACACGGGATTCTGTCTCTTTTCCTTTGAAGTTTCGTTTGTGTATTTCTTGGTGTAAATGGGGAATAGAAAGGAAGTACAGAAAATGGGGAATCACCTGTAAAACACAAACTAATAATTGGGCATCAATGACACTTAGTCAAAGTGATTCAAAAAGGCATCTATTAAAATCTGCGATAAAACACAATCTCAGATATAGGAGTCCAATCAGCTCCTCTAGTTGTTTCCTCATGAGTTTTTCAAGAGTTGTGTTTCAGTTTTCCTTCATTTACTCAAAATGTCTTTTGCATGATATTGGGATATGGGAGCAAAAAGTGAGTCTTAAGTGTGTTGACTTGCAATTTCCCTTGTGGGCTTACTTGGGAGAAATCCCACATAGAAGAGAAGAAAGGTGATCCCATAAGAGAATAGCCATAAAGCCAGGTGTTGGTCTCTTTGTCCCACACCCAAAAAAGAAGACAATTCCTAAAGAGAACTGTTATAAGAAGGAAGCTACTGCGTCTTTAAGCATGAGAAACACAAGCGTGCGCATCCCAATAACATTTATTGTTAATATCTTAATCACTTGTTAAAAACAAGAAATGCTAAAATAATCTCAAACGAGCTCGAGCTTTGTTTCGCAATTTTTCAAACGAGTTCGAGCTCATAAAGTAAAATCTCGTGCAGAGTCCGAACAGGCCAAGCTTGGCTCGGCTTGGCTCAATTACAGCCCTAACCATGGTAAAGTACATTTGAAGCAATTTTGTGTTTGAATATCTTATTAATATTAGTTCTAGATCTAACTCCCAAGTTTAGCATTCTGGTGGACTTTTTCTTGGAAAAACATATAAAAAACAGAAGCTCTATTAGTTGGAGTCCTTCCCTTTACAACTATTTTTGCAATTCTACAACTAGTTCATCTGAGCTTCTGATAAAGGCTCTTTTCCACTAAAAAAACAAGTTTTTTTTGTTCAGCTCAGGTCTCCACCCTTGGTCAGGGATCCTCTCCCTTTGATGGCTCCCCCTCTCCCCTTTGGGTCCTCTTGTGCTGCTTCTGCTCTTCCTGGCCCTGGCCCTCTCCCTCTTGCACTGATCCCTAAGGAGGCAGCCTCCCCCTCCCTCTCGGTGGCTGGTGGATTAGAGTTGGATTTCCCTGCTGAGGTCTATCCCACCCCTCTGGCTTGCTGCCCTCCATCCAAGCCCAAGCGGAAGTCTGGGAAAAGCTCTCCGGACTGGCTTTTGCAGATGTTAGAGGATTCCTGGTACTCTGTGGGCCTTTCTTGTGATGGTTTTGATCACAATATTATGCCCCTGTTTTCAAATTTGCTGTCTAAGCATGAAGATCCAGGGAAGTGCTCCAGTTCGAAGGTGGGTAAAACAGGTGTTAGACAAATTAATGGCCTCTTTTGCTCTATCAACTACGATACTCGCAGCGGCAGTGTCTCTCGTGGTAGGAACAAGAGGAGGGTTCTTAGTGATTCCCCATGAATCCCAGGTTGATCTCTTGGAATGTTAGAGGGCTAAATCAAAGAACCAAGCGGTTAAAAATCGGGAACCTCCTCAGACAATGGAAGGCTAACATCATTTGTTTGCAAGAAACCAAATTAGATCTTATCTCTAATCGTATTGTGAAAAGCTTGTGGGGTTCTCAGTTTGCGGACCGGTGCTATCTCCCTTCTAGCAGGGCTTCCGGTGGTATCTTATTGATGTGGGATAGGAGGGTTGTGGAAAAACTTGAGGCTCAAGTGGGGGAATACGTTGTGGCTTGCAGCTTTAGAAATTGTGCAGATAACTTCACTTGGGCTTTTGCTAGGGTATATGGCCCTAACCTCGATCCTCTTTGTAGGAGTTTATGGGATGAATTGGCTGGTTTGCTCAGTTTGTGGGATCTCCCTTGGTGTATTGGTGGCGACTTCAATGTCATCCGCTTTCCCTGTGAGCGTTCAGGAGCAGCGCATATTTCTTCTGCGATGACTGAATTCTCGGGCTTTATCTTAGAGCATGAGCTCATGGATCTTCCCCTTGCAGGAGGGTCGTTCACTTGGACCAATCTCTCCTCTTGGTCTAGGCTTGACAAATTTCTAGTCTCTCCGAATTGGGAAGCTAAATATCCTGGTCTCATCCAGAAGAGGCTTCCCCGCTTGTGCTCAGATCACTTCCCCATCCTCCTCGTTTGCGGAGGAATTCTTAGGGGGAAAAGACCTTTTAAGTTCGAGAATATCTGGCTTCAAGAAGATGGCTTCGTGGAGAGGGTGAGGCTTTGGTGGGAGTCTTACTCCTTTCAAGGCTCCCCTAGCTTTGTCCTTGCTCATAAATTGAAGGCTTTAAAGGTTGATCTCAAATCTTGGAACGAATAGGTGTTTGGTAATGTGGAATCTCTTAAATTAGCTCATCTTGAAGAATTGTGAGCGCTTGACAATCTTGAGGTAGAGAGAGGCTTAGACTCTGAGGATCTATTGAGGAGAAACTCGATTGTTAGTGAGCTGGAAAGAACTATTCTCCAAGAAGAAATCAGCTGGAGACAAAAATCCAGGGTCCTTTGGCTTAAAGCGGGCGACAAATGCACTAAGTTCTTTCATCAGATCGCTAACTCGAACAGAAGATCTAACTCCATAGAATCCTTGTCTGTTAATGGCTCAGTCCCTTCTGATCATCAAGCCATCAGAGACCACATTGTTCAATTCTGAGTCTCTTTTTTCTAAGCAACACAATTGGAGGCCCAAGTTGGATGGTATTGCTTTCAACTCATCCTCGGAGGAGGCTGCTCAGTTGGAGCTTCCTTTTGAGGAAAGGGAGATTCTAAAGGTGATAAAATCTATGAATCGAGACAAGGCTTCTGGTCCTGATGGCTACCCCTTGGCTTTTTTTCAAGACTGCTGGGATGTATTCAAAGCTGATATCATGGGGGTCTTCACAGATTTTCATGCTCATAGCAAATTTGTGAAAAGCCTCGACGCCTCTTTCATTGCATTAATCCCCAAATTCCCTGGGGCAACCGATCTTGCAAACTTTCGGCCCATTAGCCTGGTGAGTGGTATTTACAAGATCATTGCTAAAGTTCTCGCTAATAAGATGAGCCGTATTTTGGAGAAGATTATTTCAGTGCCTCAGAACTCTTTTGTCAAAGGTAGACATATTTTGGATTCGGTCCTCATAGCTAGTGAATGCTTGGATAGCCGTATCAAGTCTGGTATCCCAGGGGTTCTTTGCAAACTGGATATTACGAAGGCTTTTGACCACGTCAACTGGAAGTTCTTATTGTACATGCTGAAAAGATGCGGCTTTGGGGATAAATGGGTCTCTTGGATTTCTCATTGCATCTCTTCGGCGCGCCACTCTGTGTTGGTCAATGGTTCGCCGGCTGGCTTCTTCAATAGTTCTAGAGGGCTGAGACAGAGTGATCCTCTTTCTCCCCTCCTGTTCATAGTTGTCATGGAGGCTTTGAGCAAAATGCTCTCTGGTGCTGTTGATTGTGGTCGCCTCTCAGGCTTTTCGGTGGGTTCTAGGCTTACTGTGATCAACATTTCTCACTTGTTGTTTGCAGATGACATCTTGGTCTTTTGTGAGGCTAATCCTGACCATCTTCGATATCTGCATGTTCTCCTAGTTTGTTTTGAAGCTGTCTCTGGTTTAAAGGTCAATTTGGCTAAATCTCTCTTGGTCCCTATTGGCAATGTGGACAATGTTGCAGAGTTGGCTTCTATCTTGGGTTGCGGGACTTCCTCACTATCCTTGAAGTACCTTGGCATGCCGCTTGGGGCGCGCCACAAGGCTACATCTACTTGGGATGATATCGTGGTTAATATGGAGCGTCATTTGGCTAGTTGGCAAAGGTCGTATTTGTCCAAGGGTACTAGGGTTACCCTCATCAAGAGTACACTTTCCAACCTCCCTACGTATTTCTTGTCTCTCTTCTCCATTCCTATTCGTGTGGCCAACCGATTTGAGAAGCTTCAAAGAGACTTTCTTTGGGGAGGGATAGGTGAAGAATTCAAATATCACTTGGTCAAATGCGATAACGTTTGCTCTCCGATCTCTAAGAAGGATTGGGTATCAAAAACTTGAGGACTTTCAATCAAGCCCTATTAGGCTATGGCGTTATGCGTCTAAGCGAGATGCTTGGTGGAGAGTCGTGGTGGACTCTAAATATGGTAGCATTAGGGGCGGTTGGTGCTCTCTCGAGCCATTAGGTGCCTTTGGGGTGGGGGTTTGGAAAAACATCAGGAAAGGATGGATTTCGTTCTCTCGTTTCACTAGATTTGTCGTGGGGGATGGCTCCAAGATCAGTTTTTGGCATGATTTGTGGTGTGGAGACACAACCCTCAAAGAAGCTTTTCCAGCTTTATTCGGCATTGCACGTCTTAAGGACGCCGTTGTTGCGGATAATCTAGAGCTGTTGGGCGACTCACTCCAGTGGAATGTGAGCTTCATCAGGGAGGCTCATGACTGGAAGGTGGATGTCTTTGCTTCTTTCTTTCAATTGCTTCACTCAGTCAAAGTGAACCAAGACAATGAAGACAGTTTGTGGTGGGTCCTCTCCAAAAGAGGAGTTTTCAAAGTCGAGACCTTTTTTTACTCCTTAACTAGCGCTGGTAGTATCCGCTTTCCTTGGAAAAGTGTTTGGCGTACTCAAGCTCCTCCTAGGGCTGCTTTCTTTGTGTGGACTGCGGCACTCGGTAAGATTCTCACCGAGGACAACCTTAGGAAACAACATGTCATCGTGATCAATCAATGCTGCATGTGTAAGAAGATCGAGGAAACTGTGGATCATCTTCTTCTCCACTGTGACGTGGCTTCTGTCTTGTGGAATTCTCTCTTCAGCCGTTTTGGGATGTCTTGGGTTATGCCTAGACGGGTTATTGACTTGCTTGCATGTTGGTGGTCATTTGGTAGATCAAGGAGTGCTGCTGTTTGGAAAATGGTGTCTATTTGTATCTTTTGGTGCTTATGATGGGAAAGAAACAATAGGAGTTTTGAAGACTTGGAAATATCCTTAGAAGAGATCCTTTCTTTGCTCTATAACTCTTTGTATTGTTGGACTTCGGCTTATGTCCATCCTTTGTATATTTCTTTTTCTGACTTTTTCACTCACTTTTCTATTTCTAGATAGGTGTTTTCCCTGTATACTACCAGTGTACTAAGGGGTGCCTTGCGCTTCTTATATAAAATTGATCTCTTACCTATCAAAAATAAGGTTGCAATTTATTAAAACATCATAAGGCGCCCCTACGTACACAGATAGTATCCAATAGAGCTCTTACAAACCCACCCTAAAAAGAGCGAAAGAACCCGTCAAGTCCTCCCAACCAGAAAGCACCTATAACACCCAAAATCCACATGAAACTCAAATCCCAAAAAATAGTTGAAGCCCCCGTCAAAACCATCCCCGAAAACACCCAAATCTACCTCTAAAGCACCCCAACCCAACCAAACCCCGAAACCAAATAGGAACCCCGAAAAGCCTTCCCAAAAAACACCCACAACACCCAAAACCCATGTGAGACACCCAAAACCCGAGTCAACGGAAGCCGAAATACAAAGCAAACGCAAAATACAAAGGAAAAGCCAGAGCTACAAGGGGAAAAAAAAAATAATAGTAATAATAAAATGCCTATAAACCAGAGCTACAGCAAACCCAATAAGATCTGCAGGTTATCTTCCATAAGATCTGCTTTAATTCATACCAGAATATCTATTTGCCATATGTCTATAAACCCCCAAAAAAAATACAAATGGACTTGCCTGCAATGTTTGCAAGAGCAAATTGGAGGAAAAACAAATACAAATACAAGCAATAGTCGTATGTCTAATAACTTCATGATACTATGTGCTACAGTGATAGTTATGCTAATCCAAAGTACTACTAAAGTGATAGTTATGCTAATCCAACAAAAGTCATTAATATGTACACAAAAGCACATAATTGACTAACGTTTATGAAATAATCAATTATCATACCAGCTGTACGATTATAAAAATGAATGCATGATCCCTAGCAACAAGAAACTGGAATTTCAATCTCAACCACCAGCGATCGGGTGGGACATTTGCACGTAATATGAACATGGCCCTGCACTCTGTACAGTGAGCAAAAGCAAAGCCTTCCTGCGACAAAGAAGGGAGTGAATAATCAGTTCTGTGCCTAGGTGCCAGACACAAAAATTTATTATTTTCAAATTAGTGCAATATCATGGCTATTACTACTGCAAATGCAAGTAAGATAAAACAACATCAGAAAGATTGACTTAATTATCCGCAATCTCATGAGTCCAAAAGCAGCATTCTAGGATGCCAAAAAAATATCACCTTAGTAGACCTCCAATTATCAAGACAAGATCTATGGACATACTTCTGGGTGCCTTTGCAATGGCATGGTGCAATTAAGTCTTCTCCTGAAAATGTATAAAAATGAGCCTAAGACAAAAGAATATCACCTAGCTCCCTCAAATCCCAACACCCCCCCCCCCCCCAAAAAAAAAAAAAAAAGCTGAAGAATAGTAAAGGAAAAGCAATAAATATGTAGTGATTGAGGTTCACATGTCACCGAGTTACATGTGCATCCACATAAAACTTTTTGTTTTACCTCAAACCACATGTCAAGAAGTGACAATAAAAGATAACAAGCATGATATGTAGTAAAAACCTCCACTATCAAGGCATATACGACATTGTTTTTGTTCTGTATTCACCAGATGGCGACTTTCCTCGGGATGAAGATTTTGTAAATCGTCATTAATGACAGCTAAATCCCCTCCCACAGTTGTAATCTCACATGACAATGAAGACGAAGATTCTTCAGATCTTTGCAAATTTCCAGGTCGACGTAGGATGGGTTCACTTTCTGAAATATCTTCCCTATGACTATCATTTGAGACTAATTGCATGGCGAAGAATGTTGAATCAGGACAACACTATGACATTCATTGCCAGAGCAACAGTTACCCGTGACCATTTCAACAGAAAATAAGGAACCTACAAAATAAAGGAAAAATAACATTAATCAGGATAGAGGACCTGCATCAAATGTCAAAAGTGTAATTAGAAATTAAATTATCAGTAAAACCGACCACACACCAACATGTCATGTGCCAAAATTACATTAGAGACACAAATACCCCAAAATGCTTCAAGCTTTCGTATCCATATTCTTATATGCATCTCTAAAAAAAAATGAAAGTTCAACACTCAAGCACATACTGAAGAAGATATAGAATATTAACAAATATAAAAGTTTCAAAAAATGAAATTAAAACAAAGACAAAAGTCAGTAGCAAAACATGAAAAAGTATCGACAAAGATGGTAATGCACTACTTCAATTAAAACGGAGGGTCCACAAAACTAAAGAAAATGAACTGATCAATTGAACAAACTAGACAATACCTAATTTTTTCTTTTTTATGAATAACAATAATTTTATAGAAAAAAAGGGCAAAACCCTCGTACACAAAGAGTATAAAAGAGAGCAAAGGCAAAATTAAGAACATATACAATAACCCAATCCAAAAGAGATATTAGAAATGAGGATTTAAGGAAAAGCACATTGGTCTCGCTATCCTCAAAGAGACGCTGATTCCTTTCTCTTCAAATGATTCACATCAAGAGAGCAGGAATAACTTTCTAGATTGAGTCTTTGGGATGTCCCCGCCCTTGAAATTTCCAGCATTGGAGAAGCTCTAGAATGTTACTAGGCATGACCCCAAAAATGTTGAGAACGAAGTGCCAGATGTCAACGGTATACTCACAATGGATGATAAGATGATTAAAAGTTTCCTCATCCTTTTTACAAAGGCAACACCAGTTAACTATGTAGAACCCCTGCCTTTTAAGGTTATCTACAGTGAGGATTCTACCCAGAGCAGCTGCCCATGAGAAGAAAGCAATGCGGGGAGGGGCTTTCACCTTCCAAATGCTTTTACAAGGGAAAGATCTATGCTCATCTAATAGTAACATATTATAGTAGTTCTTTACCGCAAAGCCATGGCGGCTAAAAGGAGTCCACACCATACTATCCACTTCTTCTGGATGGGGTTTCAAAAAATATAATAGATTAAGAAAATAGTCAATAGATTCAAGTTCCCAATCATGAGTGGCTCTAAAGAAACTAGGATTCCAATGGATGTGGGGACTGGAGAGATCCAAGTAATCTGACACTAAAGTCTCCTTGTTACGAGCTAAAGAATAGAATTCTAGAAAATAGCTCTTTAGAGCCCCTTCTCCGCACCAAGTGTCATGCCAAAAGCGAATGCGGGAACCGTCACCAACCTTTTAGGAAACGAAGTTGGAAAAAGCTCCCAAATCGTTCCTAATATTCCTCCAAAGACTCACCCCATAAGGACCTCAAGCTTCCTCTGAACACCAACCCCCTCTCTGGATCCCATACTTCAACACAATCACCTGTCTCCATAAAGAAAGAATCTTGTTCATTCCCGAATCTCTAGAACCACTTATCAAGAAGTGCTTTGTTGAACAACATAAGATTTTTTATGCCCAACCCCCCTCTAGGAATTGGGGAGCAAACAGTCTTTCAATTCACCAACTGCAACTTGGGATCCTCGCCTGGATCGTCCCAAAGAAAATCTCTGAAGGCTCTCCATTCTTCTTCTTTTTTTATAAGTAATTTAAAATTCAATAAAAAGCGCAGAGGGACGCAACCCTAATACACGGGAAGTATACAAGAGAGCCCCTAAACGGGAGGAACAACTAATAAATTAAGAAAGTCTACGTAAGTAGAAACACCTAGATGGCAAAGATGGGGCGCTATCCATAGATATAGCGTGTTAAGAAGACGCTTCCTTAATACTACCATTACAGTCTCGACATCTTCAAAAAGCCTCGCATTCCGCTCCCGCCAAATGCTCCACAAAACACAGTGAGGAACTAAACGCCAAACATTTTTAGCTAGGCCATGCCCTCGAAAAGCACCTCAAGTAGTCAACAAATCCAGCACCGATTGTGGCATGACCCATTCAATTCCAAATAAAGAAAACATAAAACTCCAAAGCTCACGGGCGGTGTCGCAATGAAGTAACAGATGATCAATAGACTCCCCCTTCTTTTTACACATACAACACCACTCAATAACCACAATATTCCTCTTTCGCAGATTGTCATGAGTCAAAATTTTACCTAAAGCTGCAGACCATACAAAGAACGCCACCCTTGTCGGAGCCTTAGCACACCATATATTCTTCCACGGGAATGATGGACCATCTTTCCTACTAAGTGCTTCATAATATGACCTTACTTCAAAATAGCTCCTTGTAGAGAGGTTCCAAACTAACTTGTCACCCTCTCCTTGTCGAATCAGAGTGGAGTACAACCGCTCGAAGAAAGAGAGCACCATCTCCATCTCCCAGTCCTGAAGTTGCCGCGTAAAGAGAACATTCCAATGAATATTTCCATTATGAACAGCCAAATTATCTACCACCATTACCGCTTTGTTCCTCACAAGACTATACAGAACTGGAAAACAATGCTTCAAAGATCTCTCCCCACACCACCGATCATGCCAGAAACTGATATGTGACCCATCCCCTACCACAAACCGAACATAATTGCAAAACTTCTCCATTCTCCTAACTATGCTAGCTGGTAAAGGGAAGAGGGATAAGAAATATGTAGGAATACTAGAAAGCGTACTCTTGATGAGAGTAAAACAGACAAGTAGATCTTTTTCCAGCTAGCCAACCTTTTTTTCCATTTTCTCAACTACCCATCCCAAATGGCTTTTGATTTGAAGGGAACACCTAAAGGAAGGCCTAAGAAATGCAAAGGAAGAGAAGAGATGTCGGAACCTGCCCAACAACGACTAACTCAGGTTTTTGGAGGTTAACCCTTCAATCTCGCAATGGCCTCACAACACAGGAAAATGTGATCCAAATTACAAACAGAAATCCACCTCCATTTAGAGCCAAAACCACCATGCCTCAAAAGATAGGAGAGGTAATAGAACCCAATAACCCTTGCTGTGAATTATGATTCCAAAACCACTCAACAATCTAGCTAGCTCAGTGAATTATGATTCTAGTGGTAAACGTTCCAAACCCCGCTCTCGTGTCCATGGTAAGGCCTCCTCCCCGTTATGAATTTAAAAATTGTTAGTTGGAATGTTAGAGGTATTCATGATGCAGGGAAAAGATCTAGCATTAGCAATCTTCTTAAAAGTTGGAACCTAGATGTGGTTTGTTTACAAGAAACAAAGATGAAATCTATTCCTATGGGTACTATTCGGAGCATATGGCATGGTCATTTCACTGGTTGGGTGGTTCTTCCAGCTTCTGGAACCTCTGGTGATTCTCTTGATGTGGGACAAACGTGTTGTGGAATGCATAGATGAGGCAGTAGGCACGTTCTCGTTATCTTGCAAGTTCAAGTCAGTTTTGGATCAATTTGTTTGGGCTTTCTCAGGGGCATACAGCCCTAATGATAATTCTGAAAGACTTCTACTTTGGGAAGAATTATTTGGGACCTTACATTGGTGGGATATTCCATGGTGCATTGGAGGTGACTTTAATGTTACCCGTTTCATGAATGAGTGTGCTGGTGTTCCCCATTCAACGCCTGATATGGGGGAATTTTTAGACTTTATTTTTTGAGCTTGGTTTGTTGGATCTCCCATTGACTGGAAGCTCTTTTACTTGGTCCAACAATCAAGTCCCTCCCCCCATGTCCAGGATTGACAGATTTTTAGTTTCTCCTTTTGGGAAGAACATTTTCCAAATCTGCTTTAGAGTTGTTTGCCGCGCCCATTGTCAGATCACTTCCCTATCTTGCTTGATTGTGGAGGTGTGACCAGGGGTTCGAGCTTTTTTAAGTTTGAAACCATGTGGCTAAGAGTTGAAGGGTTTGCAGAGCTTGTTAAACAGTGGTGGGACTCTTCTCGTTTTTTTGGCACCCCCTGTTTTGTCCTTGCTAGCAAATTAAAGCAGTTGAAGGTTGATTAGATTCGTTGGAACAAAGAGGTCTTGGGGAATATCGAAACTCGGAAAAAGGCCTTGTTGGAAGAGATTCAAACTCCTAATGGTTTAGAAGAGGAGAGAGAGTTGGCAGGAGATAAGAGAGATAGGAAGGAAAAGGCTAAAAATGATTTGGCAGAAGTGGCCCTTATGCAAGAAATCTATTGGAGGCAGAAATCTAGGGCTACTCGGGGTTCTTTCATCGTCTTACTAACTCTCACAGAAGACAACTTTATCTCTAGCCTATGCATCAATGGCAATGTCACTTCCGAGATAAGAGTTGATTAAAGAATCTATCACCCAATATTAATCGAACCTCCTCACTGAATCAAGCCCTTGGTGTCCCTCTTTAGATGGTTTAGCATTCCCTTGTTTAGATTCATCCGAAGCGGTTTGGCTAGAAAGACTATTTCAAAAGGAGGTTTTTCAAGCCTAGCTGAGTATAGAGGTAGACAACGCGCCGGGTCCGAATGGCTTCACCATTGCTCTTTTTTTTTCGTTCCTGTTGGTCTATTGTGAAGGCTGATCTCATGAATTTCTTTCATAATTTTCATGAGCATGAGACGTTTGTGAAGAGTCTTAACGCCACTTTCATTACTCTTATTCCGAAGAAGCTTGGTCAATTGGAGACAAGGGACTTCAGACCTATCAGCCTGATAGGGAGCGTTTACAAGATCCTGGCAAGAGTTCTTGCGAGCAGATTGCAGCCTATAGTGGGAACCCTTATTTCTAACAGCCAAAACACTTTCATTGGGGGGCGTCAGATTCTAGACTCAATTCTTGTAGCCAATGAGTGTTTGGAAAGCAGATTGAGATCAGGAATTCCTGGGGTTTTATGCAAACTTGACCTAGAAAAAGCTTTTGATCATGTTAATAGGGACTTCCTTTACTATATTTTGAGGCGTACAGATTCGGCCCTAAATGGAGGAAGTGGATTTTGGCATGTATTTCCAAGGCTCGCTTCTCGATCCTGATCAACGGTAGCCTGCATGGCTTCTTCAGTAGCTCTCAGGGTCTTCGCCAAGGGGACCATCTATCTCCTCTTCTCTTTGTTTTAGTTATGGATGCCTTCAATAGGATGCTTTCTAGAGCAATGGAGGAGAGCTTTCTTTCTGGCTTCCGAGTTGACAATCTCAACAATTCCCTCTTGAAAATTTCACACCTGTTGTTTGTAGATGATACTCTCATTAAGTGTGATGCTAACGTGGATCAAATCCACAATTTGGACCACATTCTTCTGTGCTTCGAGGCCATTTCGGGTTTAAAGGTTAATCTTCAAAAATCCGAATTAGTCGCAATGGGGGAGGTCCCATACATTGAGGAGCTGGCGAATATTTTCAGTTGTAATATCTCTTCCCTTCCGTTGCATTACTTGGGTCTTCCTCTTGGTGCTCCCTTAAAATCTAAAGCCGTTTGGGATGGGGTGGTTGAGAAAATGGAAAAAAGGCTGCCGAGTTGGAAGAAGATTTACTTGTCCAAGGGTGGATGCCTTACTCTCATCAAGAGTACGCATTCAAGTATTCCCACTTATTTTCAATCTCTCTTCCCCCTACCAGTTGCCAAAGCTAGAAGACTTGAGCATTTTCATAGAGATTTTATGTGGGACAGCCCAAGCGGGGACCACAAGTTACATTTGGTAAACTGGAAGACTGTTTGCTCCCTAATTGCGAGAGGGAGATTTGGTTTCAAAAACCTTATTCTATATAACAAAGCTTTGCTTGGTAAATAGCTTTGGAGGTTCGGGAATGAAAAAGATTATTTATGTAGGTATGTGATTGCTTTAAAGTACGGGACCCAGAGAGTGGGGTGGTGCTTTGAGGAAGCGCGGGGTTCTTATGGGGTGAGTCTCTAGAGGTATATTAGGAAAAATTGGAGAGCTTTTTCCAGTTATGTTTCCTATAAGGTTGGGGATGGCCTTTGCATTCATTTCTGGCATGATATTTGGTGTTATGATAGTGCTCTAAGGTGTTCTTTTCCTGATATTTGGTGTTGTGATATTTGGAGGTACATGGATCACTCCAATCCCCACACCCTTTGGAATCTTAATTTCATTCAAGATGTTCATGATTGGGAAAGTGAATATCTGGATTCTTTGCTCACTCTTTTATACTCTATGAACCCACATCTGGGAGCTATGGATAGCATGGTGTGGACTCCTTCGAGCCGACATGGTTTTGCAGTGAAGAGCTACTATACCATGTTAACTTCTCCTAGCAGTGAAGAGCATTCCCCTGGAAGAGCATTTGGAAGGTGAAGGCCCCTCCGCACATTGCTTTCTTCTTATGAGCTACAGCTTTGGGTAGAATCCTCACGATAGACAATCTTAGAAGGCGGGGATTTCAACTTTGACGACCCATTTTTTTTTTAATATACAAAACATTTCATAAACATTAATCTCTTAAAATACAAATGGATCTTCACAGTGGCACGACGATATATCGCAAAGCCAACATATGATACATACCCCATAATATGTACCTGGTAAATCAGAGTATAACATCTATCTAACTATGCAGCGGAAAACATAAATCTAATAGCGGAATTCACATCCTAAACATCTAGCACTAATTATTTACAATAAGAGCTATTTAACATCTATCTGTTTAAGTCTTTCCTCAATATAAATACATAACAGAACTGGCTTTATACAATAACAAGTAACACAGGCGTCACAAGCCATAAACAAAACCTATAAAACAGAGGACGCCCATGATCTCTCAATTACGACCGTCGCGGCGAGCTTCGGTCATAATATCCCAAGTGCACATTTACGAGACCATCTAATACGACTAGAGTACCTGCAACCAACAACAGAATCTGCACGGTTGCGGGGGTTGCCACGTCCGCACAAGTGGAATTATGAGCCCACCGTCTCAGTATAAAACACACCAAGACCCCAATGATATTAAACTAACTGAATTTTTGCAAAGAACCAACTTTTCCTTTTTAGTCTCGCGTATACTGTAATAGCTTCCAATTTATAAACTTTTATTTGAAAACCCCCATAGCTGATATAGCAAACACCGACTAATAAAAAAAATTTAAAGCATACTATGTAACTGTGAATATATATAGAAGTTCCAATCATCCCACCTTGAAAGTTTCTACATATCGACCCATCTACAATAATACTTTTCTGTTGGTAGCTCAAATGCACAAAGATCTAACATCATTAACTGTGATATCACCGTGCCTCAAGGCATTACAACTTCATGTCTATGGCATATAGTTGTCCATGCGGTTACTAGAGTAAAAATCTGATATACAAGCACTTCTTATTGATGTACCACGACAATCCATCTACCTACTCCCAAAACACACTGATATTCCAACCAATATCGTCACATCCAAGTACACCAAGCTTAAAACATGCCATCTCGCTCTTTAGTACGAGCATACTGTCATTCCTCGAATATGGGTAACACCAACTCCTAGGGCATTACAACTTTATGTCTATGACAATCTATTTACCTACTCCCAGGACACTGTATTACTCATACTGAACAATGAAAATACCCTTGTTCGTCCAAGCTCAATGTTCTTAAATCATGCAACTAGACAATAGCAATATACACAAGCTCTTTGCTATTAAAACTCTTAGGCATACTAATACGTCTAGCAAACTATACATAGTAATTATGAAAACCACACACAATATAAATCATGCTATCTATGCTATGCATGCTGATGTGCTACTGTTAAACTGCTGAACTGGGCTGCTGCTGAGTTACCGCTGTGTTACTGCATGCTTTATGCTCTATGCTCTATGCTACATGCTCTATGCTCTGTGTTTGACCAGTAAGTATTGCCTTACTGTATCATGCTGTTAAATCATAATTTGCTAAACAATTCAATACTTCATCTAAATCATGCAACACACAATACTAAATTCTAAAACTATCCTTGATATTTTTGAACATACTCTAAAGTACTCAAATCAGCCAAAACAGATATATTCAACATACGGTTGGTTCGGATTTGTAAAACAATATATATTTTGCAATTCTATAATACATAAAAATAATAGTTTCTCAATGAGTAGAATATCACCTTGGCTGCATTGGACTCTTGACTTGAACATCTACTTGGATTCTAGTCACTTGGACTCTACATTGGAGAACCCATTGAAGTTTCCAATCCAGACACTATCCTGCAAATACTTATAACGTTAGACTATGCTATGGAACTCATTCTATGACACTTAAACTATTCGCGTACTCACCCATTGCGTTACTCGTGTCTAAGTCTAGTTAAATATCCTAAACTATTATTATGTTATCATTTAGGTCTAGGTTCATATTTTTTTTTTTGAATAAGTAAAAAAATTTCATTAAAAATGCGTAAGGCGCCCCGAAGTACACAGAAAGTATACACAAGAGCAACTTAGCTAGCCCATATGAAAAACCCAAAAAAAAACCCATAAGAAACTACATACTCACAACACCCAAAACCCACATGAAACCCAAGATACAATAGAAACCCCCCAACAAACACCCAAGATACAAAGTAACCCCCATAATAAAATAAAACTCAAAAGAACCCCCCATCTAACACCCAAGATACAAAGTAATCCCCCATAATACAATAAAACCCAAGATTCAAAAGAAACCCCCCATCAAACACCCAAGATACAAAAGAACCCTCCATGATACAATAAAACCCAAGATACAAAGTAACCCCCTCATACAAAAAAACCCCCAAAGAAGAAAACTCCCCAAACCCAAGAAAACCCCCAAACAATACCCCCAAAACCCACACAACAATACCCCAAATACAAGAAGGCAAACCCAAAAAAACAAAGAAAAGCCAGAGCTACAGGAGGAAAAAAAAAAAGCAGTGGCGCGTGGAGCCACCCGCACCGGTGCGCCACCGGCGCGTGTAGACACGCGCAACCGGAGCGGCGCGAAACCAGCCGAAAGGACCACCGGAAGAAGCAGAAATTGCCGGAGAAGCCATCGTAGAGGCGCGTGTGTGCAGGAGAGGTCCCATACGCCGCAGATCTAGCACCCAAAAATCAGAAACACCCACGGCCACAAGCGCCAAAACGGGGCGTGGCGGCCACCCGCAGCAGTGCCGACGGCGAAGAAGAGCCGGACCATGATGGAGAGTCCTCCGGAGAGGCACGTGGATAGCGTGGAGGCCCCAAAACCCGTAGATCTACAACCCAAGAAGCGCATGAACAAAAACAGCCACCCACAACGGCGCGGCGGCAACCATAGAGACGACGACATCGGCAAGGACCGGAACATGCCGGCGAGGTCACAAGCGGGGCGCGAGCGCGCCGGAAAACCCAACCACTGAGGACTACCCCCAACAAAAGAAAACCCCAAAACTAAAAGACCCAAGCGAAGAAGAAAAGCTAAGAGAACCTAGAAGAGGAGGAGGGAGGGAGGATGGATCCCATCCTCCCTCCCTTACAAGCGAAGCAGAGTAGGCCAAGGGTTTTCTGAAAATAGCGGGACAAGAGAGTCTGGAGAGAGAGGGAGGGAGGATTAGGTTCATATTTTATTTCGCTTATTATCTTTAAGACATGTTTACTATTTTACTTGCCTACTTATTATTATTAAATCACATTATCATTGTTAATCCCTTTTTATAGTTTCTTGTTTATTTACCAAGTTAGCATTATATATATATATATTTAAGCCATATATATGTATATGCATATGTATACATATATACATATACACATACAATACTTAAACCTTTTTTTGATAAGTAATAAGCAATTTTATTAAAAAAGCGAAAAGGCGCCTCAGTACACAGGCAGTATACGAGGAGCACAAACAAACCCAAAGCCCAAGAACAAGCCCAAAAACAGCAAAACGCACCAACAACACCCACAAAACCCGAAACGCCCCCCAAAAAAGACACCCACTACAACCAAAACCCAGAGGCACCCAAAGACCAAGCCTACTGAAGCCGACCGAAACCACAAGAGACACCCCAAAACCCAAGCCGACCGAAGCCGAACTACAAAGCAACGGAAAAACAACCCACAACCTGCCAAGGCCTACTTCACATGGGCCTTGCCTTTCCTACGCCTAACAGGAATAAAATCGTCGCCATAATTGATGGAGCTATGCAGATTCAGGAGCTCTTTCTTTCCTTTGGACTTCTGGCCCCCAATCATCTTATCCCGATGAAATTCTTCTTCCATGGCATCTCGAATTGCCATAGCTTCCTCCCCAAAGTCCCCAGCCAACGCGAAATCCTCATCCAACGCCCAATCCAAGGGTAATCCATCCCAAAATTCATCTTCCTCTTCCCAAACCACAATCTCCCCGTTATGATCAAAACCGACAGGCCAAATCTTGGATTCGGAGAATCCATTTCCCTCAACAGAAAAAGGAATGATGCAACCACTCGGAGGGGAGGAAGGTCCTACCACCCCGACATCGATGACCTCCCGAGGCGAAGCGGAAGGGCCTGAAACAAATGGGCGAGGCCCCTTCCTAAGCATGCCCTGCTTCACTGTAGACTTTACAACCTTTATCGCAGGAGGCTCAACCATCAACACCTTATTGACAACAAGGCTAGCAGACAACTTCGAAGCTTCCAGAGAGTCCGATAATAACCCATCATTCCATTTCACTGAGTGACCTACCCTAAACTCCCTAGCCCTCTTGTTATAATGCTGAAAAGGTTTAAAATGCAGCAAGGGGGGGGAAGAACGAATCTTCACCCCCAACTTAGAAGCCCCTGAGAGAGGAGCAGCAGCAGAGACGGAAGGCCCTGAACCACACGAGCTACTGGAAAAAGCCGAACTCACTAACAGCCCAGCCGGAGCCGAAGGAGCAGCCGACGAAAAGGGAAGAGCCCCGCCAAACTCTGCAAGGTTTGAGCCCTTCAAAGAACCAGGGGATTGAAAAACCTCCTCCGTCGGAGTAGAAGAGGAACCTTGCATAGAAGACACCGGAGAAGCAAGCACAGAAAACGCCGGGAAAAGAGAGGCCCACCCAGAAGACGCCGGAAAAGAGACCGGAGCAAAGAGCGACTGGACGGGACCTGCAGGAACTGCCGCCGACGACCACTCAACAGAAGGCGCCGGAGACACAGTCTCCGGGATGAGAGAGCGCTGAACGACTGGACCTGGAACCGCCGCCAAAGGCTGCTCAACGGAGATGGCCGCCGAAGATGATGCCTCCGGGGGGAAAGAAAGCTGAACCAAACCTAGACAAGGACTCGAGCCCGGACCCGAGACCCGCCTCGAAACCGACTCAGGACCCGATTCAGCAGCCCTCTCAAAGGGCTTAGGAACCTTAGCCCCAGCCCGAAACCAGGACCCTTTGAAAGCAGACTTGCACCTCTTAAGCATCCGGCCCGCTACAAAACCCAACCTTCTTTTAAGCCGAACAGAGGACTTCAAGCCCAATCTAAGCGAAGACCCACAAGCCCAAAACAAAGCCTTGGAAAGGCGCCCAAGGATCTCTAGAATCTGCCCGAACCCTCCAGACACGCTATCCCTTTGCAGAGAAGAGTCACCCTCAACATCGGCTACCCCAGACACGCAAGCCGAGCAACAGACGCAAACTCTGGAACTGAGACGCTCATCAACACAACGGTCCTTACCCAGGGGACCAGTCGCTTGCTTCTCCATGGAGGAGCAACCCGCTGGTGGCGGCTTCTTCTCCAAATCGCACCGACCCGAAATCAGCACCGGAGACCGGCAACCCAAGACAGAGGCGGTAGCTCCCGAGCGCACCACCTCCGCGAACGACGGAGGACCTGATCCCTTTCCCTTCCTAACACCCATCGGAGACCCATCTGTGGCTCCCTGAAAATCCATAGCTTTGCTCAACTCCCCCCCCCCCCCTTCGAAGTCCCCTCCGAAGAAGATATCCCACCACCCGGTGACCGAGCCTTTAAATCGAGAAAAGAAAGCAGTTTCCTCAACTCACCCACCACTCGAGACCAACCCCACCCACCACGGCCTTTAGGGAGCCAAATAGCCCCTTTCCGACCACCCTCAGCGTAGGCTACCACCTCTAGGAAGCGGCCGGCCTTGTTCCCATTCCCTCGAACCATCAGAGCTTGTGTATCCTCCTGAAAGTACTTGACGAAATCCAAACCTGGATCCTTCAAAGCCTTCTCGACCGTGGCCATCAACCACACTGAGCCCTAGACACCCAAAACAATGAACCCACCATACGCCTTCCTCCTCTCTTCCAAACGGAGCTCAAGCTCTCCTGCCATCGTCGAAAAAGAGAAGCATTTTGCTTCCACGATGAAGCAACGCTCCATCAAAGCCGATCCTGAAAGATCACAGGACAAAGCCCCGTGGAAGCATACCCACAAACCAACCCCTCAGCACCACCAGCCAAAAACAACCAGCCAAGTTACTCGGTTACCTTATTACCATCATTAGCTACTAACCATCTAAGTGATTTAAACTATAAGATCTAAGATCTTAATCTTATACAACATATTAATCTAATAACTCTTTTTAAACTAACTTATGATCACATATTGTAATATACATTCTTTAAAGCTTTAGGCATATACAAAGCCAAGCATTATACTTAGGCTTAATTTGCTATCATGTGGATCTATTCATACCACTTATTACACTTTACCATTTTATTCTTTCTTTAACTATTTCCTTTTCATTATATATCCCTTTAGACACCACAATAACCTATTCTCTATTTCAACCGTATTTTCCATTTACATAACAAGGATCTAAACACTTTAACTTCAAACCCTTAAATCCTTTTCTAACTTCCTTTACTTCACCTCAAAGCATTAGCCATAAGCTACCCTAACTAACCTCCAATTTAAATAACCCCATCAACAATAACTTCTACTAACATCTCCCAAAAATTATCGTTCTTAAACCACCATTCACTTTCAAGATCACATATGCCCATAATCCAATTTTTTACCAAGGCCTAACATATACTCATCAATTTTCAAAGAAAATCAATCCCTCAACCAATCTACACAATTCAACCCATACATCACTTAGCCATATAAATCAAGAGTTATTAAATCAACACCAAAATACTAATCAGTCAACCATAAACATTAAACACTTCGTAAAACTACACCCTTCAATGTCTCTCTCTCTATTCGGCTACCACATAGAAGGGATCCTCAAAATTAACTCCATTCAAGGGTCTAGGAACCCGCAAGCATCAAAGGCCTAAGCCAACTCCTATATCAATAAAACAACACTATAGGAGCCTAATCAAAGATCCAACATCATCCGATTATCATTCCAAAGTCCATATTTGAATCCCATCAAGAACACCCATAAAATTCACTCTCTCCATACATGGCCACCACAAGAGACTAATCAAACCTTTACACTATTTTCAATTAGCATTAGACATTCAACACAAATCCACACAACAATCCAACAATTAAATTCAATTACTAACAACAAAATATAAACCAACCTCATCAATCAGTTCCTATCAAAACCCATAAAAATATTACAAATCAACACAAATTTCAGATTTCATCAAGAATCCAATCCATAATCTCAACCAACATCATTAACCAAATTCCTTTCCAAAACCAAACCAAACCCAATCCAACCAAACATTCAACAATCCATAATAGAACATTAACCACAAACTAACACAACCAAAAAATCACAAATATCATATGGTCATTCACCTAAAATCAAACTTCAAAGATTCATTTGGCCAACAACAATTCCAGAAAATTTCACCAACAAAGCCAAGTAAAACACCCATCACTCCACTTTGTCACCAACCCAAAAATCAACATCAAAATGCCCATCAAAATCCAGCTTCAAGAACACCATCCCATTCGGTCCAAACTCCATAGAAACCCAACATAAACTTCAATATTCCACAAGCTCCATTCGGCTACATCAAACCAAAACCCTAGATTTCTCAACAATACCCAAATCCATTTTTATTCTCATTAGCACAATTCTATATCTACAAATCCAAAACAACCATAAATCATCAAACACATACCCATAAAATTCACCCTTAATCGGTAGCTACAACAACCCAAAGAGAAAAGACCCATAATTTTCCAACCCAATCGGTCAACCGAAAATCAAAGGAAGAACAAGCAAAAATCAAAGATACAAGAGAGGATCTCACCTTGAATTTCTGCATTTCGGACCCAACAGCCACGGGTTCCACGAGCTGCATCTCTCACGATCCCAGCTCAATACTCTCTCGGGTTCTCTCTCAAAATATCACTCACGATCTCACTGAGTCACGGGTTCTCTCACGGGCTGGGGGTATGTGTGTGACGGTGAGAGACAAAGAGAAGAAAGGAGATGGAGAGAGGGGCCGGTGTGCGTGAGAAACAGGGGAGAAGGAGGGGGAGAGTGCGTGAGATGCAGAAGAGAAAAGAAAGAAAAGGAAGAAGAAGAGAGGGACGTGCGGATGAGGGGGAGAAAATGGGGAAAAGAGAAAGAAAAGAAAGAGGACGATTAAATGATATGTTTGGTTCCAATAATATTCAATATTTAAACTAGGTCTTTGAATAAAAACCCGAAACCAAGCTGAATGAAACCCGAATGGTCCGTATGAATATAGTTTGAATTTCGAGGTGAAATGACAGAGGCGTGAATTTTGCACTAGCAGTTACAGATGTGTGAATTTTGAGTTTCGTAGCATTAAATGCCACTCTCAAACCTGTTGTACAACGATGAGATGGTGAGACCAAGAGCAACAAACGCATGCCTCATGCAAGACTAACGTGTATCTCCAAATAAATGCTATCTGTTTTTTTAGCTTGTGGCGACCGTTGGAGTAAATCACGATGTACAACGGTTGAATCTCGTCCGTCAGTTCCATTCATACATATCCGCGTGCACACACCCAACCACTCCCGCATTGTAATGTAATTCAAGCTTGTTTGTTTGTTTCTTTTTCAATCTCAAAAAATTAACACTTATTTTCATAACACCAATTATTATACACAACTTTTCATACAAACCAATCATATTCAATCACTTTCTACCATTATAAAACACTTTTTTCCAATCTCAAAAATTCAACATCGAAACACATATTCAAAAAAAAATTGAATTCTATTCAACATCCAAACACATTTTCATTGCCTCGAAATCCGCAAACAGATTCATAATATTATTCATATTCGAAATATTCAATACCCAAACGGACCATAACTTTTCAGATAGCTTCTCTAGAATTTACAATATAAGATTAACTACAACTCTACCTCTTCTATGTCTTCATATTGAAGTATAACTCTTCCTCATATATACATTGAGTTTGAGTTATATTATATTACAATGTCTTCCTATCTCTATCTCTTCATGCTCTTCTCCCTTATCTCTTTATCACTAGACTCACATATAGGATGAGAAGTGTCTTGAGTCCTTTAATGATAAATCATGTGTTAATAAAAGAGGAAGTCCCAGTTGACATAGTCATAAGCCTATTCCAGGTTAAGTTTGCATAAAACACCAAGAATTCCTGATCTCAAGCTGCTGTCCAAACACTCGTTAGCAATTAGAACTGAGTCTAGAATTTGTCTCCCTCCAATGAAATCATTCTGGCTGTTAGAAATGAGAGCTCCCACCATTATCTTCAATCTACTCGCAAGAACTTTTGCCAAGATCTTATACGCACTCCCTACTAGGCTGATAGGTCTAAAGTCCCTTACCTCCAGCTAACTAATCTCTTTTTTTTTTTTTGATAAGATAAGTAAGAAACTTTATTAATAAAAGCGTAAGACGCCCCTAAGTACATAGGAAATATACACAGGAGCAGCCAAAGATAACCCACAAAGCCCAACAAAACCCGCAAAACCTAAACCCCAGAAGCCAAAAAAACACCCAAAAGCAAACTACAAAAGGGCCCAACTAAGATACAAGGCAACCCACCACCCGCCAAGGCACACCAACCTACACCATGTGTGCCTTACCTTTCCTACGCCTGAAGGGATCTTTCGCGTCGTCATAATTGATGGAGCTATGCATATTCATAAGCTCCATTTTTCCTTTAGACTTTTGGCGTGCAATCATCTGATCCCCCTGGAAATCTTCTTCTATGGCATCCTAAATTGCCATGGCCTCCTCCCCAAAAGCCCCATCCAATGCCCAATCCAAGGGTAATCCATCCCAATAATCATCTTCCTCCTCCCAAACCACAATCTCTCCGTTATGATCAAAGCCAACAGGCCAATTCTAGGATTTGGAGAATCCATTTCCCTCAACAGAAGGAGGAATGATGCAACATTTCGGAGGGCAGGAAGGTCTTACCACCGCGATATCGTTGACCTCCCAAGGCGAAGCGGGAGGGACAGAAACTATCAGGGGAAGGTTGAGAAACCCCTTCCTAAAAAGGCCATACTTCACTGGAGGCTCTGTCTTCTTCTTCATAGGAAGCTCAGCACCCGTAACCTTATTGAGAACAAGACCCGCAAACAACTTTGAAGCTTCCAGAGAGTCTGATAATGACCCATCATTCCATTTCACATAATGACCTACCCTAAGCTCCCTAGCCCTCCTGTAATAATGCTAAAAAGGTTGGACAAATCTTCTCCTCCAACACAGAAGCCCCTGAGAGAGGAGGAGGAACGAAGATGGAAGGCCCTGCACCACACGAGCTACTGGAAAATTCCGAACTCACTAACAGCCCAGTCGGAGCCGGAGGAGCAACCAGAGTCGCCGAAGGAGCAACCAGAGTAGCCCAAGCCGACCGCTCCGTAGCCGGCAAAGGGGGGAAGATGGGAAGGGAAGCCAACTTGACTAGAGAAGATGCTGGGTCGGTCTTCAAACAGCTAGACGACCCAAAAACACCCCAGAAGATATCTCGTGCGACATCTCCGGCAAAAGTCTCGATAGCCGAGAGACTTTGGATTTAGGCAGGAAACAACCCAAACGAAGACCAAAGCGTTTACGACCCAGGCCGAACCTTGTAATCCGACCTAGAAACTTCCTTCCAGCCCGACCCAATACCATGTTAAAACCTATGACCAACTTACTCCACGTGCGCAAGTTTGAAATTTCGAATTTCAAATTTGAACGTTGGAGAGGCTTCTTACCCAGCGGACGATGAGGCTAGTCTTTGTCCAACAGATCAATCGTAGGAGACTCCAGTGTAGAACAGTCCACCGCTGACCTCGGATTATCATCTACAAACCTTACCACCAAAAGAAGGTCAAGAGCACACGGCTCCACCGGCGAAGCCCTCCTCCTGGAATGACGACCCCCCACGATGGGCAACGACTTCACGGCAGAGACCAAATCTGACCTCAACACCACCACAAATGAAGGCCCCGTCCAAAATGGAGCCAAACCCGACCTAGACCCTTCTTCCTTCCCATCTTTTACAAACAAGGAACCCAAACCACAACCCACCATGGCAGAGATGAATTCTATGGTCATTCTTAGCTCGTCGGAGAATTTGCGCCAACCCCACCCTCCACGACCCTCAGGGATCAAAATGAACCCTTTCTGACCACCGGAGCAATCAAGACTTTCAACCCTTCCCTGAATGATTTGATAAAATCTTGATCTTATGAAAAACCCAAGAGAATTTCAAACGTCGACGCAAGCCATTCAAAGCACTGAGTACTCAGTATGAGCTTTCCCAAAAAACTTTTTCTCTTCTCCTTCACCCTCAGCACCGATGCCCCATCCAAAACTGAGAAGATAAAAGTCTTCGACTCCACGATAAAACTCTTCTCCTTCTCAAAACACACCCAAATCTCAAGCAGCTGAGCCAAAAAAGGTTCAAATTGTCGCTGGAGGAGAAAGACCTAAAAGTGGAATTGCCTACTGACGCCCCTACACGCGAAACAAGCAAGACCCAAAGAATAAATTCGAAGCTCAAACCCCGACAGCAAACGAGAAGCTAGGAAGCGAAGAGGAAGGATCTCCTAGCTGGACACTCTCTCACGCGCCAAGAGAGAGAGAGTTTAACTATCTTTTTTGCATAGCCACCAATCTTCTTCGGTATAAGAGCAATAAATTCATGTTCCTAATTAATAACTGAGAAAACATTTTATTTGTTGTATGTGATAAATTGAGTACATAGAAGAGCATACACAGACTTCTTCAAAATGTACAATCTAAAAATGTTAAGGAGAAATGATATCCAAATAAAATATATGGGTATGTTTGGCAAGTGACCGAACAGAGTAGAATCATGGGACTGACATAAGGGAAAGAATTTTTTAGTTGAGTTTTTTTGGGGGTAGTAGGAAGAAGTGATAGATGTGATATAAAGTAAAAAGAATTTGTATGGAAAAGTGTAAAAGTTTTGCATTGTAGGGAATTTTTTTATTTGAATAGTAACAAAAAATTATTAATGTGATATAAAGTTTGAATGTTTTGAAGTTTATTGTTTTTGGGAAAAGTGAAAATAAAGTGGGAGAATTTTCTGTCACTTGCCAAACAACCCCTATAATCTAGGTTTCCAAGAACCAATTTTTCAGAACAATCAAAAGGGCAATAGTAAAGAACGCATGTGTGTGCAAGCATGAGTGCTTGAATGAATGTGGTCTTTCTTCTCAATGAAATAAATAAATAAATAAATAAGAAAGAATGAAAAAAAGACGACTTTGAATTTTTTTTTGTGGGGGAGTTTGGATGGGGGTTTCATCAATCTAATTATCACCAATGCATTGTGAATTTCAGCATGAAATTAACCAAGATATTGAACAAAATAATCTTAATTCAATAAAGTCGGGACAACAAGGTCTCATTTCAATCCATGAAAATGACATATAGTGGCTTCCACTCTCAAGACTTGTCAAGGAAGATGATGATGGTCAAGATCTTGACGTTCTTATAAGATTTAAGGCTACACCTTTAAAAGTCAAACAGATATACGGTAAATACAAGGTCTACCAGGAATGAACTTCGCCGTAGGCTTCGAAACCTAACTTGTACCAGATCACCAGTTATTGAGATATTAATGTTCATACTAATTACTCCTTGACCCAATCATGGTATCAGCTCCATAACCTATCCATGAGTTAGCACAATATGGCACAAATACACCACAAAGAGCTTGATTGCAACTTTGTATAGTTCAGCATCTTCCTAATTGAAGCCACTCAACAAAACCAATTCAATACTGGGACATGTACTATGAAGCAGCCTAATTATGGTCAGAGCACTAGCAGCAGACACCCAACCATTTTCCCTAATTTAGGGAAAATTTAGGGAACCAAACCACTTTTGATTCCCTATAAAAAAACACCCACAATAGATTCCTTTAATTTTCTCTATATCAATTAAATACTATTTTTTACTCTTATTTTATTCTTTTTTATCTTTCATACTTTTATTTTTTTATTCATTTTTTTTATTCTGTCTTGCTCTCTCCTTCTCCGTCCTCTCTCTCTCAAAACCCACCAACTTCGACGACAATGCCATTTCGCCAGCCATGATCGTCGTGAACCGGAGCTGTATCTCCCCAGTCAACCAGTGGGTCTCCGGCTGGACACGTTCGCCGCGCAATTTCGGGTTAGGTCAATGACAATCCAGGTCAGGGTCAAGTTCTCCTCGAGGGTCTTGAGCCACGATTCACCCTCTCCGACGTGTCGTATCGGCGTTCAAACGGACTCTTTCTCGTTAAGTAGCTCGACCCCAAAAGGTGAGAAGAGGAACCAGGCAGTCTCAGTTTCAGACTCTTGGACTTTGGAGAAGATAAGCCGCACCCAATATCCCATTTTCCAGTTCCACCCCCAACCCATCGGGATTGCCGTCTCCTCCGTCCTTTTCGGGATCGCCGTCTTCATCTGCTTCCGGCGCCGGAGAGGCCGTGAGTTCGCCGACTACAAGATGCGTACTGATTTTTTGCCAACCCATCTCCCTGCTAAATTTGCTTCAGGACGCGTGAGAGCCATAGAGGAGAGAGGAGACTAGAGAGAGCCAGAGAGGAGAGAGAAGAGAGGAGAGAGACTTTTTTATTATTAAAATAAGGTATTGGGTAGCTACAGTGCTACCCAATAATGATGGAGCCCTATAATAGGGTAACTGCTGTGGCTTGTTTTTTTGTAACTTTTTACAAATTTTTCCTATTTTAAGGAATATAACCACTTATAGGGCATCTGCTACTAGTGCTCTCAAAGGGTGTGCTCCATGTCACTCTCCAAACATACATTTGCGAACAACTTAGACAAGTCCAAGACTACCCATTTGCTTAATTATGTATAAAACACAAACATTGTGTCATCAGAAAAGGAATAAATAAATAAATTTATAAGGAACATATAAAAAAAATAAAATAAAAGAACCTAATAAAGAAATTTATAAACAAAGCATAATCAATAAATAAATACCACAGTTTACTAAACAAGCCAGAAGGTCTGACTAAAATAACAGTAAGTAGAAACTACAAAAAGAATGAACATGAGCGTTCTCAAGAATCAATACAAAGAAAGATTCAAAACTAGAAATTCAAAATATCGCTCAAGGTTCAGCATTAGAGAGATATATACTCACAAAACTTGAAACCCAAAGAAGGTGAAATTGAAATTGAGAAAATAATCAGGGGCTTACTCGATATTTAGCGAACTTTGAAGAGCTTCATGGGTTTCAAATAGTTTAGGCATATCTCGGTGGGGTATTTTAGAAGAATAATCAAATTCTTACGATTTTCCAATTTGGCATGAACGAGAGCTCCACCCACGGGGAGAGAGAGAGACTTTGAACACACCGAAATTGAAGAAAATGTAGGTAAGTTATGGCGTTCTTATTATTCTTATTATATTAGGAGTGGTGTCAGGTGGGCGTGTTCTCATTTTTCTGTCTGTGAGCTCCACAACCATTTCAATGCTAAACGGGTGGTTACTAGGAATGTAAACGAAGTTAAGCTACCCGTGAGCTCGCTCGGGCTCGGCTCGATAAGGCTTGGCTCATGCACGACTCGGTTATTAAATGAGCTACTCGTGGACACGAAACTATACTCAATTATTAAATGATACATACCCGTATAAAATCTGGCTCACTCGTTTAAAGTTTGTGAACATACTCGTAAAAAGGCTCGGTTCGCTTATTAGCTCGACTCGTATATATTTATTAATATATATATATATATATTGATAAAAATAACTTATTTAGTATATCACTTATTAATTAACAATAATTAAGTATTGTTATTACAATATATAATTATTAGTTATATCTATAAGTATCTACATAATATATAATTTAATTATAAAAGATAATTAATATGATTATATCTTATATAATCTAAGAGACTAAGACTCTAAATCTAATAATTAAATATCTAATGATTGTTGAATTAACAATAAATTGTTAATCATATGATTTAATGAAAATATTGATATTTAATCATATTATTCAAATATTTATATCATATACAATGACAATGTAATTGGTACAATCCTAACTCAAGTGATTAACATTAAAATCAACAACGTGTTTCTTATAATCACAAATTAAGTATAATTATTATAATTCATATCATTAAATTAAATGATCATACATATTATCACTATAATTTATATGAAATACATATGATCTAACAATTTATATGATATTAAATATCAGGTGATATGACACATTATATCTTTATTATATAATGTAATAATTATAACAACAATACTCATTTTATATCATTGTCTAACAATGTACTATGATGTAATAACTAATAACAATAGATAGTGTGATCCCAATTAATTTGATTAAATTTAAGTATGATCTAACAATTTATATAATATTAAATCTTATGTCATATGGCACAATGTATAATCTAATAATCATATCAATAATACTTTTGTGATCTAACAACAATAGGTGATATGATCTAACAATTCATTTGATTAAATTTAAGTATGATTTAACAATTTATATGATATTAAATCTCATGTCATATGGCACAATGTATATTTATTATAGAATCTAATAATCATATGGTCCTATCTCCTATGTATCTTTATTATAATGATAATGCTTATTTAGTTATATTATATCATATAAATGTTATTATTAGATACTAAGGAAGTTAGGATAACTGGATAAGTAATTAAGTATAATTCGTAATTTTCGTATCATATTACAAATAATCTTATATCATATGATATTAATCATAATTCATAAATATATATAATTAAAAATTAAGCTGTAACAATAAATTATTATAGCCACATAATACTGATGAGTGCCAAAAAGTGTATATTTGGACCCCTTAATTTATATTAGTTAAACCTTTAGCTTTGTTATTTTCTGATGTTTTGGTTAGTTTTTGCGTTTTTGCGTTTTTGCAGGACATTAAGAGAAAAATGGTAATTTTCAAGTGAAAATACATAAAAAGCTGGAAATTCAGAATTGCTGGGAAGTCGATCGATCGAATCTCAAGTCGATCGAAAATTGCCCGAAGTTGATCGATCGATTATAAAATAGATCGATCGAATTTATGCGGAACTAGAATTTCAGAAACCCTAGCTAACTCTATAAATACCATACTTTTCTCATTTTTAGAAGAGGAGGCCGCTTGGGAGCGCCCTAAGTGCCGTTCTCACTGTAGTTTAGAGTTTTTGGGTTGATTTTGACCTAGAACTTCAATTCTTTGTAAGTTTCTTTGATTTTTAATGCATTCTTGTTGTTTATTTATGCTTTCTTTAGTTATGTGTAGCTGAAATTTCGTCTAGGGTTGAGGATGAAACCTTACCATTGAAGAGAAACTGAGTTTCCATGCTTGTTTATGCTATTTGAGTTTATGAGTTTTGATTTCTCATTGTTCTACTTCAATTATTGAGATTATTGTTGGATATCTCTTGTGATTTTCGGATACAAGTGATGATTTGATATAGTTTCATTAAATTAATGGCTTGAGTTTTCATTTATTAAAATGTTAGATATTCGTTGTGTTTCATTCCATGGATACATTTGATGATTTAGTCAAAACTAGATATCTTTTGTGATTTGTGCAAGTATGGATTCATCGAATGATTTAAACAACTTTTGAAGCAAAGTAGAGCATACCTAAGATTTGTATGAGAGAATTCGAAATATGTGTGATGAGTATGAGACTATGTTGTTTTGATTTGGTGGGTGTAGATTCCAAAACCCTAGACTCCTTTATTTTCATTATTTTTGTTTATGTTTTCTTTTGTTAAAAATTCCTAAATTTGGAACTAGGTTAAAATAGGATTAGTTTGAATAGAGATTAATTTTTACAACACAATTCCCTGTGGGATCGACCTCGCACTTGCGAAATGCTATATTGCAAACGATTCGTGCACTTGGGAGTATTATAATTTGCACAACAATAACATAGTCACATAACTTATAACAATCTAACTACATAAGTTACAACTCATAAGTAACTAATATAAATTATAATGATTAAGTATCTAGTTACTTAGATAATTTTGATACATACTTGATACTTATAGCTTAAGTATAAAATAATGATTTATTATTATAGTTTAAATATAATTAATAATTTGTAGGCTTTTACTTGATACAACATATAATTATATGTATAAGTATCTATACAATATATAATTTAATGATAAAATTTAATCAAATAATAATACCATCTAACTATTAAGTATCTAATAGACTATAGTAGTTGAATCGGCATATGATATAAGTTATATAACAATTTATATGATACTAAATCTTATAAGTTGTTTCCGTTAGATAATAAGGAAGTTAGGATAAGTATAATTCATAATAATCCTATGGTCCTATCTCCAATGTATATAAATTATGATGATAATGCTTATCTAGTTATATTATATAATATAACTATTATTATTAAATACTAAAAAATTTAGGATAAGTATGATTCATAAGTTTCATATCATATTATAAATAATCTTACATCATATAATGTGGATCATAATTCATAACTATGTATGATTGAAAATTAGGCTATAACAATTAACAATTAACAATAACGACCCTCAGATTTAGAGCACTCAGATTTATAGACGCTCAGATTTAACAAGGACGCTTAGATTTAATTTTTTAATTTAATTTTTTAAAATTTTAATTATCATATTTAGAACCGTCAGATTTGAATCTCCGAATAAATGTGAACAGTTGGATAGCTTTTGGCTAATGTGTATTCCAGCCGTAGAGCACGACTAACACTGGAAATTATTCAGTGTTTCGCACGCATGGTATTGACTAGAATCGACACCCAGGATTGGTTTCTCATGCGGCTAGATCTGATCATACATACCCGTTACCAAGACTTACGTGTACAGGAATCGCGTGAACATACAGCTCTGTTTTCCATCACATTGACAGTGACAAGCCTTTTACACTTCCCATGTCTTCTCAAGTTATCAAGAAAAACTTTTTAATTTTTATCTTCTCAAGAAGTGCTTCGTCTTCCCCATTATATTTTGAGTAAAAAAATTATTTAGATTTCTTTTTCAGATTCAATTAATTTTTCTATTCCTCTCTCTCACTCTTTTGCTTGAGCCACGTGCACTATCTTGTCTTCCCAATCTTTCATCTTCTAGATTATTCCTTCCAAGTTGTGAAGGTCTTTTCTCATTTTTGCCTTTCAAAGCAACATTCAGACATTGAGCCGTGTATATCGATCGTTTGAAGTTTGTATGCTGACAGAAACGACGTTGTGTAATCCCGCGTATAAGAACCCAGACCTTTCTTGAGCCACTGCATCAAATCGGCTTATATTTTTCTTCCATTACGTCCGGAAATGGGTACGACTGCTAAGTCTACAAACTCTCTTGCTTTCTTCTTCAATCATTCATTCATTTGCGTATGGATCCTCGTTATGTGCCACACCCAACAGGTAAATCTCAAGCTCTTACTTTCTTAGGCTTGATTTATGTTGATATTTTGAGGCTTTTGTTCTTAGCATTCTTGCTGGTATTGGTTTAGCTTGGTTTAGGTTTCACTGAAATTTGTCCTCCTGAGCCAGGCGAGCCGCTCGTCAAAAAATTGAGCTCGAGCTCGAGCTCGGACAAGAATTTACTCTTGACGAGCCGAGTCAAGCTCAATATTAAATACTCGTCGCGAGCTCGAGTCGAGCTTGTGCTCGTGAAAATTCTGAACGAGCCGAGCCTGGGCAACTACTACTCACCCGAGCTCAGCTCGTATACATGCCTAGTGGTTACTATGAAAGGTTTGCAACAATTATGGTCATTTTACACAAGAGTTCTTCTATACGTGAGACAAGAGTACGACTCTTGTCCCACGTGATATCCTCTTTTTCTTTTTTCTTTTTATTAAAAACACAATTAAATTTGAAATTCATTGAAAATCTTCCCATTTCATTTTCACCCAAAATTTAAAATCTCCCAAAATCTCTCCCTCCATCTCCATCTCCATCTTCCCTCTCCCCCCACTGACCACGAGTAGTAAAGCCGACCCAAAGGCCAAGCATCGGTGACACAGCACCTCCATCTCCAGTAACCACAAATATCAAAAAAAATTTCCAACCGTGCCACCTCTCTTCCACCATACTCCTCCATCTCCTCCCTTCTCCACCGGTAACCACTGATTTCTGGGCTTCGTTTCTAGAGGTAGATTTCTAGATTAAATTTTTTGAGTTTTGGGGTTTGGGTCCGGTGATTCATTGGTGTTAGTTTGTAATTGGCTTCATTCTATTGGACAAAATCACTTCTATGTAATGATGCTTTTAAACAGGGATTTTGTTATTTAGAGGTCTTCTAGAAGATTCTGCACAGTCTACAAGTCAGAAATATTGGATCCCTTGCAACCGGCTGGACGGTGTGATATACCGTTCGGAGACCCAACTGTTCAAAGCATCATCCGCCAGGACGACGAGAACTTTCTGTCTGGACCATCCTCTATGTCGAGAAGCTTCAAATTGTTCCAGCTTGTATCCATTCGGACGTTTCAGCAGCACGTCCAGACGACACTCAGTGTTCAACCAGCTATGGGATTTCTTTCCAAAACACAGATATGGGAAGATCGCTGCAACTGTTCGGACGATGTGGATTCCCGTCCGGACGCGCTCATCCATAAGGCAAGTTGTGCATTCAAAATTCAGATGTTCGGATGACATCCTTCATGGTCCGGACGCGCGAGCTACTTATATGGAAATTGTGTGCATCTGATCAACCGTCCGGACGACCATTCCCTTGGTCCGGACGCATGAAGCCTTGATATGGAAATTGCGTGCAGCTAAAGTGCGATTGTCCGAATGACAGGGCAACACAGTCCGGACGTGGCTCAAAACAGGAAAGAATTTCAGTGAAATTTTGGAAAGTCGATCGTACAGTTGTCCGTCCGAACGTGTTATGTCTACCCTCCGGACTACGCTTAGGTTTATCAAGCCAGACACTCATTTGAACCTACAGCTTATAAATAGAGGTCCCTAAGCTTGAGAACTGCAAGAATTCGTTATTGAATTCCTTAGTGCTTAGAGAGTTATATTGTAGAGTTATTGTGCTGAGTTAGTCTCTCTTAAGCCATTCCTGTGTGTACTGTTGCTGGGCTGATTTGAAGTCTATCTTAGGGGTTGGCCCTAAGGTAAAGGATTCCATTGAAGACTCCTTGAAGTAGGAGACCTGGTTGGGAGGCATTTGTGTTGGGTGACACGTTAGAGTGCAAGGTACGACCACTACATCAGGGGTATGTGAGTGCTACTACTTTGTAACCAGTCTTGTCTTCTGAATAGTGGATATCGTGGGTTTGGCTGCCCCGGAATGGTTTTTCTCTTATTGAGTTTCTACTTCGTTAACAAAATTCTTGTATCTTTTAAATTCCGCATTGATATTGTTTTGTTAACACTTTATGCACACACACACTTGTTTTATATTAGAAGTCACTTTATTTTTTCATTTGGTATTAGAGCCTAGTACACTCTGTTTAGATTCAATTCTTGAGTGTTACTCTTTTTGACTTCTATTTGATAAAATGTCTCAAAGTCTTAAAACTGTTCCTGCCTTTGATGGTACGAACTATGGCTATTGGAAAACTCGTATGCGGTTCTTTTTAAAATCTATTGACTGTTGGAGTATTGTTGAAACCGGTTGGACTAAGCCAGCAGATGCAACTCTCGAACTAGTCACTGTGAAAAACGCGCGACTTTCCAATGATAAAGCCCTTCATGCTCTTTGTCAAGCACTTTCACCATCTGAATTTGCAAGAATCTCAAATAGTGAATCCGCTAAAGAAGCGTGACAAATTTTGGAAACAACATATGAAGGCACCAAACTTGTTAAATTTGCCAAACTTCAAATGTTGATTTCCAAATTTGAAGAAATTAAAATGTTGGAGGATAAGACATTTGGAGAGTTTTACTCCAAGATGAGCGGCCTAAGATACCAAATGGTGAGTCTTGGGAAAACCGTCTTGGATGTAAAACTCATCCGTAAAATTCTAAGATCTCTGCCTGAGCATTTCAGGATCAAGGTAACTACGATTGAAAAAAGCAAAGATCTGGAAGAAATGAAGATTGAAGAGTTGGTGGGATCTCTTCAAACTTATGAGCTGTCCTTGCCCTCGGTTAAGAAGCTGAAAACCATTGCCATGAAAGCTTCCAAGAAGAAGGTCGAAGTCTCATCTGGAGACGACTCTAAGGATGAAGAAAAAGCTGTGGCCATGCTAGCCAAATTTTTTGGAAGATTAATGAGAAATGAGCGGTTCAAGAAGAAGTTTTTCAAAAAAATGAAGAAGGTCCCCAGAGAAGCTGAACCTGAGGAAGCAGAGAAGAAAGATCCCAGAGGCCTAAGATGTTATGAATGCTCAGGGTTTGGGCATATACGGGTTGATTGTGGAAATCTTAAGCAGGGTAAGGCGAAGACATATAACGCGACTCTCAGTGATGAGTCCGAAGAAGAATAAGCTCCTGAGCAAGAGAAATTCCTAGCCTTTGTGGCTCTGCATGTAGAAGAGGAAGATTCTTACTCAGAGCACAGTGATGATGGGGAAGAACTCAATTAGGCTTATAAAACCCTCTATATAGAGTTCGAAAAGTTGAGGGAAGGTCGCAAGCAGCACATTCATGATTTGAACAGTTTGCAGACTGAGAAGAGTTCATTGCTGTGCAAAATACAAGAGCTAGAGGAAAAGCTACTAGAGACACAGCTCTAATTAGAAAGAGTCACTGATGAAAAGCTGACTCACATGCTATCAATCCAGAAGAGCCCAATCGACAAGACTGGTCTCAGGTATGTAGCTCCTCCTTTTGATATTCCCTCTACTTCTAGGACTGTCTTTGTTAAGCCTGCAGTCCCAGAGCCTCCCCCAACTGTTGAGGATAAAGAGAAGGACAAAATTAATGGAGATGTTCCGGGCACTCAGAAGCCCCCTTCCATTAGAAAATCTCCTATATGCCATCACTGCGGTTTAAGCGAGCATGTCCGACCCCAATGCTCCCTTCTTAAAGCACAAAAAGCAAAGGTCAAGAAAGAAGTGCCCAGACAAGCAAATTATAGCATAAGACCTCTAGCCCAGCATCAGACTCCATGGCATCAGGGTCCTTACTAGACTCCATGGAATCAAGCTCCATGGGATTAGACTATTTATCAAGCCCCATGGCATCAAGCTCCAAGGCACCTGGCGCCTCGACATCAGCGGCCTCAGCAGAGATTTGTTCCTGCCAATCACAGTGGCAAATCCAAGTTCAACAAATCCAAGCATTCCAAAAAGCCGCAGAAGGTGGAAAATGATCTATACTGCAGGGAGCCACCGATTTGGATGCAAAGCATGATGGAGTGGATGTGCCAACAGATGAAGTCTTGTCAGCAACCACCCATAGGAAGGCAGGGTGGGTTAGAAAGAAGGAAAAAGTGCACCCCATGAGGGGGAATAGACTAACCTAGTGGTGAAAGTACTCTGCCTAGGATTTGGTTCCTAATCCTAAGGCATCAAGTTTGATTGCTTGATCTTTTACTTATAGCTTGTGCTTACTATGCAATCTTGGAATCATACTTCTCTTTTGCCCCCTATTTCTCTTGAGAGAATATTGCAGGTACTATCTGGGGAAGACAGAAAAAGCAAGTCGGGTGACAGTTTTTCTGTATTGGCAACATTGAGCTTACACAGGTTTGATCGTGCCTTGCTTGCATGTTGTATGATGTTATTTCCATATAGCATTCCTTTTAAATAAATAAAAAAAAATTTGGGGGAGAAAATGCAGGAAAACTGTTTTCTTTTCTTAGCATGTCAGATATTGCTTGTGTTTTTAGCTGATATCTCAATTCTTTATGCATTAATTAACTTTGCTTAGATATGATTGAGAGTTTATGACTATATACCTGCTAAGTGTTTTTCCTGTATATGCAAAAATTGGATAGCTTCTTTCCTCATGCGATGAAAATGTACATTATCCAAGACTCCCATAAAGGTACATCTTTCCTTCTCTGACTTTTTACTTCTGAAAATTCTGAATAAGAAATGAGATTTTTGATAAGATGGTCAAATTGACCAAAATGATAGTTGAACCTAGAACCTAAAAATTCTGGCACTCTCTAGGTTGCAGCATCAAAAGAATCAAGCAGTTACTCTTATGAATTCTGTGCTATGTACGTATATTCACTGCTTATGTGCATAATTAGCAATATACCTTGTCCTTCATGGTACAAGTAAAACAATTGGGTGCTGCATCCTAGGGGGAGTGTATCAGATGAGGGTGGCTAGGCCGTAGTACCTTATAAGGTTTGACTTTTGACTGATCTTTCACTGATTTTCTCTCTTGTCTAGAAAATCTAGTTGCTTCTTGTCATATAAGTGAAATTCATACCTTTTGGGAAAAGTCTTCACACACACACACACACACACACACACACGCATTGCATGAGTTGAGAAATCTATTTAAATTTTTTATCTACAGGAAAATCTTTGTGCTGATTGAACTCTGACCTCTCTTTTATATCTCTGCGTAGTTTTGAGATGCTATTTGATTGCCTTATTAGTTGATTATACATGTGTGTTCTGAAGCTGACCTTAGGAAAAATATTTTCTGCAAATTTTCCCTCAGTTTCTGTCTTTTCAGTGTGAAGCATCCGGACGGGTGTGGGTCAGACGGCCGGACGGAAATGTTACATGTTCGGACGCGCACGGCTCCAACGACTGGATGGTAGGTTACACGTCTGGACGCGCACGGCCTGTCCCATGCTTATGTGGCAACGTGCGTCCAGACGGGGACCCTAATGGTTTTAAAAACCCTAACTGCCGTATCTTTCAGCTACCCCACTCAATTTCTCTCCTTCTTTTGGTGTTTAATGCATGGTTTCTCAAGATTTTTGCTTTATCTCGCCCTATTTTGTCCTCTTGTGCTTACATCTCTTCTCTCCAGGTACATTTTTTTGCCCTTCGTATTCCTTTTAGTATTTTGTTATCTATTGGAATATTTTATCTATGGAGAATGTTTTTTTTTTGAGATTATAAAGTGCATTTTTGTGATATTTGCTGTGTTGGGATTATCTTGTTTCCGTAGTATTTTGGACTGTATTGGGTTTTTGCTGGATGTAATTTTTGGAAATGTCCAATTTACTGCCATTATAATGTCGGATTTTCTTTTGGAACTAACAAGAAACTGATATTTTTGGATTATTTTTGTAAATCTTGTTGGTTATTTTTTTTGTAGAACCATGTATGTTGGCAATCCACAACGCAGGGTCCGACAGAGGACAAATGAAGAGTTGGCAGCTCTGAGAGCCAAAATCATGAACAGATCTGTCATTTCCGAATGGAACGTGGTTCGTGCAGTATGGCGGCCCCGCTAGACATCATTCATGATATCATCCAGACCTATCACTGGGGCTACCTCCACAATTATGCTTGTGTATTCCTCACCAGATTGATCCGCCTTTTTTATGCCAATCTTGAGGTCGTGTAGGATGATGACCATGGGCTGGTTCTTCAGTCCTCTGTGGATGGTCACGTCATTACAGTTGATCCTTATATCATCAACCAGATCATTGGGGTACCTGTGCTTCAGCAGTCTGCCAACCCGTACAATGAAGTAGTCTTGCCTCCGTCTCTGGATGATCTCTGAGAGTTCTTTTAGGCTGTGCCTTAGGGTGAGGAACATGCCACTTCCATCAGGATTGGTGCCCTATCTGCCCCACACCTCATGCTTGCCAAGATTGTCCAGCACAATCTCTGGCCCATTGTGAGGTGTAGTGATCTGATTTTGAAGAGGGCCTAGTTCGTATATGCCATCTGCCTTCACTTGCCCTTCTGCCTGTGCAAGCATATTTTGGGAGTTATTTTGGAGGCTCGTGATGAGAGCAATACCAGTCTCCCTTATGGTTGCCTGCTCACCCAGGTTATTCTACAGTCAGGCATCGGCGTCACTGAAGAGCTGAAAATGAAGATTCAGGATCCCATTAGCAAGCAGACGCTGATGAAGTCTAACGCCCAGCTGAGGGGTGATGATATGGATGATGCTCCATAGCCCCCTGCCATCCATGTCATAGTTCCTGACATGGCATCTTCTTCACAGTAGGATGCCAGCTATGCTCAGATTTTGGAGGCTTTAGCTACACTTCAGAAAGGCATGAGCACTATGCAGCTGACTCTTTCATCTTTGCAGCAGGAGGTTCACTCGATCAACCTTCGAGTGGAGCAGAGCCAGCTGGACATCCAGTAGTGTCTCAAGCATCATCACCCATCTAGCAGTGATGATGATGACAATGCACCTATGGCAGATGCATCCTGATTTTTTTTCTTCTTCGCTGTTGTTTTTGATGTATTTTGAGACATTTTGGTTATCTTTTTGATAATTTGCTACACTTGTTAAACTCTTGGATGTTATTACTCTGTTTACCCTAGTCCTTCTGAGACATTTAGGGGGAGTAATTTTTGTGTGTTTGATTCTTATTACTCTATTTTACCCTTTGTCCCTTTGTGATGGAGAGTAATTTTTATTTTGACCGGGATTGTATTTTTAACCAGTCAAGTGATTTTTGTCCTAGAATAGCCAAAAAGGGAGTTTGTTAGTTTGTAATTGGCTTCATTCTGTTGGACAAAATCGCTTCTATGTAATGATGCTTTTAAACAAGGATTTTGCTATTTAGAGGTCTTCTAGAAGATTCTGCACAGTCTACAAGTCAGAAAAATCGAATCCTTTGCAGCCGTCGGGACGACGTGATATACCATCTGGACGCCCAACTGTTCAAACCATCATCCGTTCGGACGACGAGAACTTTTCGTCCGGACCTTCCTCTGTTTCGAGAAGCTTCAAACTATTCCAGCTTGCATCCGTCCGGACGTTTCAGCAGCACGTCCGGACGACACTCAGTGTTCAACCAGCTATGAGATTTCTTTCCAAAACAGATATGGGAAGATTGCTGCAACCATCCGGACGATGTGGATTCACGTCCGGACGCGCTCATCCATAAGGCAAGTTGCGCATTCAAAATTCAGACTTCCGGACGACAGCCTTCATGGTCCAGACGCGCAAAGCCTTGATATGGAAATTGCGTGCAGCTAAAGTGCGATCGTCTGGACGACAGGGCAACACTGTCTGGACGTGGCTCAAAACAGGAAAGAATTTCATCGAAATTTTGGGAACCTGATCGCACAGTTGTCGGTCCAGACGTCTTATGTCTACCGTCTGGACAACACCTAGGTTTATTAAGCCATACACTCATTTGAACCTGCAGCCTATAAATAGAGGTCCCTAGGCTTGAGAACTGCAAGAATTCGGTATTGAATTCCTTAGTGCTTAGAGAGTTATATTGTACAGTTATTGTGCTGAGTTAGTCTCTCTTAAGCCATTGCTATGTGTGTTGTTGCTGCATTGATCTGAAGTCTATCTTAGGGGTTGGCCCTAAGGTAAAGGATTCCATTAAAAAACCCTTCAGGTAGGAGACCTGGTTGGAAGGCGTTCGTGTTGGGTTACACGTTATGAAAAAATAATATGGACTTTTAATTTTAACAAGTGTGTGTGAACAGTGTGCAACAAAATATTAAATGCGGAATTAAAGGAGACAAATATTTTTTTGATGAAGTGGAAACTCAATTAAGAGAAAAACCACTCCGGGGCAGCGAAACCCAGGATATCCACTATTCAGAAGACAAAGCTAGATACAAGACAGTAACACTCACATACACCCGATGCAGTGGTCGTACCTTGATCTCTAACGTGTAACCCAACACGAACGCTTCCCAACCAGGTCTCCTACCTGAATGGGTCTTCAATGGAATCCTTTACCTTAGGGCCAACCCCTAAGATAGACTTCACAGTTGATCAAATCACACACTGGAAAAGCTAGAGAGCTAGCAGATCTTCAATATCTCCCTAAACACCATCTCTAAGCTATGGAGAATTCACCACCGAATTTTGTGTTGAAAGCATGCCTAGAGCCTCTTATTTATAGGCTTAGGAAACCCAAAATTGACTCAAAAATGGATTCTGAGACACGCGCGTCCGGACGGGCCAAGTTTTTCTTGTCCGGAAAGTAATTCTGGAATTTTCTGCAGGACCGTCCGGATGGGCAAATCTTTCCATCCGGACGGAGACCGTCCAGACTCTTATAGGGGCCGTCCGGGCACTCAAATTACACTATTTTTTCTAAGCTTTCCAACGACGCTAATTTCATCCCAATCTGATATTTGAGTAAAAATTTATGACCAAAATACCGGAAGGTGTCCGGACGGCTTGACCGAGCGTCCGGACGGTCAACTGTAACTGCCTCTCCAAGATAGCGCTGAAAGCTTCCACAATAAGGCCACGTCCGGACTGTTGCACTTTGGCTGCACGTAATTACCATAATAAGGCTTTGGAGCGTCTGGACCCTGAAGGGTGACGTCCGGACGGTTGAACTGGTGCACGCAATTTCCATATATGAAGCTTGATTGTCCGGACCATGAAGGTTGACGTCCGGACGGTTGAACTTTGTATGCACGTCTTGCGGTGGAGAACATCGTCCGGACGGTGGCAACCGTCTTCCTATAACTATGTCTTGAGGCAGAAACCCTAATTCTTGTCAAACACTGAATGACGTCCGGACGGTATAACCACGTCATCCGGACGGATGCACTGAAACACTGGGATTTTCTCGAACTCTGAAGAGCATCCGGACGATTTGCCATTCCGTCCGTACGGATGCAATCTTGAACTATTCGAAGCTTCTAGACACTGATGGGCGTCCAGACGGAAAGATCTCGTCGTCCGGATGGATGTTGCTGACTGATGAGCGTCCGGACCGAATACCACGTCGTCCGGACGACTGACAGGGAACCGAAATAAATCCTTGAAAACTTCACAGAATCTTCTCGAAGAACATAGCTGAAGAGTAGACTCTGGATAAAGCAGCAACATTACGTAAAAGTGATTTTGTCCAACATAATGCAGCCAACACAAAAACTAACAAACTCCCCCTTTGGCCAATCTGGGAGAAAAATCACTTGACCGGTTAAAAATACAATCCTGGTCTAAATAAAAAATTACTCCCCTTTTTTGTCACAAAGGGACAAAGGGTAAAACAGAGTAATGAGAAAAACCACACAACAATTACTCCCCCTCAATGTCTTAGAAGTACAAGGGTAAATAGAGTAATAATATCCACAGACAAAAACTTTCTAAAATCCAAAACAATAGGAGAATAGAGAAAAGTCTGCTAGTGGCCCAAAAGAGAGGAACATAAATCCTCCAAGTATCAAATCCCAAGACTTTTGAAAATTGAACATCCGACTTCAACAATAGTCAGTTTTCCAAAGGATGCATCTGTCAAACATTGTGCTGGGTGCCGCTGGATGTCATATTCCTGAATCAAAACCAACCAGAAATACTTCCAAAAATACCATTAGATCCTGTTAGTTCCAAAAATAATGTGGTATTTAAGACGGCTGTCAAATGGATGCCAAAGAGAAATATAAGCAATGCAGCTATTCATAAGGCATAAAAGATCAGCCCAGCACACAGACATAAAATGATTTTCATGCACAATATCTCAAGAAAATATCCCAACAAATATTCCAATATTCTAAAAGCACAAAGACTTAAAAGAATAACGGAAGACACAATGAAGATCATGGGATGAGAAGAGATGTGCACAGAATGCCAAAATCTTGGGAGAAATCCACAAGAAAAACACACAACATGCCATGATAAATCAATAAAAATGCAAAGATGTGTGTAGGCAGAAAAAGAGACGCAAGTCTTAAACCCGTAGAGATCCCATTCGGACGTGCCACTTAACCATTCGGATGGCTACTGTTAGGCAAGACTGCGCTCGTCCGGACATAAGATTAGGTCCGTCCGGACGCTTCACACTGAAAATCTGAAACTTGAGGAAAATTTGCAGAAAATATTTTTTCCCTAAAGTTAGCTTCAGAACACGCATGTATAATCAACTGATAAAACAGTCAAATAGAATTGCAAAAATATGCAAAGATATAAATGAGAGTTAAGTATTTAATAAGCACAAATTTCCCTGCAGATAGAAATTTTAAATAGATTACTCAACTCATGCAATGCGTGTGTGTGTGAAAACTTTCTCAATAAGGTATGAAATTCACTGATATGACAAAAAGCAACCAGATTTTCAAACAAGAGAGAAAATCAATGAAAGATCAGCCAAAAGTCAAACCTTATCTTACTAGGGCCTAGCCTCCTTCATCTGATACACTCCCCCTAAGATGTAGCACCTAATTGTTTTACTTGGACCATGAGGGACAAGGTAAATTTTACTTGCACCATGAAGGGCAAGGCATATTACAAATTCAGCACATAAGCAGTGAATAAACAATGAAAGCGCAGAATTCATATGATTTACTGCTTGATTCTTTTGATGCTGCAATCTAGAGAAAGTGCCAGAATTTTTAGGTTCTAGGTTCAACTAGCATGTGGTCAGTTTGGCCATCTTATCAAAAACCTCTTCTCTTATCTAGAATTTCTAGAAGCAAAAAGTCAGAGAAGGAAAAGATGTACCTTAGGGGAGTCTTAGATAGTGCACATTTTCATCGCATGAGGAAAGTAACTATCTATCATTAAGATGCAACAGGAAAACTTAGCAGATATCATGCATAAACTCTCAATCATATATAAGCATAGTTAATCAATGCATAATGAACTGAGATATCAGGCAAAAACACATGCAATATCTGAAAAGCAATCAAGAGAAAAATAAAATTCCGCATCTTCTCCCCAAATTTTTTTTTTTTTTTTTTTGTTGAAAACAAATAAACAGAAAAACAACAAAGACATGCTTATGGAAAAGGAAATGACATCTAATCCTAGCATGTAAGGTAAAGCCAAACCTATCTTCATGGAGAGAGGTTTAGAAATACCAAGATAGAAAAGCAGCCGCCCGACGTGCTTTTAACTACCATCCCCAAAAATATATCTGCAGAAGCTTCTCAAGATAACAAGAGAAAATATGGGGACAAAATAAACGGTTCCTCAAACAGAATGCAAGGCATGAATAAGATATGACAAGATAAACAATGCAATGCAAACATACCTGACATGCACTAGGATTTAGGAACCAAAATCCTAGGCATGGGAAACATCACCTACTAGGTGAGTCAACTCCCCCTCAAGGGGTGAATGGTCTCATCCTTCCTGACCCATACCTGCTTAACCCATGGCGGTAGCTTGCAGGTTTTGCCCATGTTGTCCATTCTCCTTTGCATACCTTGCATTTGGCTCAGAAACCCTTCATAGTCATGGTAGCTAATGGGCTTCTGCGGCTTTTTCTTGTAGCGCCTTGATTTGTTCTTCTTTGATTTGCCACTCTGATAGGCAAGAACAAACTGCTGCTGATGCCGTGGAGCCTGAAGTGTCATAGGAGGTAGAGTGCCAGATGTAGCTCTAGTTGGCAGCTTCCTCTGAACCTTCAACTTCTGCAGTTGTGGGCATTTGGATCGGATGTGACCAGTGATGCCGCAGTGATGACAGGTAGGCAAGCTTCTTTTGTTTGAATGCTTCTTTGTATTCTTTGCAAAATTATGATTAACATTCTTACAAATAACATTGCCCTTACCTTCTATATGTCTCCTATGAGGAGGGACATATTTAGATGAGGAAGAATCTTCAGCTTCATTTTTCCTCAAAGCATCCTGCTTAATCCAAGGCCTGTGAGATCTCAACAAATAACAATTTGGCCTTATATGACCAATCTTCCCACAATTATGACAAGTAGGGACAAACTTACCATGAGCTTGTGTACCTGTGTCTTTGGATTTTGGCATCACATGATTATTCAAGCAAGAATTATCCAAACAAGCAGTGTCTACCATCATAGGCTTAATAATAGTGGAATCTAATTCAGAATCAGAAGCATGTGAAGTAGAAGCACTCAAATCATTAACAATTAAACCAGACTTGTTGGGAACATCTGAATGAATACAAAGCATGCTTTTCAAATTATCACTTGAGAAATTTTTCAAGAGATCATCAGATTCTTTTAATTTATTCTCTAGTGTATCAATAATGTTAAACAACATGGTATTTTCAGATCTCAAAGAGTCAATCAAAGCATGTGATTCAGACAATTGTACAATGAATGACTATTTTTCTTGCTTCACATTTTTAAGCTCTTTAGAATGTTGAGCATTCTTAAATTTATTAAAAACCTTAAAGAGCTTAATATCAGAATCTTCATTAGAAAACTGAGAAGAATTCATGATAAAAGGTGTAATAAAAAAATAGAATTCACAAGAGATGAGGATCACACTTAGGAAGTAAATCCTAAACAGAGTGTACCTGCTCTGATACCAATTGAAAAAATAATATGGACTTCTAATTTTAACAAGTGTATGTGAACAGTGTGCAAAAAAATATTAAATGCGGAATTAAAGGAGATAAATATTTTGTTGACGAAGTGGAAACTCAATTAAGAGAAAAACCACTCCGGGGCAGCCAAACCTAGGATATTCACTATTCAGAAGACAAAGCTAGATACAAGACAGTAACACTCACATACACCCGATGCAGTGGTCGTACCTTGATCTCTAACGTGTAACCCAACACGAACGCTTCCCAACCAGGTCTCCTACCTGAAGGGGTCTTCAATGGAATCCTTTACCTTAGGGCCAACCCCTAAGATAGACTTCACAGCTGATCAAATCACACACTGGCAAAGCTAAAGAGATAGCAGATCTTCAATATCTCCCTAAACACCCTTTCTAAGATGTGGAGAATTCACCACCGAATTCTGTATTGAAAGCATGCCTTGCCTCTTATTTATAGGCTTAGGAAACCCAAAATCGACTCAAAAATGGATTCTGAGGCACGCACATCCATACGGGAGCCAGGGCCGTCCGGACGGGCCAAGTTTTTCTTGTCCGGAAAGTAATTCTGGAATTTTCTGCAGGGCCGTCCGGATGAGAAAATCTTTCCGTCCGGACGGATTCCGTCCGGACGCTTATAGAGGCCGTCCGGACACTCAAATTAGGGTTTTTTCTAAGCTTTCCAACGACCCCGATTTCGTCCCAATCCGATATTTGAGTAAAAATTTATGACCAAAATACCGGAAGGTGTCCAGACGGCTTGACCGAGCGTCCGGACGGTCAACTGCAACCGCCTCTCCAAGATAGCGCTGAAAGCTTCCATAATAAGGCCGCGTCCGGACGGTGTTGCCCTAGCGTCCGGACGGTTGCACTTTGGCTGCACGTAATTACCATAATAAGGCTTTGGAGCGTCCGGACCCTGAAGGGTGAAGTCCGGACGGTTGAACTGGTGCACGTAATTTTCATATATGAAGCTTGATCGTCCGGACCATGAAGGTTGACGTCCGGATGGTTGAACTTTGTATGCACGTCTTGCCTTATGGAGAACATCGTCCGGACGGGATCACACATTGTTCAGACGGTAGCAACCGTCTTCCCATAACTATGTCTTGAGGCAGAAACCCTAATTCTTGTCAAACACTGAATGGAGTCCGGACGGTATAACCACGTTGTCCGGACGGATGCACTGAAACACTGGGATTTTCTCGAACACTGAAGAGCGTCTGGACGATTTGCCATTACATCCGGACGGATGCAATCTTGAACTATTCGAAGCTTCTAGACACTGATGGGCCTTCGGACGGAAAGATCTCGTCGTCCAGACGGATGTTACTGACTGATGAGCGTCCGGACGGCTGACAGGGAACCGAAATAAATCCTTGAAAACTTCACAAAATCTTCTCGAAGAACATAGCTGAAGAGTAGACTCTGGATAAAGCAGCATCCCTGTGAAAGCAGCAACATTACATAAAAGTGATTTTGTCCAACAAAATGCAGCCAACACAAAAACTAACACGTTAGAGTGCAAGGTACGACCACTGCATCAGGGGTATTTGAGTGTTAATACTTTGTAACTAGTCTTGTCTTCTGAATAATGGATATCCCGGGTTTGGCTGCCCAGGAGTGGTTTTTCTCTTATTGAGTTTCCACTTCGTTAACAAAATTCTTGTGTCTTTTAAATTCCGCATTGATATTATGTTATTAACACTTTATGCACACACACACTTGTTTTATATTAGAAGTCACTTTATTTTTTCAATTGGGATTTGGAGTTCTTGGCCTTTATATTTTAGTTTCATGGTCTAATCTGCTGTTGGATATGTATATATCTTTGATTTGAGATCGGATTACTATTATTGTTTGATCTAGTTGTGATTTTAGAAACTAGGTTCTTGTCGGTTGCTAATGGATTCCAATGGGTTCTAATATAATGAAACTAGGTTTTAAACTAATGAATTCCATTCCCTCCCTGACGCCCGCCTATTCCTAATGGTCCAATTAATTGCAAAAAATACTTGTTATGAGCCTACTAGGTAATGTAGTGTTTGATAAAAGAAAGTAGCAAATTTGACACTTCAAGGGGTCAATTCCTTTTGTTTTAGCTTCTAAATATTCGATGATCTATTCAATAATAATGTTTGGTTTAAATACACTGAAGCAAATAACTGAAATAACAACTGCTTAGACCCACTATTCTAGATAACTGCTAGACTCCCCACTAATTCTACTACACTGAAGCCCACGATGGGCTACACGCTGCTGACCATGATCTCATAGCATTCAGGCATTCAGCCCATGTTCCTTCTTCTTGGCAGAAGTTGGAATGGTGACGACATAGTTTAGGGAAAATTAGATCACATACAAACATAGGAAAAATAACATAGAGTTGCATCTAGCTGTCTTGAACTATCCAGTTATCCAGTTGATCTGCAGACACGTGTTAATTGAGGAACTCCCAAAGCATAACACTTGTCTTACGTTGAACTCTCCTAAACTCTTTAGATAAACTTTAGACACTTATGCTCATAACATGACTCTCTTGTTCAAAAGACCTTGCCCACAAGGTCAGGGAAGGAGGTCCGAAGCTCATCCAAATCCTCCCAGGTTGCATCGTGTGCAGTTGTGTCCCACCCACTGGATGAGTACCTTGGCACCAGCTTGGTTCCCTTTTTTCTTCAAGCGTCGACCTAACACAGCTTCTTGTTCTGGAGTAAGAGTACCCTCCGTTGTGAGAGTCGAGAGTTGCAGTAGTGGTGCAATCCGGTCACCCAACTTTTTCTTGAGGTTAGAGACATGGAAAATAGGATAGATTTGTGAACTAGGAGGGAGATCTAGTTTATATGCTATAGTCCTAATCGTTTGAGTTACCTGAAAGGGGACATAGTACCCTGGTGAAAATTGAAATTGACTTCTAAATTTAAAGTGTGTGCATAAGTGTCAACAAAAATTAAGCATAGCGGAAAGTAAAAGACACACAGATTTTTGTTGACGAAGTGGAAACTCAATTAAGAGAAAAACCACTCTAGGGCAGCCAAACCCAGGAATTCCACTAATTAGAAGACGAAGCTAGATACAAGATAGTAACACTTACATGTACCGATGCAGTGGTCGTACCTTGCTCTCTGACGTGTAACCCAACACGAACGCTTCCCAACTAGGTCTCCTACCTGAAGGGGTCTTCAATGGAATCCTTTACCTTAGGGCCAACCCCTAAGATAGACTTTAGTTGTAGCGCAGCACGCTTGTAACAGCTTCAGAGGGATCTTGAACTTCTCTGAGCTCTTGTGGAATTCAATACCGAATTCTTGCAGTTCTCAATGCCCAGGGGCCTCTATTTATAGGCTGGGGGCTCAAATGAGCGTCAGGAAAAATATACCTGGGCGCCGTCCGGACGGTGGACATGGGCCGTCCGGACGGACAATTGTGCGACAAGATTTTTCCAAAATTTTTGTGGGGAAATCTTTCCTGTTTAAGATCCTCATCCGGAAGGGATGGTACATCGTCCGGACGGTCGTACGTCCGTTGCAAGTAATTTCCTTATAAGGCTTCGCGCGTCCGGACCATGGGGGATGAGCGTCCGGACTGCTGAACTTCAACACGCAATTTCCATATCTGATGAACGCGCATCCGGACCACAACTGTCAGACGTTCGGACTGTGATATATGAATTGCAATTCTTGCCTTAAGGAGATGTACGTCCGGACGATTGATCGATCTTCCCTTTATTGGAACTTGGAAAGAATCTGGGACTATTCGAGTACTGAGAGGCGTCCGGACGTGCTGCTGAAATGTCCGGACGGATGCAAGCTGGATAGAACCTTCTCGACACAGTGGAGGGTCTGGACGGAGAGACACGTCGTCCGGACGGATGATGCTTGGTCTGTTTGGAGTCCGGACGGTATGGCACATCGTCCAGACGTATGGAACAATGACAGATGGGCGTCCGGACGGGATGGCTCGATCGTCCGGACGGCAGACAGGGAACTGAAAATCTTCTGACTCTGAAGCACTTCTGAATAGTAGAATCCCTGTGAAGTATCTTTACACATAAGTGATTTTTTCCAAACACAGAATGAGGCCAAAATACTAACAAACTCCCCTTTTGGCCATTCTGGGACAAAAATCACTTGACCAGTTTGGAAATACATTCTCGATCCAAAAATAAAAATTACTCCCCCTTTTTGTCACAAAGGGACAAAGGGTAAAACAGAGTAATAAAAACTAACTGTCATAAAAATTACTCCCCCTAACGGTCTCAGAAGGACCCGGGAAACAAAGTAATATAAGTCAACCAGTTCTACAAACAAAAGTTTTAAACAACAAAACAAAAGACAACAAAAAAACATGAGGGAATCAAACATCCCCAGGCAGGGGTAGAGTCTGATCTGCATCATCCTTATCATCACTGCTGCTAGGATAATGAAACTTCAGGCACTCCTGAAGGTCCAGCTGGTTCTGCTCTACACGCAGGTTGATGGAGTGCACTTCTAGCTGCATAGAAGTGATGGACTGCTGCATGGAGGACATGGACACCTGCATATTGCTCATCCCTCCCTGAATGGCAGCAAGGGCCTCCATGATCTGGGAATAGTTGACCTCCGGCTCAGAGGGCGGGACGGTCTGGGAGGATGAAGCCATCTCAGGAAATCCAACAGGCATAGCAGCAACTACGGGCACCTCATCATCGAAGTCATCCCTCCGCAGCTGCGCATTGGACTTCATCAGTGTTTGTTGCTGATGGGTTGCTGGATCTTCATCTTCGGTTCGCCAGTGACATCAACTCCTGACTGAAGAATAATCTGAGTGATCAGGCAACCAAATGGGAGACCGGCATTTCCCTCATCACGGGCCTCTGTCATAACACCTAGAATGTGCTTGCATAGGCAGAAGGGCAAGCAGAGGTGGACTGCATAGACGAACTGGGCCCGTTTCAGGATCAGATTACTGCGCCGAACAACAGGCCAGATGTTCTGCTGAATGATTTTGGCTAGCATGCGGTGGGAGGGAGACAAGGCGCCAATCCTGATGGAGGTAGAGCGCTCCTCGCCGTGGGGAATGGCATGGAAGAATTTCCTGAGATCATCCAAGGAAGGAGGAAGCACCACCTCATTGTATGGGCTGGCTAAAATCTCGAGCACTGGGACTCGGATGATGTGACTGATGACCTAGGGATCAACAGTGATGATGTGGCCTACCACGGAGGACTGAAGCACCACTCCACAATCATCGTTCTGCATCACTTCCAGGTTGGCGTAGAAGAGCTTCACCAGTCTGGTGTACACCACATATGCACAATTATGGAGATATCCCCAATTGTACGTCTGGATAATGTCAAGAATGTTGTTCAGTGGTGGCACCATGATATTGGATCGAATGATGTTCCGCTCAGAAATGATAGTGCGGTCCATAATCTTGGCCTGGATTGCAGCTCTATCTTCCATAGTCCTCTAACGGACCCTGCGAGGTGGACTGCCGGCTGACATGATTTTGCACAGGAAACCAACAAGATTTGCAGAAAAAATCCAAAATAATATTCTTGTTAGATTAAGAAAAATATTGGGCAGAATAATAGCAGTAAAAAGGACTTTTGCAAAAATATAAGCAGAGTGTATCATAATATTAGTCCTAAAAACATCATCACAAGTACTCCCAATACAATAGATATGCATCACATAATTCCAAAATTTAAAATAAAAAGAGGCTAGAAAAATACCTGGAATGGAGTGAGAATGCACAAAAGACAAGGATGAAATTACTCCAATAACTCCAAAAACACTCACTTACAAAATGCCAAAAAGAGGAGATTGTGTGGGGTATGGAGAAAAAATGTGGTCAACTGAGGTATATATAGCCTCTGTGGGGTCCCCGTTTGGACGGAGCATTTACATTGTCCGGACGGGCGCTGCATTGGGAACATACGGACAGGTCGCGCGCGTCCGGACGGTATTACTAACCGTCCGCCCGGTGGTTGCCGCGAGCGTCCGGACTCAAACAGGTCCCGTCCGGACGATGGGCTCCATTCCCGTTCGGACTCCAAAAGAGTACCGTCTGGACCACTAATCCGTCCGGATGTCAATAGAGACCGTCCGGACACTTCACAGTGAAACAACAGAAAAATTGAGAAAAATTAACAGAAATCAAATTTTTCAAAGTCAGTTTTAGAACACGCATGTATAAACCACTGATAACATAATCAGAGAGCATCTTAATACTAAGTAGAGATATAAAAGAGAGTTGAGAAATCAATTAGCACAAATAAGTTCTTGCACATGGAAAATTCAACTAGTCACCTCAACTCATGCAATGCGTGTGTGTGTGAAGACAGAAACCATCAAGGTAAGACTTTCGATGACATGACAGAGAGTAACCATATTTTCTAGATAAGAGAGAAAATAACTGGAAGATAAGCCAAAAGTCAAACCATATAACTTACTAGGGCCTAGCCACCCTCATCTGATACACTCCCCCTGAGATGCAGCACCTAAATGATTTACTTGTACCATGAAGGACAACGTAAATGTTTTACTTGCACGTAGAGGGCAAGACATACAGAAATGTAGCTCATAACCAGTGAACATATACTCAAAAACACAGAAATCACATGATTAACTGCTTGTTTCTTACGGTGCTGCAATACTAAAGGGAATGCCAGAGTTTATAGGTGCTAGGTTCAACTAGCATGTGGTCAATTTGGTCATCTTATCAAAAACTTCTTCTCTTATCCAGAATTTCTAGAAACAAAAAGTCAGAGAAGGAAAGATGTACCTTATAGGGGAGCTGTGGATAGTGCACATTTTTCATCGCATGAGAAAAGAAGCTATCCAATTTTTGCATATACAGGTAAAACACTTGTCAAATTATAGTAAAAAACTCTCAATTATATCTAAACAAAATAAATTAATACCCAAGGAATTGAGATATCAAGAGAAATTACATGCAATGATCTGATAAGCCAAGGAAAACAATTATCCTGTAAATTCTTCCCAATTTTTTGTTTATTATTATAAAAAAAAACAAGCAATATGGAAAAACATCATATGCAAGGCAAAATCAAACCTAATGATGCCAGTACAGAAAAACAGTCGCTCGACCTACTTTTTCTGTCTTCCCCCATAAACACCTGCAAAGATCTCCAAACCAACTAGGGGGCAAAAATAAAAATACCACTGGTTCCTAGATTGCAAATATAACAGCAAAATAAGCAATCAAACCTGATGCCATAGGATTAGAAACCAAATCCTAGGCATGAACACTTGAAACTGCTAGGTGCGTCTGTACCCCCTCATGGGGTAGCTGTCCTTCTCGACCCAAGCCTGCCTTCCAGTGGGTGGTTGTTGGCAAGACTGCATCATCCACTCCATCATGTTCTACATCTAGATAGGAGGCTCACTGGATTATTGCTCTTCTTTCATCTTCTGAGGCCTTCTAAACTGCTTGGGTTTGCTCTTGTAGGTGCCACTGTGATTGGCTTGTACAAACCGCTGTTGAGGCCGCTGATGCTGAGGAGCATGAGACCAAGGGGCTAGATACTGATACCTTGGTGCTTGGTGAGGTGCCTGATGCCATGGAGTCCGATGCTGAGCCGCAGGTCTAGTGCCATAATGAGCTTGTCTGGGCACTTCTTTCTTGGCTTTGGCCTTTTGTGCCTTTAGGAGAGAGCACTGGGGGCGAACATGCCCACTGAGACCGCAGTGATAGCAAATGGGAGGTCTTCTGATGGAATGAGGCTCCTAAATTCCTGGAACATCATCGTTGACCTTTTCCTTCTTTTTATCTTCAACAGTGGGAGGAGACTCTGGGACTGTAGGTTTCACAAACATAGTCTTTGAGGAAGAAGGAATATCAGAAGAGGGAGCTACATACCCGAGGCCAGTCTTGTCATTTGGGCTCTTCTGGATAGAAATCATACGAGTCAACTTCTCATCTGTGACTCTCTCTAGCTGGAGCTACGTCTCTAGCAGCTTTTCCTCGAGCTCTTGTACTTTGAGCAGCAATGAACTCTTCTCGGTCTGCAAACTGTTCAGATCATTCAGGTGCTACTTTCGGCCTTCCCCCAGCTTCTCATACTCTATGTAGAGTGTCTTGTAGGCCTCCTTGAGCTCTTCCTCATTATCACTATGTTCCGAGTAATACGAGTCTTCTTCTTCAACATGTGGGGCTACAAAGGCCAGAAATTTTTCATACTCTGGAGCTTCTTCTTACTCATCACTGAGAGTCACATTGTATGCTTTCCCCTTGCCTTTTCTAAGATTCCCGCAATCGGCCCGGATATGCCCAAAGCCTGAGCATTCAAAACATCGGGGTCCTCTGGGATCTTTCTTATCTTCTTCCTCAGGTTCAGCTTCTCTGGGAGATTTCTTTACTTTTTCATAAAACTTCTTCTTGAACCGATCATCTTTCATCAGTCTTCTGAAATTTTTGGCTAACATAGCCACAACCTTTTCTTCATCCTCAGAGTCATCTTCAGATGATGCTTCTACCTTCTTCTTGGAAGCCTTTAGAGCAATGGTCTTCAACTTCTTGACCGGGGGCAGAGACAGCTCATATGTTTGAAGAGATCCTACTAGCTCTTCAATCTTCATCTCTTCAAGATCCTTGCTTTCTTCAATGATGGTCACCTTGATTCTGAAATACTCAGGCAAAGATCTTAGAATCTTTCGGATGAGTTTTACATCCGAGATAGGTTTCCCAAGACTCACCATGGAGTTCCTCAGGTCACTCATCTTGGAGTAAAACTCTCCAAAGGTCTCTTCTTCCAATATCTTAATTTCTTCAAATCTTGAAATCAACATTTGAAGTTTGGCAGATTTAACAAGTTTCGTGCCTTCATATATTGTTTCCAAGATTTTCCATGCTTCTTTGGCTGATTCGCAGTTTGAAATTTTGGCGAATTCAGAAGGAGAAAGTGCTTGGCATAGAGCATGGAGGGCTTTATCATTGGAAAGTCGGGCGTTTTTCAGAGGGACTGTTTCGAATGTTGTATCCTCTGGTTTAGTCCAACCAGTTTCAACAATATTCCAACAGTCAATAGATTTTAAAAAGAATCGCATCCGAGCTTTCCAATAGCCATAGTTCGTACCATCGAAGGTAGGAACATAATAAAGAGTTTGAGACATAGTAGCAAATAGAAGTCAAAAATAAATGACACTTAAGAATTTAATCTTCTCAAAGTGTACTAAGCTCTGATACCAATTGAAAATTGAAATTGATTTCTAAATTTAAAGTGTGTGCATAAGTGTCAACAAAAATTAAGCATAGCGGAAAGTAAAAGACACACATTTGTTGACGAAGTGGAAACTCAATTAAGAGAAAAACCACTCCGGGGCAGCCAAACCCAGGAATTCCACTATTCAGAAGACGAAGCTAGATACAAGATAGTAACACTCACATGTACCGATGCAGTGGTCGTACCTTGCTCTCTGACGTGTAACCCAACATGAACGCTTACCAACCAGGTCTCCTACCTGAAGGGGTCTTCAATGGAATCCTTTACCTTAGGGCCAACCCCTAAGATAGACTTCAGTTGCAGCGTAGCACACTTGTAACAGCTTCAGAGGGATCTTGAACTTCTCTGAGCTCTTGTGGAATTCAATACCAAATTCTTGCAGTTCTCAATGCCCAGGGGCCTCTATTTATAGGCTGGGGGCTCAAATGAGCGTCAGGAAAAATATACCTGGGCGCCGTCCGGACGGTGGACATTTGCCTTTCGGACGGACAACTGTACGACAAGATTTTTCCAAAATTTTTGCGGGGAAATCTTTCCTGTTTAAGATCCTCATCCGGAAGGGATGGTACATCGTCCGGACGGTCGCACGTCCGCTGCAAGTAATTTCCTTATAAGGCTTCTCGCGTCCGGACCATGGGGGATGAGCGTCCGAACTGCTGAACTTCAACATGCAATTTCCATATCTGATGAACGTGTGTCCGGACCACAGCTGTCAGAGGACGGTGATATATGAATTGCGATTCTTGCCTTAAGGAGACGAGCGTCCGGACGGGATACCACATTGTTCGGACGGTTGATTGATCTTCCCTTTATTGGAACTTGGAAAGAATATGGGACTGTTCGAGTACTGAGAGGTGTCCGGACGTGCTGCTGAAACGTCTGGACTGATGCAAGCTGGAAAGAACCTTCTCGACACAGTGGAGGGTCAAGACGGAGAGACACGTCGTCCGAACGGATGATGCTTGGTCTGTCTGGAATCTGGACGGTATGGTACATCGACTGGACATATGGAACAGTGACAGATGGGCGTCCGGACGAGATGGCTCGATCGTTCAGACAGCTTACAGGGAACTGAAATTCTTCTAACTCTGAAGCACTTCTGAATAGTAGAATCCCTGTGAAGCATCTTTACACATAAGTGATTTTGTCCAAACACAAAATGAGGCCAAAATACTAACACTTGGTGAAAGCTTGAGGTTCCGGCGGAGAGTGACACTCATCTGGCTGTAAGCTAGGAGTCTAAGGAAAACCCAGTCGTCCACTTCAAACACCTAGAGGGTTCGATGTCAATATGCAAAATGCTTCATCCTTGCTTGTGCGTCTTGAAGATTCTCTCGGATGAGTGTCAGAATGAAGTCACCGCTCTTCAATTCGTCTTCCATCGCTTGCACTTTGGTTGTACTCGGCTCGAATGGCATCAACCGTGGGGATGGGTAGTAGTACAAAGCTTCGAACGGGCTTATTTTGGTCAAGGTGTGCACTAAGGTGTTGTAAGCCCATTTCGCCAAGGAAATCCATCGCATCTAGTTAAGAGGACGATCACCAGTAAAGCTCCGTAGATACCCTTCCAGCTCTTTATTCATGATTTTGGCCTGACTATCAGTGTCTGGGTGATAGGTCGAACTCGTCAACAACTCTGTGCTGGTTACTCGAAAGAGCTCATTCCAAAAGTTGCTGGTGAATACCGGATCCAGGTCACTGAGGATCGATTTGGGCAACTCGTACAGTTTGAAGATGTGATCCACAAATAGCTTGGCCACCAAATTAGCAGTGTAGGGATGGCTTAAGGGAATGAAGTGAGCGTATTTGCTCAACAGATCGACCACCACCAAGATGACATCCATCCCCTGTGAAATAGGTAAGCCTTCAATATAATCCATGCTTACCTCTATCCAATTTTGTTACGGAATTGGTAATGGTTGTAATAATTCTGCAGAGTGGATGTTTTCTGATTTGTTGCACTGGCATACATCACATTCCTTGATGAACCTTCGAACTCCTTGTCGCATTCCAGGCCAGTAGAACTCCTTTAATCTGGAATATGTTTTCTGTGTTCCCATATGGCCGGCTAACGGCTACTGTGGAATTGTTGTAGGACTTGTCGCTTGAAGTCTTCGAGGTTACCCAAATGGATTCGCCCTTTGTAGGAAAGGAGCCTGTTGTGAAACTGGTACTTCACCTAATCCAAGTCTCCTTGCTAGAGCTGTTGGTCTTCTGCATAACTTTTGGTGAGTTCCCTGGTCCATGATGGTTGTAATGTACTGATGGCTTAGCTAATCATGTTTTCTGCTGCAATTCTTGTTGTTTTCTCATCTGCATTTGGGCCTTCGGATTGTTGATTAGTCTTTGAGTCAATCTCTGGCCACTCCATTTGGGATAAAGCATCTGTAGCCTGATTCTCCCTTCCCTTCTTATACTAGACTGTGAAATCAAATCCTAGGAGTTTGGACACCTATTTTTGCTGGGCAGGGGTTCCAATTCTTTGCTCAAGTAGGTACTTGAGGGCTTGTTGATCAGTTCTAACCTTGAAGCTGTGGCCCAGTAGGTAATGCCTCCACTTCCTGATAGCCATGACTAGGGCTAGTAATTCCTTCTCATAGGTAGATAGACTAAAGCTTTTACCTTTAAGCCCTTGGCTAAGGTAAGCCAATGGTTGCCCAATTTGCATCAGTACTGCACCTATTCCATCTCTTGAGGCATTACACTCAATGATAAAAGGTTTAGAGAAATCATGTATGCCTAGAACTAGGGGAGTAGACCTAGTTTTCTTGAAGAGGTTGAAAGCGTCCTCTGCCCTTTCATCCCACTTGAAGGAATCCTTCCTTAATAGCCTAGTCAGTGGGGTAGATATTCCCCGATAGCCTTTTACAAATTTCCTATAGTACACGTGTAAAGACCAAGAAAATAAATAGGTAACTTAGCAATTAATAAATTACATTTATGAAATAAATGGGATTTATAATTATATTTTAGATAATAATATTTATATTATCAAAATAAAATAAGCCTAAGGTAAAATGATAGGGAAATAATTATAGTTATCATAATGGGTCTAGTTGAATAAATAATTAATTACATTAACAAAAGTGTGGTTTAAATATATGTGGGGCCAAATATTAAATTGTTAAATGATAGAATTATTAGAAATGAGGGTCCTGATGTAATTATCAGAAGTTGGGTTTTTTAAAATAAAATGGAGATTCTCCTTGCCACATGTAAGCACACAATTGGTTAGGAGGAGATAACATTATCTCCTCCCAATCACCCAAAATTGGACACGTGTCCCACTTCTGTCTCTCTTCCTTTTTTTTTTTTTTTTTTTTTTTTTTCTTCCTGATCCCCTCCCCTACGCACGCCCCACTCTCCCTTTCTTCCTCTTTCTTTCTTCCTTCTATTTCCCCTTTCTCTCATGCGGCACGCCCCTCTCTTCCTTTCCCTGTTCTACACGCACAGCCCGACCCCCCCTCCATTTCTCCTTCCTTCTTCCATCACACAACACCCCTTCCCATTTCTCTCTTCCTCTCTTCTCCTCACACACACGTTGATGATGAGAGAACTACCAAGAGAGTTGTAGAGACCGACGAATAAAGGGAGAACCGAATCTGGTGACCAACGCACGGCGTGGAGAAGGAGAATCAAAGCGGTAAAAAATGAAATGCCTAACCTTGTTTCCTTTTATTTTTGGATTACCTATTGTCTAAATAGCATGAAATTGTAGGGCTTTGATTTGGGTTTCATTTTAGATGAAATCTAGGGTTATATATAGGGTTGGCCGAATCATTGTGGGTTTTGGAGCTTAATCTATTTCTCCTGTTTTGGTGATTGAGAGGAGATGGTTTGGGTGTTGTTTGAACGATTTTATGGTCTTTTGGTTGGATTGACCGAATAGGTCATCCTCTTTGGGTTTTTGTATCAACCGGTTGGAGTTTGATTTTGGGTTACTTGGTTTATTCTTGTTAAAATATGAATTGAGCGTTGTGGATTAATGGGTTTTTGTTGATGTTTTGCTGGTTGATTAATACCGATTTGTTTGGGGATTTGGTTATAATTTCTGTTTAGGGTTTTTGATTTGCAAAATTCGAATGGGTCTTTGGATTAATTTTCTGTTTTTGCTTATGGTTGTTGTTTGGAGAGAAATTGATGGTTATCGAATCTTCTTTGAGATAGGGCTGAATACATGTATGTGAAGCAAGTGATGCAATTTTTGTTGAGTTAGAATTGTGGTTTTGATTTTTGGATTTTCATGTAAAGTTAATTATTAACTTAAGGATGGATTTTAGTGAAGATTTTAGAAAGTTTGTAAAAGGATTTTTGAGTTTATTTGTGTTGGTTTGATTATGAATCGGTGTATGCCTTATAGATATGGCTATGTGATTGTGTGAAGTTTTAGTTCTTTGACTTTCATTGAATGTTGATGAATTGGTATTGGACATTGGTGGATTGGTTAAGCTATGTAGTTTTGGAATGTTGAAATTTTGGTTTAGGCTTCCAAGGGGAAACCGATTGGTTGTTTCTCTTGGGGTCTTTGACTTCCAATGGTTATTTGAGTGTTTTGATTATGTATTGAGGCCTTCATTTAGTAGGAAGTTATATATGAATTCATATTGGATTGGTTGAGAGGACTTTACCTTGATTTGGGTATGTGGTCGTTGGAGGATATATATTGCTAATTATTTGATAGATTGTTGATGGTGGTGGTGTGATGGATGATTTGATGATGTTTTCTTGAGTCTTGTTGGTGGAGCTTGGTTGAGGATGTGTTCCAGTTAATGTGTTTGGAAATGGTTAAATTTGATAGATTGGTTGAGTGTTGGTGATAGCCGTGAGAGTTGGTTTTCATAGTAAGATTCATGTATATGCATCAGGCTTTGGTGAAAATTGGATTATGAAGCATAGTGGAATTTAAAAGTAAATGGTGGTTTAATTATGATAGTTGCTATGAGATTTTGGCTATGTGTTTGATAATATTGAATCGATTAAAGTTAGATTCTTTAATATGTTTCATTGGAGTTTAAAGTGAAGGAATGGTTGGTTAGTGTTTAAGTCCTCACCTTGGTACTAAATGAGAAATAAGATAAAGAATAAAGTTGTTAGTATTTTGGCCTCATTCTGTATTTGGACAAAATCACTTATGTGTAAAGATGCTGTAAATAGAGATTCCACTTGTTAGAGCATTTTCAGAAGACTCTGCACTGCGAAAAAGATAGAAGATTTCAGACTCCCTGTCAACCCGTCCGGACGTCCATCTGTCCACTGTTCCATCCTTCCGGACGACGTGTTCATCCCGACCGGACGCCAGACAGACCAACATCATCCGTCCGGACAACGTATCTTTCCGTCCGGACCCTCCACTGTATCGAGAAGCTTCTGTTCTAGCTTGCATCCGTTCGGACCTCTCAGCAGCCCGTCCGGACGTCCATCAGTGATCGATCAGCTTCAGATTCTTTCCAAGTTCAAGATATGGGAAGATTGATACACTGTCCGGACGATGTGGTTTCCCGTCCGGACGTGCTCATAAATAAGGCAAGAATCGCAATTCGAATATCACCGTTCGGACGTCAGTCAACCTTGGTCCGGGCGCGCGTGCAACTAATATGGAAATTGCCGATTCGACTTAAACCGTCCGGACATTTTCCTCTCATGGTCCGGACGCACGCATAGCAGATATGGAAATTTCTATGTTGAAGAATTGCCGTCCGGACGTTCATCCCCCTAGGTCCAGACGAGCGAAGCCTTATATGGAAATTACTTGCAGCGGACGTGCGACTGTCCGGACGTCAGTGTCTCACCATCCGGACACGGATCTTAAACAGGAAAGATTTTCAGCGAAATTTTTGGAAAATCCTGTCGCACAGTTGTCCGTCTGGACGACTCAGGTTCACCGTCCGGACGGTGTCCGTACATATTACAGCAGTCGCCCATTCTGCACCTTAGCCTATAAATAGAGGCCTCTGGGCATTGAGAACTGCAAGAATTCGGTATTGAATTCCACAAGAGCTCAGAGAAGTTAAAGATCCCTCTGAAGCCATTACAAATGTGTTGCGCTACATCTGAAGTCTATCTTAGGGGTTGGCCCTAAGGTAAAGGATTCCATTGAAGACCTCTTCAGGTAGGAGACCTGGTTGGGAAGCGTTCGTGTTGGGTTACACGTCAGAGAGCAAGGTACGACCACTACATCGGGTTAATGTGAGTGTTACTGTTGTGCAAATATCTACCTAAATAAATAGGCAAATACTTGTACGTTTTACTCGCAAGTGCACAAGATCAAAACAATAGTATAGCTAGCAAATACGAGATCATTCCCACGAGGATTGGTATAAATTGTATTTAAAGAGAAATTCCTAAAAGCGATATGTTGAATAAGACGGGATAAAAGATTGAATTAAAAATACTATGAAGAAAAGGTAGGCCTTCGATATCCACCGCTAATCATACTCAAATAAGATTCGCAATATGCACAATACTACAATCATAACATGATGCTTAATGTTTACCAGCCACAAGGGAATGGTATCTTCTCCTAAAGCTATTGATTTCCCTAAGCAACGAGTTAGGCATGGTATCTACTCTAACTCTTTTCTTCCTTAAAAGATTTAGCATGGTATCTACTAAGTTGTTCTTCAAGGAAGCATAAATCTATAGAAATCGGTAAACACACTTAGATTGGAATATGGTATCTATTCCAGTTGTCTTTATGTTGATTAATTCAAGAACTTGTGTCGGGGTTCTTTCGTTACTTTATTATGCCCAGGACTCGGTCATCCAAATTGAAATAAATAACAAATCCATACCACATGCATATGATGGCCAAATATAAACATGCGAGGAATTCAATAAACTAGAATTAATCAAGTTAAGCATCAATATATAAATTGTAGCAAAGCAAATTGAAAGACTTAAAGAGACATGATTAGGGCTTCAATCGAGCCCTAACTAAAGTATTAGTTACAACTAATATAAACTAAAATTATATACATACAGAAAATAAATAAAGGAAGAAAATAAAAACTAGAAAGAACCTCCTTGATGTAGTCTTTGATTATTTCTCAAAGCTATTGTGTCTTTTCTTCAGAGGCTAGAGACCTATTTATAGGGATTAAAGAAGCTCTAGAAGCTCTAGAATTCCTATTACAATTCTAAGTAGGTCTTCTAGTCCAAATAGAATAATTACAAGTCTTTTCCTTTTTTGAAATTTCTATACAAGTAGGAAAATGATTCCAAAATTCGTACAGATTTGCGGTCTTTTATTACGAGGCGAGTTTGGCATGGTAAACGTCCGAATTAGGAAAAACCTATTTCTGACATATTTGTTGAATATCTTATTAGCTTTCCAACGACACAAATTTTGTTGCAATATGATACCTGAAAAGAAAGTTATGATTAAATTACTGAGACATGCTCATTCTGGATTCTTTCCAAAAATAACGAATTTTTGCCAACTTCTCTTTCCTTAAATTCAAAATTGATTGGAATTGAATCTATCCAAAAGTGAGTTTGCTGAATTCATTATAATCTTGGAATTTGATCGATTTTTCTTCCAAAACCTGTAAAATATAAGAAAACACAAAAACAACACAAAACATCAAATTATAACAAAACTAAGAGCTTAACATATGTAAATTAAGGGGCTTGAATGTGTAACATTTAGCACTTATCAGTTACTATCTTGTATCTAGCTTTGTCTTTTGAATAGTGGAATTTCTGGGTTTGGCTGCCCCAGAGTGGTTTTTCTCTTGATTGAGTTTCCACTTCGTCAACAAAAATCTGTGTCTTTTATTTTCCGCTGTGCTTAATTTTTGTTGACACTTGTGCACACACTTTACTTTTAGAAGTCAATTTCGATTTTCAATTGGTATCAGAGCTTGGTACACTCTGAGAAGATTAAATTCCTGAGTGTCATTTATTTTTGACTTCTATTTGCTACTATGTCTCAAACTCTTAATTCTGTTCCTACCTTCGATGGTACGGACTATGGCTATTGGAAAGCTCGGATGCGGTTCTTTTTAAAATCTATTGACTGTTGGAGTATTGTTGAAACTGGTTGGACTAAACCAGATGATACAACCCTCGAGGCAGTCCCTATGAAAAACGCCGGACTTTCCAATGATAAAGCCCTCCATGCTCTATGCCAAGCACTTTTTCCTTCTGAATTCGCCAAAATTTTAAACTGCGAATCAGCCAAAGAAGCATGGAAAATCTTGGAAACAACATATGAAGGCATGAAACTTGTTAAATCTGCCAAACTTCAAATGTTGATTTCAAGATTTGAAGAAATTAAGATGTTGGAAGAATAGACCTTTGGAGAGTTTTACTCCAAGATGAGTGACCTGAGGAACTCTATGGTGAGTCTTGGGAAACCTATCTTGGATGTAAAACTCATCCGAAAGATTCTAAGATCTTTGCCTGAGCGTTTTAGAATCAAGGTGACCACCATTGAAGAAAGCAAGGATCTTGAGGAGATGAAGATTGAAGAACTGGTGGGATCTCTTCAAACATATGAGCTGTCTCTGCCCCCGGTCAAGAAATTGAAGACCATTGCTCTAAAGGCTTCCAAGAAGAAGGTAGAAGCATCATCTGAAGATGACTCTGAGGATGAAGAAAAGGCTGTGGCTATGTTACCCAAAAATTATTGAAGACTAATGAAAATGATCGGTTCAAGAAGAAGTTTTCTAAAAGAGTAAAGAAATCTCCTAGAGAAGCTGAACCTGAGGAAGAAGATAAGAAAGATCCCAGAGGACCCCGATGTTTTGAATGCTCAGGCTTTGGGCATATCCGGGCTGATTGCGGGAATCTTAAAAAGGGCAAGGGGAAAGCATACAATGTGACTCTCAGTGATGAGTCAGAAGAAGAAGCTCCAGAGTCTGAAAAATTTCTGGCCTTTGTAGCCCCACATGTTGAAGAAGAAGACTCATATTACTCGGAGCATAGCGATAATGAGGAAAAGCTCAAGGAGGCCTACAAGACACTCTACATAGAATATGAGAAGCTGAGGGAAGGCCGAAAGCAGCACCTTAATGATCTGAATAGTTTGCAGACCGAGAAGAGTTCATTGCTGCTCAAAGTACAAGAGCTCGAGGAAAAGCTACTAGAGACGCAGCTCCAGCTAGAGAGAGTCACTGATGAGAAGCTGACTCATATGTTGTCTATCCAGAAGAGCCCAAATGACAAGACTGGCCTCGGGTATGTAGCTCCCTCTTCTGATGTTCCTTCTTCCTCAAAGACTGTGTTTGTGAAACCTACAGTCCCAGAGCCTCCTCCCACTGTTGAAGATAAAAAGAAGGAAAAGGTCAACGATGATGTTCCAGGCACTCAGGAGCCTCATTCCATCAGAAGACCTCCCATTTGCCATCACTGCGGTCTCAGTGGGCATGTTCACCCTCAGTGCTCCCTTTTGAAAGCACAAAAGGCCAAAGCCAAGAAAGAAGTGCCTAGACAAGCTCATTATGGCACTAGACCTGTAGTCCAGCATCAGACTCCATGGCATCAGGAGTCTTACCAAGCACCATGGGGACAAGGACCAAGGCATCAGTATCCAGCCCCTTGGTCTCATGCTCCTCAGCATCAGCGGCGGTTTGTACCAGCCAATCACAGTGGCACTTACAAGAGCAAACCCAAGCAATTTAGAAGGCCTCAAAAGATGAAAGAAGAGCAATACTCCAGTGAGCCTCCTATCTGGATGTAGAACATGATGGAGTGGATGATGCAGTCCTGCCAGCAACCACCCACTGGAAGGCAGGCTTGGGTCGAGAAGGACAGTCACCCCATGAGTGGGAACCGACGCACCTAGCAGATTCAGGTGTCTATGCCTAGGATTTGGTTCCTAATCCTATGGCATCAGGTTTGATGCTTATCTTAACTTGATACATCTTTATATGCAATCTAGGAACCAGTTGTGTTTGCCCCCTATGTCTCTTGAGAGAACTTTGCAGGTATTTTTTGGGGAAGACAGAAAAAGCAGGTCGAGCGACTGTTTTTCTGTATTAGCATCATCGAGTATCCACAGGTTTGATCTTGCCTTTGCATATGATGTCATTTCCATATTGCATGTTTTTGTTTGTGTTCTTTTCTTTAAATAATAATAATAAAAAAAAAAGGGGAGAGTTTGCAGGATATTTTTGTCTCTTGGCTTATTAGATATTGCATTTATTTTTGCCTGATATCTCAATTCTGTAATCATTAATCTACTCTGCTTAGATATAATTGAGAGTTTATGACTATATTGGCCAAGTGTTTTTCCTGTTTTTGCAAAAGTAGGATAGCTTCTTTCCTCACGCGATGAAAAAGTGCACTATCCCGGGCTCCCATAAAGGTACATCTTTCCTTATCTGACCTTTTGCTTTTAGAAATTTTGGATAAGAGAAGAAGTCCTTGATAAGATGACAAAATTGACCTCATGCTAGTTGAACCTAGAGCCTAAAAACTCTGGCACTCCCTACAGTTTGCAGCACCATAAGAAACAAATAGTTAATCGTATGAAATCTATGCTTTAAAGTATATATTCACTGCTTCTGTGCTACATTTGCTTTATGCCTTGCCCTCTACGTGCAAGTAAAACATTTACGTTGTCCTTCATGGTACAAGTAAATCACTTAGGTGCTGCATCTTAGGGGGAGTGTATCAGATGAGGGTGGCTAGGCCCTAGCAAGTTATAAGGTTTGACTTTTGGCTAATCTGTCACTGATTTTCTCTCCTGTCTAGAAAATCTAGTTGCTCTATGTCATGTCATTGAAAGTCATACCTTGTGGGAAAAGAGTCTTCACACACACACACATGCATTGAGTGAGTTGAGTTGTCCATTTGAATTTTCTATGACCAGGAAAAATATTTGTGCTAATTGAAATCTCAACTCTCTTTTATATCTCTGTTTAGTTTTGAGATGCTCTCTGATTGTGTTATCAGTTGATTATACATGCATGTTCTGACACTGACTTGAGAAAATTTGATCTTTGTCAAATTTTCCTCAGTTTTTTTTTTTTTTTTTTTTTTTTTTTTTTTTTTTTTTTTTTTTTTTTCTGGTGTTTCAATATGGAGCGTCCGGACGGGTAGAGTTCAGCTGTTTGGACGGTTCCCTTTTTGGAGTCCGAACGGACGGCGTTTTATAGTCCGGACGGGATCTGTTAGTATTTTGGCCTCATTATGTGTTTGGACAAAATCACTTATATGTAAGGATGCTGCAAACAGGGATTCCACTGTTCAGAGTGAAGTCCGAAGAATTTCAAAGTTCCCTATCAGCCGTCTGGACGATGTGTCATCCCGTCCGGACGCCCTTCTGCCTACTGTTCCATCCGTCCGGACGACGTGTCTTTCCGTCCGGACGTCAGACAGACAAGCATCATCTGTCTGGATGACGTGTTTCTTCCGTCCGGACACCTACATCGTATCGAGAAGCTTCGGTACCAGCTTGCTCCGTCCGGACGTTTTAGCAGCACGTCCGGACGCCTATCAGTTCTCAAACGGTTCACTGATTCTTTCCAAGTTCAAGAAAGGGAAGATCAATCAACCGTCCGAACGATGTGGTATCCCGTCTGGACGTGTATCTCTGTAAGGCAAGAATCGCAGTTCAAATTGAACCGTCCGGACATCTGACAGCTGTGGTCCGGAAGCTGGTGCATCGTATATGGTAACTTACGATTCGACTTCAACCGTCCGGACGTCTCCCCCTTAATGGTCCGGATGCACGAGTATCAAATATGGAAATTGTGTGTTGAAGTTTAGCCGTCCGGACGCTCCTGCCCCTTGGTCCGGACGCGCGAAGCCTGTTATGGAAATTACTTGCAGCGGACATGCGTCCGTCCGGACGATCGAGCCATCCCGTCCGGACGATGTTCTTATATAGGAAAGATTTCTCCGCGAAAATTTTAGAAAATCCTATCGCACAGTTGTCCGTCCGGACGGCTCACAGGCTTATTTTGCCTGACACCCATTCTGACCCCCAGCCTATAAATAGGGGCCTCTGGGCACTTGAGCTGTACGAATTCGGTGTGAATTCCATTAGAGCTCAGAGACGTGATATCTCTTCTGAAGCCGTTTTTCAAGTGTGCTGTGCTGTAAACCGAAGTCTATCTTAGAGGTCGGCTCTAGGGTAAGGAGTTCCATTGAAGACCCCTTCAGGTAGGTGAACCTGGTTGGGAAGCGTTCGTGTTGGTTTACACGTCAGAGATCAAGGTACGACCACTGCATCGATACATGTGAGTGTTACTATCTTGTATCTAGCTTTGTCTTCTGAATAGTGGAATTCCTGGGTTTGGCTGCCCCGGAGTGGTTTTTCTCTTAACTGAGTTTCCACTTCGTCAACAAAAATATCTGTGTCATTTACTTTCCACTGTGCTTTAATTTTTATTGACACTTATGCACACACTTTATATTTGAAGTCAAATTTCAATTTTCAATTGGTATCAAAGCTTGGTACACTCTGAGAAGATTAATTTCTTGAGTGTTTTTATATTTGACTTCTATCTTTATTAAGTCTCAAACTCTTAATTTTGTTCCTGCCTTTGATGGCTCGAACTATGGCTATTGGAAGGCACGTATGCGTTTCTTTTTGAAATCTTTTGACTGTTGGGGTATTGTTGAGACTGGTTGGACTAAACCAGAGGATACAACACCTGAACTAGTCCCTCAAAAGAACGCTCATCTTTCAAATGACAAAGCCCTCCATGCTCTATACCAAGCACTTTCTCCATCTGAATTCGCCAAAATTTCAAATTGCGAATCAGCCAAATCAGCATGGAAAATTTTGGAAACAACATATGAAGGCACAAAACTTGTAAAATCTGCCAAACTTCAGATGTTGATTTCAAAATTTGAAGAAATTAAGATGTTAGAGGAAGAGACATTTGGAGAGTTTTACTCCAAAATAAGTGACCTAAGGAACTCCATGGTGAGTCTTGGGAAACCTATCTTGGATGTAAAACTCATCCGAAAAATTCTCAGATCTTTGCCCGAGCGTTTCAGGATTAAGGTAACAACTATTGAGGAAAGTAAGGATCTTGAAGAAATGAAGATTGAAGAGCTGGTTGGATCTCTTCAAACATACGAGCTGTCTCTACCCCCGGTCAAGAAATTAAAGACCATTGCTCTTAAGGCTTCCAAGAAGAAGGTAGAAGCCTCCTCTGAAGAAGAATCTGAGGATGAAGAAAAGGCTGTGGCAATGCTTGCCAAAAATTTCAGAAGACTAATGAAAGATGATCGGTTCAAGAATAAGTTTTCTGAAAAAGCCAAGAAACCTCTCAGAGAAGCTGAACCAGAGGATGAGAAAGATCTAAGAGGACCCCGATGTTTTGAATGCTCAGGCTATGGGCATATCTAGGCCGATTGCGGGAATCTCAAGAAGGACAAGGGGAAGGCTTACAATGTGACTCTCAGTGATGAGTCCGAAGAAGATGCTCTTGAGTCTGATAAATTTCTGGCCTTTGTGGCCCCAAATGTTGAAGAAGAAGACTCATACTACTCTAAGCATAGTGAGAATGAGGTAGAGCTCAAGGAAGCATACAAAACTCTCTACAAAGAGTTTGAGAAGCTGAGGGAAGGCCGAAAGCAGCAAGTTAATGATCTGAACAGTCTGCATACTGAGAAGAGCTCACTACTGCTCAAGATACAGGAGCTCGAGGAAAAGCTACTTGAGACACAGCTCCAGCTAGAGAGAGTCACTGATGAGAAGTTGACTCATATGCTGTCCATCCAGAAGAGCCCACATGACAAGACTGGTCTCGGGTATGTAGCTCCCTCTTCTGATATTCCTTCTTCCTCGAAGACTGTGTTTGTGCCTTCTACAGTCCCAGAGCTTTCTCCTGTTATTGAAGATAAACAGAAGGAAAAGGTCAATGATGATGTTCCAGGCACTCAGTAGCCTCATTCCATCAGAAGACCTCCTATTTTCCATCACTGCGGTCTTAGTGGGCATATACGGCCTCAGTGCTCCCTCTTGAAAGCACAAAAGGCCAAATCCAAGAAAGAAGTGCCTAGACAAGCTCAATATGGCACGGTACCTGCAGCTCAGCATCATACTCCTTGGCATCAGGCACCATGGGGACAAGCACCAAGACACCAGTTCCAAGCCCCTTGGTCTCATGCTCCTAAGCATCAGCGGCCTCAACAGCAGTTTGTATCAGCCAATCAGAGTGGCACTTACAAGAGCAAACCCAGGCATTTGAGAAGGCCTCAAGAGCAATACATCGGTGAGCCTCCTGTTTGGATGCAAAACATGATGGAGTGGATGATGCAGTCTTGTCAGCCACCACCCACTAGAAGGCAGACTTGGGCTGAGAAGGACAGTTACCCCAGGAGGGGGAATAGGCGAACCTAGCGGATTCGGGTGTTCATGCCTAGGATTTGGTTCCTAATCCTAAGGCATCAGGTTTGATTGCTAGCATATTTTCCTTGTCATATTTATGTGCTAGTTATCTAGGAACCAGTTTGTTGTGCCCCCTTGTGTTTTCTTGAGAAAACTTTGCAGGTATTTTTGGGGAAGACAGAAAAAGCAAGTCGAGCGACTGTTTTTCTGTAGTGGCATCATTGAGCACACACAGGTTTGATTGTACCATAGCATATGATGTTTTTTTTTTTTTTTTTTTTTTCCATATTGCATGTTGGTTTAATTTGTTTTTTTTTTAAAAAAAATAATAATTTGGGGAGAATTTCCAGGATGTTATTTCTCTTGGCCTATTAGATATTGCATGCATTCTTGCCTGATATCTCAATTCGGTTTGCATTTATTCAATATGCTTAGATATAATTGAGAATTTTGACTATATTGGCCAAAGTGTTTTTCCTGTTTATACAAAAGTAGGATAGCCTCTTTCCTCATGTGATGAAAAAGTGCACTATCCCGGACAACCCTAAAGGTACATCTTTCCTTCTCCGACTCTTTGCTTTTGGAAATTTTGGATAAGAGAAGAAGTCCTTGATAAGATGGCCAAATTGACCACAGGCTAGTTGAACCTAGCATCTATAAACTCTGGCACTCCCTACTTTTTGCAGGACCATTAGATTCGAGCAGTAATTCATAAAAGGTTATGTGCTTTAAATTTGCTTAATCACTGCTTGTGTGCTTAAACTTTCCTTGCCCTCTATGAGGAAGTAAAAAAAATAAAAAATTATGTGTTGTATCTTAGGGGGAGTGTATCAGATGAGGGTGTCTAGGCCCTAGCAAGCTATAAGGTTTGACTTTTGGCTAATCTGTCTTGGATTTTCTCTCATGTCTAGAAAATCTAGTTGCATTTTGTCATGTCTTGGATAGTCTTACCTTGTGGGAAAAGGGTCTCCACACACACACGCATTGCTTGAGTTGAGTTGCCTATTTGATTTTTATATGATCAGGAAAAATTATGTGTGCTAATTGAAATCTAAACTTCCTTTTATATCTCTGTGTATTTTTGAGATGCTCTCTGATTGTGTTATCAGTTGATTATGCATGCGTCTTCTGACACTGACTTGAGAAAATTTGATCTCTGTAAATTCTTCTCAGCTTTTCTGGTGTTTCAGTGTGGAGCGTCCGGACGGACTACATTGACGCCCGGACGGTTCTCCCTTGGAGTCTGGACGGGGATGGAGCCCACATGTCCGGACAGGACTTGACGGAGTCTGGACGCGCGCTGTCATCATCGTCCGAATGGTCTTTTTATATCGTCCGGACGCGCGCAACCATTCTGCTCCTTTCCGAGGCAGCGAGCGTCCGGACGTCATCAATCCACCGTCCGGACGGGGACCCCACAACGGCTATAAAATGCCCAGATCGCCGATTTCTCTTCATACCCCACAAAATCAGAATTTTTGGCTGTTTATGAGTAAGGTTGGCTTTAAGTTTTTGGCTTTTTGCATATATCTCTCATATTTCAGGTATTTTTCTAGTCTTTTTCTCTTCAGTTTTCTTTAAAGCTGTTAGAATGTTATTTATTTTTGGAATATGAGATGCATATATCTGCCATGCTGAAATTTCTTGGACTTAGTTGATATTATTTTTGAAGTCCTTTTACTACTGTTATTCTGCCAAATTTGTGTTATCCTAACAAGAATATTTTTTTGGAATATTTTTCTTTGGAAATTCTTGTTGGATCTTTTGTAGAATCATGTCTGCCGGCAGTCCACCCCGCAGGGTCTGTCAGAGGCTTGTGGAAGATAGGGCTGCAATCCAGGCCAAAATTATGGACCACTCCGTCATTGCTGAGCGGAACGTGCTTCGGGCTGATATCATGGTGCCACCACTAGACAACATACTTGACATCATTCAGTTATACAATTGGGGATATCTCCACAGCTGTGCTTGTGTGGTGTACACCAGATTGGTCAAGCTGTTCTACGCCAACCTGGAGGTGGTGCAGGATGATGATCATGGAGTAGTACTTCAGTCCTCCGTTGCAGGCCATCTCATCACTGTTGATCCTCAGGTCATCAGTCACATCATCCGAGTCCCAGTGCTCGAGATTTCAGCCAGCCCCTACAATGAGGTGGTGCTTCCTCCATCCCTGGATGATCTCAGGGAATTCTTCCGTACCGTTCCCCAAGGTGAGGAGCGCTCTACTGCCATCAGGATTGGTGCCCTGTCATCCTCCCACCGCATGTTGGCCAAGATCGTTCAGCAGAATATTTGGCCGGTTGCCCGGCGCAGTGATCTGATACTGAAACGGGCCCAGTTTGTCTATGCTATCCACCTCCGCTTGCCTTTCTTCCTATGCAAGCACATTTTGGGGGTTATATTAGAAGCCCGTGATGAGAGCATTGCTGGTCTCCCTTTTGGCTGCCTCCTTACTCAGATTATTCTTCAGTCGGGCATCAATGTCAATGGCGAACCGAAGATGAAAATCCAGCAGCCCATCAGCAAGCAGACTTTGGTGAAGTCTAATGCGCAGCTGCGGAGAGATGACTCCGATGATGAGGCGCCTCCACCTGCTGCTATACCAGTCAGCTTTCCAGATATGGCTTCATCCTCACATACTGTACAACCATCTGAGCCAGAGGTCAATTATGCTCAGATTATGGAAGCTCTTGCTGCACTTCAGGGTGGGATGAGCAGCTTGCAGGTGTCTATGTCCTCCATACAGCAGTCTATGAGCTCCATGCAGCTTGCTGTGCACTCCATCGACAGGCGCGTGGAGCAGAACCAGCTGGACCTTCAGGAGTGCCTGAAGTATCATCATCCTAGCAGCAGTGATGATGAGGATGGTGCAGATGGGATTTTACCCATGACTGAGGATGTTTGATTCCCTCTTATGTTTTTGTAGATTTTTTTGTTATTTTGAGACAATTTCTGTTTTGGTTAAAACTTTTTGATATATATTACTCTGTTTCCCGGGTCCTTCTGAGACTGTTAGGGGGAGTAATTATTATGACAGTTAGTTTTTATTACTCTGTTTACCCTTTGTCCCTTTGTGACAAAAAGGGGTACTAATTTTTATTTTTGGACCGGGAATGTATTTCCAAAACCGGTCAAGTGATTTTTGTCCCAGAATGGCCAAAAGGGGAGTTTGTTAGTATTTTGGCCTCATTCTGTGTTTGGACAAAATCACTTATATGTAAGGATGCTGCAAACAGGGATTCCACTGTTCAGAGTGAAGTCCGAAGAATTTCAAAGTTCCCTATCAGCCATCCGGACGATGTGTCATCCCGTCCGGACGCCCATCTGCCTACTGTTCCATCCGTCTGGACGTCGTGTCTTTTCGTTCGGGCGTCAGACAGACAAGCATCATCTGTCTGGATGACGTGTTTCTTCCGTCCGGACACCTACATCGTATCGAGAAGCTTCGGTGCCAGCTTGCTCCGTCCGGACGTTTCAGCAGCACGTCCGGAAGCCTATCAGTTCTCAAACGGTTCACTGATTCTTTCCAAGTTCAAGAAAGGGAAGATCAATCAATCGTTCGAACGATGTGGTATCCCGTCCAGACGTGTATCTCCGTAAGGCAAGAATCACAGTTCAAAATGAACCGTCCGGACATCTGACAGCTGTGGTCCGGACGCTGGTGCATCGTATATGGTAACTGACGATTCGACTTCAACCGTCCGGACGTCTCCCCTTTATGGTCTGGACGCACGCGTATCAGATATGGAAATTGCGTGTTGAAGTTTAGCCGTCCGGACGCTCCTGCCCCTTGGTCCGGACCCGCGTAGCCTGTTATGAAAATTACTTGCTGCGGAAGTGCATCCGTCTGGACGATCGAGCCATCCTGTTCGGACGATGTTCTTATACATGAAAGATTTCTCAGCAAAAATTTCAAAAAATCCTATCGCACAGTTGTCCGTCCGGACGGTCATGGTCCACCGTCCGGACGGCTCACATTCTTATTTTGCCTGACACCCATTCTGACCCCCAGCCTATAAATAGGGGCCTCTGGGCACTTGAGCTGCAAGAATTCGGTGTGAATTCCATTAGAGCTCAGAGTCGTGATATCTCCTCTGAAGCCGTTTTTCAAGTGTGCTGTGCTGTAAACCGAAGTCTATCTTAGAGGTCGGCTCTAAGGTAAGGAGTTCCATTGAAGACCCCTTCAGGTAGGTGAACCTGGTTGGGAAGCGTTCGTGTTGGGTTACACGTCAGAGATCAAGGTACGACCACTGCATCGATACATGTGAGTGTTACTATCTTGTATCTAGCTTTGTCTTCTGAATAGTGGAATTCCTGGGTTTGGCTGCCCCAGAGTGGTTTTTCTCTTAACTGAGTTTCCACTTCGTCAACAAAAATATCTGTGTCATTTACTTTCCGCTGTGCTTTAATTTTTTGTTGACATTTATGCACACACTTTATATTTGAAGTCAAATTTCAATTTTCAGGATCTGTTACTCGTCCGAACGTGAGCTGTCACTTTCGGGGGGACGGGTAATTTAATTCATCCGGACGCGCGTAACTGTTTTGCTCCTTTCTGAGGCAACGCGCGTCCGGATGTTATCAAAACACCGTACGGACAAGGACCCCACAGAGGCTATAAAACCCCCTGCTCGTCATTCTCTCCCCATACCCCACAAATCTGACTTTTGGCTGAGTGTGAGTAAGTGTTTTTTGTGAGCTTTTGGGTGTGTTTTTGCATATTTCTCTCACATTCCATGTATTTTTTCTTGTCTTATTTCTTTCAGTTTATTTTGCAACTGTTAGAATTTTTTTTTGGAATGTTTTTGGGATGCATATATCTGCCATGCTGAAATTCTTTGGACTTAAATTGTGATATTCTTTGTCTTTATTTTTACAAAAGTCCTTTTTATTGCTGTTATTCTGCCAATTTTTGTTACCCTAACAAGAATATTTTTTTGTGGATTATTTTTTGACAAAATTCTTGTTGGTTCTTTTGCAGAATCATGTCAGCTATCATCTCCCTGTGCCGGGTCCGCCAGAGAACAGAGGAAGAGCAGAGTGCATTCCAAGCCAAAATCATGGACCGCAATGTCCTCGCTGAGCGGAACGTAGTCTGTGCTGACATCATGGTGCCTCCAATGGATAGCATTTATGAGACTATCCAGACCAACAATTGGGGGTATCTCTAAACGTGTGCCTGCATCGTCCTCACCAGGCTAGTCAGGCTCTTCTATGCCAACCTTGAGGTGGCTCAGGATGATGAGCGTGGGATGGTACTGCAGTCCACTTTGACGGACACATCATCACTGTAGATCCCCAGAACATCAGTCAGTTCATTGGGGTACCAGTCCTTGATCTGCCTGCCAGTCCTTACAATGAGGTGGTGCTTCCTCCCTCTATGGACGATCTCTGAGAGTTCTTCCATGCAGTTCCACAGGGTGAGGGGCGTCATACTAACATCAGGATTGGTGCACTTGCTCCGGCTCATCGTATGTTGGCCAAAATTGTTCAGCACAATCCCTGGCCAGTTGCCAGGCGTAGTGATCTGATACTGAAGAGGGCCCAGTTTGTTTATGCTGTTCATCTTCGCTTGCCTTTTTGTCTTTGCAAGTACATTCTAGGAGTCATGCTCGAGGCTCGTGATGAGAGCAATACCGGTCTCCCCTTTGGCTGCCTAATCACTCAGATCATCCTTCAGTCGGGTATCAATGTTGATGGAGAGCCTAGGATGAAGATCCAGCAGCCCTTCAGCAAACAGACATTGATGAAGTCGAATGCGCAGTTGCGACGAGATGATTCTGATGATGACATGCCTGCTGCTATGCATGTTGCTTTTCCAGACGTGGCTTCATCCTCTCATACCATCCCGCCATCTATGCCAGAGGCAAATTATTCTCAGATCATGGAGGCCTTAGCCGCCATTCAGGGAGGAATGTCCACCATGCAGCAGTCCATCTCCTCCTTGCAGCTAGAGGTGCGGTCTATCAACAAGCGGGTGGAGCAGACCCATTTGGACCTTCTGGAGTGCCTTCGAGTCCATCACCCTGGCAGCAGTGATGATGAGGATGATGCAGCTTGGACTGTACACATGCTAGAGGATTTTTGAGTTTCCCTCTGTTTTATTGGCTCTTTTTGTGTTATTTTGAGACTTTTTGTTATTTTTTGTTATTTTGTTAAACACTTAAACTTATATTACTCTGTTTCCTAGGTCCTTCTAAGACCGTTAGGGGGAGTAATTTCTATTACAGTTGGTTTTTATTACTCTGTTTTACCCTTTGTCCCTTTGTGACAAAAATGGGGAGTAATTTTATTTTTGGACCGGGAATGTATTTCCAAACCGGTCAAGTGATTTTTGTCCCAGAATGGCCAAAGGGGGAGTTTGTTAGTATTTTAGCCTCATTATGTGTTTGGACAAAATCTTATGTGTAAAGATGCTATAAACATGGATTCCACTTGTCAGAGCATTTTCAGAAGACTCTGCACTGCGAAAAAGATAGAAGATTTCAGACTCCCTGTCAGCCCGTCCGGACGTCCATCTGTCCACTGTTCCATCAGTTCGGACGACGTGTTCATCCCGACCAGACGCCAGACAGACCAGCATCATCCGTCCAGACGACGTATCTTTCCGTCCGGACCCTCCACTGTATCGAGAAGCTTCTGTTCCAGCTTGCATCCATCCGGACCTCTCAGCAGCTCGTCCGGACGTCCATCAGTGATCGATCAGCTTCAGATTCTTTCCAAGTTCAAGATATGGGAAGATTGATACACCGTCCGGACGATGTGGTTTCCCGTCCAGACGCGCTCATAAATAAGGCGAGAATCGCAATTCGAATATCACCGTCCGGACGTCAGTCAGCCTTAGTCCGGATTCGTGTGCAACTAATATGGAAATTGCCGATTCAACTTCAACCATCTGGACGTCTGCCTTTCTTGGTCCGGACGCACGCATAACAGATATGGAAATTGCGTGTTGAAAAATTGCAGTCCGGACGTTCATCCCCCTAGGTCCAGACGCGCGAAGCCTTATATGGAAATTACTTGCAGCAGACGTGCGACCGTCCGGACGTCAGTGTCTCACCGTCCGGATGCGGATCTTAAACAAGAAAGATTTTCAGCGAAATTTTTGGAAAATCCTGTCGTACAGTTGTCCGTTCAGACGGCTCAGGTTCACTGTCCGGACGGCGTCCGTACATATTACAACAATCGCCCATTTTGAACCTTAGCCTATAAATAGAGGCTCCTGGGCATTGAGAACTGCAAGAATTCGGTATTGAATTCCACAAGAGCTCAGAGAAGTTCAAGATCCCTCTGAAGCCGTTACAAGTGTGCTGTGCTACATCTGAAGTCTATCTTAGGGGTTGGCCCGAAGGTAAAGGATTCCATTGAAGACCCCTTCAGGTAGGAGACCTGGTTGGGAAGCGTTCGTGTTGGGTTACACGTCAGAGAGCAAGGTATGACCACTGCATCAGGTTAATGTGAGTGTTACTATCTTGTATCTATCTTTGTCTTCTGAATAGTGGAATTCCTGGGTTTGGCTACCCCGGAGTGGATTTTCTCTTGATTGAGTTTCCACTTCGTCAACAAAAATCTGTGTCTTTTATTTTCCGCTGTGCTTAATTTTTGTTGACACTTGTGCACACACTTTACTTTTAGAAGTCAATTTCGATTTTCAAAAGTGTTGAAGAGAATAGTTGAAAATGAAAATGTCATGGGATTTATAGTTTAATCCAATTAGGTCCATAACCTACTAAATTAATTAAGTTATATAACCTAAACTACTTGAATAGTTAGAAACTAGTAAGAGGAAAGTATTAAATGGGGTGGTTAAAATGAGAATGTCGTTGAATCGTAAATAGCTTAAAATAACTTTAACATAACAAATATAAGTTAGTAATAATAATAGTAGGTGAACAAAATAGTAAATATATTTAGGGTTAATAAACATGATAAAGGTGAATCGAGAAACAATGATTAACCTAATAATAGTGTAAGGTATCTTAACTAAAATTAGACAAGGGTCACGCAACGTGTGAGCTCGTAGGTAGTCTAAGTGTCATAGAATGAGTTCCATAGCATAGTTTAATGTTATAAGTGTTTGCAGGATAGTGTCCGAATTGTATACTTTAATTGATTCTCCAATGTAGAGTCCAATGGAGCCAAGGTGAGTATTCTACTCACTGAGAAACTATTATTTTCATGTATTATGGATTTGTAAAATATATATTGTTTTATAAATCCGAACCGACCGTATGTTGAAATATATGTTTTGGATGATTTGAGTAGTTCGATTATGTTCAACTATATCTATGATGTTTATGAAATGATGCATGAATGAATGATGTTGATTTGATTTTGAGTGTTTGAATGGTTACTGCGGTTGGGATTTAAATTATGTAAAGTAGAATGATAACAATGCATGTTGATTGATTTATTGTTTTGAAGAAAGCATGATTTGCAAAGAGTACATTATAGAGTTTGAATTGTAAAGCATAAAGCCTCATAATAACGAAAGAGAGAGTAAGCCTCATAATAATGAAAGATAGGGTAAGCCTCATAATAATGAAGAGAGGGTAAGCCTCATAAAGAATAATAAGACTATCATGAGCATGCATAGCATAGTTTACATGTGTGTGTTGTTTTTATGATATGTATATTTCTATTTGCATGATGTAAAGGCATTGAGCTTTAATATACTTAGATTAATACGCTACTGGATTTGAGTAATGTTAGTGTCTTGCAGTAGGTAGGTGGAATGTCATTTGTTCTTCAGTAAAGATGTGCTTGCATATTAGAGTTTCACTTTAGTGCTTGCATGATCAGCTGTTGTTCAAAGGCACGAAGCTGTAATGCACTCGACACGAAGTTACTCACATTTGGCAACGCTGTATCTTTGTATTGCTGAGTAAGATGCCATTGATTTGTGCTTGATGTACTTAGATTACTACGCTACTGGATTTGGGTAATGTAAGTGTCTTGCAGTAGGTAGATGGAATGTCATTTGTTCATCAGTAAAGATGTGCTTGCATATTAGAGTTCCACTCTAGTGCTCGCATGATTAGCTGTTGTTCAAAGGCATGAAGCTATAATGCACTCGACACGAAGTTACTCATATTTGGCAACGTTGTGTCTTTGTACATTTGAGCCACCAAATACAAAAGTATTATAGTAGGTGGGAATGTATGTAGCTGCTTCCAAGGTGGGATGACTGGAACTTCTATATATGTTCACAGCTACATAGTATGCTTTAAATGTTTTCTATTAGTCGGTGTTTGCTATATCAGCTATGGGGGTTTTCAAACAAAAGTTTATAAATTGGTAGCTGTTATAGTGAACGTAAGACTAAAAAGGAAAAGTTGGTTCTTTGTGAAAACTCAGTGAATAGTATACCTCTGAGGTCTTAGTGTATTTATTTATGCTAAGACGGTGAGCTCATAATTCCACCTATACGGATGTGGCAAACCCCCACAGCCGTATAAATGATGTTCTTTTGGCTACATGTATTCTGATTGTAGTTGATGGCGTTGTAGACGTATACTTGGGGTATTATGACTGAAGTTCGCTGCGACGGTCGTAATTGCTAGACCATGGGTGTCCGTTGTTTATAGGTTTGGTTTATGGTTAGTGACGCTTATGTCACTTGTTCTTGTAAAACCATTTTTGTTATGTATTTATATTGAGGAAAGACTTAAACAAATAGATGTTAAGTGGCTCTTGTTGTTAATTTGTGATAGATGTATAAGTTGTGATTTTCGCTATTAGGTTTATGTTTTCCGCTGCATAGTAGATATATGTTATACTATAATTTACCAGGTACATATTATGGGCCATGTGCCATACGTTGGCTTTGCGACATATCGTTGTGCCACTGTGAAGATCCATTTGTATTTTAAGAGATTAATGTTTATGACATGTTTTGTATAAAAAAGAAAAGTGTCGTCATAACCCAGTTAACCCTAGGAATCCTCTCAAGGCCTTGATGGTTCGAGGAATTGGCCAGTTGAGCATGACCTCAATTTTTGATGGATCAAATGACCAAGGTATTCTACCTCTTGGCACCCAAATTGACACTTATATAGCTTAGCATACAACTGGTGTAACTAGAGTAGTTCTAGGACAACCTTCAAGTGTTTTAAATGGTTTTGGATGTTCTTACTGTAGATCAGGATGTCATAAAAAAAATACTAGGACACACTTCCTTAGGTATGGCCTAAAAACATCATTCATGAGGCCTTGAAAGGTTGAGGGTGCATTAGTCAGGCCAAAGGGCGAATTCACAGTGCCCCTCATGGGTCCTAAATGCAGTTTTTGGGATGTCTTCCAGCTCTATCCTAATTTGATGATAGCCAGACCTAAGGTTGAGCTTAGAAAATGTTACAGACCCATGTAGTTCATCTAGGAGTTCATCAATGTTGAGTATGGGGTACTTATCTTTGATGGTGTTTTTGTTGAGGGCACGGTAATCCACACACATCCTCTAGCTTCCATCGGCCTTCCTCACTAGCAAGGCTAGAGAAGAATAAGGATTCTGGCTAGGCCTTATAATTCTAGTAGATAGCATTTCCCTTGAAAAATTGAATTGACTTCTAAAAACAAAGTGTGTGCATAAGTGTCAACAAAAATCAAAGCACAACAGAAAGTAAATTGACACACAGATATTTGTTGACGAAGTGGAAACTCAGTTAAGAGAAAAACCACTCCGGGGCAGCCAAACCCAGGAATTCCACTATTCAGAAGACATAGCTAGATACAAGACAGTAACACTCACATGTACCGATGCAGTGGTCGTACATTGGTCTCTGACGTGTAACCTAACACGAATGCTTCCCAACCAGGTTCACCTACCTGAATGGGTCTTCAATGGAACTCCTTACCTTAGAGCCGACCTCTAAGATAGACTTCGGTTTACAGCACAGCACACTTGTAAAATGGCTTTAGAGGGATTGATAACTTCTCTGAGCTCTAATGGAATTCACACCGAATTCTTACGGTTCTCAGTGCCCAGGGGACTCTATTTATAGGTTGGGGGCTCAAATGAGCATTAGGCAAAATATACCTAGGCACCGTCCGGACGGTGGACATGGGCCGTCCGGACGGACAACTGTACGAACAGATTTTCTGAAATTTCCGCGGAGAAATCTTTCCTGTTTAAGGACATCGTCCGGACGGTCGCACGTCCGCTGCAAGTAATTTCCTTATAAGGCTCTAGAGCGTCCGAACCATGGGGGATGAGCGCCCGGACGGCTATTCTTCAACACTCAATTTCCATATCGGTAATGGGCGTGTCCGAACCATGATAGGAAGTCGTCCGGACAATTGAAGTCGAATCGGCAATTTCCTTCTTTGATGCATGCGCGTCTGGACCACAGCTGTCAGATTTCCGGACGGTCATATTTGAATTGTGATTCTTGCCTTACGGAGACACGCGTCCGGACGGGATACCAAATCGTCTGGACGGTTGATTGATCTTCCCTTTCTTGGAACTTGGAAAGAAATCAGAAACTGATTGAGTACTGGGAGGCGTTCGGACATGCTGCTGAAACATTCGGACGGATGCAAGCTGGTACAGAAACTTCTCGATATAGTATGGGGTCTAGACGTAATGAACACTTCGTCCGGACGGATGATGCTCGTTTGTCTAGCGTCGGGACGGGATGACACGTCGTCCGGACGGATGGAGCAGTGGACAGATGGGCGTCTGGATGGGATGGCTCGATCGTCTAGACGGCTGACAGGGAACTTGAATTCTTCTGACTTGCAGACTTTGAATAGTGGAATCCCTGTTTACAACATCTTTACACTTAAGTGAGTTTGTCCAAACACAGAATGAGGCCAAAATACTAACAAACTCCCCCTTTGGCCATTCTGGGACAAAAATCACTTGACTGGTTTGGAAATACATTCCCGGTCCAAAAATAAAAATTACTCCCCCTTTTTGTCTCAAATGGACAAAGGGTAAAACAGAGTAATAAAAACTGTCATAAAAATTACTCCCCCTAACGGTCTCAGAAGGACCCGGGAAACAGAGTAATATATATCCAAAACGTTTTAATAAAGCAGAAATTGTCTCAAAATAACAAAAGACAATAATAAAAAACTACAAACATAAGAGGGAATCAAACATCCTCAGGCATGGGTAAAATCCCATCTGCAACATCCTCATCATCACTACTACTAGGATGATGATACTTCAGGCACTCCTGAAGGTCCAGCTGGTTCTGCTCTACGTGCCTGTCGATGGAGTGCACCGCTAACTGCATGGAACTCATAGACTGCTGTATGGAGGACATAGACACCTGCAAGCTGCTCATCCCTCCCTGAAGTGCATCAAGAGCCTCCATAATCTGAGCATAATTGACCTCTGGCTCAGAAGGCGGCACAGTATGTGAGGATGAAGCCATATCTGGAAAGCCGACGGCATAGCAACAGGTGGAGGCACCTCATCATCAGAGTCATCTCTCCGCAGCTGCGCATTAGACTTCATCAATGTCTGCTTGCTAATGGGCTGCTGGATTTTCATCTTCGGTTCACCATTGACATTGATGCCAGACTGAAGAATAATCTGAGTGAGGAGGCAACCAAATGGAAGACCAGCAGTGCTCTCATCACGGGCCTTTAATATAACCCCCAAAATGTGCTTGCACAGGCAGAAAGGCAAGCGGAGGTGGATTGCATAGACAAACTGGGCCCGTTTCAGAATAAGATCACTGCGCCGGGCAATAGGCCAGATGTTCTGCTGAACGATCTTGGCCAGCATGCATGGGTGGATGACAGGGCACCAATCTGGATTGCAGTAGAGCGCTCCTCACCATGGGGAACGTCACAAAAGAATTCCCTGAGATCATCCAGGGATGGAGGAAGCACCACCTCATTGTACGGGCTAGCCGAGATCTCGAGCACTAGGACTCAGATGATGTGGCTGATGACCTGAGGATCAACAGTGATGAGATGGCCTGCAACCGAGGACTGAAGTACCACTCCACGATCATCATTTTGAACCACCTCCAGATTGGCGTAGAACAGCTTGAGTAATCTGGTGTATACCTGACAAGCACAGCTGTGGAGATATCCCCAGTTGTATGTCTGGATGATGTCAAGAATGTTGTCCAGCGGTGGCACCATGAAATCAGCCCGAAGGACGTTCCGCTCAGCAATGACGGAGCGGTCCATAATTTTGGCCTGAATTGCAGCCCTATCTTCCACAAGCCTCTGACGAACCCTACGTGGTGGACTGCCGGCAGACATGATTCTGTAAAAGATCCAACAAGAATTGTCCAAAGAAAAAAATAATCCAAAAATATTCTTGTTAGGATAACAAAAATTTGGCAGAATAACAGCAGTAAAAAGGACTTTAAAAAAATGCAAAATAATATCACAACTAAGTCCAAGAAATTTTAACATGGCAAATATATGCATCTCATATTAAAAATAACATCCTAACAGTTAAAAAAAAAACTGAAAAGAAAAAGGCTAGAAAAATACCTGAAATATGAGAGGAATGCAAAAAGCCAAAAACTCACAAAAACAAAAAACTCACAAGCAGCCAAAAGGTCAGATTTTGTGGGGTATGAGGAAATGCGGCGAGCAGGGGTTTTTATAGCCTCCGTGGGGTCCCCGTCCGGACGGTGGTTTGATGACGTCCGGACGCTCGCTGCCCCGGAAAGGAGCAAACTGGTCGCGCGCGTCCGGACGATATAAAGAGACCGTTCGGACGATGATGACAGCGCATTCCTTCATCATTCCTCCCGAGGGATATCAATTCTTAAAGAAGAAAGGGTGGAAGGGATTGGTTGGACATCCACATGATCGGGGAAGGCTCTGTAAATTTTCTTTTACCTTTTTGTATAGTTGATTTCTTTCATTTTTATTTCTTTTCATTTTACTTTTATTTCTAACAGCAATTAACCTTTTGATGTTTGTTTCTATAAGAAATGTTGCTGTTAGTTTTTTGTTGACAGGTGTTTAAGTTTGGGGGACGCCTTGACCTTTCACACCTTGATGTTTCCTTACTTCTGGTAATGTATTTCTACACTACACATTGCGGACAATGTGTAATTCAAGTTTGGGGGTATGGAAAAACACTCTGCCCAGTTGTTTGTTTGTTTATTTTTTTTCTGTTTGTTTAGTTGTTTCTAGTTGTCTTTTTGTTCCTAAAAAAAAAACAAAAAAAAAAACAAAAAAAAAAAATTGTTGTCAAGTTTGAGTTAAACTGTAACTGTAGTTTGCATTTCATCGGCTTGCTTAAGTTTTTGAACACATCATGTCTTTAGGAATCTGAGTCTTTTGACTTATTTTTGGGCTAGTAAGATTTCACTTGAGTTGAACTATCACGAGCACGTTAGCATGTAATTTGTGGGGTATGAATTTTTGGTTAATTGTGTATTTTGAGAATTGTTGGAAGACCTATTGATAAATAACCTTGGTTTGCAAGATATTTATAAAAATAAAAAAAAAGAAAAAAAAAGGGATCATTTTGAGTTTTTCACTGAGTAACCGGGCCTCTTGCCTCACTAAGCATTGAGTGTTCGCGTCAAAAGGTGAGAATTTCAATTTGGTTAATTGTATGGCTAGTTTGGCTTCGTAGCCTTTTTGACTTGAGTAATTAAGCCCTTAGGGATGTTTCTACATCTAGTGCCCTAAGACCATTTGGTTTGGGAGCCACTGGCCCAACACTCGTTACATGGGTAAATTAGAAAGCTTAAGGGTAAATTACACAGCCTACACATAAAAAAAAAAAATGATAACTAAAATAAAATAAAATTATTTGCATATATTGCCTTGGTTGTTTCATTTGATAGGGATTCCAACGATTTTTGAGGTACTTATCTTGAGATTAAAATGAAACCTTATGATTGCATGTTAATTTCACTCTACACTTTTGAGAAAATGTGAGGTCTTAATTATCTATTTATGAGTGATTTGATGTTGGATTCCCTTTGATGTTGATGATGGATTTATTTTTTTTAAGCATGCTAATGGCGTATGAACCATGTTTGTGTAAAAAATTCTTTCTTATTGACAACACAATGTTTCAATGTTTGTGGGTATCATTTCTGGCAAACCTTCAAGAGACTTCACTCGTCCACTAGGGAGTCCTAGGGGTTTAAAAAGCTTGTTGCATATGCTAAATGCAATCGTTTCTCCCACGAAAGAGGACTTATGTTTCATGCTTTGATTTTGTTTTTCATTTTGTTTTGCTAAGGGACTAGCAAAATGTAAGTTTGGGGGTATTTGATGAGTGCCAAAAAGTGTATATTTGGACCTCTTAATTTACATTAGTTAAACCTTTAGATTTGTTATTTTCTGATACTTTGGTAGCACCTGCAAGGGACAGCAGCTGCTGGACAGCTACCTGCAGCATCTTCTGCACTTGGACACCAAGCCTGGCAGCAGCTGCTGGACAGCACTACAGCCAAGCCAGACCAGCAGCAGCCCAAAGACCAAGGCAGCAACCGATCCTTTCCTCCTCTCCATTCCTGGCAGCACACGTGAAGTCCCATCCAAGCTGTGTTGGCAGCAATGTTTTGGAGCACAAAAACACCAACACTTCACTAGTTTTAGTCTATAAATAGAAGGAGAGGAGAGAAGAGAAAAGGGGGAGAGAAAAAAAGAGAGAGAAAAATGGAGGATGAAGAGAAGTGTGAGAGCAGGGGCGTAGCCTCTGCTTCTCTCCTTCTTGGACTATATTTTCCTGCCCCATACCTCTTTTCCTTTGTAAGTGTTTAATTTTTATGCTTTTAATTTAAGGTTTTAAGTTTTATTTTTATCATCATGTGTAGTTAAAAGTTCGTTTAGGGTTGAGGATGAAACCTCACCATCGAAGAGAAACTGAGTTTCATGCTTGTTTATGCTATTTGAGTTTATGAGTTTTGATTTCTCATTGTTCTACTTCAATTTTTGAGATGATTTTTTGATATCTCTTGTGATTTCCGGATACAAGTGATGATGTGAAATAGTTTCATTAAATTGATGGCTTGGTTTTTCATCTATCAAAACATTGGATATTCATTGTGTTTCGTTCTACTGATACATTTGATGATTTGGTTTAAACCTGATATCTTTTGTGATTTGTGCAATGAACGGATTCATTGAATGATTTAAATGATTTTTGAAGCAATGTAGAGCATACCTAAGATTTGTATGTGAGAACCTCAAAATATGTGTGATGAGCATGAGATTAGGTTGTTGTGATTTGGTGAGTGTGGATTCCAAAACCCTAAACCCCTTTATTTTCATTATTTTTGTTTATGTTTCATTTTATCAAAAACCCCTAAATTTGGAACTAGGTTAAAATAGAATTAGTTTAAATAGAAATTAATTTTTGCAACACAATTCCCTGTGGGATCGACCTCGCACTTGCATAACGCTATATTGCAAAACGATTCGTGCACTTGCTAGTATATTATAATTTACACATCAAGTTTTTGGCGCCGTTGCCGGGGAATTGTTTTGTTTGTGGAAATTGATTTTTGTTTGAATTGATTTTATTTTTCTACTAGTTTAGGTAGATTTTTGTTTCTTGTAATTGTTGTTTTGTTTCTATTTTACGTTCTGATATTAAAAAAAAAAAAAAACAGAAAATAGTTTGTGTTCCTGGTTCTGTTTCTGCTGTTTCTGCACTTTCTGAGTGCCCCGCAAAGTCGATCGATCGAGTCTCAATTCGATCGATTGATGATCGATTGATCGAGAAAACATCCGCCCTACATAAAGTTGATCGATCTAGAAGTAATTCGATCGATCGAACTTAACTTCGATCGTGCGAATTTTCTAAGCAGCAGAAAACCCAAAAAAAAAAAAAAAAAAAAAATCAGCTTGTTTTTAGTTCATTTTTGTTAATATTTTGTTTCTGTTTTACCTTATTTTATTGTTTGTTTTTGTTTGTTAGTTTATTTTTAATTCTTCAAAAAAAAAAAATACACTTGGTTCATTTCTTTTGTGGGATATTTGCATGCTATTGGGTGCAAGTGAAGCATGGATTCTTATTTTGATAATTATTGTGATTTTTCTGCACATCATGCTTCGCCTAGTGGTGGGACACCCGATCCAACCAACTACCCTTACAATTTCAACCCACATGAACCATGTTCATATTGCTCTGATCCTTATCATAGTGCTAGTAGTTGTCCCTCCTGGGAACAATTCTGCAATCTGTCTTATGAGCAAATGAACACTAATCTCTTTAGTCCGGGATTTGATTCAAATTCCAATTTTTACAACCCAGACTAGAGCGACCATCCTGATTTCTCGTGGCAAGCTCAAGCCATGGGAAATTGTGCTCCCCAATTTCAGGAACTGCACCATCCTGATTATCCGCAGTTCGATAACCAATCTTCCCATCCTTCATCCTACAATTATCCAGCTTCTTCTTCACATTCCACTTTGGAAGACACTCTCAAGGTCTTCATAGAGCTCACAAGACGGGCTATTAGTGATATGAAGAATGCTACTATGGAAAACACTCAAGCGATTGCTAGGATAGAAGGACAGATGGAATATCTGGTTGCTGAAGTCACCAGAATAGAGGAAGAAGAGCTTCAAATTCAGCTGATGGCTCAAGGGCACTACATGATTGATGAGGATGATGCTAGCCATTCTGATCATGAGCATGTCCCTGCCATCACCATATTGGAGAGTGAAGAAACTGTGGATAGCATCAGAGGGGAAAGAAGAGAGGAGCACTTTGAGCACACAGCGCCCCCGTTAAATCCAAATTCGTCCAACGACAAGGAAATGAGTACTGAAGCTCATTCCTTCATCATTCCTCCCGAGGGATATCAATTCTTAAAGAAGAAAGGGTGGAAGAGATTGGTTGGACATCCACATGATCGGGGAAGGCTCTGTAAATTTTCTTTTACCTTTTTGTATAGTTGATTTCTTTCATTTTTATTTCTTTTCATTTTACTTTTATTTCTAACAGCAATTAACCTTTTGATGTTTGTTTCTATGAGAAATGTTGCTGTTAGTTTTTTGTTGACAGGTGTTTTGGTGTTTAAGTTTGGGGCACACCTTGACCTTTCACACCTCGATATTTCCTTACTTCTGGTAATGTATTTCTACACTACACATTGCGGACAATGTGTAATTCAAGTTTAGGGGTATGGAAAAACACTCTGCCCAGTTGTTTGTTTGTTTATTTTTTTCTGTTTGTTTAGTTATTTTTAGTTGTCTTTTTGTTCCTAAAAAAAACAAAAAAAAAAAAAATTGTTGTCAAGTTTGAGTTAAACTGTAACTGTAGTTTGCATTTCATCGGCTTGCTTAAGTTTTTGAACACATCATGTCTTTAGGAATCTGAGTCTTTTGACTTATTTTTGGGCTAGTAAGATTTCACTTGAGTTGAACTATCACGAGCACGTTAGCATGTAATTTGTGGGGTATGAATTTTTGGTTAATTGTGTATTTTGAGAATTGTTGGAAGACCTATTGATAAATAACCTTGGTTTGCAAGATATTTATAAAAATAAAAAAAAAGGATCATTTTGAGTTTTTCACTGAGTAACCGGGCCTCTTGCCTCACTAAGCATTGAGTGTTCGCGTCAAAAGGTGAGAATTTCAATTTGGTTAATTGTATGGCTAGTTTGGCTTCGTAGCCTTTTTGACTTGAGTAATTAAGCCCTTAGGGATGTTTCACATCTAGTGCCGTAAGACCATTTGGTTTGGGAGCCATTGGCCCAACACTCGTTACATGGGTCAATTAGAAAGCTTAAGGGAGCCGAGCATTGCACAGCCTACACATAAAAAAAAAAAAAAAAAAAATTGATAACTAAAATAAAATAAAATAATTGCATATCTTGCCTTGGTTGTTTCATTTGATAGGGATTCCAACGATTTTTGAGGTACTTATCTTGAGATTAAAATGAAACCTTATGATTGCATGTTAATTTCACTCTACACTTTTGAGAAAATGTGAGGTCTTAATTATCCATTTATGAGTGATTTGATGTTGGATTCCCTTTGATGTTGATGATGGGTTTATTTTTTTTTAAGCATGCTAATGGCGTATGAACCATAGTTTGTGTAAAAAATTCTTTTTTATTGACAATACAATGTTTTAATGTTTGTGGGTATCATTTCTGGCAAACCCTCACGAGACTTCACTCATCCACTAGGAAGTCCTAGGGGTTTAAAATGCTTGTTGCATATGCTAAATGCAATCGTTTCTCCTACGAAAGAGGACTTATGTTTCATGCTTTGATTTTGTTTTTCATTTTGTTTTGCTAAGGGACTAGCAAAATGTAAGTTTGGGGGTATTTGATGAGTGCCAAAAAGTGTATATTTGGACCTCTTAATTTACATTAGTTAAACCTTTAGCTTTGTTATTTTCTGATGCTTTGGTTAGTTTTAGTGTTTTTTATGTTTTGTAGGACAATACGAGAGAAATGATATAATTCAAGCAAAATACAAGAAAATTCGGATGCAGTAGACTACTAGATTTAGACCTTTTGTGATAGGACCAAACGATATCCGTTTTGAGAGTTGCTTAGGTCTAAATTGAAGTTCAAGATGTCAGCTTTCCAACCCAACAAGTTTCAGCCTATTTGGAGATACATACAAAAGGATATGGCTGTTTTAATTTTAGTCATTGGATCATCCTGAAAATCCAGAAGTTTGTCCATCTCTCTTATTTTTGTTGTCCCATTCCTTCTCTCCCCAAGCTGGGCAGCAGCTCTTCCCAAAAACCTACACAGCAGCATTTCTCTTCTCCCCAAGCAGCAGCACATGTCATTTTCAAGGGCTGGACAGCAGGACCTTCACTTTCTCCACGCCTGGACAACACTTGGACAGCAACCTGCAGCTTCTCCAAGCACACTCCACGCCTGGACAGCACTTGGACAGCACCTTCTGCACTTGGGCAGCATGCCTGGCAGCACCTGCAAGGGACAACAGCTGGACAGCAACCTGCAGCATCTTCTGCACTTGGACAGCATGCCTGGCAGCACCTGCAAGGGACAGCAGCTGCTGGACAGCTACCTGCAGCATCTTCTGAACTTGGACACCACGCCTGGCAGTAGCTGCTGGACAGCACTACAGCCAAGCCAGACCAGCAGCAGCCCAAAGACCAAGGCAGCAACCAATCCTTTCCTCCTCTCCATTCCTGACAGCACACGTGAAGTCCCATCAAAGCTGTGCTGGCAGCAATGTTTTGGAGCACAAAAACACCAACACTTCACTAGTTTTAGTCTATAAATAGAAGGAAAGGAGAGAAGAGAAAAGGGGGAGAGAAAAAAAGAAGAGAGAAAAACGGAGGATGAAGAGAAGTGTGAGAGCAGGGGCGTAGCCTCTGCTTCTCTCCTTCTTGGACTATATTTTCCTGCCCCATACCTCTTTTCCTTTGTAAGTGTTTAATTTTTATGCTTTTAATTTAAGGTTTTAAGTTTTATTTTTATCATCATGTGTAGTTAAAAGTTCGTTTAGGGTTGAGGATGAAACCTCACCATCGAAGAGAAACTGAGTTTCATGCTTGTTTATGCTATTTGAGTTTATGAGTTTTGATTTCTCATTGTTTTACTTCAATTTTTGAGATGATTTTTTGATATCTCTTGTGATTTCCGGATACAAGTGATGATGTGAAATAGTTTCATTAAATTGATGGCTTGGTTTTTCATCTATCAAAACATTGGATATTCATTGTGTTTCGTTCTACTGATACATTTGATGATTTGGTTTAAACCTAATATCTTTTGTGATTTGTGCAATGAATGGATTCATTGAATGATTTAAATGATTTTTGAAGCAATGTAGAGCATACCTAAGATTTGTATGTGAGAACCTCAAAATATGTGTGATGAGCATGAGATTAGGTTGTTGTGATTTGGTGAGTGTGGATTCCAAAACCCTAAACCCCTTTATTTTCATTATTTTTGTTTATGTTTCATTTTATCAAAAACCCCTAAATTTGGAACTAGGTTAAAATAGAATTAGTTTAAATAGAAATTAATTTTCGCAACACAATTCCCTGTGGGATCGACCTCGCACTTGCATAACGCTATATTGCAAAACGATTCGTGCACTTGCGAGTATATTATAATTTACACATCACGTGTGTGTGTGGAGACTAAACCGACAAGGTTTGAAAAATCATGACAAGAGCATCTGGATTTCCTAAAGAAGAGAGAGAATCCGTGATAGATTGGCCAAAAGTCAAACCTTACTTTTACTAGGGCCTAGACATCCTCATCTGATACACTCCCCCTGAGATACAGCACCGAATTGTTTTACTTGTACCATAATGGACAAGATAAAAATTTTACTTGCTCATAGAGGGCAAGGTATATTACAAATTCAGTACAGAAGCAGTGAATAGACAATTTTTAAAGCACAAAATTCATACGAATAACTGCTCAATTCTTATGGTGCTGCAAGTTAGAGGAAATGCCAAAATTTATAGATGCTAGGTTCAACTAGCCTGTGGTCAATTTGACCATCTTATCACAAACCTCTTCTCTTATTCAGAATTTCTAGAAGCAAATAGTCAGAGAAGGAATGATGTACCTTTAGGGAGTCTCGGATAGTGCACTTGTTCATCGCATGAGGAAAGGAGCTATCCTACTTTTACACAACCAGGAAAACTAACTTGGCCAAAATAATCATATACTCTCAAATGTATCTAAGCAAAGTAAATTAGTGCTCACAAAATTGAGATATCAGGTAAAGATACATACAATATCTAATAAGCCAAGAAGAAAAAAAATCCTGCAGATTCTCCCCAAAATACCCTTTTTTTTTTTCTTTTTATAAAAAAATGCAATATGGAAATGACATCACATGCGAAGGTAAGATCACACCTGTAACTGCACAAAGATGCCAGTACAGAAAAACAGTCGCTCGACCTGCTTTTTCTGTCTTCCCCAATAGATACCTGCAAAGTTCTCTCAAGAGAAACAGGGGGCACAACAAGCTAGTTCCTAGATTGCATAACGAGCACATATATCATAAAAAGTGCAAGCAATCAAACCTGATGCCTTAGGATTAGAAACCAAATCCTAGGCATGAACACCCGATCCTGCTAGGTGCGTTGGTTCCCCTTCCTGGAGTAACTGCCCTTCTCAGCCCAAGTCTGCCTACCAGTGGGTGGTTGCTGACAAGATTGCATCATTAACTCCATCATGTTTTGCATCCAGACAGGAGGCTCACTGGAGTATTGCTCTTGGGGCCTTCTCAAATGCTTGGGTTTGTTCTTGTAAGTGCCTCTGTAATTAGCTGGTACAAACCGCTTCTGAGGCCGCTGATGCTGAGAAGCATGAGACCAAGGGGCTTGATACTGATGCCTTGATGCTTGTCCCCATGGTACTTGATGGGATCCCTGATGCCAAGGAGTCCGATGTTGAGCCGTAGGTCTAGCGCCATAATGAGCTTGTCTTGGCACTTCTATCTTGGCTTTGGCCTTTTGAGCTTTCAAGAGGGAGCACTGAGGCTGAACATGCCCACTGAGACCACAGTGATGGCAAATAGGAGGCTTCTGATGGAATGAGGCTGCTGAGTGCCTGGAACATCATCATTGACCTTTTCCTTCTGTTTATCTTCAACAGCGGGAGGAAGCTCTGGGATTGTAGGTTTCACAAATACAGTCTTTGAGGAAGAAGGAATATCAGAAGAGGAAGCTACATACCTGAGACCAGTCTTGTCATTTGGGCTCTTCTGGATGGACAGCATACGAGTCAACTTCTCATCAGTGACTCTCTCTAGCTGGAGCTGTGTCTCTAGTAGCTTTTCCTCGAGCTCTTGTACTTTGTGCAGCAGTGAACTCTTCTCGGTCTACAGATTGTTCAGATCATTCAGGTGCTGCTTTCGGCCTTCCCTCAGCTTCTCAAACTCTTTGTAGAGTGTCTTGTAGGCCTCCTTGAGCTCTACCTCATTATCACTATGCTCCGAGTAATATGAGTCTTCTTCTTCAACATATGGGGCTACAAAGGCCAGGAATTTTTTAGACTCTGGAGCATCTTCTTCTGACTCATCATTGAGAGTCACATTGTATGCCTTCCCCTTGCCCTTCTTAAGATTCCCGCAGTCGGCCCGGATATGCCCATAGCTTGAGCATTCAAAACATCGGGGTCCTCTTGGATTTTTCTTCTCTTCTTCCTCTGGTTCAGCTTCTCTGAGAGGTTTCTTTGATTTTTCAGAAAACTTCTTCTTGAACCGATCATCTTTCATCAGTCTTCTGAAATTTTTGGCTAACATAGCCACAGCCTTTCCTTCATCCTCAGAGTCTTCTTCATAGGAGGCTTCTACCTTTTTCTTGGAAGCCTTTAGAGCAATGGTCTTTAATTTCTTGACCAGGGGCAGAGACAGCTCATATGTTTGAAGAGATCCCACCAGCTCTTCAATCTTCATCTCTTCAAGATCCTTGCTTTCCTCAATAGTCGTTACCTTGATCCTGAAACGTTCGGGCAAAGATCTAAGAATTTTTCGGATGAGTTTTACATCCGAGATAGGTTTCCCAAGACTCACCATGGAGTTCCTTAGGTCACTTATTTTGGAGTGAAACTCTCCAAATGTCTCTTCCTCTAACATCTTAATTTCTTCAAATTTTGAATTCAACATTTGAAGTTTGGCAGATTTTACAAGTTTTGTGCCTTCATATGTTGTTTCCAAAATTTGCCATACTGCTTTGGCTGATTCGCAATTTGAAATTTTAACGAATTCAGATGGAGAAAGTGCTTGGCATAGAGCATGGAGGGCTTTATCATTTGAAAGACGAGCATTCTTTTGAGGGACTAGTTCAGGTGTTGCATCCTCTGGTTTAGTCCGACCAGTTTCAACAATACCCCAACAGTCAATAGATTTCTAAAAGAAATGCATAGGTGCCTTCCAATAGCCATAGTTCGTACCATCAAAGGCAGGAACATAATTAAGAGTTTGAGACATCAAAATAAGGAAGTCAAATAAATAACACTCAAGAAATTAATCTTCTCAGAGTGTACCAAGCTCTGATACCAAATTAAAAATTGAATTGACTTATAAAAACAAAGTGTGTGCATAAGTGTCAACAAAAATTAAAGCACAACGGAAAGTAAATTGACACACAGATATTTGTTGACGAAGTGGAAACTCAGTTAAGAGAAAAACCACTCCGGGGTAGCCAAACCTAGGAATTCCACTATTCAGAAGACATAGCTAGATACAAGACAGTAACACTCACATGTACCGATGCAGTGGTCGTACCTTGATCTCTGACGTGTAACCCAACATGAATGCTTCCTAACCAGGTTCACCTACCTGAAGGGGTCTTCAATGGAACTCCTTACCTTAGAGCGGACCTCTAAGATAGACTTCGGTTCACAGCACATCACACTTGTAAAACTGCTTCAGAGGGATTGATAACTTCTTTGAGCTCTAATGGAATTCACACCGAATTCTTACAGGTCTTAGTGCCCAGGGGCCTCTATTTATAGGTTGGGGGCTCAAATGAGCGATAGGCAAAATATACCTGGGCACCGTCCGGACGGTGGACATGGGTCGTCCGGACGGACAATTGTGCGAACAGATTTTCTGAAATTTCCGCGGAGAAATCTTTCCTGTTTAAGGACATTGTCCGGACGGGATGGCACATCGTCTGGACGGTCGCACGTCCGCTGCAAGTAATTTCCTTATAAGGCTCTAGAGCGTCCGGACCATGGGGGATGAGCGTCCGGACGGCTATTCTTCAACACGCAATTTCCATATCGGTAATGCGTGCGTCCGGACCATGATAGGCAGTCGTCCGGAGGATTGAAGTCGAATCGGCAATTTCCTTCTTTGATGCACGCGCGTCCGGACCACAACTGTCAGACCTCCGGACAGTCATATTTGAATTGCAATTCTTGCCTTATGAAGACGCGCGTCCGGACGGGATACCACATCGTCCGGACGGTTGATTGATCTTCCCTTTCTTGGAACTTGGAAAGAAATCAGAAACTGATTGAGTACTGGGAGGCGTTTGGACATGCTGCTGAAACGTCCGGAAGGATGCAAGCTGGCATAGAAACTTCTCGATACAGTATGGGGTCCGGACGGAATGAACACTTCATCCGGACGGATGATGCTGGTTTGTCTAGCGTCCGGACGGGATGACACGTCGTCCAGACGGATGGAACAGTGGACAGATGGGCGTCTGGACGGGATGGCTCGATCGTCCGGACGGCTGACTGGAAACTTTAATTCTTCTGACTTGTAGATTCTGAATAGTGGAATCCCTGTTTACAACATCTTTACACTTAAGTGATTTTGTCCAAACACAGAATGAGGCCAAAATACTAACATCCCTGACCAACTTTTCGATCTCTTCCTTTCGGTAGTAAGGGTACCGGTATGGTTTGGCACAAGTGGGTTGAGCTCCCTCTGTCAACTAGATCTTATGGTCGAAGCTCTTGCTTGGTGTCAACTATGTTGGTTCCTTGAATAGCCCTTTGAATCCCTTTAGTAGCTCGGCTATTGCTGGATGTTGTAGCTTCTTGGGTTTTGTTGCCTCGGTACCTATGAGAAATAGCCAAATTCCGTTGCATTTTGCCCCTTCCTTCCTTGGAATATCCTCTCCCATTTCAAAATTAGTTGCGGCTGGAATCAAACCTTGCGGCAACCTCTCGGCTTTGGTGTTTGAATTTCATGGTAAGTTCTATGAAGTCCCATAAGAAAGGACCTAGAGTACTTAGCCAATCCACTCCTAACACCATGCCACAACCCCCTAAAACCAATAGATGTAAATTAGTTTCGAAGTCATACCCTTGTAAGCTGAAGGCTACTGTTGTACAACACCCTGGACAAGGAATAATTTTCCCATTGGCCACCACAACAGTTCCTAGCTGGTAGATGAATCCTCTTGGCCAAATTCTGATCCACAAAGTTGTGTGTACTACCTGTGTCTATGAGGATCACCATAGGCTGCTCTTTTATTCTTCCCATTAGCAGCATAGTCCTGGGAGCTGGAGCTCCTACCAATGCATGCAGAGAAATTCCTAACAATTCTGCTTCCTGAGGTTCACATTCGGGTTCTTCTTCCTGCACTATTTCTTCTACCCTTATTTCTTCAGGTTCACTCAACTTTACACCTTCCAGCAAGAATAGCCTAGGTTGGCTACACGTATGGCCTGGCTGGAACTTCTCATCACAATTGTAGCACAATCCCTTTTCTTATTGAAAAATTAAATGACTTCTAATTTAACTGTATGTGTGTGCAACATGTAACAAAATAATGTAAATGCGGAATTTAAAGAACACAATTATTTTGTTAACGAAGTGGAAACTCAATTAAGAGAAAAACCACTCCGGGCCAGCCAAACCCAGGAAATCCACTATCAGAAGACAAAGCTGTACATAGACAGTAACACTCACATACCCGATGCAGCGATCGTATCTAGCATTCTGACATGTAACCCAACATGAACGCCTCCCAACCAAGTCTCCTACTTGAAGGGGTCTTCTATGGATTCATTTACCTTAGGGCTCCTCCCAAAGATAGACTTCAATAGTGAACACAGCAATAGGACACAACGGCAACGACTTAAGATCTAGCAGATCTTCACAATTTCTCCCTAAAATATACTCCCTAAGCTATGAATAATTCAATGCCGAATTCTATAAATTGTACATGCCTAGAGGCCTCTATTTATAGGCTAAGAAGACCTAAATCGAATCTGTCTCTGATTTCTCTAGGCGGAGTCCGGATGCAAGCTGAGGCCGTAGGGACAGACAACTGTGCAACTGGCTTTCCATAACGCTCATCATGCAATACCATATCAGGGCCGCTTCTGGACTGTGTTACTCTAGCATCCAAATGGTTGCACTTCTGTTGCATGTGCAACCGGCTTTCCATAACACGTTTCACGTAATATCATATCAGGGCCACGTCAGATGGTGTTACCTTAGCGTCCAGACGGTTGCACATCTGTTGCACATAAATACCATAATAAGGACTGTATCCGGACGGTGTTGTCCTGTCATCCGAATAGTTGCAATTCTTCTCCACGTCTTGCCTTATTAAGGATAGCGTTCGGACGGTGTTGCCTTGTCGTCCGGATGGATGTAGCTGTCTTCCCATATCTGTGTCTGAGAAGGAAATTCGATTTTCTGGTCAAACTTTGATAAGCGTTCGGACACATTGCTGTGACGTCCAGACGAATGCAACTTTGAACTGTTCGAAACTTCTGGACATTGATGGGCATCTGGAGGCATGACTATGCGGTCCGGATGGAAGCTTGGGATCCGACTTCTCTGACTTGAAATCTGCATAGGATCTTCTTTGAGCATCTTGAACCATTTTTCAGAGATGAAGACTCTGAAATAAAAGGCATCCCTGATTATGTAGCAACATTACATAAAAGTGATTTTGTTTAATAGAATGCAGCCAATCACAAACTAACAAACTCCCTCTTTGGCTATTCTGGGACAAAAATCACTTGACCGGTTTTAAAAATACATTCCTGGTCCAAAGCGAAAAAAAAATACTCCCCCTTTTTGTCTCAGAAGGACAAAGGGTAAATAGAGTAGAAAAAAACCACACCCAAATACAGTTTCAAAGTCCAAAGGAAAAAGAAAATTGTAAAAAGCCATAGAAAACGTCTTGCTGAAAAGGAAGATGAAGACAACAAGGTTAGTCCTTTCACAAGAAAAACAGCACATGCATGTATCTAAACCTGAGAAAACAGTCAGATAGCAAGTCATATTTATGCAAACATAGAGTTGAGAGACAAGAATAAAACAAGCAAAAATCTCCTTGCACATACAAAATTTTTAAATAGCTGGCTCAACTCATGCAATGCGTGTGTGTGTGTGTGTGAAGGCTTTCTCAATAATGTATGAAGTTCACTAATAGGGGTAATTACCTTTTTCCCCCATGGACTACCAAAAAATGCGCGATGCCCCCATGAACTACCAACTCGACCAAAATAGAGCATTCAACTACCAAAGACAACTCTTTTCCCCCCTTCCGTCAGTCAAAGGGGTTAAAACAAACGGTCAACGGGTCACGTGACCGTCACACGCCGTTTTACCCTCATTTTCTTCATCTTTTCCCCCCATAAACTACCACAATCTTCCTATTTTCCCCCCATAAACTACCACAATCTTCCTCTTTTCCCCCTATGAACTACCACCATCTTCCAACATGCCCCCATGTAAAACGGGACATGACCCGTTGACTGTTTCTTTTAACCCCTCTAACTGACGAAAGGGGGGAAAATGGTTGTCTTTGGTAGTTGAATGCTCTATTTTGGTCGACTTGGTAGTTCATGAGGGCATCGCACATTTTTTGGTAGTTCATGGGGGGAAAATGTAATTACCCCTCACTAATATAACTTAAAGCAATTGAATTTTCTAAACAAGAGAGAAAATCAATGATAGATCAGTCAAAAGTCAAACCTTATCTTACTAGGGCCTAGCCACCCTCATCTGATACACTCTCCCTAAGATGCAACCCTTTTCTTTTACTTAGTTCTTTAGTGACCGTCTATTTTTGCAATGATTTGGTCACTAACTGTTTCTATAGGGACAAGTTCAAGAACAGATTTATAGCACAGTAAGCTGTAGATCTTTTTATTTATCCATATTTATTGATTTTTGAATGCTTTTTATCACTTGGTGCTGCAACCTAGAAAGAATGCCAGAATTTATAGGTTCTAGGTTCAACTAACTAGTTGGTCAATTTGACCATCGTAGCAAAAAAAAAATTCTATTTATCAGAATTTTGAAAGGACTAAAAGTCAAAGAGAAAAAATGTACCTTAGGGGAGCCTTGGATAGTGCACAAATCATTGCATGAGAAAAATAAATATCTAGCATAAAGAGGTAGCAGGAAAACTTAGCAAATCTCAAACTTATGATCTCAACCATATGTAAGCATAATTCATCAACGCACAATGAACTGAGATATTAGATTAAGAAACATGAGATAGCTGAAAAACTTTAAAAGGAACAACCTACAACCTTACTCCCCAATTTTTATTTTTATTTTAAAATAAAAAACACAGCATGCTTTCAGAGGAAAAGACTAAAGAACACAAAGAAGTCTAATCCTAGCATGAAAAGACATGTTTAGGACATGTCATAAACATCAATGACTTTTCTAAGAGACTCAAACCTGCTTCCAACAAGAGGTTTGGTAAGAATGTTGGGTTGTCAGTGGGTATGAAAGAAAGAGATACTACTCGGAATTCCACAAGATCACGAATGAAGTGATGTCTAATGTCAATGTGCTTGGTACGAGAGTGCTGGACTGGATTCTTGAAAATATTGATGGCACTTGTATTGTCAAATTTGATATTCATGGTATCCTGAGTGAATCCATAATCACACAACAACTTCTTCATCCATAGCAATTGAGTGCAACAGCTTCCATCAATAATGTATTCAGCCTTAGTAGTGGAGAGGGAAATAGAAGATTGTTTCCTACTCATCCAAGCCACAAGATTATTCCCCACATAAAAGCATCCACCCGAGGTACTTTTTCTGTCATCCGCATTGCCAGCCCAATCTGCATCAGAGTAATTTGCAACCACAAGATTTGTTTCCCTAGAATACCAAATGCCATAAAGAAGAGTATCATTTTCATACCTGATGATATGCTTGACTACAGTGAGGTGAAATTCTTTAAGATTTGCTTGAAATCAAGCACAAACTCCAACACTGAAGGCAATATTTGGTCGATTAGCTGTGAGGTAGAGAAGACTTGATGTGGTCTTTTGTTTACCAAAATATATCAATAATATTTAACCACTCGCAATAGAACAAATCCTTGTAGGATAAGGTTATAGAGAGGGTGTCGAACCTCAAGAACTACATGGGTATTGCTATCAAGTTTTTTGAGATTAAATATAACTTAATTAAAAAGATGTTTGATTTTTGTTTTCTAAAAATAAATGCATAAAAGTAAAAGACATAAATTTAAAGAGAGTAGGGATGAGATAAAGAATAGGGGATTGATTTCACCACTCACTACATAACAATGGTCAATCATAAATTAACAAGGGAAATTCATTCTTTGCATGATATAGGGCTCGTCTCACCCGAGTAGTCAAGAAATTACCTCTAAAGAATAAGTATAATCCACCTTCGGTTGGCACGGCCGTCCACCTAACCACTAAGATGCGGTACAACCCGTCTTCCCTAGGTATGAATTAGCTACTTCTTTAATAGGATACACACAATCAATAGAAAAGTATAACCCATCTTCGGTTGGTACGAAATGTCTACCTAAATTACACTAAACTAGGATGTAGTACAATCCGTCTTCTCTAGGCATGGCCTATCTAACCCTCTTGATCATATGTCAATTAAAACCATTGTATAACAATCATTCACATAATCACAAAAAATATGAAGGATTGCGTTCAATCAATATAAAAGACTTTCTAAGACAAGATAAGAAATTCATAATGATTGAATATAGAAAATACAGTTATGCAACCATCATGCATATAGAAAATACCAAATTAAAATACAATTAAACTATTGTTACTTGGAAATGGCTACATCAACACCCTTGTAAGAATTTAGCCGCTCATCGTGGTGCTGGGATGACTTTCTGCCATGTTCTTCTCCTCTCCAACTTGTCAAGCCTATAAGAAGAATTTTATGTCTAAAGCTAAGCACAAGCACAAGCACGTTTCTCTTGAAGCTTATGGGTCTATTTATAGAGACTAGGAGAGGACTAGAAGCTCTTGAAATTCCAAAAAAAATTGTCTCTTGAGTCTTCTTGTCCAAGTAGGAGATTGAAACTTCAATCCAAGTAGGAAAAGGATTCCAAATTTGTCCAGAATTGCGGTCTTTCATTTCAGGGCGATTTTGGCATAGTAAATATCTGAATTGGGAAAAATATATTTCTAATATATTTGTTTCATTTTGTATTAGCTTTCCAACGCCACCAATTTCATTACAATCTGATATCTGAACAAAAAGTTATGATTAAAACACTGAGACATGTGCAGAATCCAAATTTGAATCCAATCCGATTTTGACTCTTAGTGGAGAAATTCCGATTTAATCCTTCACTTGATTTGATTAAACTTAATCACATAATATAGGTCTTCTATTATGATTGGTTAAGCTTAAACATATCTTTTAGGTCTTCTCAAAGTGTACTTTAAGCCTAAAATTAATGGAATTAATTGCATCTTTATTTACAACCTGAAAACAATGAAACAACATAAAATCAAACAAATAACAATGCTAAGGAATTAACATATATAAGTTAAGGGGCTTGAATGTGCAATATTTGACGCTTATCAAGAGTAGGATCAACTTGCTTGCCTATAAAATCAACACTTATCTTGACACTAGTGCTCATGGGAGTACGAGCATGACTCTTCCCATCTAGACCAAACCACTTGACCAAATCCTTAGCATATTTGGATTGAGAGATGAATATTCCTTCAGAAGTTTGCTCGACTTGATGCCCCAAAAAGTAGTTCAACTCACCAATCATGCTCATCTCAAACTCTTGCTTCATCTCCTCAGAAAAATCATGAGCTTGGGAATCTAGAGTTGCTCCAAATATGATATCGTCAACATAAATTTGAGCAATGAGTTTTTGATTACCTTGATTCCTGATGAAGAGAGTTCGATCAGCCTGTCCCCTTGTAAACCCTTTAGCCAAAAGTTAAGTAGTCAGTCGCTCATACCATGCTCAAGGAGTTTGCTTAAGGCCATACAATGTTTTCTTCAGCTTGTAGACATGTTGAGGATGATAAGGATCTTGAAATCCTTTTGACTGTTTTACATACACCTCTTCCTGAAGTATGCCATTTAGAAAGGCACTTTTAACATCCATCTAATACAGCCTGAATCCAACATGACAAGCAATGGTGAGTAGAATTCTGATGGATTCTAAACGGGCAATTGGAGCAAAAGTTTCATCAAAATCTACCCCTTCATTCTTAGTGTACCCCTGAGCAACAAGACGAGCCTTGTTTCTGATCACTGTACCATGTTCATCTGATTTATTCTTGAAGATCCACTTGGTGCCCGCCAAAGACATTGTGATCAGTAGGTTTGGGAACAAGGGTCCATACATCGTTTCTGGTAGACTGATGTAATTCTTCATGCATGGCAGCGATCCAACTACCATTCTGTAGAGCTTCATCAACCTTCTTCGGCTCAGTCTGTGCAAGATAGCAGCTGTAAGATACTTGATTGGCTACTTCAATTGATGGCTGGATCACTTTGTTTCTCAACCGATGCCCATCTTCAAGATCCCCAATGAGCTGTTAGGAGGGATGATTAAGCTTGACCCATGACCTTTTAGGAGGATTTATGGATTCATCCTCATCTTTAGATGCAATAGCAGTATTTCCAGAAGTCACAATCTCTGGAGGACTTGAAAGAGAGTTAACAACTAACAGAATGAGAGGTGTTTCTGAAGAAGATGGCTTGATCATGTCGGCTGAAGGAGTAGGCATCTCTTATGGAATATATTGAATTTCCACCCCCTTACAAGATGCCCCAACTTCTTCATCATCAATTACCACATTGATTGACTCCATCACAGTTTCTGTTCTTTTGTTAAAAACCCTGTAAGCACGACTGTTGGTGGAGTAGCCCAAGAATATCCCTTCGTCACTTTTGGGATAAAATTTTCCCAGATTCTCCTTGTCTCGAAGAATATAACATTTACTTCCAAAGATCTGGAAGTACTTGACTGTGGGCTTCAGTTTTGCTCAATCTGAATTTTATTAAATAATTGTTGAGCTGCATCAAAAGCATCAGATTTTTCTCAGAGAAGAAGAGCCCATGTGAACTGGGAATAGTCATCCACAACCACCAGTATGTACATTCTTCCACCTAGACTAGCAGTTCTAGCGGGACCCATGAGATCTATATGCAGTAATTCTAAGTTTCTTGAAGTGAGAATACCTGAAGTTTTCTTGTGAGCTGCTTGAGTCTGCTTTCCCAGATGGCATAGACCACACACTCCTTTCCTAGTTTTCTCCATCTTGGGTAGATCTTTGACAATCTCTTTGTTGGTGATTTTGAGCATATCTGTAAAGTTTAGGTGTCCCCACCTTTGATGCCATAACTCACTGTCATCAATGGTTGCATTGTTACAAATTATTTGAGGCTCTGAAGTGAGGCCTAGAAGGCCATAGCAATTGTCAACAGTTCTTTCTCCTCCCATTAGCCATTTCCCACTGCTGTCAAAGATATTGCATTCCTTCTAGGAGAATTGAACAACTAGGTTGTTGTCACAGAATTGACTGATGCTGAGGAGTGAAAATTAAAGGACTTCTAATTTTAACAAGTGTGTGCGAAAGTGTGCAAAAAAATATCACAATGCGGAAAATAAAGAGACAGATATTTTGTTGACGAAGTGAAAACTCAATTAAGAGAAAAAACGCTCCGGGGCAGCCAAACCCAAGGTATCCACTATTTAGAAGACAAAGCTAGTTACAAAGCAATAGCACTCACATACCCTTATGCAGTGGTCGTACCTTGAACTCTAACGTGTAACCCAACACGAACGCCTCCCAACCAAGTCACCAACTTGAACGGGTCTTCAATGGAATCCTTTACTTTAGGACCAACCCCTAAGATAGACTTCCGTTCAGCACAACAACAACACTTGGCAACGGTTTCAAAGAGAACACTTCAGCACAATAATCGTCACAATAAACTCTCTAAGCTTTACGGAATTCAATACCAAATTCTTACAATTCTTAAGCCTAGGGGCCTCTATTTATAGGCTACAGAAGACCTAAATCTCGTCTGATTAGGTTTTCCTAGGCCCCGTCCAGACGGTAGACATAAGGTGTCCGGACAGACAATTATGCGATCGGCTTTCCAAATTTCCCTGAAATTCTTTTCTAAATTGAGCCGGTTCCTGATGGTGTTGCCCTAGCATCCGGACATTCGTACTTTAGTTGCACGCAATTTCCATATCAAGACTTGGCGCGTCTGGACCATAACAACCGTCATTCGGATTGTTGATCTGATGCACGCAATTTCCATTTATGAAGTTTGAGCGTCCGGACCATGAAGACTAACGTCGGACATCTGAATTTTGAATGCACGACTTGCCTTATGAATAAGCGCGTTCGGATGGGAATACACATCGTCCGGACGGTTGTAGCTGTCTTCCCATATCTGTATTTTTAGAAAGAAATCCCATAGCTAATCGAACACTAGATGGCGTCCAGACGTGCTGCTGAGACGTCTGGACAGATGATTGTGTCGTCTGGACAGATGATTGTGTCTTCCAGACAGAAGCTTGGGATTCAACTTCTCTGACTTGGAATTTGCACAGGATCTTCTTCGAGCATCTTGAACCACTTTTCTGAGATGAAGACTCTGAAATAAACGACATCCTTGAGTATGTAGCAACATTACATAAAAGTGATTTTGTCAAACAGAATGCAGCCAATCACAAACTAACACTCTTCTTTCTTGCATTTGGGTTGGGGTCAATCTTTTAATGGGAATGCTTGGCCGCCTATTGAAGTTGGTATTGTATGGGGGTGAAAACTACTACATATCATGAAAACAACTTAAACACTTCAGTTAAACAATGCTATGCATCCTTGTTGTCGTTCTCTCTCTATTTCTGCTTCTTATTCTGTTGTCTGATTACCATGGGACGAGATCTCCCATTACTCCTTGCCAAATAGCATGGGACGTGATCCCCTGAAAAATTAAATGGACTTCTAATTTTAACAAGTGTGTGTGAACAGTGTGCAACAAAATATTAAATGCGGAATTAAAGGAGACAAATATTTTGTTGACGAAGTGGAAACTCAATTAAGAGAAAAACCACTCCGGGGCAGCCAAACCTAGGATATCCACTATTTAGAAGACAAAGCTATATACAAGATAGTAACACTCACATATACCCGATGCAGTGGTCGTACCTTGCTCTCTAACGTGTAACCCAACACGAACGCTTCCCAACCAGGTATCCTACCTGAAGGGGTCTTCAATAGAATCCTTTACCTTAGGGCCAACCCCTAAGATAGACTTCAGTTGTAGCGCAGCAACATCACACTTGCAATGGCTTCAGAGGAAACTAAATCAGCTCAACAATCTTCAAATCACTTCTCTGAGCACTTGTGGAATTCAATACTGAATTCTTGCAGTTCTCAATGCCTAGGGGCCTCTATTTATAGGCCGAGGTACAAAATGGGCGACTGCTGTAATATGTACGGATGCCGTCCGGACGGTGAACCTGGGCCGTCACGACAGACAACAATGCGACAGAATTTTTTGAGATTTTCACTAAAAATCTTTTTTGTTTAAGAGCCACGTCCGGACGGTGAAACATTATCGTCTGGACGGTCGCACGTCCGCTGCAACTAACTACGTAGTTCGGACAGATGCACTGGAACACTGGGATCTTCTCGAACTCTGAAGAGAGTTCGGACGATTTGCCATTACGTCTGGACAGATGCAATCTTAAACTGTTCGAAGCTTCTAGACACTGATGGACGTCTGGACGGAAAGTTCTCGTCGTCCGGACAGATGTTGCTGACTGATGAGCATCCGGACAGGAGACCACGTCGTCCGGACGGCTAACAGGGAACCAAAATAAACTTCCTTGAAAACTTCACAGAATCTTCTTGAAGAACATAGTTGAAGAGTAGACTCTGGATGAAGCAGCATCTGTAACGCCCGGGAAATTCAAGCTCTTAAGAAACCCTTGATATTGTTGAGGAAACAATATCCGGGAAATTCAAACTCCTAAGAAATCATTGATATTGTTGAGGAAACAATGTCTACGTGTTTTTATAAGCAAACCTAAAGTTGTTTTGAAAACTTAAAGATCAAAACCTAAAAACCCTTAAAAAACCATAATGTAACATTTAAGCTTTAAACTTTGATTGGACCGAAAATGGGTCAAACGAACTCAGATTTAGTTGATTCAAAGACTGTTGTGCTCACAATAGAAATATCTATCACATGGTAAAATTTAGTGAAAAGTCCACTGGTTGACATTTTGGTTTTATAATTAACTACTTAGATGCCAAGTTGCACTTTTGCTCGAACTTTGACCTTTAAATTTAGACTTGATAAATATATTTTTATGGCTTTTAATTACTCAATATAGTATATAAATGATTTATACTTGAATCCTTGAAGTTAGAATTCAATTTAGTAACAGTTGACTTTTTTGATCCAAAACCGGTGCTTAAATGACCTAACTGTCAAATTAAACGAAAAACTGTCAAAGAAAAATATCTCCATGCTTCTAGAAACATTTATGTATAAAAAAAAAATGTATTAATGAAGGAAGACTTTCATAAAGAGTAATAATGACAAGAAAAGAAAAATCAATAAAGCATGTGTGAACGTGGAAAGTGGTTGAAAGGTATAAGATAGAAACTTTGACTAGACCGGAACTCAGTCAAAATGAACTCGAAATGGGACAAATCAAAAAGAGAAAATGTTTGTCATGAAGTCCTCTATCTACCCTCAAAATTTCACGTCAATCGGAGTAGTTTTGACCATCAAAATAATTCTTGGAGTAGGCTGCCCTCTAGTTGGATGAAAATTCTAAAATCCAAATTTGCAAGACATTATCCAATAAGTTAATTATTTTATTACATTTTGGACCTAAATACCCCTGATTTCCTCCTATAAATAAGCATGCAAGGCCCTTTTTTTTTCCACACAAATCCTAGACAACTTTCAAGAAAGCTTTTGCTTTGGTTTTCTCTCCCTTTTTCTCTCCTTCTACCACACAACCACTTTGGTGTTCTTGAAGTTATTTTTCTCTCCAAATCAAATTGGTGAGTAAATCTTGACGCCTCTTCCTTACTATTTATTTTATCATTTATTGCGTTACTACGGAGTGGTTTAAACCCCCGTATTTATTTTATCATTTATTGCCTTACTACGGAGTGGTTTAATCCCCCGTATTTATTTTATCATTTATTGCGTTACTACGGAGTGGTTTAAACTCCCGTATTTATTTTATCATTTATTTCCTTACTACGGAGTGGTTTAATCCCCCGTATTTATTTTATCATTTATTGCCTTACTACAGAGTGGTTTAATCCCCCGTATTTATTTTATCATTTATTGTGTTACTACGGAGTGGTTTAATCCCCCGTATTTATTTTATAAATTTATTGTATTCCTACAAAGTGGCTATGCCGCTAATTTCCCTATCCCTTTACATAAAAATATTATCCTGTTAGGATTCATGTTTAAGTGTTATATTACCAAGAGCATTATGCTGTGTTTCAGTGCTTAAACATGAAACATTGTAATATTTTCTCATGAATCGTTGTAGGATTCATGTTGAAGTAATTACCTTTTAATTGATAACTAAAAACGATGAGTAAAGTGATGTAAAAATATACAAATTTTTAATATTGGAAAAAGGACTGATGTATATATCATCTTCTTTGTATAATTGTTACAGAAAAGGAGCTAAGAAACTACACCAAGGAGAGTAAGTATGGATGTACTTACTGAGCAATGATTCTATGTTTCATTAGGACTGTGTGGTGTGTGTTTATTGCATGTGGTTGTTCATGCATTGCATGTTGTGTCCAATTAATATAACAGCTGATGAGATAGCCATCAACAAGCTGATGTAATAGCAAGTGGAAGAAAGGCTAGTCAGTGGATCCAGGGGGTTCAGAGTGACCCAGGGGTGTCCGAAGTCCTAATATATAACTAATGCTATGACCGGTAGGATTCCAGTGCAAACAGGTAAGACTTTAAGTGTGAGGCAAAGGACATGAACGGGTTTTGATACCTAAGAACGAGAGGTCTGAAGTAAGATGATCATAAAATACCAAACTAAATGGTTACTATGATACACATTCATACAACCTTTGCATTTGTATTATTTATGAACTGTTATTAATCTGATGGTAACTTAGATATGAAAATGGATGACTCACTTGTTTGTCTATGTAAATATGATGTCGTCATATTTGCATAGTTACTGATGCAAATCTGGAGAATGAAGGCATGGACCCATATGCCAGTTTTGATGGTTTTTGAAACCATCAACGAACTATCATGTGCTAGCTTAGAAATTACTAGTTGCACTTATATGTGTTTTGTTTTATGGCATGTAAATATTTATAACAATGTCATGATCGACATGTTTTATGTTATATGCTTATGTGCCGCCTGTGACACTAATTTTGATGCACCTAGTGTGCATATAGGATGTAAAGATAAACCTAAGTAACTTTTAATAAACGTATCGAGGTATTTCAGTCAGCTCTATATGTGCTATGCTATCAATTCCTAAGTCTTTAGAAGAAAAAAATATTCCGCTGCGAGAGTTTATCTCTGATGTAGTAATGTCACGTGGAAACCGGAGGTTTCTGCTTACGAATTTGCAGGCTCAAATTCGGGGCGTTACAGCATCCCTGTGAAAGCATCAACATTACATAGAAGTGATTTTGTCCAACAGAATGCAGCCAACACAAAAACTAACAAACTCCCCATTTGGCCATTCTGGGACAAAAATCACTTGACCAGTTAAAAATACAATCCCAGTCCAAATCAACAATTACTCCCCCTTTTTGTCACAAAAGGACAAAGGTTAAAACAGAGTAATGAGAAAAACCACACAACAATTACTCCCCCTCAATGTCTCAGAAGTATAAGGGTAAACAGAGTAATAATATCTACAGACAAAAACTTTCTAAAATCCAAAACGATAGGAAAATAGAGAAAAGTTTGCAAGTGGCCCAAAAGAGTGGAACTGAAATCCTCCAAGTAGCAAATCCTGCTAATCAACTGACATCAACTAACAGAGAGAAATCCATATAAAAATCTGGATTTGTGCTACTTCGGCTTCTAGCTCAAAAAGCCGGGAACCATGGACTGAAGAACCTTCAATCTCTTGATTTTGCAAAGCCTGAAACTGATTATCCACAGATTGACATCCTCTAAGCAACTGGTTTGCTAGATAAATGAGGAGATTCACCACTGAACCTCTAACAGATATAGATATGAGGGAATGCTACAGAAGGCTCTGCATGAGCTAGGGGAAAAGCTCATCTGAAATCCTGAGACCCTTGGAAATTTTGAACACATGACCTCAAACATTTCCAAAGGATGCATCTGTGAAACACTGTGCTGGGAGCCGCTGGATGTCGTATTCCTGAACCAAAACCAATCAGAAATATCACCAAAAATACCATTAGATCCTGTTAGTTCCAAAAATAATGTGGTATTTAAGACAGCTGTCAAATGGATGCCAAAGAGAAATATAAGCAATGCAGCTACTCATAAGGCATAAATATATCAAGATCAGCCCAACACATAGACAGAGAAGGATTTTCATGCACACTATCTCAAGAAAATATCCCAACAAATATTCCAATATTCTAAAAGCACAAAAACTTAAAAGAATAACGGAAGACACAATGAAGATCATGGGATGAGAAGAGATGTGTAAAGAATGCCAAAATCTTGGGAGAAATCCACGAGAAAAACACACAACATGCCATGAGAAATCAATAAAAATGCAAAGATGTGTATATGGCAGAAAAAGGAACTCAAGTCTTAAACCTGTTGAGAACCTGTCCGGACAAGTCACTTAATCATCTGGACGGCTATTACTAGAACAACGTAAGGCAAGACTGCGCTCATCTGGACATAAGAATCGGTCCGTCCGGATGCTTCAAACTGAAAAACAGAAAAATGAAGAAAAATTTGCAGAATTTAATTTTTCTCAAGTCAGTTTCAGAACACGCATGCATAATCCACTAATAACACAATCAGAGAGCATCTTAAAACTAAGCAGAGATATAAAAGAGAGTTGAGATTTTAATTAGCACAAATATTTTCCTGGACATAGAAAATTCAAATAGACAACTCAACTCATGCAATGCGTGTGTGTGTGAAGACTTAACCCACAAGGTATGACTATCACAGAAATGACAAAGAGCAACCAGATTTTCTAGATAAGAGAGAAAATCTGCGATAGATTAGCCAAAAGGAAAACCTTATAACTTACTAAGGCCTAGCCACCCTCATCTGATACACTCCCCCTGAGATGCAGCACCTAATTGTTTTACTTGTACCATGAAGGATAAAGTAAATTTTTTATTTGCATGTAGAGGGCAAGGCATATAGCAAATTCAGCACATAAGCAGTGAATGACTAAAGCACAGAATTAATATGATTTACTGCTTGATTCTTATGATGTTGCAATCTAGAGGGAATGCCAGAGTGTTTAGGTTCTAGGTTCAACTAGCATGTGGTCAATTTGGCCATCTTTTCAAAGACCTCTTCTCTTATCCATAATTTCTAGAAACACAAAGTCAGAGAAGGAAAGATGTACCTTTAGGGGAGTCGTGGATAGTGCACATTTTTTATCGCATGAGAAAATAAGCTATCCTACTTTTGCATATACAGGAAAACACTTGGCAAATTATAGTCAAAAACTCTCAAATATATCTAAGCAAAGTAAATTAATACCCAAAGAATTGAGATATCAGGAGAAAATACAAGCAATATCTGATATGCCAAGAGAAAAAAATATCCTGCAAATTCTCCCCAATTTTTTTTTTTATTAAAAAAATGTAATATGGAAATGACATCATATGCAAGGCAAGATCAAACCTGATGATGCCAATACAGAAAAACAATCGCTCGATCTGCTTTTTCTGTCTTCCCAACAAGTACCTGCAATGCTCTCTCAAGAGAATAGAGGGCACAACAAACTGGTTCCTAGATTGCATAGTAAGCACACAAATATAACAAGTAAAAGTGCAAGCAATCAAACCTGATGCCTTAGGATTAGGAACCGAATCCTAGGCATTAACACCTTCTCCTGCTAGGTGCGTTCATTCCCCATCATTGGGTGAATAGTCTCATCCTTCCTGTCCCATACCTGCTTGACCCGAGGCGGTGGCTTGCAGGTCTTCTCCATGTTGTCCATTCTCCTTAGCATACCTTGCATTAGGCTCAGCAATCCTTCATAGTCATGGCTGCCATTGGGCTTCTGTGGCTTTCTCTTGTAGCGCCTTGATTTGTTTTTCTTTGTTTTGCCACTATGATTGGCATGAAAAAACTTCTGCTGATGCCGTGGAGCTTGAAGAGCCGTAGGAGGTCGAGTGCTCCCTGATGTAGCTCTTGTTGGCAGCTTCTTTGGCTTTTGAGCCTGGAGCTGTGGACACTTGAGTCGGATGTGACCGGTGATGCTGCAGTGATGGCAGGTGGGCAAACTTCTTTTGCTTGAATGCTTCTTGACATTCTCTGCAGAATTATAGTTAGCATTCTTACAAATAACATTGTCCTTACCTTTTATATGTCTCCTATGCGAAGGGACATATTTTGATGAGGAAGAATCATCAACTTCATTTTTCCTCATAGCATCTTGCTGAATCCAAGGACTGTGGGATTTCAAAAAATAACAATTTGGCCTAATATGACCAATTTTCCCACAATTATGACAAGTAGGGACAAACTTACCATGAGCTTGTGTACCTATATCTTTGGATTTTGGCATCACATGATTAGTTAAGCAAGAACTTTCTAAACAAGCTGTATCTACTATCACAAGCTTAATATCAATAGAATCTATTTCAAAATCAGAATCAGAAGCATGTGAAGTAGAAGTACTCATATCATCAACAATTGAAGCAGGCTTGTTAGAAATATCTGAATGAATACAAAGCATGCTTTTCAAATTATCACTTGAGAATTTTTTCAAGAGATCCTCAGATTCTTTTAATTTATTCTCAAGTGTATCAATAATGTTAAATAGCATGGTATTCTCAGATCTTAAAGAGTCAATCAAAGCATGTGATTCAGATAATTGAACAATCAAACACTCTTTTTCTTGCTTCACCTTTTTAAGCTCTTTATGAGAAACTTTAGAATGTTGAGCATTCTTTAATTTATTAAAAACCTTAAAGAGCTTAATATCAGAATCCTTATTAGAAAACTGAGAAGAATTCATGATAAAAGGTGTAATAAAAAAATAGAAGTCACAAAGAGATGAGGATCACACTCAGGAAATAAATCTTTTCAATGGAGTGTGCTGCTCTAATACCAATTGAAAAATTAAATGGACTTCTAATTTCAACAAGTTTGTGTGAACAGTGTGCAACAAAATATTAAATGCAGAATTAAAGGAGACAAATATTTTATTGACGAAGTGGAAACTCAATTAAGAGAAAAACCACTCCGGGGCAGCCAAACCCAGGATATCCACTATTCAGAAGACAAAGCTATATACAAGATAGTAACACTCACATATACCCGATGCAGTGGTCGTACCTTGCTCTCTAACGTATAACCCAACACGAACGCTTCCCAACCAAGTCTCCTGCTTGAAGGGATCTTCAATGGAATCCTTTACCTTAGGGCCAACCTCTAAGATAGACTTCAGTTGTATACCAGCAACAACACACTTGCAATGGCTTCAGAGGAAACTAAATCAGCTCAACAATCTTCAAAATAATTTCTCTGAGCACTTGTCGAATTCAATACCGAATTCTTGCAGTTTTCAATGCCCAGGGGCCTCTATTTATAGGCTGAGGTGCAGAATGGACGACTGCTGTAATATGTACGGACGCCGTCCGGACGATGAACCAAGACGTCCGGACGGACAATAGTGCGAAAGAATTTTTTGTGATTTTCACTGAAAATCTTTCCTATTTAAGAGCCGCGTCCGGACGGTGAAACACTGTCTTCTGGACGGTCGCACGTCCGCTGCAAGTAATTTCCTTATAAGGCTTCGCACGTCCGAACCATGGGGGATGAGCGTCCAGACAGCTGAACTTCAACACGCAATTTCCATATCTGCTATGCGCGAGTCCGGACCATGATAGGCAGTCGTCCGGATGGTTGAAGTCGAATTGGCAATTTCCTTAACTGATGAACGCACGTCCGGACCAAGGCTGACTGTTTTTCGGATGGTGATATTTGAATTGCGATTCTTGCCTTATGTATGAGCTCGTCCGACGGGAATCCAAGTCGTCCGGACGGTTGAAATTTGTATGCACGTCTTGCCTTATAGAGAACCTCGTCCGAATGGGATCACACATCGTTCGGACGGTAGCAACCGTCTTCCCATAACTGTGTCTTGAGGCAGAAACCCTAATACTTGTCAAACACTGAATGGCGTCTGGACGGATACACTGGAACACTGGGATCTTCTAGAACTCTGAAGAGCGTCCGGACGATTTGCCATTATGTCTGGACGGATGCAATCTTGAAATGTTCGAAGCTTCTAGACACTGATGGGCGTCTGGACGGAAAGTTCTCGTCGTCCGGACGGATGATGCTTTGACAAAAGAGCGTACGAACGAGAATACCACGTCGTCCGGATGGATGTTGCTGACTGATGAGCGTCTGGACGGGAGACCACGTCATCTGAACGGTTGGCAGGGAACTGAAATAAACTTCCTTGAAAACTTCACAGAATCTTCTTGAAGAACATAGCTGAAGAGTAGACTCTAGATAAAGCAGCATCCCTGTGAAAGCAGCAACATTACATAGAAGTGATTTTATCCAACATAATGCAGCCAACACAAAAACTAACATCCCCCAATACTACATGACAAGTACGGTGGGACATGAACCCCTTCTTAGTTTGTCCAATTACTCCTTGTCAAATACCATGGGACATGAGCCCCCATGAAAAACAAAGTGACTTCTAATTTAATGTGCGTGTGTGTATCGTGTAACAAAATATTATAAAAGTAGAATTTAAATGACACAAATATTTTGTTAACGAAGTGAAAACTCAATTAAGAGGAAAACCACTCCAGGGCAGCCAAACCCAGGATATCTACTAGTTACAAAGCAGTAGCACTCACATACCCTTATGCAGTGGTCGTACCTTGAACTTTGACGTGTAACCCAACACGAACGCCTCCCAACCAAGTCACCTACTTGAAGGGGTCTTCAATGAAATCTTTTACCTTAGGCCTCTTCCCTAAGATAGACTTCACACGAACACAGCAACGACACTTGGAAACGGCTTAGCACAATGACTCCTAAAATATTCTCTCTAAGCAATATGTAATTCACTACCGAATTTTTACAAATTACATGCCTAGAGGCCTTTATTTATAGGCTACAAAAGACCTAAATCGACACTAATTCAGTTTTCTCTAGGCAGCATTTGGACAGTAGCTGAGGGCGTCCAGACGGACAACTATGAATCGGCTTTCCAAATTTGTTGATATTCTTTCCTGTATAAGGCCGTGTCCGGACGGTGTTGCCCTATGTTAGTTTTTGTGTTGGCTGCATTCTGTTGGACAAAATCACTTCTATGTAATGTTGCTGCTTTCACAGGGATGCTATTTTATTTAGAGTCTACACTTCAATTATGAGCTTCAAGAAGACTCTGTGCAGAATTCAAATCAGTCAGTTCAGTTCCCTTGTGTCCATCCGGAAGACGTGGTATTCCGTCCGGACGCTCATGAGTCAGCAACATCCGTCCGGATGACGAGAACTTTCCATCCGGACATCCATCGGCGTCTAGAAGCTTCGAACAGTTCAAGGTTACTCTTCAATGTTCGAGAAGTTCCCAGTGTTCCAGTGAATCTGTCTAGACAACGTGGCTATACCGTCCCGATGCCATTCAGTGTTTGACAAGTATTAGGGTTTCTGCCTCAAGACACAGTTATGGGAAGACGGCTGAAACTGTCCGGACGATGTGTGATCCCATCTGAATGATGTTCTCCATAAGGCAAGTCGTGCATACAAAGTTCAACCGTCCGGACGATCAAGCATCATATATGGAAATTGCGTGCACCAGTTCAACCGTCCGGACATCAGCCTTTAGGGTCCGGACGCTCAAAGCCTTATTATGGTAATTACGTGCGGCCAAAGTGCAACTGTCCAGACGCTAGGGTAACATCGTGGAAAGGCGGTTGCAGTTGACCGTCCGGACTCTCGGTCAAGCCGTCCAAACACCCTCTGGTATTTTGGACATAACGTTTTACTCAAATATCGGATTGAGATGAAATCGGCGTTGTTGGAAAGCTATCAAAACATACTGTAAATTGATGGCCTGGACGGCCACTAGAATCGTCTGGACAGGCCCCGTACGGACAGATATATCAAGCGTCCGTATGGCCTTGCAGAATTTTCCAGAATTACTTTTCAGACAAGGAAATAGTAGCCCGACCGGACGGCCAAGGCTACCGTCTGGACGCGTGTGCCAGACTCCGATTCTGACCTGTTTTAGGTCTTCTAAAGCCTATAAATAAGAGGCTCGATGCATGCATTTGACACAGAATTCGGTGGTGAATTCCTTACAGCTTAGAGAGGTTGTTTAGGGAGATATTGAAGATCTGCTAGCTCTCTAGCTTTTGCCAGTGTGTGATTTGATCAGCTGTGAAGTCTATCTTAGGGATTGGCCCTAAGGTAAAGGATTCCATTGAAGACCTCTTCAGGTAGAAGACCTGGTTGGGAGGCGTTCGTGTTGGGTTACACGTTAGAGTTCAAGGTACGACCACTACATCAGGGGTATGTGAGTGATACTACTTTATAACTAGCTTTGTCTTCTGAATAGTGGATATCCTGGGTTTGGTTGCCCCAGAGTGATTTTTCTCTTAATTGAGTTTCCACTTCGTCAACAAAATGTTTGTCTCCTTTAATTTCCGCAATTAATATTATGTTGCATATTGTTCACACACAATGTTAACTAGAAGTCTCTTTATTTTTCAATTGGTATCAGAGCTGGTACACTCTGTTAAGGATTTATTTCCTGAGTGTGATCCTCATCTCTTGTGACTTCTACTTTTTTATTACACCTTTTATAATGAATTCTTCTCAGTTATCTAATGAGGATTATGATATTAAGCTCTTTAAGGTTTTTAATAAATTGAAGAATGCTCAACATTCTAAAGTTTCTCATAAAGAGCTTAAAAATGTGAAGCAAGAAAAAGAGTCTTTGATTGTTGAATTATCTGAATCACATGCTTTGATTGACTCTTTGAGATCTGAGAATACCATGCTATTTGACATTATTGATACACTTGAGAATAAATTAAAATAATCTGAAGATCTCTTGAAAAAATTCTCTAGTGATAATTTGAAGAGCATGCTTTGTTTTCACTTAGATGTTTCTAACAGGCATGCTTTAATTGTTGATGATATGAGTGCTTCTACTTCACATGCTTCTGATTATGAATTAGATATTAAGCCTGTGATAGTAGATACAGCTTGTTTAGAAAATTATTGCTTAAATAATCATGTGATGCCAAAGTCCAAGGAATCAGGAACACGAGATAAGTTTGTTCCTACTTGTCATAATTGTGGGAAAATTGGTCATATTAGGCCAAATTGTTATTTGTTGAAATCCCACAGGCCTTGGATTAAGCAGGATGATTTGAGGAAAAGTGAAATTGAAGATTCTTCCTTATCTAAATATGTCCCTCCTCATAGAAGACATATAAAAGGTAAGGGCAATGTTATTTGTAAGAATGCTAATCATAATTCTGCAGAGAATGTCAAAAAGAATTCAAACAAAAGAAACCTGCCTACCTGTCATCACTGCGGCATCACTGGTCACATCTGACCCAAATGTCCACAGCTCCAGAACTTGAAGGTTTAGAGGAAGCTGCCAACAAGAGCTACACCTCCGATGGCTCTTCAGGCTCCACGGCATCAGCAGAAGTTTGTTCCTGCCAATGAGTGGCAAACCAAAGAAGAACAAATCAAGGCGCTACAAGAGAAAGCCACAAAAGCCCAATGGCAGCAATGGCTATGAAGGACTGCTGAGCCTAATACAAGGTATGCTAAGGAGTATGGCCAACATGGACATGACCCGTAAACCATCTCCACGGGTTAAGCAGGTATGGGTCAAGAAGGATGAGACCATTCACCCCTTAAGGGGGAGTCGACTCACCTAGAAGGTGATGTCTCCCATGCCAAGGATTTTGGTTCTTAAATCCTAGTGCATGTCAGGTATGTTTGCATTGCATTGTCTATCTTGTCATATCTTATTCATGCCTTGCATTTTGTTTGAGGAACTGTTTATTTTATCCCCCATATTTTCTCTTGTTGCCTTGAGAAACATCTGCATATTTTTTTTTGGGGGATTACAGTTGAAAGCACGTCGGGCGGCTACTTTTCATTTTTGGTATTTCTAAACATCTTTCCATTAGGACAGGTTTGATTTTACCTTACATGCTGGGACTAGATGTCATTTTCGTTTCCATAAGCATGTCTTTGTTGTTTTCTTGTTTATTAGTTTTCAATAAAAAATAAAAAATAAAAAAAAATTTGGGGAGAAGATGCGAAACTTCATTTTTTTTTTCTTTTGATAGCTTTTCAGATATTGCATGTGTTTTTGCCTGATATCTCAGTTCATTGTGCATTGATTAAATATGCTTATATATGATTGAGAGTTTATGCATGATATCTACTAAGTTTTTCTGTGGCATCTTAATGATAGATAGTTACTTTCCTCATGCGATGAAAATGTGCACTATCCAAGACTCCCCTAAGGTACATCATTTTCCTCTCTGACTTCTTGCTTCTAGAAATTCTAATGAGAGAGATGTCTTTGATTAAGATGGTCAAATTGACCAATGCTAGTTGAACCTAGAGCCTAAAAATTTTGGCACTCTCTAGGTTGCAGCATCACTAGAATCAAGCAGTAACTCTTCAATTTTCTGTGCTATATGCTTACATTCACTGCTTCTGTACTTAAATAAGCCTTGTCCTTCATGGTGCAAGTAAAACAATTAGGTGCTGCATCTTATGGGGAGTGTATCAAATGAGGGTGGCTAGGCCCTAGTAAGATAAGGTTTGACTTTTGACTGATCTTTCATTGATTTTCTCTCTTGTCTAGAAAATCTAGTTGCTTTTTGTCATATCAGTTAAATTCATACCTTTTGCGAAAAGTCTTCACACACACACAGACGCAATGCATGAGTTGAGTAATCTATTTAAAATTTCTATCTGCAGGGAAATTTGTGTTTATTGAATACTTAACTCTTATTTATATCTTTGCATATTTTTACAATGCTATTTCACTGTTTTACCAGTTGATTATACATGCGTGTTCTTAAGCAAACTTTAAGAAAAATAATTTTTCTGCAAATTTTCATCAAGTTTCAGATTTTCAGTGTGAAGCATCCGAACGGACCTATTCTTATGTCCGGACGAGCGCAGTCTTGCCGTATGATGAGCTAGCAGTTGCCAACCGGACGGTTAAGTGACACGTTCGGACGGGATCTCTACAGGTTTAAGACTTGCATCTCTTTCTCTGCCATACACACATCTTTGCATTTTTATTGATTTATCATGGCATGTTGTGTGTTCTTCTCGTGGATTTTTCCCGAGATTTTGGCATTTTTTGCACATCTCTTCTCATCCCATGATCTTCATTGTGTCTTCCGTTATTCTTTTAAGTTTTTGTGCTTTTAGAATTTTGGAATATATTTGTTGGGATATTCTCTTGAGATAGTGTGCATGAAAATCCTATTATGTCGGTGTGTTGGGTTGATATTGATATATCTGGGTCATTTGGGTTGCGATCTTTTCCTTTGTAATACTTGGGCATCCAATTAACAGTTGTCATAATACCACTTTCTTTTTGGGACTAACAAGATCTAATATTTCTTTGTGGTGTTATTTTTGGAAATATTTCTGTTTAAATCTTTTCAGGAATATGTTGTCCAGCAGCTCCCAGCACAATATCTGACATATGGATCATTTGGAAAACTGACCGTTGTTGAAGTTGGATGTTCAAATTCCAAAGGTCTCAGGATTCAGATGAGCTTTTTCCCTTAGCTCATGCAGAGCCTTCTGTAGCATTCCCTCGAATCTTTATCAATTAAAGGTTCAACGGTGAATCTCCTCAGTTATCTTGCGGACCAGTTGCTTAGAGGATGTCAATCTGCGGATAATCAATTTCAGGCTTTGTAAAATCAATAGATTGAAGGTTTTCAATCCATGGTTCCCGGCTTCCTGAGCTAGAAGCCAAAGTAGTACAAATCCAACTTTTTATACGGATTTCTCTCTGTTACTTGATTTCAGTGGATCATCAGGATTTGATACTTGGAGGATTTATGTTCCTCTCTTTTGGGCCACTTGTAGACTCTTCTTTATTTTCCTATTGTCTTGGATTTTAGAACGTTTTTTGTCTGTGGATATTATTACTCTGTTTACCCTGGTCCTTCTGAAACCTTTAGGGGGAGTAATTTTTGTGTGGTCTTTCTTCTTACTCTGTTTTACCCTTTTCCCTTTTGTGACAAAAAAGGAGAGTAATTTTTGATTTGGACCGGGATTGTATTTTTAACCGGTCAAGTGATTTTGGTCCCAGAATGGCCAAAGGGGGAGTTTGTTAGTTTTTGTGTTGGCTGCATTTTGTTGGATAAAATCACTTCTATGTAATGTTGCTGCTTTCACAGGGATGCTGTTTTATTCAGAGTCTAAACTTCAGTTATGAGCTTCAAGAAGACTCTGTGCAGAATTCAAATCAGTGAGTTCAGTTCCCTTGCATCCGTTCGGACGACGTGGTATTCCGTCCGGACGCTCGTCAGTCAGCAATATCCGTCCGGACGAAGAGAACTTTCTGCCAGACGCCCATCAACATCTAAAAGCTTCGAAGAGTTCAAGGTTGCATCCATCCGGATGCTCTTCAGAGTTCGAGAAGCTCCCAATGTTCCAGTGAATCTGTCCGGACAACGTGGCTATACCGTCCGGACGCCATTCAGTGTTTGACAAGCATTATGGTTTCTGCTTCAAGACACAGTTATGGGAACAAGGCTAAAACCGTCCGAACGATGTGTGATCATGTCCGGATGATGTCCTCCATAAGGCAAGTCATGCATACAAAGTTCAACCGTCCGGACGTCAGTCTTCATGGTCCGGACAATCAAGCATCATATATGGAAATTACGTGCACTAGTTCAACCGTTTGGACATCAACCTTCAGGGTCCGGACGCTCAAAGCCTTATTATGGTAATTACGTGCAGCCATAGTGCAATCGTCTGGATGCTAGGGCAACATCGTCCGGACGCGGCCTTTTTATGGAAGCTTTCAGTGCTATTTTGGAAAGGTGGTTCCAGTTGATCGTCCGAACGCTCGGTCAAGCCGTCTGGACACCCTCCAATATTTTGGACATAACGTTTTACTCAAATATCGGATTGGGATGAAATCGGCGTCGTTGGAAATCTATCAAAAAATGACGTAAATTGCTTGTTCAGACGGCCACTAGAATCGTCCGGATGGGCCCCGTCCGAATGAAAACATCAAGCATCCGGACGGCCCTGTAGAATTTTCCAGTCAGTTTAGTTCCCTTGTATCCGTCCGGACGACGTGGTATTCCGTCTGGACGCTCATCAGTCAGCAACATCTGTCCGGACAACGAGAACTTTCCGTCTGGACATCCATCAGCGTCTTGAAGCTTCGAACAGTTCAAGGTTGCATCCGTCCGGACGTAATGGCAAATCGTCCAGACGCTCTTCAGTGTTCGAGAAGTTCCCAGTGTTCCAGTGAATCCGTCCAGACAACGTGGCTATACCGTCCCGACGCCATTCATTGTTTGACAAGTACTAGAGTTTCTGCCTCAAGACACAGTTATAGGAAGACGGCTGAAATCGTTCGGACGATGTGTGATCCCGTCTGAATGATGTCCTCCATAAGGCAAGTGATGCATACAAAGTTCAACCGTCTGGATGTTAGTCTTCATGGTCCGGACGATCAAGCATCATATATGGAAATTGCGTGCACCAGTTCAACCGTCCGGACATCAGCCTTTAGGGTCGGACGCTCAAAGCCTTATTATGGTAATTACGTGCAGCCGAAGTGCAACTGTCCGAATGCTAGGGCAACATCGTCCGGACGCTAGGGCAACATTGTCCAGACGCGGCCTTGTTATGGAAGCTTTTAGTGCTATTTTGGAAAGGCAGTTGCAGTTGACCGTTCGGACTCTCAGTCAAGCCGTCCGGATACCCTCTAGTATTTTGGACATAACTTTTTACTCAAATATCGGATTGAGATGAAATTGGCGTCGTTGGAAAGCTATCAAAAAATAATGTAAATTGATGTTCTGAATGGTCACTAGAATCGTCTGGAAAGGCCCCGTCCGGACAGAAATATCAAGCGTCCGTATGGCCTTGCAAAATTTTCCAGAATTACTTTTCGGACACGGAAACAGTAGCCCGTCAGGATGGCCAAGGCTACCGTCTGGATGCGCGTGCCAGAGACTCCGATTCTGACCTGTTTTAGGTCTTAGCATCCGGACAGTGTAGACTGACGTCCGGGCGGTTGAACGTCTTCTGTATGACTTGCCTTATCAAGGATAGCGTCCGAACGTAATAACCACGTCGTCCGGACGGTTGCAGCTGTCTTCCAATATTTGTGTTTGGAAAGGAAATCCTTTTACTTGTCGAACACTGAAGGGCGTCCGGACACGTTGCTGAAACGTCCGGACGGATGCAACTTGGAACAGTTCGAAGCTTTTCGACACAGAAGGGAGCCCAAACAGAAAGTTCTCGTCATCCGGACGGATGATGCTTGATAGATGAGCTTCTGAACGGAATATAATGTCGTCCGGGTGGATGCAAGGGACTTGGACTACACTGTCTTGAATTTTGCACAGCCAAAAACTTGTTTTGAATTTTAAATGTACTCGCAAGTGCACGAATCGTTTGCAATAAAGGGTTTTGCAAGTGCGAGGTCGATCCCACAGAGAATTGTGTTCTTGAAAAAAAAATTTTGTTTCTAAACTAATTAAATCTTAAGCTAGTTCCAAAAAATGTTTGATTTTTGATAAAAAAAAAAAAAAAAAAAACATAAACTAAATAAAGTAAAATAAAACAAAAGAAAATGTATTAAGGTTTTGGAATCCACACCCACCAAATCATAGCAACATATTTTCATGTTCATCAATACACATATGAAGTTCTCACCATACAAATCTTATGTATGTTATACTATGCTTGAAAAAATCATTAAATCATTCAATGAATCCGTTCTTTGCACAAATCACAAAAGATATTTGGTTTAAACCAAATCATCAAATGTATCCGTAGAATGAAACATAATGAATATCCAACGTTTTTGATAAATAAAAACCTAAGCAATCAATTAAATAAAACTATCTCAAATCATCATATGTATTCGTAAATCACAATAGATATCCAAGAATCATCTCAATAATTGAATTGAAGTAAAACAATCAGAAATCAAAAACTCATAAAATCAGATAGTATAAACTTACATGAAAATGTTGTTGCTTTTCAATGGTGAGGCTTCATCCTCAACCTTAGTTGAAAATCTAGGTACACATGATTATTGAAAATAAAAACCTACCCTAAAGAAAAACTAAACTAAAAAGAAGAAAATATATTTGGTCTCTAGCTTCCCCTCCTTCCGTTTTCTTGAGGCTTACCAGTCTATTTATAAGGAGCAAACAAACCCTAGAAGCCCTAAAAATCCCAAAAACTCGTACTTCAATCTCCTAGTCAAATTTGGAAGCAATCCTAGTACAAATCGGAATAGGATTCGTCCAAATTTGCATTCTTATATTCCAAAATACTTTTGGTATAGCAGACGTCCGAATTAGGAAAATCCTATTTCACAATGATTTGTATTATTTTGAGTTAAATTTCTAACACTGCTAACTTCAATTTAATCCAATACTTGAACAAAAAGTTATGGCCAAAATACTATAACATATGCAGAATCTGAAATTTAATCCAATCCGATTTTAACTCCAATTAGAGGAATTCCGATTTAATCATTTCAAAAATTTGGTTAAACATAACCACATCATCTAGATTTTCTCAAAGTGTGTTTTCTTCCAATGTCCTGCAAAACACTAGAATACCAAAACTAACCAAAAACATTAGAAAATAACAAGGCTAAAGGTTTAACATATGCAAATTAGGGGGTCCAAATATACAATATTTTGCACTCATCAAATACCCCCAAACTTATATTTTGCTAGTCCCTTAACAAAACAAATAAAAAAATAAAATCAAAGCATGAAACATAAGTTCGCGGTCGTGGGAGAGACAATTGCATTCAGCATATGCAACAAGCCTTTTAAACTCCTAGAACTACTTAGTGGACGAGTGAAGTCTCATGAGGGTTTGATAGGAATGATACCTACAAACATTTTAAAGCACTATGTTATTTTCAAACAATGACTTCCACACAAACACATGGTTCATATATGTTATTTTTTGTGTTGGTTGTATTCTGTTGGACAAAATCACTTCAATGTAATGTTGGGGATGCTGTTTTATTTAGAGTCTACACTTCAGTTATGAGATTCAAGAAGACTCTGTGCAGAATTCAAATCAGTCAATTCAGTTCTCTTACATCTGTCCGGATGATGTGGTATTCCGTTCGGACGCTCATCATTCAGCAAAATCCGTCCAGACGCCCATCAGTGTCTAAAAACTTCAAACTATTCAAAATTGCATCCGTCCGGACGTAATGGCAAATCGTCCAAACGCTCTTCAGAGTTCGAGAAAATCCCAGTGTTCCAGTGAATCCGTCCGGACAACGTGGCTATTCAGTATTTGACAAGCATTAGGGTTTCTGCTTTAAGACATAGTTATAGGAAGACGGCTGCAACTGTCCAGACGATGTACGATCCCGTGAGGAAGATGTCCTCCATAAGGAAAGTCGTGCAAATAAAGTTCAACCGTCCGGACGTCAGTCTTCATGTTCCGAGCGATTAAGCATCATATATGGAAATTGCGTGCACCAGTTCAACCGTCCGGACAACAGCCTTCAGGGTCCGGACGCTCAAAACCTTATTATGATAATTACGCGCAACCGAAGTGCAACCGTCTAGACGCTAGGGTAACACTGTCCGGACGCGGCCTTGTGATGGAAGCTTTCAATGCTATTTTGGAAAGGCAATTGCAGTTGACCGTCAGGACACTTGGTCAAGCCGTTCGGATACCCTCGAGTTTTTTGGTCATAACTTTTTACTCAAATATCGGATTGAGACGAAATTGGCGTCGTTGGAAAGCTAACAAAAAATGATGTAAATTGATGGTGTGGAGGGCCTTAACAATTGTCCGGACGGCCCCCGTCAGGACGGAAACATCAATCATCCGGACAACCCTGCCAAAATTTGAGGATTCTTCAGAATTGGTTTTTGGACATTTAAATAGTTGCCTGTCCAGACGGCCAAGGCTACCGTCCGGATGCGCGTGCTAGAGACTCCATTTTTTACTCGAATTAGGGCTTCTAAAGCTAATAAATAAAGGGTTCTAGGCATGCATTCGACACAGAATTCAGTAGTGAATTCCTTACAACTTAGAGAGGGTGTTTAGGGAGATATTGAAGATCTGCTAGCTCTCTAGCTTTTTCCAGTGTGTGATTTGATCAGCTGTGAAGTCTATCTTAGGGATTGTCCCTAAGGTAAATGATTCCATTGAAGACCCCTTCAGGTAGAAGACCTGGTTGGGAGGCGTTCGTGTTGGGTTACACGTTAGAGTTTAAGGTACGACTACTGCATCAGGGGTATGTGAGTGATACTACTTTGTAACTAGCTTTGTCTTCTGAATAGTGGATATCCTAGGTTTGGTTGTCCCAGAGTGGTTTTTCTCTTAATTGAGTTTCCACTTCGTCAACAAAATATTTGTCTCCTTAAATTTCCGCATTTAATATTTTGTTGCACACTGTTCACACACACTTGTTAAAATTAGAAGTCCAATAATTTTCAATTGGTATCAGAGCAGGTACACTCTGTTAAGGATTTATTTCCTGAGTGTGATCCTTATCTCTTTGTGACTTCTATTTTTTTATTACACCTTTTATCATGAATTCTTCTCAGTTATCTAATGAGGATTCTAATTTTAAGCTATTTATGGTTTTTAATAAATTGAAGAATGCTCAACATTCTAAAGTTTCTCATAAAAAGCTTAAAAATGTGAAGTAAGGAAAAGAGTCTTTGATTCTTCAATTATCTTAATCACTTGCTTTGATTGACTCTTTGAAATCTAAGAATATCATGCTCTTTGACATTATTGATACACTTGAGAATAAATTAAAAGAATCTGAAGATCTCTTGAAAAAATTCTCAGGTGATAATTTGAAAAGCATGTTGTGTATTCATTCAGATATTTCGAACAAGCCTGGTTTGACTGCTGATTTGAGTACTTCTACTTCACATGCTTCTGATTTTGAATTAGATTCTGTTGATATTAAGCCAGTGATAGTAGATGCAGCTTTTTCTGAAAATTCTTGCTTAAATAACTGTGTGAAGCCAAAATCCAAAGATACAGGCACACAAGCTCATGGTAAGTTTGTCCCTACTTGTGATAATTGTGGAAAGATTGGTCATATTAGGACAAATTGTTATTTGTTGAGATCCCACAGGCCTTGGATTAAGCAGGATGCTCTGAGGAAAAGTGAAGTTGAAGATTCTTCCTCATCAAAACAAGTCCCTCCGTATAGGAGACATATAAAAGGTAAGGGCAATGTTATTTGTAAGAATGCTAACCATAATTCTGCAGAGAATGTCAAGAAGCATTCAAACAAAAGAAGCTTGCCCACCTGTCATCACTACGGCATCACCGGTCACATCCGATCCAAATGTCCACATCTCCAGGCTAAGAAGTCGAAGGTTCAAAGGGAGCTTCCAGCAAGAGCTACATCAGGCATTCTACCTCTGACAGCACATCAGGCTCCACGTCATCAACAACAGTTTGTTCCTGCCAATCAAAGTGGCAAACCAAAGAAGAACAAATCAAGGCGCTACAAGAGAAAGCCACAGAAGCCCATTAGCTACCATGACTATGAAGGGTTTCTGAGTCTGATGCAAGGTATGCTAAGGAGAATGGACAACATGGACAAGACCTGCAAGCCACCGCCACAGGTCAACCAGGTATGTGTCAAGAATGATGAGACCATTCACCCTTTGAAGGGGAGTGGACTCACCTAGTAAAGGTGAAGCCTCACCATGCCTAGGATTTTGGTTCCTAAATCCTAGTGCATGTCAGGTACGTTTGCATTGCATTATTTTTCTTATCTTATTCATGCTTTGCATTCTGTTTGAGGAACCATTTATTCTATCCCCCATAGTTTCTTTTGTTATCTTGAGAAACATCTGCAGATATTTTTTTAGGGACGATAGTTAAAGCACGTCGGGCGGCTGCTTTTCTGTCTTGGTATTTCTAAACCTCTCTCCATAAGGACAGGTTTGTCTTTACTTTACATTTTGGGAATAGACGTCATTTCCTTTTCCATAAGCATGTCTTCGTTGTTTTTCTGTCTCATTTTTCAACCAAAAATAAATAAAAATAAAAATTGGGAAAAAAGATGTAGAATTTTTATTTTTTTCTTTTGATAGCTTTTCAGATATAGCATGTGTTTTTTCCTGATATCTCAGTTCATTGTGCATTGATTAAATATGCTTATATATGATTGAGAGTTTATGCATGATATCTACTAAGTTTTCCTATTGCATCTTAATGATAGATAGTTACTTTCCTCATGCGATGAAAATGTGCACTATCTAAGGCTCCCCTAAGGTATATCATTTTCCTCTCTGACTTCTTGCTTCTAGAAATTCTAATGAGAGAGATGTTTTTGATTAGATGGTCAAATTGACCAACATGCTAATTGAACCTAAAACCTAAAAATTCTGGCATTCTCTCTAGGTTGCAGCACCACTAGAATCAAGCAATAACTCTTCAGTTTTCTGTGCTATATGCTTACATTCACTGCTTCTGTGCTTAAATAAGCCTTGTCCTTCATGGTGCAAGTAAAATTTTACCTTGTCCTTCATGGTACAAGTAAAACAATTAGGTGCTGCATCTTAGGGGGAGTGTATTAGATGAGAGTGGCTAGGCCCTAGTAATTAATATGGTTTGACTTTTGACTGATCTTTCATTGATTTTCTCTCTTGTCTAGAAAATCTAGTTGCTTTTTGTCATATCAGTTAAATTCATACCTTTTGGGAAAAGTCTTCATACACACACACACACATGCATTGCATGAGTTGAGTAATCTATTTAAAATTTCTATTTGCAGGGAAATTTGTGCTTATTAAATACATAACTCTCATTTATATCTTTGCATACTTTTACAATGTCATTTAACTGTTTTATCAGTTGATTATACATGCGTGTTCTGAAGCTAACTTTAGGGAAAAATATTTTTCTGCAAATATTTCTCCAGTTTCAGATTTTCAGTGTGAAGCATCCTGACGGACCTATTCTTACGTTTGGACGAGCGCAGCCTTGTCGTACGCTGTCCTACCAGTAGCCGTTTGGATGGTTAAGTGACGTGTCCGGACGGGATCTCTACAAGTTTAAGACTTGCGTCTCTTTCTCTGCCATATACACATCTTTGCATTTTTATTGATTTATCATGGCATGTTGTGTGTTTTTCTCGTGGATTTCTTCCAAGATTTTGGCATTCTTTGCACATGTCTTCTCATCCCATGATCTTCATTGTGTCTTCCGTTATTCTTTTAAGTTTTTGTGCTTTTAGAATATTGGAATATTTGTTGGGATATTCTCTTGAGATAGTGTGAATAAAAATCCTATTATATCTGTGTGTTGGGTTGATATTGATATATCTGGGTCATCTGGATTACGATCTTTGCTTTTGTAATACTTGGGCATCCAATTCACAGCTGTCATAATACCACTTTCTTTTTTGGACTAACATGATCTAATATTTCTTTGTGGTGTTATTTTTGGAAATATTTCTGTTTAATTCTTTTCAGGAATATGTCGTCCAGCAGCTCCCAGCACAATATCTGATAGATGGATCCTTTGGAAAACTGACAGTTGTTGAAGTCGGATGTTCAAATTCCAAAGGTCTCAGGATTAAGATGAGCTTTTTTCCCTAGCTCATGTAGAGCCTTTCGTAGCATTCCCTCTGATCTTTATCAGTTAGAGGTTCAGTGGTGAATCTCCTCATTTATCTTACAGACCAGTTGCTTAGAGGATGTCAATTTGTGGATAACCAATTTCAGGCTTTGCAAAATCAAGAGATTGAAGGTTTTCAATCCATGGTTCCCGGCTTCTTGAGCTAGAAGCCGAAGTAGTACAAATCCAGCTTTTTATACGGATTTCTCTTCGTTACTTGATTTCAGTGGATCAACAGGATTTGATACTTGGAGGTGAAAAACGAAATTGACTTCTAAAAATAAAGTGTGTGCATAGGTGTCAACAAAAATTAAAGCACAACGGAAAGTAAACGACACACAGATTTTTGTTGACGAAGTGGAAACTAGTTAAGAGAAAAACCATTCCGGGGCAGCCAAACCCAGGAATTCCACTATTCAGAAGACATAGCTAGATACAAGACAGTAACACTCACATGTACCGATGCAGTGCCCGTACCTTGATCTCTGACGTGTAACCCAACACGAACGCTTCCCAACCAGGTTGTCCTACCTGAATGGGTCTTCAATGGAACTCCTTTACCTTAGGGCCAACCTCTAAGATAGACTTCACAGCTGATCAAATCACACACTTGGCAAGGCTTTAGAGGAAATATCACATCTCTAAGCTGTAGAGAATTCACCACCGAATTCTGTGTTGAAAGCATGCCTCAAGCCTCTTATTTATAGGCTTTGGAAATCCAAAATCGACTAAAAAACGGAGTCTGAAACACGTGCATCCGGACGGGAGCCAGGGCCCTCCGGACGGGTCAAGTTTTTCTTGTCCGGAAAGTAATTCTGGAATTTTCTGCAGGGCCGTCCGGTAGGGAAAATCTTTCCATCCGGACATATACCGTCCGGCCGCTTCTAGGGTCCGTCCGGATGCTCAAATTATATCATTTTTTCTAAGCTTTCCAATGAAGCCAATTTTGTCCCAATCTGATATTTGAGTAAAAAGTTATGACCAAAATACCCAAGGGTGTCCGGACGGCTTGATCGAGCGTCCGGACGGTCAACTGCAACCTCCTCTCCAAGATAGCGCTGAAAGCTTCCATAACAAGGCCGCATCCGGACGGTGTTGCCCTAGCGTCCGGACGGTTGCACTTTGGCTGAACAAAATTACCATAATAAGGCTTGGAGCATCCGGACCTTGAAGGTTAACGTCCAGACGGTTGAACTGGTGCACACAACTTCCATATATGAAGCTTGATCGTCTGAACCATGAAGGCTGACGTCCGGACGGTTGAACTTGGTATGCACGTTCTTGCCTTATAGAGGACATCGTCTGGACGGGATCACACGTCGTCCGGACAGATGCACTGAAACACTGGGATCTTCTTGAACTCTGAAGAGCGGCCGGACGATTTGCCATTACGTCCGGATGGATGCAATCTTGAACTGTTCGAAGCTTCAAGACATTGATGGGCGTTCGGACGGAAAGATCTCGTCGTCTGGACGGATGTTGCTGACTGATGAGCGTCCGGACGAAATACCACGTCGTCCGGACGGCTGACAGGGAACCGAAATAAATCCTTGAAAACTTCACAGAATCTTCTCGAAGAACATAGCTGAAGAGTAGACTCTGGATAAAGCAGCATCCCTGTGAAAGCAGCAACATTACATAGAAATGATTTTGTCCAACAGAATGTAGCCAACACAAAAACTAACAGGAGGATTCTTGTTCCTCTCTTTTGGTCCACTTGCAGACTTTTCTCTATTTTCCTATTGTTTTGTATTATAGAACGTATTTGTCAGTGGATTTTGTATACTCTGTTTACCCTTGTCCTGTTGAGACATCAAGGGGGAGTATCTTATTACTATGGTCTTTCTATACTCTATTTACCCTTTGCGACAAAAGGGGGGAGTATATGTTAGTTTTCGACCGGGAATGTATTTTTAACCGATTTAGTGATTTTTGTCCCAGAATGGCCAAACTGGGAGTTTGTTAGTTTTTGTCTTGGCTGCATTCTGTTGGAAAAAATCACTTTGATGTAATGTTTCTGCTTTCACAGGGATGATCTTTTATTCAAAGTCTACACTTCAGTTATGAGCTTCAAGAAGACTCTGTGCAGAATTCAAATCAGTCAGTTCGGTTCCCTTGCATCCGTCTGATGGGCATCTGGACGGAAATTTCTCGTTGTCCTGACGGATTTTGATGAACCGAACCGAATCGAACCGAAACTTCAAACTATTCAAAACTGCATCCGTCCGAACGTAATGGCAAATCATCCGGACGCTTTTCAGAGTTCGAGAAGATCCCAGTGTTCCAGTGAATCCGTTCGGACGATGTGGCTATTTAGTGTTTGTCAAGCATTAGGGTTTTTGCTCCAAGACATAGTTATGGGAAGACGACTGCAACTGTCCAAACGATGTGTGATCCCGTCTAGACGATGTCCTCCATAAGGCAAGTCGTGCATATAAATTTCAACCTTCCGGACGTCAGTCTTCATGGTTCGGACGATCAAGCATCATATATGAAAATTGCGTGCACCAGTTCAACCGTCCGGACATCAGCCTTCAGGGTCCGGACGCTCAAAGCCTTATTATGGTAATTACGTGCAGCAGAAGTACAACCGTCCGGACGCTATGGCAACACCGTTCGGACGCGGCCTTGTTATGGAGGCTTTCAGTGCTATTTTGGAAAGGCTGTTGCAGTTGACCGTCCGGACGCTTGGTCAGCCGTTCGGACACCCTCGGGTATTTTCGTCATAACTTTTTACTCAAATATCGGATTGGGACAAAATTGGCATCGTTGGAAAGCTAACAAAAAATTATGTAAATTTATGGCCCGGATAGCCTTTATAATCGTCCGGAATGCCCCCGTCCGGACGGAAACATCAAGCGTCCGGACAGCCCTGCCAAAATTCGAGAATTCTTCAGAATTGCTTTTCGGACGCGAAAACAGTTGCCCGTCCGGACGGCCAAGGCTACCGTCCGGACGCGCGTGCTAGAGACTCCATTTTTTATTTGATTAGGGCTTCTAAAGCCTATAAATAAGGGGTTCTAGGCATGCATTCGACATAGAATTCAGTAGTGAATTCCTTACAGTTTAGAGAGGGTGTTTAGGGAGATATTGAAGATCTGCTAGCTTTCTAGCTTTTGCCAGTGTGTGATTTGATCAGCTGTGAAGTCTATCTTAGGACTTGGCCCTAAGGTAAAGGATTCCATTGAAGACCCCTTCAGGTAGGAGACCGGGTTGGGAGGCGTTCGTGTTGGGTTACACGTTAGAGTTCAAGGTACGACCACTGCATCAGGGGTATGTGAGTGATACTACTTTGTAACTATCTTTGTCTTCTGAATAGTAGATATCCTGGGTTTGGCTGTCCCGGAGTGATTTTTCTCTTAATTGAGTTTCCACTTCGTTAACAAAATATTTATCTCCGTTAATTTCCGCATTTAATATTTTATAGCATACTGTTCACACACACTTGTTAAAATTAGAAGTTCAATAATTTTCAATATATCATGAGCAAGCTTAACAAGAATCACATCACAATCACATCATCAGGACATCAAAAATCATTCGACTCATAGCTGGAAAATTGAGACAACTCATGCTCAAATGAGTGCAAAGTGAGATTAACATAGATTCATAAGGTTTCAATTTTGCTCAAAGTTTGTGTAGCCCAAAATTCATAGGAATCTCATCAGATGAAAATAAACAAGGCTTAAATCAAAATGCGCTTTTTTTTTTTTGAAAAACGGAAATTGACGTCTAAAATAAATAGCAAGTGTGTGCACAAAGTGTCAACAAAAATAACAATGCGGAAAATAAATGACACAAGGATTTTTGTTAATGAAGTGGAAACTCAATTAAGAGAAAAACCACTCCGGGGCAGCCAAACCCAGGATATCCACTATTTAGAAGACAAATCTAGATACAAGATAGTAACACTCACATACACCCGATGCAGTGGTCGTACCTTGCTCTCTAACGTGTAACCCAACACGAACGCTTCCCAACCAGGTCTCCTACCTGAAGGGGTCTTCAATGGAATCCTTTTACCTTAGGGCCAACCCCTAAGATAGACTTCAGTTGTAGCACAATAACAGCACACTTGCAATGGCTTCAAATGAAACTTAATCAGCTCAACGATCTCTCAAAATAACTTCTCTAAGCACTTGTGGAATTCAATACCGAATTCTTGCAGTTCTCAATGCCCAGGGGCCTCTATTTATAGGCTGAGGTACAGAATGGGCGACTGCAGTGATATATGCGGGTGCCGTCTGGACGGTGGACATGGGCCGTCTGGACGAACAACTGTATGACAGACTGTCATCATGTTTAAGAGCTGCGTCTGAACGGTTAGACACTATCGTCTGAACGGTCACACGTCTGTTGTAAGTAATTTCCATATAAGGCTTTAGCGCGTCCGAACCATGGGGGATGAGCGTCCGGACGGTTGATCTTTAACACGCAATTTCCATATTTACTGTGCCCGCGTCTGGACCATGATAGGTAGTCGTCCGGACGGTTGAAGTCGAATCGCCAATTTCCTTAATTGTTGAACGCGCATCTGGACCAAGGCTGACTGTCGTCCGGATGGTGATATTTGAATTGCGATTCTTGCCTTATGTATGAGCGCGTCCGGACGGTTGAAGCAATCTTCCATTAAATTGAACTTGGAAAGAGTCTGAAGCTGATCGATCACTGAGAGGCGTCAGGACGGATGCAAGCTGGAACAGTAGCTTCTCAAAACAGTGAAGGTCTGGACGGGAATGCACGTCACCCAGACAGATGATGCTTGGTCTGTCGTGGGGTACGGACGGTATGACACGTCGTCCGGATGGATGGAACAGTTTACAGATGGGCGTCCGGAAGGGATGATAGGGAACCGAAATCTTCTAACTTGTAAGCAGTGCAGAATCTTCTGACATCACTCTAAATAGTGGAATCCCTGATAAAAGCATCTATACATACAAGTGATTTTGTCAACCAGAATGTAGCCAATCAAAACCTAACAAACTCCCCCTTTGGCCATTCTGGGACAAAAATCACTTGACCGGTTTGGAAATACATTCCCGGTCCAAAAATAAAAATTACTTCCCCTTTTTGTCACAAAAGGACAAAGGGTCGAACAGAGCAATAAAACACCCAACTGTAATAAAAATTACTCCCCCTAACGGTCTCAGAAGGACCCGAGAAACAGAGTAATATTAGTTCAACAGTTTTACAAAAGTAGCTAAATATAACACAAATGTCACAAAAGAAAACTGAAAAGATAGCTACCAAAAACAAATTATAGCCAGAGAAACTTAATCATCCGCTGCCATGGGTGCATCCTCCTCATCATCACTACTGCTAGGATGATGGTACTTGAGGCACTCCTTGAGATCCAGCTGATTCTGCTCTACCTGATTGTTGATGGAATGCACCTTCTGCTGTATAGAAGTGATAGACTGTTGCATAGTGCTCATGCCTCCCTGAATAGCAGCCAAGGCCTCCATGATCTGTGAAAAATTGATCTCTAGCTCTGAAGGCGGGACTGTCTGAGAGGATGAAGCCATATCTGGAAAATCGACTGGCATGGCAGCAGGAATGGGCACCTCATCATCGAAGTCATCTCTTCGCAGCTGTGCATTAGACTTCATCAAAGTCTGCTTGCTGATGGGCTACTGAATCTTCATCTTCAGTTCTCCAGTTATGTTGATGCCTGACTGAAGAATGATCTGAGTGAGCAGGCAGCCAAAAGGGAGACCGGTATTACCCTCATCACAGGCCTCCAGCATGACGCTCATAATATGCTTGCACAGGTAGAAAGGCAAGCGAAGGTGGATGGCATAAACGAACTGAGCCTTCTTCAGAATCATGTCACTGCGCCTGACAACTAGCCATAGGTTGTGTTGCCCTATCTTGGCCAGCAAGCGATGAGCGGGAGACAGTGCGCCGATCCGGATGGTGGTAGCATGCTCTTCTCCTTGTGGAACAACATCGAAGAACTATCGGAGATCGTCCATAGAGGGAGGAAGCACCACCTCATTATAAGGACTGTCGGGCAGATCAAGGACTAGAACGCCTATGAAGTGACTGATGATCTGGGGATCAACAGTGATGATGTGCCCGTCAACAGTGGACTACAATACCATCCCACGATCATCATCCTGCGCCACCTCCATGTTGGCATAGAAGAGTCTGACCAGCCTGGTGAGAACAATGCAGGCACAGGTGTAGAGGTATCCCCAGTGGTAAGTCTGAATAGTCTCATAAATACTATCCAGTGGAGGCACCATAATGTCAGATCGAACCACATTGCGCTCCGCAATAACTGTGCGGTCCATGATTTTGGTCTGTAGGGTGCTCCTCTCTTCCTCTGTCCTCTGGTGGACCCTACGCTGGGAACTAACGGCAGACATGATTCTGCAAAAGGAGACCAACAGGATTTTGCCAAGAATAATCCAAAAATATACTTGTTAGGTCTCAAAAAAAATTTGGCAGAGTAACGGCAGTACAAAGGACTATTTAAAAAATAGACAGAAATTATCACATTTATAGTCCCACAAAGTATCACCACAAATAATCCCAACATGGCAAATATATGCATCTCATAATCAAAAAACACTCCTAACGAGATCAACATTCTAACAATTAAAATAAACTGAAGAAAAAAAGGACTAGAAGAATACCTGAATTGTGAGATTATGCACAAAAAGACAAAGAGGGATGAGATAAGTCCAAAAACACTCAAGAAATAACTCACTAAAAGCCAAAAATTGAGATTGTGGTGGGGTAGGGAGGAGAAATGGCGACCAGGGGTATATATAGCCTCTGTGGGGTCCCCGTCCGGACGATGTATTAATGTCGTCCGGATGTGCGCTGCCTCAGAAATGAGCAGACTGGTCGCGCGCGTCCAGACGTCACCTGATCGCTGTCCTGACGACTAAGCTCCGCCCATCCAGACTCCAAAAGAAAATATCGTCCGGACAACGAAAATCCACCCGTTCGGACGTCAAGAGATACCGTCCGGACGCTTGATAAGCGTTGAATGTTGCACATTCAAGCCCCTTAACTTATATATGTTAATTCCTTAGCATTGTTATTTGTTTGATTTTGTGTTTTTTTATTGTTTTCAGGTTTTAAATAAAGATGCAATTAATTCCATTGATTTTGGGCTTAAAGCACAATTTGAGAAGACTTAGAAGATATGTTTAAGCTTAACCAATCATAATAGAAGACCTATACGATGTGGTTAAGTTTAATCAAATCAAGTGAAGGATTAAATCGGAATTTCTCCACAAAGAGTCAAAATCGGATTGGGTTCAAATTTAGATTCTGCACATGTCTCAGTGTTTGGATCATAACTTTTGCGTTAGATATTTGATTATAATGAAATTGGTTGCGTTGAAAGCTAATAAAAAATACAACAAATATGTAAGAAATATATTTTTCCTAATTCGGACGTTTACTATGCAAAAATAGCCCCACAATAAAAGACAGCAATTCTGGACGAATTTGGAATCATTTTCCTACTTGGATTGAAGTTTCAATCTCCTAGTTGGACAAGAAGACTCAAGAGACGATTTTTCTGGAAATCCAAGAGCTTCTAGGCCTCTCCTAGTCCCTATAAATAGACCCTTAAGTTTCAAGAGAAGTGGGCTTGTGCTTATGCTTAGTTTTAGACAATAAATTCTTCTTGGAGGCTTGACAAGTTGAAGAGGAGAAGAACATGGCAAGAGGCCATCCTAGCACCATGATGAGCGGCTGAATTCCTAATAGGGTGTTGATGTAGCCCTTTCCAAGTAACGATGGTTTAATTGTGTGAGTATTTTGGCCTTATTCTGTGTTTGGACAAAATCACTTGTGTGTAACGATGCTCCACGGGGATTCTACTATTCAGAAATGCTTCAGAGTCAAAAGATTTTCAGTTCCCTGTCAGCCGTCTGGACTATCGAGCCATCCGTCCTGACGACCATCTGTCACTATTCCATCCGTCCAGACGACGTGCCATACTGTCCGGACTCCAGACAGACCAAGCATCATCCGTCCGGACGACGTGTCTCTCCGTCTAAACCCTCCATTGTGTCGAGAAGGTTCTATCCAGCTTGCATCCGTCCGGACGTTTTAGCAGCACGTCTGGACGCCTCTCAGTACTCGATCAGTTTCATATTTCTTTCCAAGTTTCAAGAAAGGGAAGATCGATCAACCGTCTGGACGATGTGGTATCCCGTCCGGACGCGCGTCTCCTTAAGGCAAGAATCGCAATTCAAATATCACCGTCCAGACGTCTGACAGCTGTGGTCCGGACGCGCGTTCATCAAAGAAGGAAATTACCGATTCGACTTCAACCGTCCGAACGACTGCCTATCATGGTCTATCATGGTCCGGACGCGCGCATTGCAGATATGGAAATTGCGTGTTGAAGAATAGCCGTCCGGACGCTCATCCCCATGGTCTGGACGCGCGAAGCCTTATAAGGAAATTACTTGCAAAGGATGTGCGACCGTCTGGACGATGTGCCATCCCGTCCGGACGAGGCTCTTAAACAGGAAAGATTTCCTTGCAAAATTTTCAGAAAATCTTGTCGCACAGTTGTCCATTCGGACGGCCCATGTCCACCGTCCTGACGGCGCCCATGTATATTTTGCCTGACACTCATTTGAGCCCCCAGCCTATAAATAGAGGCCCCTGGGCATTGAGAACTGCAAGAATTTGGTATTGAATTCCACAACTGCTCAGAGACGTGATATTTCCTCTGAAGCCCTATCAAGTGTGTTGTTGTTGTGCTACAATTGAAGTCTATCTTAGAGGTCGGCTCTAAGATAAAGGATTCCATTGAAGACCCTTTCAGGTAGGAGAACCTGGTTGGGAAGCGTTCGTGTTGGGTTACACGTCAGAGATCAAGATACGACCACTGCATCGGGTATATGTGAGTGTTACTGTCTTGTATCTAGCTATGTTTCTGAATAGTAGAATTCCTAGGTTTGGCTGCCCCAAAGTGGTTTTCTCTTAAGAGAAAAACCAATTAAGAGAAAAACCACTTCGGGGCAGCCAAACCTAGGATATCCACTATTCAGAAGACAAAGCTAGATACAAGATAGTAACACTCACATACACCCGATGCAGTGGTCGTACGTTGCTCTCTAACGTGTAACCCAACACGAACGTTTCCCAACCAGGTCTCCTACCCGAAGGGGTCTTCAATGAAATCCTTTACCTTAGGGCTAACCCCTAATATAGACTTCAGTTGTAGCACAGCAACATCACACTTGCAATGGCTTCAGAGGAAAGTTAATCAGCTCAACGATCTCTCAAAACAACTTCTCTGAGCACTTGTGGAATTCAATACCGAATTCTTGCAGATCTCAATGCCCATGGGGCCTCTATTTATAGGCTGAGGTACAGAATGGGTGACTGCAGTGATATATACGGGTGTCGTCCAGACGGTGGGCCTTCCGGATAGACAACTGTGCGACAGATTTTTTCAAAAATTTCGTTGAGAAATCTTTCCTGTTTAAGAGCTGCGTCCAGACTGTTAGACACTGTCGTCCAGACGGTCACACGTCCATTGCAAGTAATTTCCATATAAGGCTCTAGCACGTCCGGACCATGGGGGATGAGCGTCCGGACGGTTGATCTTCAACACGCAATTTCCATATTTACTGTGCGTGCGTCCAGACCATGATAGACAGTCGTCCGGACGGTTGAAGTTGAATCGGCAATTTCCTTAACTGTTGAACGCGCGTGTTGACCAAGGCTGACTGTCGTTCGGACGGTGATATTTGAATTGCGATTCTTGCCTTATGTATGAGAGCGTCCGGACGGGATTACACGTCGTCCAGACGGTTGAAGCAATCTTCCCTTAAATTGAACTTGGAAAGAATCTGAAGCTGATCGATCACTAAGAGGCTTCCGGACGGGCTACTGAAATGTCCGGACGGATGCAAGCTGGAATAGTAGCTTCTCGAAACAGTGAAGGTTCAGACAGGAATGCACGTCGTCTGGACAGATGATGCTTGGTCTGTCGTGGCGTCCGGACGGTATGACACGTCGTCCGGATGGATGGAACATTTTACAGATGGGCGTCTGGACGGAATGACACGTCGTCCGGACGGCTGACAGGGAACCAAAATCTTCTAACTTGTAAGCAGTGTAGAATCTTCTAACATCACACTGAATAGTGGAATCCCTGATAAAAGCATCTATACATATAAGTGATTTTGTCAACCAGAATGTAGCCAATCGAAACCTAACATTTTTATTATTATTATTATAGGCTGATCAATGTCTGACTCCCTTAAGCTTTCTAATTGACCTATGTAATGAGTGTTGGGCCAGTGACTCCTAAACCATATGGTTTTAGGGCACTAGATGTAGAAACATCCCTAAGAGCTTAATTACTCAAGTCAAAAATGTTACGAAGCCAAACTAGCCATACAATCAACAAAATAGAATTTTCTCATCTTTTTACGCGAACACTCAATGCCTAGTGAGGCAAGAGGCCCGGTTACTCAATGAGAACTCAAACTGATGATATAGCTGAAATGTAGACTCTGAAAATAACAGCATCCCTGTTTAATAAGCATTATAACATAGAAGTGATTTTGTCCAACAAAATGCAGCCAATCAAAAACTAACAAACTCCCCCTTTGGCCATTCTAGGACAAAAATCATTTGACTAGTTAAAAAATACAATCCCAGTCCAAATCAAAAAAATACTCCCCCTTTTTGTCTCAAAAGGACAAAGGATAAAACAGAGTATGGAAAAACCAACAATAAAATTACTCCCCCTTAATATCTCAGCAAGATAAGGGTAAAGAGAGTAAATAAATCCAGTTTAACAATAGTAATCCAAACCAGGAAGACAAAAAAAAATGTCTCAAAATAAATGAAACAAAACATCAAATAAAATCAATCATCCTCAGCCATGGGTGGATGATCCTCGTCATCACTGCTAGATGGATGATGGTGCTGGAGACACTCCTGGATGTCCAGTTGGCACTGCTCCACACAGAGATTGATAGAGTGAATCTCCTGCTGCATAGAGTGAATATCTTGCTGTATAGAACTCATACCCCCTGTAGAGATTCCAAGGCAGCTAAAATCTGAGCATAACCTGCATCAAGCTGTGGAGGCGGAGGAGCAGTCTGTGAAGATGATGCTATATCAGGCATCTCAACATGAATAGGAGGAGGCTGAGGAGCTTCATCCTAATCTTCACGCCTTTGCTGGGCATTGGACTTCATCAGGGTTTGTTTGCGAAATGGGGTGTGGCGGCTAGGGGAGAAAACAATACTTAACCATGTATGGTACCCGTCTGGACGCGGGATGCAACATAGGAATTCGGCAGAACCGTACGCGTCCGAACGTTTTGCCTAACCCGCCCGGCCGTCTAAGCCGCACCCGTCCAAACGCAAGAGGAGATCGTCTGAACACTTCACACTGAAAAATAGAAACTGAAGGAAAATTTGTAGAAAAATTATTTTCCCCAAAGTCAGCTTCAGAACACGCACGTATAATCAACTGATATAGCAGTCAGATAACATCTCAAAAATACGCAGAGATATAAAAGAGAGTTAAGAGTTCAATCAGTACAAAAATTCCCTGTAGATAGAAATTTTAAATAGATTACTCAATTCATGCAATGCGTGTATGTGTGAAGATTTTCTCAATAAAGTATGAAGTTCACTAATATGACTTAAAGTAACTGGATTTTCTAAACAAGAGAAAAAATCAATGATAGATAAGTCAAAAGTCAAACCTTATTTTACTAGGGCCTAGCAACCCTCATCTGATACACTCCCCCTAAGATGCACCACTTTTCTTTTACTTAGTCCTTTAGTGACTATCTATTTCCACAATGATTTGGTCACTAACTGTTTCTTTAGGGACAAGTTCAAGAACATATTTATAGCACAAAATCAGTGGATCTTTTTATTTATCCATATTTATTTCTTAATGAATGCTTTTTATCACTTGGTGCTACAACCTAGAGAGAATGCTAGAATTTTTAGGTTCTAGGTTCAACAAGCGAGTTGGTCAATTTGACCATCTTACAAAAAAAATCTCTTATTAGAATTTCCAGAGACAAAAAGTCAAAGAGAAAAGAAAAAAAAAAGTACCTTAGGGGAGCCTTGGATAGTGCACTGATAAGTCTTGAATTATTCGATTCAAGACCCCTTAATTTGCATTTGTTAGACCTAGTTCTTGTTGTATATATAACGTGTTGTTGTAGTTTTTGTGTTTTGTCTTATTTTCAGGTCTTAATTGAAATCTAGTTCAAAACACCTGAATTAGACCTGAAAATACATCAAGGGCGATTTGGTCATTTCCAGATTTCAAAGTTGCTCCTGCCAAGTGAAGAATCGGCTAAGGCAAATCGATCGATCAACTTTATAATCGATCGATCGAATCATCAGTCGATGAAAAATCGATCGTGCGAGATGCGATCGATCGAGACAAGGCAACCATGAATGCGATCAAGCGAAATGCGATCGATCGACTTTATAATCGATCGATCGAATTTGGATATTTTCGGAACAATCTGGAACAATGATGACATGTCACTCTTCTTAGATATTTTTAGATATTTTTAGATATTTTCTTGATATTTTAAATATCCTAGATATTTTTAGATATTTTCCTAGATATTTTTAGATATTTTCTTAGATATTTTAGATATTTTTAGATATTTTCATATATTTCCAAAATATCTTAGATATTTCAGAAATATCTCTTATCTTATCTCTTTCTTAGATATTTGTAAATATCTTCCTCTATATATATGAGGCATGGGTGAGAGAGAGATGTATGCTTTCCTGACTCTATTTTCCAGAGCATCAGTAGTTTATCATGCATCTTTTGGGAGCTTCGATTGTCTCAGGTGTATCTTAGTTAATTTTAATGCTTTTCATTTCCTTTTGTAATCCGAATTCTCTTTGATTAATATAGTGTTCTTAGTTTATTTAAATCTTGTTTTCTTTACTGTTTTCCTTTAATTTCATGCTTAAATTAGTTTACTTCATGTCTAGCTAATTTAGTTCTTAGGGTTTGATCAAAATCCATTCCAAAAACCATGAAGTGTTCTTGAGGTTCTTAGGATTTTCTTTAGATGTTTGATGATTGTTAAGGGCTAGAGGATCTCAAAACCCATGCTAAAAGGTTTTGTTTTCAAGATTCCAATCTAATTATTCATGAAAAAGAGTTAAACTTGTCTATGAGTTTTCTTAGATTTCTTGAGTAAAACCAACGTTCTTGGAAACAAGAACGATGTCTTTTGCAATGATGCTATTTGACATGATGTGTGATTTCTCATTAGAGTCGCCTTATAGGGTATGCTAGGGAACACCAATCATTTCACACCTTTGGTAGTCTAAAATGTTTTTCAATTGTAGTTTAAACTTTATGTGAAATGGTTTGGTGTGAAACTAGATATTTTATCATTGTGGCCTAATTAGGGTTTTCATGTATTGTGTATACTTATTAGGATGTGTTGTAGAGTAGTAAGCTAGGGAGCATTAATCACTCCACACCTTTCGTAGTGTAAACGTTTTTCAATTATAGACTAATTTTTATGTGGAGTAGATTAATGTAAAACTAGGTGCTTTATAACTACGTCTTAAAGAAAGTGTTTTCACGTTGAGGTCGTCGTAATGGTTGACACCCATTACGCGCTCATATCATGCATGTTAGGAAGAACCATATAGAATTTAAGCATTTCATTGGTTGAGGATTGGATAAAGATCAACACCCTAAGTTTTCTCCTAGTTTGTTTTCAATTTCCGCTTTCATTCCTTCACTTTATTGTTGTAGCTTCAATTCTACAACCTTTGCTTTTATTTTTATCTTTAAGTTAAGTTAGATACGCTCTTTAATATTCCATTACGCAAAACAACCAATAATCTCTATGGTTCGATCACCCTTACTATAGTACAATCGATACGTACTATTGCGAGTGGTAAACTTATAAATTTAAAATCCACGTACCCGCTTGGCGCGCTACCATGCATAAAATCATCACATGAGAAGAGTAACTATCTAGCATTTAGATGCACAATAAAAACTTGGCAGATATTAGGCATAAACTCTTAATCATATATAAGCATAGTCATTTAATGAGCAATGAACTGAGATATCAGGAAAAATTATATGCAATATCTGACATACCAAGAAAAGAAAAAAAATAAAATTCCTGCAACATCTCCCCCAATTTTTTTAATTTTTTTTTTTATGAAAAACAATAAAAACACGCTACAAAGGTAAACAACCATAAGACTAGCATGTAAGGCAAGATCAAATCTGTGAAGGATCAAAATTACCAATACAGAAAAACAGTCGCCCCACATGCTTTTTTGTCTTCCCCAAATAATACCTACAAAGTTCTCTCAAGAGCAACAAGAGAAATAGGGGCCAATAACAGTGGTTCCTAAATTGCAAAGAAAATAGAGATATAACAAGTAGAAAATCATGCAATGCGATCAAACTTGATGCTCTAGGATTAGGAACCAAATCCTAGGCATGTGTACTCTCACTAACTAGGTGAGTCCATTCCCCCTCAAGGGGTGAATGTCTGCCTCCTTTCTGACCCATGCCTGCCTTCCTTTTGGTAGTTGTTGACAGGACTTCATCTGATGATCCATCCACTATATCATGCTCTGCATCCAAATAGGCAGCTCCCTATAGAATTGATCATCCTCCATCTTTTGTAGCTTCTTCATGAAGTGCCTTGATTTGTTAGCCTTGGGTTTGCTATTCTGATTGGCAGGAACTGAAAAATTGAATTGACTTCTAAAGATAAAGTGTGTGCACAAGTGTCAACAAAAATTAAAGCACAGCGGAATGTAAATGACACACGGATTTTTGTTGACGAAGTGGAAACTCAGTTAAGAGAAAAACCACTCCGGGGCAGCCAAACCTAGGAATTCCACTATTTAGAAGACATAACTAGATACAAGACAGTAACACTCACATGTACCGATGCAGTGGTCATACCTTGATCTCTGACGTGTAACCCAACACGAACGCTTCCCAACCAGGTTCACCTACCTGAAGGGGTCTTCAATGGAACACCTTACCTTAGTGCCAACCTCTAAGATAGACTTCGATTGTAGCACAGCAACATCACACTTGAACAGGGCTTCAGAGGAAATATCACGTCTCTGATCAGTTGAGGAATTCAATACCGAATTCTTGCAGTTCTCAGTGCCCAGGGGCCTCTATTTATAGGCTAGGGGCTCAAATGAGCGTCAGGAAAAATATACCTGGGCACCGTCCGGACGGTGGACATGGGCTGTCCGGATGGACAACTGTGCGACAGGATTTTCCAAAAATTTTGCGGAGAAATCTTTCCTGTTTAAGGACATCGTCCGGACGGTCGCACGTCCGCTGCAAGTAATTTCCTTATAAGGCTCTCAAGCGTCAGGACCATGGGGATGATCGTCCGGACGGCTATTCTTCAACACGAAATTTCTATATCGGTAATGCGCGCGTCCGGACCATGATAGGCAGTCGTCCGGACGGTTGAAGTCGAATCGGCAATTTCCTTCTTTGATGCACGCACATCCGGACCACAACTGTCAGACGTCCGAATGGTTATTTTTGAATTGCGATTCTTGCCTTACGGAGAAGCGCGTCCGGACAGGATACCACATCGTTCGGACGGTTGATTGATCTTCCCTTTCTTGGAACTGGGAAAGAAATCAGAAATTGATCGAGTACTGGGAGGCGACCGGACATGCTGCTGAAACGTTCGGACGGATGCATGCTGGCACAAAACCTTCTCGATACAGTATGGGGTCCGACGGAATCAATACTTCGTCCGGACAGATGATACTGGTCTGTCTAGCGTCCTGACGGGATGACACGTCGTCCGGACATATGGAACAGTGGACAGATGAGCGTCCGGACGGGATGGCTCGATCCTCCGGACGGCTGACAGGGAACTTGAATTCTTCTGACTTGCAGACTCTGAATAGTGGAATCCCTGGTTACAGCATCTTTACACTTAAGTGATTTTGTCCAAAAACAGAATGAGGCTAAAATACTAACAAACTCCCCCTTTGGCCATTCTGGGACAAAAATCACTTGACCGGTTTGGAAATACATTCCCGGTAGAAAATAAAAATTACTCCCCCTGTTTGTCTCAATGGGACAAAGGGTAAAACAGAGTAATAAAACCTAACTGTCATAAAAATTACTCCCCCTAACGGTCTCAGAAGGACCCGGGAAACAGAGTAATATATACCAAAAAAGTTTTAACAAAGCAGAGATTGTCTCAAAATAACAAAAGACAACAATAAAAAAATACAAACATAAGAGGGAATCAAACATCCTCAGGCATGGGTAAAATCCCATCTGCAACATCCTCATCATCACTGCTGCTAGGATGATGATACTTCAGGCACTCCTGAAGGTCCAGCTGGTTTTGCTCCACGCGCCTATCGATGGAGTGCACAGCTAACTGGATGGAACTCATAGACTGCTGCATGGAGGACATAGACACCTGCAAGCTGCTCATCCCTCCATGAAGTGCAGCAAGAGCCTCCAAAATCTGAGCATAATTGACCTCTGGCTCAGATGGCGGCACAGTATGTGAGGATGAAGCCATATCTGGAAAGCCGACCGGCATAGCAGCAGGTGGGGGCACCTCATCATCGGAGTCATCTCTCTGCAGCTGTGCATTAGACTTCATCAATGTCTACTTGTTGATGGGCTGCTGGATTTTCATCTTTGGTTCGCCATTGACATTGATGCCCGACTGAAGAATAATCTGAGTAAGGAGGCAGCCAAAAGGGAGACCAGCAGTGCTCTCATCACGGGCTTCTAATATAACCCCCAAAATGTGCTTGCACAGGTAGAAAGGCAAGCGGAGGTGGATTGCATAGACAAACTGGGCCCGTTTCAGAATAAGATCACTACGCCGGGCAACAGGCAAGATGTTCTGCTAAACGATCTTGGCCAGTATGCGGTGGGTGGATGACAGGGCACCAATCCGGATGGCAGTAGAGCACTCCTCACCTTGGGGAACGGCACGGAAGAATTCCCTGAGATCATCCAGGGATGGAGGAAGCACCACCTCATTGTATGGGCTAGCCGAAATCTCGAGCACTGGGACTCGGATGATGTGGCTGATGACCTGAGGATCAACAGTGATGAGATGGCCTGTAACTGAGGACTGAAGCACCATTCCACGATCATCATTCTGAACCACCTCCAGGTTGGCGTAGAACAGCTTGACCAATCTGGTGTACACCACACAAGCACAGTTGTGGAGATATCCCCAGTTGTACGTCTGGATGATGTCAAGTATGTTGTCCAGCGGTGGCACCATGATATCAGCCCGAAGAACGTTCCGCTCAGCAATGACGGAGCGGTCCATAATTTTGGCCTGAATTGCAGCCCTATCTTCCACAAGCCTCTAACGGACCCTGCAGGGTGGACTGCCGGCAGACATGATTCTGCAAAAGATCCAACAAGAATTTTCCAAAAAAAAATTTCCAAAAATATTCTTGTTAGGATAACAAAAATTTGGCAGAATAACAGCAGTAAAAGGACTTGTAAAAAAAATAATATCACAACTAAGTCCAAGAAATTTCAACATGGCAGACATATGCATCTCATATTCCAAAAATAACATTCTAACAGTCTAAAAAAAACTGAAGAGAAAAGGGTTGAACAACAATACCTGGAATATGAGAAAAATGAAAAAAAAAAAAAAAGCCAAAGAACTCAAAGACAAATAACTCACAAGCAGCGAAAAGTTTAGATTTTGTGGGGTATGAGGGAAATGCGGTGACCAGAGGTTTTTATAGTCACTGTGGGGTCCCCGTCCGGACGGTGGATTGATGACGTCTGGACGCTCGCTGCCTCGGAAAGGAGCAGACTGGTCGCGCGCATCCGGATGATATAAAGAGACCGTTCGGACGGTGATGACAGCGCGCGTCAGGACTCCGTCAGGTCCTGTCCGGACATGTGAGCTCCATCTCCGTCCGAACTACAAGGGAGAGCCATCCGGACCACCAGTCCATCCGAACGTCAATGTAGACCGTCCAGACGCTCCACACTGAAACACCAAAAAAGCTGAGGAAAATTTACAGAGATCAAATTTCCTCAAGTCAGTGTTAGAACACGCATGTATAATCAACTGATAACACAGTCAGAGAGCATCTCAGAAACTAAACAGAGATATAAATGAGAATTGAGATTTCATTTAGCACAAATAGTTTTCCTGAAAATAGAAAAATCAAATAGGCAACACAACTCATGCAATGCATGTGTGTGTGGAGACTAAACCGACAAGGTTTGAAAAAATCATGACAAGACAGCCGGATTTCTTAAAGAAGAGAGAGAATCCGTGACAGATTAGCCAAAAGTCAAACCTTACTTTTGCTAGGGCCTACCCATCCTCATCTGATACACTCCCCCTGAGATACAGCACCGAATAGTTTTACTTGTACCACAAAGGACAAGATAAAAGTTTTACTTGCTCATAGAGGACAAGGTATGTAAAGACCAAGAAAATAAATAAGGAGTTTAGCATTTAATAAATTATATTTATTAAGTAGATGAGACTAATAATTATATTCTAGGTGATAATATTGATACTATATAAATAAAAAGAGTTTAAGATAAAATAATGGAAGTTGGAATAATAAAATATTATTAATGAGTTTCTAGGATTAAGTAAAAATAAGTCTAGTTAGCATGGAAAAATAAACAAGGTGTTTATTTTTATCCTATGGGCTTGTAAATGATAGCCCAAGAAAAGAGAAGAAGGATGATGTCTTTTAGGCCCAAACCAGGAATTTCTACTAAAGCCCTCAAAAATCACTTAAGTGGAAGGGCATTTTCGGAATTTTACACTTAAAAACACCTTATCCCTCATGTGTGACTCACGACACATTCCCTCCAGATTCAGATTTTTCCTCTCCTCTCCCCACACACACACACTCGGTCTCTCCTCCACCAAAACAGCAGCCCACACTTCCATTTTCTTCTTTTCTCCTCCCTTGCTCTCTCATCTCTTCTCATCTTCACGGTGGAAGCTTGGCTTGGCATGGGTATGGGCTGGATTTTGTGGAGAAGACAAAGAACAAGGGTTTGATGGGCTGAAATCTTAGGTAATGATCTCAAACTCTATTCACTCTCATTCTCTTTCACATGGGTTGGGATTTGAGAATGAAATTGCACACTTTAAATTAACCATGACAACACATATTAGTGAGCACTAGGGCTGTAATTTTCGGAATTTCCAGCCCTCTCTCTTACACTCTTGTATATGTAAATCATAGGTTTGGCTTGTGCTTTGCTTCAAATCAAGTTCTTCATCGTTTTTTAGCTTTGGGTAACGATTTTTGGGTGTTAGAACCTCCAATCTATTGATTATTTTGTGGTAATTTTGTAATCCCTAATTTTTGTCTAAGTTAGGTCAATTTTGGGTGTTAGTCTAAATTGTTAAAATTAGCTTGAGGCTTTTGTGTATAGTGAATTCCTATACACTATTTAAGCCATGGGTTGTTGGATTAAAGGATTTAAAACTCTAATTTTGTTAATTGTTGAAGTGTAGGCATAAACCCTAAATTTGATGAGTTGAGTTAAATTTGGGGCATTTAGGTGTTTAAATCCTAGATTATTAATTAGTCGATTAATTGCATTTAGGGTGTTAATTAATCCTATGTTATCTATGGGTTTAAAAAAGAAGAAGGTATTTATGGGGTTAGGTCCTAAAGTTAGTAATTTGTATAAATTGAAAATTTTAATTGTAAACCTAAGAATATTTCTATGTATAGATTTAGTTAATTAATGGGTAATAAAGTAAACCCTATAATTTTATGGGTTAGTAATTGTAGATAATAAAATGTTGAATGGAACCTTAAAACTTTATGAGCTCAACTTTTAAACATGTATGAAGGGAATCATGAGTTTATGGCTATGAGTTGGGGCTTTGATGGGTATACTATGGTGGCTATTTCTCATTGGGTTCAATTATAAAAAGAGTCTAAAAGAAGAAAATGAGACAAATAGTGAAGTGAAAGGAATAAATGCAAGTGAAGTGCACTAAGTGAAATAAATAGATTCACAAAATTACAATAACAGTTAATAAACTATTATGTTGAATAAGGATTAAAATCCTATAGTCTAATCACTTAAGTATTTATATCATAAAAGAATAAAAAGTTGAATAGGAGAGTTGAAAATAAAGATGTCAAGGGATTTATAGTTTAATCCAATTAGGTTCTATAACTTAAACTACTCGAATGGTTAGAAACTAGTAAGGGTAAAGTATTTAAGTGTATCATTGAATTAGGTTTAAGCTTGCTAAGCAGTGTATATATATATATACATACATACATATACATGTACATGAGTCAAGTACGCGTTGTTAACCTAGCAAATAAGTAACGAGCTAATCTAAAGGGTTAACAATAATAATGAGATACAACAATAATGTATAAGCTAATGAAAATAATAAATACATCCTTGTATTAATAAACAGGATATGATACAAACCAATAACTAACGATTAACCTAATAATAGCTCAAAGTATCTAGCTAGTTTTAGAAGCGAGTAATGTGACGTGCGAGCACGCAGGTAGTATATGTGTCATAGAGAATATAGTTCAATAGCTTAGTCTAAGATCATATATGCTTGCAGGCACGTAAGGTGGAGACTTTAATCGTGTCCCAACGGCGAGTTCAAGGTAACTAGAACGTGGGGGATATTCGAGTCAAGAGTCCAATGCAGCCAGGTGAGTATTCTACTCACTGAGGAATCCTAGAAACTTAGATTTACGTATTGTTGCATTTGGTTGCATTTATGATTATAGAATTTGTTGGTGAAGATGCATGTAATTGAATTGTGAGTTATTGGATTGGGAATTGTAATGATAAGTTGATATTGAAAATGATTGGTTGTATTTATGATTATGAAATTTGTTGAGGAAATTGTTTATGATTGAGTTGGGATATATTGGTTTGTAATTGTGTGGATAAATGGATGTTGAGGAATCTTGATTGTTTATGATTATGGAATTTATTGAGAAAATTGTTTATGATTGAGATGGGATATATTGGTTTGTAATCGTTTGGATAAATGGATGTTGAAATTGTAATGTATTTATAGTTATGGAAGTGTTGGTAGAAATATATGTGAATGGGTTATGATATATTTGGATTGAGAATTGTGATGATAAATGGATGTCGTTGAAATTGGAATGTATTGATGGTTATGGAATTGTTGATAAAAATAAATGTGGTATGTGTTGAAAGAAAAATGTTTGGGAATACACATGTGATGATATGTATATAGTGTGGATGCTTTGGTATTATGAGAACTCGGTAGTTGATAGATGGTAAGTCCAGTGTTGTAGTATCTGGCACAGTGGTAGGCCATAGTGTAGCAGCTCTTGGCTGAGATGAGTGGTAGGCCAGAGGGTAATAGCTCTTGGCTGAGATGTGTGGTAAGCCTAGCATTGAAGTGCTAGCACTAGTGAGATATGTTGTAAGTCTAGCATTGGAGTGCTAGTTCACGTGAGATGTGTGCCCTGCGGGTCGTAGCTTTACGGGCGGTGTTGATGGTAAGCCTAGCATTGAAGTGCTAGCACTAGTGAGATATGTGGTAAGTCTAGCATTGAAGTGCTAGTTCACGTGAGATGTGTGCCCTGCGGGTCGTAGCTTTACGGGCGGTGTTGATGGTAGGCCTAGCATTGAAGTGCTAGCACCAGTGAGATATGTGGTAAGCCTAGCATTGAAGTGCTAGCACTAGTGAGATATGTGGTAAGCCTAGCATTGAAGTGCTTGCACTGGTGAAATGTGTGGAATAATGTTTATGGTACGCGTGGAATATTGTTAGTGGAAACCGGGATAAAATATTGTGTGATGAACAGCGTGACTTGTACTTGAAAATATGTTGTTGTGTGAATTAAATGATTTGTGAATAACGTTGTTGAACCCTGCATGCAAATATGTTTGTGTATATTGTATACTTAGTGAGTCTTATACTACTAAGGTGGTGAACTCATACTTTCACCTGTATGGATGTGGTTAAACCTGCAACCGTACAGACTCTGATGCTTTGACTGCAGGTTCAGGGGATCTAATGAATGACGTCGTAGCATAGTACTTGGGATGTTATGACTGAAGCCTGACGACAGTTATAAAGGTTGGACCATGGGTTGTCCGCCTCTTGGTAGACTTCGTTTATGGCTCGTGTCACTTGTGACACTTGTATCTATGAGCTAGTCCTTTGATATGTACTTAATAGCTATGTAATTGTCTTAAATAGATAGACATATTAATGGCTCTTTTTTTGTAATTAACCGTTGTTTATATATGTACCTTCCACTATGTCGATAATGTTATTATGTGTTATCCGCTGCGTAGATAGAACTCTGATTATCTGGTACATGTTATAGAATGTGTACTGTATGTTGGCTGAGCGATAGGTAGTCGTGCCACTGTGATGACTCAATTTATGTCTTAAAAAAAAAAGAAAAAAAATTGGGTCGTCACAAGGTATATTGCAAATTCAGTACAGAAGCAGTGAATAGACAATTTTTAAAGCACAAAATTCATACGAATAACTGCTCAATTCTTATGGTGCTGTAAGCTAGAGGAAATGCCAAAATTTATAGATGCTAGGTTCAACTAGGCTGTGGTCAATTTGACCATCTTATCACAAACCTCTTTTCTTATTCAGAATTTCTAGAAGCAAATAGTCAGAGAATGAATGATGTACATTTAGGGAGTCTCGGATAGTGCACTTTTTCATCGCATGAGGAAATGAGTTATCCTACTTTTGCACAACCAGGAAAACTAACTTGGCCAAAATAATCATATACTCTCAAATGTATCTAAGCAAAGTAAATTAATGCTCACAGAATTGAGATATCAGGTAAAGATACATACAATATCTAATAAGCCAAGAAGAAAAAGTCCTGCAAATTCTCCCCAAAATACCCCTTTTTTTTATTAAAAAAAAAGAAAACAAAACATGCAATATGGAAATGACATCATATGCAAAGGTAAGATCACACATGTAACTGCTCAAAGATGCCAGTACAGAAAAACAGTCGCTCGACCTACTTTTTCTGTCTTCCTCAATAGATACCTGCAAAGTTCTCTCAAGAGAAACAGGGGCACAACAAGCTAGTTCCTAGATTGCATAACAAGCACATAAATATAACGTAAAAGGTGCAAGCAATCAAATCTGATGCCTTAGGATTAGGAACCAAATCTTAGGCATGAACACCCGAACCTGCTAGGTGCGTCGGTTCCCCTTCCTAGGGTAACTGCCCTTCTCAGGCCAAGTCTGCCTTCCAGTGGGTGGTTGCTGACAAGACTGCATCATCAACTCCATCATGTTTTGCATCCAGACAGGAGGCTCACTGGAGTATTGCTCTTGAGGCCTTCTCAAATGCTTGGGTTTGCCCTTGTAAGTGCCTCTGTAATTGGCTGATACAAACCGCTGCTGAGGCCGCTGATGCTGAGGAGCATGAGACCAAGGGGCTTGATACTGATGCCTTGATACTTGTCCCCATGGTACTTGATAGGATGCCTGATGCTAAGGAGTCTGATGCTGAGCCGCAGGTCTAGCGCCATAATGAGCTTGTCTGGGCGCTTCTTTCTTGGCTTTGGCCTTTTGAGCTTTCAAGAGGGAGCACTGAGGCCGAACATGCCCACTGAGACCGCAGTGATGGAAAATAGGAGGTCTTCTGATGGAATGAGGCTGCTGAGTGCCTGGAACATCATCATTGACCTTTTCCTTCTGTTTATCTTCAACAGTGGGAGGAAGCTCTAGGACTGTAGGTTTCACAAATACAGCCTTTGAGGAAGAAGGAACATCAGAAGAGGAAGCTACGTACCCAAGACTAGTCTTGTTATTTGGGTTCTTCTGGATGGACGGCATACGAGTCAACTTCTCATCAGTGACTGTCTCTAGCTGGAGCTGTGTCTCTAGTTGCTTTTCCTCCAGCTCTTGTACTTTGTGCAGCAATGAACTCTTCTCGGTCTGCAAACTGTTCAGATCATTCAGGTGCTGCTTTCGGCCTTCCCTCAGCTTCTCAAACTCTTTGTAGAGTGTCTTGTAGGCCTCCTTGAGCTCTTCCTCATTTTCACTATGCTCCGAGTAATATGAGTCTTCTTCTTCAACATGTGGGGCTACAAAGGCAAGAAATTTTCAGACTCTAGAGCTTCTTCTTCTGACTCATCACTGAGAGTCACATTGTATGCCTTCCCCTTGCCCTTTTTGAGATTTCCACAATCCGCCCGGATATGCCCAAAGCCTGAGCATTCAAAACATCGGGGTCCTCTGAGATCTCTCTTCTCCTCTTCCTCTGGTTCAGCTTCTCTGAGAGGTTTCTTCATTTTATCAGAAAACTTCTTGACCCGATCATCTTTCATCAGTCTTCTGAAATTTTTGGCTAACAAAGCCACAGCTTTGTCTTCATCCTCAGATTCATCTTCAGAGGAGGCTTGTACCTTCTTCTTGGAAGCCTTTAGGGTAATGGTCTTCAATTTCTTGACCGGGGGCAGAGACAGCTCATATGTTTGAAGAGATCCAACTAGCTCTTCAATCTTCATCTCTTCAATATCCTTGCTTTCTTCGATCGTTGTTACCTTGATCCTGAAACGCTCGGGCAAAGATCTTAGAATTTTTCGGATGAGTTTTACATCCGAGATAGATTTCCCAAGACTCACCATGGAGTTTCTAAGTTCACTTATCTTGGAGTAAAACCCTCCAAAAGTCTCTTCTTCTAACATCTTAATTTCTTCAAATCTTGAAGTCAACATTTGAAGTTTGGCAGATTTAAATAATTTTGTGCCTTCCTATGTTGTTTCCAAGATTTGCCATGCTTCTTTGGCTGATTCGCAGTTTGAAATTTTGGCGAATTCAGAGGGAGAAAGTGCTTGGCACAGAGCATGGAGGGCTTTATCATTGGAAAGTTGGGCGTTTTTCAAAGGGACTGTTTCAGGAGTTGTATCCTCTGGTTTAGCCCGACCAGAGTCAACAATACTCCAACAGTCAATAGATTTTAAAAAGAATCGCATCCGAGCTTTCCAATAGCCATAGTTCGTACCATCAAAGGTAGGAACAGAATTAAGATTTTGAGACATCAAGATATAGAAGTCAAATATAATAACACTCAAGAAATTAATCTTCTCAAAGTGTACCAAGCTCTGATACCAATTGAAAAATTGAATTGACTTCTAAAGATAAAGTGTGTGCACAAGTGTCAACAAAAATTAAAGCACAGCGGAATGTAAATGACACACAGATTTTTGTTGACGAAGTGGAAACTCAGTTAAGAGAAAAACCACTATGGGGCAGCCAAACCCAGGAATTCCACTATTTAGAAGACATAGCTAGATACAAGACAGTAACACTCACATGTACCGATGCAGTGGTCGTACCTTGATCTCTGACGTGTAACCCAACACGAACGCTTCCCAACCAAGTTCACCTACCTGAAGGGGTCTTCAATGGAACTCCTTACCTTAGAGCCAACCTCTAAGATAGACTTCGGTTGTAGCACAGCAACAGCACACTTGAACAGGGCTTCAGAGGAAATATCACGTCTCTGAGCAGTTGAGGAATTCAATACCGAATTCTTGCAGTTCTCAGTGCCCAGGGGCCTCTATTTATAGGCTAGGGGCTCAAATGAGCGTCAGGCAAAATATACATAGGCACCGTCCGGACTGTAGACATGGGCCGTCCGGACAAACAACTCTGCGACAGGATTTTCCAAAAAATTTGCAGAGAAATCTTTCCTGTTTAAGGACATCGTCCGGACAGGATGGCACATCGTCCGGACAGGATGGCACATCGTCCGGACGGTCGCACGTCCACTGCAAGTAATTTCCTTATAAGGCTCTCAAGCGTCCGGACCATGGGGATGATCGTCCGGACGGCTATTCTTCAACACGCAATTTCCATATCGGTAATGCGCGCGTCCGGACCATGATAGGCAGTTGTCCGGACGATTGAAGTCGAATCGGCAATTTCCTTCTTTGATGCACGCGCGTCCGAACCACAATTGTCAGACGTCTAGACGGTTATTTTTGAATTGCGATTCTTGCCTTACGGAGAAGCGCATCCGGACGGGATACCACATTGTCCGGACGGTTGATTGATCTTCCCTTTCTTGGAACTTGGAAAGAAATCAGAAACTGATCGAGTACTGGGAGGAGTCCGGACATGCTACTGAAACGTCCGGACGGATGCAAGCTGGCACAGAACGTTCTCGATACAGTATGGGGTCCGGACAGAATGAACACTTCGTCCGGACGGATGATACTGGTCTGTCTAGCGTCCGGATGGGATGACATGTCGTCCGGATGTATGGAACAGTGGACAGATGAGTGTCCGGACGGGATGGCTCGATCGTCCAGACGGCTGACAGGGAACTTGAATTCTTCTGACTTGCAGACTCTGAATAGTTGAATCCCTGGTTACAACATCTTTACACTTAAGTGATTTTGTCCAAACACAGAATGAGGCCAAAATACTAACAGGAACAAATCTCTACAGAGGCTACTGATGCTGGGGAGCTTGGCGCCGTAGGGCCTGATGCCTTGGAGCTTGATACTGGGGGGTCTGATGCCTTGGAGCCTTATGCTGGGCCAGAGGTCTTATGCCAAAATTTGCTTGTCTCGACACCTCTTTCTTGACCTTTGATCTTTGAGCCTTGAGAAATGAGCACTGGGGTCGGACATTCCCACTTAGGCCGCAGTGATGGCATATAGGAGATCGTCTAATGATGGGGAGCTTCTGAGTGACCGGAATATCTCCATTGATTATGTCCTTCCCTTTGTCCATGACTGTGAGTGGAGGCACGAGGACTTTGGGCTTGACAAAGACAGTCCTAGAAGTAGAGGGAATGTCAGAGGGAAGAGCTACATACCCGAGTCTGGTCTTGTCTGTTGGGCTCTTCTGGATTGACAGCATACGGTTCAGCTTCTCATCGGTGACCCTCTCCAATTGAAGCTGTGTCTCTAGTAGCTTCTCCTTTAGGTCTTGTATTTTGAGCAGCAGTGAACTCTTCTCAGTCTGTAAACTATTCAGCTAATGGATATGCTGCTTGCGAGTCTCCCTCAGCTTCTCGAACTCTACATAGAGGATTTTATATGCCTCATTGAGTTCTTCCCCGTCTTTTTCACTATGCTCTGAGTAGTAAGAATCCTTCTCTTCTACATGTGGAGCCACATAGGCTAGAAATTTGTCTTGATCTGGAGATTCTTCTTCTTCGGACTCATCATTGAGAGTCGCATTATATGCCTTCCCTTTTTCGTGCTTGAGATTTCCACAATCAGCCTGTATATGCCCAAAGCCTGAGCTTTCAAAACATCTTGGGCCTCTGGGGTCTTTCTTTTCACCTTCCTCAAGTTCAGATTCTCTGGGGGCCTTCTTTAGTCTTTCGGAGAATTTATTTTTGAACCGATCATTTCTCATTAATCTTATGAAATTCTTGGCCAGCATAGCCACAACATCTTCTTCTTTCTCAAAGTCTTCTTCATATGAGACTTTGGCTTTCTTTTTAGATTCCTTAAGGGCAATAGTCTTCTCCTTTTTGGCTGGGGGTAGGGCAGCTCATAGGTTTGAAGAGATCCCACCAACTCTTCAATCTTCATCTCTTCTAAGTCTTTGCTTTCTTCAATGGTAGTTACCTTGATTCTGAAATGCTCAGGAAAAGACCTTAGAATTTTACTGATGAGTTTTACATCCGAGATGGTCTTCCCAAGACTCACCATTGTGTTTCTTAGGTCACTCATCTTGGAGTAAAACTCTCCGAATGTCTCATCATCCATCATCTTAATTTCTTCAAATCTAGAAATCAACATTTGAAGTTTGGCAGATTTAACAAGTTTTGTGCCTTCATATGTTGTTTCTAAGATTTTCCATGCTTCTTGAGCAGTTCCACAATTTGAAATTTTAGTAAATTCAGACGATGAGCAGATCAAACATGTCCTTAGGGAGAGAGGTTCAGAATTACCAAGACTGAAAAGCAGCCGCCGGACATGCTTTTTTTGTCATCCCAATAAAATACTTGTAGAAATTTTCTCAAGACAACAAAAGAAAATTTTTGGGGATAAAACAATTATGGTTCCTAGAATGCAAGGCATAAAAAAATATGACAGGGAGAAACAAATGCAACGCAATCAAACCTAATATGCTCTAGGATTAGGAACCAAATCCTAGGCATGTATAACCTCACCAAGTAGGTGAGTCCACTACCCCTCAAGGGGTGAATGACTTCATCATTTCTGACCCATACCTGCCTTACCCATGGTGGTTGTTGACAGGCCTTCAACTGATTGTCTATCCATCTCAGCAAGCTCTGCATCAAAATAGGCAACTCCTCATAAAATTGGTTGCTTTCAAGCTTCTGTTACTTCTTCTTGTAGTTCCTTGATTTGTTCTTCTTGGGTTTGCCATTCTGATTGGCAGGAACAAATCATTGCTGTCGCCGCTGATACTGTGGAGCCTAGTGCCTTGCGGAGCTCAAGTTCCGGATGAAGCTTGCCTTGGCAACTCCTTCTTGACCTTTGATCTCTAAGCCTTGAGAAGTGAACATTGGGGTCAGATGTTACCACTTAAACCATAGTGGTGGCATATAGGAGGCCTTTTAATGGTAGGAGTCTTTTGATTGGCCTTTGCGATAGCCAGAACATCCCCACCAATGATAGCCTTTCCCTTATCCACGCAGCTGAGTAGAGGCTCGGGGACTGTGGGTTTGACAAACAAAGTCTTAGAAGTAGAGGGAATATCAGAAGTAGAGGCTACATATCCGAGTCCTAACTTGTCTGTTGGGCTCTTCTGGATTGATAGCATATGAGTAAGCTTCTCATCAGTAACTCTCTCCAACTGAAGTTGTGTCTCCAACAACTTTTCTTCCAAATCTTGGATCTTGAGAAGTAAGGAACTCTTCTCAGTCTGCAAACTATCAAGTTCTTGCACATGTTGTTGGCGTGTCTCCCTCAGCTTTAAAAACTTCACATAGAGGACTTTGTAGGCCTCTTTTAGTTCTTCCTCGTCTTCATCGTTGCTCTCTGAGTAGTAAGACTGTGATCTCTCATATTCTTCATGTGGTGCTACAAAGGCCAGAAATTTTTGATCCTTGTCTGAGGTCTCTTTTTCTTCAAATTCGCTGAGAGTAGCATTGTCAGCCTTACCCTTGGCCTGCTTGAGATTCCCGCAGTCAACCCTCATGTGCCCAAAGCCGGAGCACTCAAAACACTGAGGACCTCTTAGATCCTTCTTTTCTTCCTCTGGCACGGCTCTCTTTGGGTCACCCTTTAGTCTTTCAAAGAACTTATTCTTAAATCTTGTATTTTTCATCAATCTTCCAAACTTCTTTGCGAGCATAGCAACTGCATCCTCTTCTTCATTGTTGGAGTCTTCATCAAAGGAGACTCTACTTTCCTTCTTAGATGCCTTGACGGCAATTGCCTTTGCCTTTCTGACTGAGGGTAGGGAATACTCATAAGTTTGAAGAGATCCCACCAACTCTTCAATCTTCATCTCATCAAGATCATTGCTTTCTTCAATGGTAGTTAGTTTTATTTTGAAACACTCATGCAAAGATCTTAGTATCTTTTTGATGAGGTTTACATCTGAGATGTTCTTCCTAAGACTCACCATCGAGTTTCTCAAGTCGCTGATCTTGGTGTAAAACTCATTGAATGTCTCATCTTCCAACATCTTAATTTCTTCAAATTTTAAAATAAACATTTGAAGCTTAGCAAATTTAACAATTTTTGTGCCCTCATATGTTGTTTCCAAAATTTTCCATGCTTCTTGAGCGGATTCACAGTTTGAAATTCTTGCGAATTTAGACGATGAAAGAGCTTGACATAGAGCATGAAGGGCTTTATCGTTGGAAAGTCGTGCACTTTTTTGAGCAGTTGGTTCGATAGCTGTAGCCTCTGGCTTAGTCCAACCAGATTCTACAATCTGCCAAACATTAATGGATTTTGAAAAGAAGTGCATACAAGCTTTTCAATAGCCATAATTCGTGCCATCAAAGGCAAGAACGAAATTAAGAGTTTGAGACATGATAAAATAATTAGAAGTCAAAGATCACACTCAAGAAATTAATCTAAAAAGAGTACCAAGCTCTGATACCAATTGAAAAATATAGACTTCTAATTTATCATGTGTGTGTGATCAATTGTGTAACAAAAATATCTAAATGCATAATTGAAAGAAGACAAATATTTTGTTAACGAAGTGAAAACTCAGTTAAGAGAAAAACTACTCCTGGGCAACCAAACCCAGGACATCCATTATTCAAAAAACAAAGCTAGTAACAAAGAACTCACACTCACATACCTTATGCAATGGTCATACTATGCACTCTGACATGTACCTATACACGAACGCTTCCCAACCAGGTCTCCTACTTGAAGGGATCTTCAATGGATTCCTTTAGCTTAGGGTTCCTCCCTAAACTAGACTTCAATGGGTTGATCAAATCACACAATAAAAACCCTAAGAGAGCTAGTAAATATCTTTGTTTCTGTCTACACACCCTCTCTTAGTACAATGGAAGTCAATACCGAATTCTTGAATAAAACATGTCTAGAGACCTCTATTTATAAGTTATAGAAAACCTAATACAAGTCTGAATCGGAGTTCTTTGGGCGGCATCCGGACTTAGGCAATTAGCATCGGAAGGCAAGCAGCAACTAACTTCAAAATACGCGATTCTTCATTAATCTTCAGTCATCGAGTCCGGATGGTATAGCCCTAGCGTCCGAATGGTTGCTTCCAATGTTCACTATTCCCAGCCTCTAGTTTGCCATCTGGACACTTGTGCAAACAGGTGCTCTTGAGAGTTGCTATTCGCTGGGCTATCTGGACATCAATGCGAACATCACCTCCCTGTGGTTGGTGTCTGCTGAGGTGTTCAAACATTCTTCTAACACTGATGGGCATTCTGACACTTCCTCTGGGCCGTTTGGACGGTAAGTAGGGAATCGACTTTTGCTGAGCTGTAAACTACGCAGAATCTTCGTGATGCCTGGAAATTGCCTATCTTGAGTGATAGGTCTTGAATGTTGCACATTCAAGTCCCTTAATTTGATATTGTTAAACCCTTAGCTTGGTTGTAATCTAACATTTTACATGGTTTTAGTGTGTTTAATAATTTTAGGTGGTTAAAGCAAAATGACCAAAAAGCCCTCAAAATTGAGCTTAAAACGAATGAAGGATTCCTGCCAAAATTGAAGTCGATCAATCGACTAATTCATTCGCTCGAGCGACATATCGAGCGATCGACCAATTATGTAGATCAAGCGACAATGCGGCGCCGAAATGCAGACCGACACGTAGTAGTTTTGAAAATGGATTAAATGCATGTCAGAGGCGTGGGCTCTAGACTTGGGCTGCAATTTTTCATCATGAGGATGCTTTTCTCTCTAGGATGGAAAGGTCCTCTATAAAAAAGGATCAAACGTCAAATTTTTGGTCTCTCTTGGTTTTGATTATATTTTACTCTTTAGGAGTTTTTTTGAGCCATAGGAACAAGAGCAAACAGAATGTGAGGGAGAGTTATTTTTGATAGTGTTCATGGACAATGCATCATGGGGGATTGCTCAACAACATCAAGTGATCCAAGGACCTCCATGTGTGGCTAAAGCTCTCTCTAAGGTTTTGATAAACCATATCCAAGTATCAATGGCTTAACTATGTTTTATTCTTTGGGATATTTTATTTTGGGCATTGATGATTGTATAACTATGAGGATTACATTTTTGTAATTGGTTTTAATGATTAATGCAATCTTGATGAAATGTTTATCTTGTCTATGAGAAAGCTTTTTATTTTGATTGTACTCAAATTATATTTATTGTTTAAAGATGATAAGTATAATGGTTATGCAATGGCATTATTTGAACATGCAACAAGAGATTTTGATAGTTCATGCCTAGGATAGACAAGTCATGCTACACCCTGGACTAGTGTAATTTAGTTAGTTGATTTGTACTAATCCGAAGATGATCTACACTTAATCCTTGTTTGTTTGTAACCAAGTTTGTAGCGCCCCAGATTTTAAGTAATTAAATAAACTGTCTTAAATTAAAATTTAAGACTAAGTAAAATAGACAAGTCTAGAATTGACGTTCGATTCTCAAGACTCGACACTTGAACGACTTAATATTGTAAGAAACAATATTCACATTTAGTAGTTAATAAAATATGCGGCTTTAAACATGATATTTTAATCCCGGATAAATAATAAGAAAATACATGAATATTTATGAAAATAAATATTCCTTGATCTTATTATTTATAAACCATGATTTTATAAATAAAGGATAATATTATTAGACTCTAATAATATTACAGGATTAATAAAAAGACAGACTGAATTATTCAGTGAACTAATTAATATAATAATATTGAGGAATAATATTATTGTATAATATTTACTGTATGTAATATTATTGTGTGAATTATATATATATTTATGGTGCTATAAAATTATTGAGATAATAATATTATCAATGAAACGAACTAGACTCAAAACGGACTTATGTTATAATTTTAATGAGTTAGATTAAAAGGGTAAAGATCTAATGTGAAAATATCTATGTGAAAATATCTACGGTAAAAATGTAAATAGTAAGTTTTAAATAAATATCTATGGATTAACCCAAGTCAAATTAATTAAGATAGAACTTAACCATAGGTTAATTAAAATATCTGTGGATATTTAGATAAGTCATCATTTCATTTGATGACTCATCCTTTTGACTCATCACTGTGATGATTACTGCAGTGACTCGCCCTTCTTGTTTTAACGCATCTCTTCCTTCTCCTTTTCCTATTTATTTTCGGCTCTTCTTCCTTCTTTTTTTCTTATTTATTTCTTCTTCTTTCTTCTTTCTTCTTTTTCTCGCCGAAAACAGAGAGTGAGATCGAGAGATTGAGAGCATTTGTAGTGAAGCCGTCAAACAAACGAAATCACCAAAATCAGACGATTTTGCTCAAAATGTCGTCTGTAATAAGCTCTCTACTGCTACAGTAAATTTGCGGATTGTCTAAATCCCTCGTCCGATGAGATGAGGGCAAAATCGATCATCTCTTATTATTTTACAATTTTTTATTCCATTTTCAAGGGAGAAGGTCGTTGATAGTCATCCTCCACCGGTTGTCGATCTTTCATTTTTGCCGGTCGTCGAGGAAAAGCCGGCCATCATGGAAAGCCAGTCCCGGTGGATCTAGAAGTAGAGAAGCCAGCCATCGAGCATCCACCTGTGGATGTATAAGCCAGTCGTCGAAGAAGCTGATTCCAGTGGATCTAGAAGTAAAGAAGCCGGCCGTCGAGTGTCCACCGGTGGATCTAGAAGCCGGTAGTCGAAGAAGCCGGTTTCGGTTGATCTAGAAGCAGAGAAGCCGACCGTCAAGCGTCCACCGGTGGATCTAGAAGCTGGTTGTCGAAGAAGCCGGCTGTTGAGCCTCCACCGGTTGTCGAAGAAGCCGGTCATTGAAGGCTAGGTCCGGTGGAAGTCTGGATTCTAGAAGGGTCTTTGGTTGGATTTTTTTTTTTTTTGATTCAATCTTTGGTTGGTTGGTTGAAAGGGTAATAAAAAATGGTATTTGTTTTGAAGTAGAGAATATTTGGGGAGTTTGTTATTTAGAGCTTTTGAAAACTGGGTAGCTAAAATAACAAAAGTGATATTTTTTGTCAAAATTTGTTGAAATTTTGACGAGTTCGTTACAAATGCTTTGAGAGGGAGAGATCAGAGAGAGTGAGATCGAGAGATCAGAGAGAGATTCACGGATGAGGGAGAGACTTGAGGGATCGAGAGAGAGAGAAGCAGAGATCGGGAGAGAGAGATGCCGAGAGTGAGAGATGGATCGAGAGAGTTGAGGGAGATGGAGACCGATTCTCCGGTGGATCAGCGCCGGTGGAGGTAGGGGTACGATTTTTCAGTGGAGCCGTGAGACCCGTGACCCACTAAACCCGAGAGGACCCGATCCTCCATAAACAAACTCCAACAAACCAGAGACTAATTGGCGGCTTGAGATGCGATTTTCGGCGACTTATTAACATAATTTCCTATTTTCGCTTGAGCATAACCCCGACATATAAAATTGGTCCAATTACATTTTATTACTAATATTTTATGTGGACTTTATCATGACATTTATTGAAGCTTTAAACATATTTTATTATTAAAACGATTCTCATAATAAAATAATATTCTTTTATAACTTTTGATTTTTAAATAATATAATGTCGATTGGACATTTTAACGGCATATAAAATTGATTAATTATAATGCCACATTTTTCATTCGAGCATTATAATAGCATTTATAAATAATAACCAAAATACCAATTTTAGTTAAAATAGCATTATAAAAGCTTTAACATTAAAAATCATATATATTTATTTTTATATCAAATAAACATAATAACTTACCAAATATAAATAGTGAGCTTTATGTTTCAAAACGAGTAAATAAAATAATAACCTTATTTTATTCTTATAAAATTCGGGCAGAATAACGACATTAGTATCAATAACGCCTAAAATACTTAAAAGTATTTGGGCAGTGTAATGACGCTTTTGTAAAATAATATATTTTCACTCGGACATCATAACGGCGTATTTTTATATTTCAATACTCCGATTGAAATGCCATGTTTAAAACACATCTTAAAAATGTTACATACTTAAAATTATAAAAACTATAAAATCAACAAAATATTAAAATAACACTTTATTTAAAACTAAATATCATTTTCCTTATATTTTCTTCTTTCTTTTATTCTTTTTCTCTTCTTCTTTTTCTTTTCTTCTTCGTCTCTTCTTATTTTTCTTCTTCTTCCTTCATAGTAGAGCCAAGAGAGAGATAGAGAAATAAAGATGGAGAAGAAGGGAGAGAAAGAGCTTGGTTACCCACGGGAGAGAGAGAGAGAGCTTCGGATTTCTTCTACCTCTGCTGCTTGACCCAAAATTGAAAGAGAGAGAGAGAGAGAGAGAGACAGAATTTGAGAGAGATTGGGAGAGAAATGAGATGTGATGAAAGGAAAGGATTGGGTTCCTTATATAGTGGTTTGGACGGCCAAGATCATCCAAAAACGATCGTATCCAACGGCTAGGACGAAGATTTGGGGAGATTTGGTATTTAAAATCAGATTTTCGGAGATTCGGTGCATGAATCTGTTTTTTGTAGAAGTCGATCGATTGACTTTTTTGGTGGTTTGATCGACACACTGTTCACCCTCGATCGATCGACTAATTGTGTCAATCGATCGACATGAATAGTAAGTGGATTGATCGACAGTTTTTGTGGATCGATCGACATACTGTTCATCCAAATTTTCTTTTATTTAAATCTCTTTAATAAATTAGACCCATTATTATATTTCTAGTAAATATTAATCTTATAAACATTTATACTTAAAATTGATAAATAAAAAGATTGATGAATATTTATCTAATAAATATTCATATTTATATTATTAAGTCTTAAATCTTATTTTAAGATATTTTATTTAATATCTTAAAATATGGGGTATTACATCCCTACCCCCTTAATGGAATTTCGTCCTTGAAATTCATAAACCTTATATCGCACAAAGTTTATATTAAGGGAAGATTCAAAATTGCTAAATCTTAAGTCTAGTGACACAGATTTTAAGCGTAAGATTTAACTATCAATCTATGGGTTATTCTAACCCTGATCATTATGAGGGAGAAACGACATAAGAACATAATCTATATTTTCTTCCTATCATTTGTTTCATTAGAAGTCTTTTCTCTTATCTCCTATTGTTGAAATTCTATCTACCATTTTTAGAAAGAAACTTATCATAGACGAAAATTCCGACTATGACAAGCAGTTGTTCTTAACCTTACAAAAAGGGTGTAAGAAAATAATGTTTTATATAGTTTATGGGTTGATCTACGGACTACGGTGGGGGTACTAACCTTCATATGGCATATATCTCTGTGTTTGCAAATTCTTCTCTATCCGCATCATTAAAGACAAGAAAATACGCTCGTGCTTGTTGTGGGGATTCGCCATTACATGGTCTTGATCCTCCAGCTAGATTCAAAGGGCATGTTCTTTGGTAATGACCGAACTTCCCACACTTGAAACAGTTCGGGCTCCCTTTTCTACAATCTCCCATGTGCAGTTTCCCACACGTGTTATAAGTAGGTATCTGTTCCTGGTATGGGCGGAAAACTTTTGCCAACAACTGGCTTAGAATCGTGCTCTAACTCTGGCCTCATCTCTGAATGCAATGTCTGTTGCTTCTGTTTTCTTTTCAGATTGTAGGCTGCTGTTGTTTCGAGAATTTCTTTTTCCGTAAGAGATGCTACTTCAACTAACCTAGCATAGTCCTTGATTTCGAGGCATATGACTATTTCCTTTATGCGAGGGTTGAGGCCGTTTTCGAAGCGCTCTGCTTTTGATTCTTCATCTGGGATTAAGTTAGCGGCGAACCTAGCGAGGTCTATGAATCTGGCAAAGTATTGTTCTACTGTCATGTCACCCTGGACTAGATTTTGGAATTCGATAGCTCTCAGTTGCCTTTAAGCTCTGGGGAAGAATCACCTATTGTATTCAACTTTAAACAGATCCCAAGTGATTACCATTTCATTTGGGGGTTTTGTTAGCAATACCTTCTTGGAGGTCCACCATCTTCTAGCTTCGCATGTCAGCTTTAGTTCGATGTATTTGACCCTCTGGTCGTTGGTACAGCCAAGGATATCGAATAGTACCTCGATGTCAGTGAGCCATGCTTCAGCTGCACTTGGTCCTTCTATACCTTCAAACGATCGGAAGTTGTGACTAGAAAAGTCACAGAGTGAACAACCTAGAGGTTTGGCTTGGTTGTTGGGTTGTGGCATGCGTGCTATCTCTTCGGTGAATTGTCTAGAGATGTCAGCCATGAATTGGATCAAGGCTTCATAGAATTGTGGAGGTGGAGGTGGAATCCTTCCATTATCGTTTTTATGGTGATGTTCATCCTGATTCTTACGACGTCGATAAGGCGGCATCTTCTGCGTCAAGCTATTACGCTAGCAGAATAAGGCAATATAATTTATTCGGACCTAATGAAGATCATGTGGATATTTCCTATCTAAATTATTAATCAAAGGAGATTTTCTAGTGCTATGACATCTAGATTATTAAACCTATTGAAAAGTGTTTATTCAATCTTTTTTAAATGATAATCTTATCATCCCTTTAATAACTTGAAGGAATGAACAAACACAATCATTAACAAATCACACACTAAGCACATAACCTAAAGTAGCGTTATGTGCTAAGTGTACATACACATGCATAACATAACACACATACTCAAAAGTTTTTCATAAAGAATTTTCTTTGTATCGAAACCTTTTGAAAACGTATAATAATACATGAATGAGTAGTCTCATTCCAGAATAAGAGCTTAACTCCATCTATTCATTGGGAGAAATAAGAGTTTAACTCCCTCTTATTTAATTGATTGTTTTACACGAATGGGTATTCCCATCCTGGAACAAGAGTTTTACTCCTCGCATTCAAAGGAGGAACAAAAGTTTTACTCCTTGCGTTCAGAGGAGAAATAAGAGTTTCCTCCCTCTTATTTGATGGACTGTCTCAGTTGCTATTAGAGCCTACCATAAAACAAAAATATGTTTATAATATAGATATATTATTTTCTTAAAACTTTTGTTTTAACAACATTTTCATCTCGTCCAAACATCATTTCACAATCAAAATTAAAAATGTTAAAAGATATATATAATCAATATACTTAAAACATTTTCTTGGGTCCAAAACCAAAACAGTTTTAATTGCAAACCTTTTATTTAGCATGCAATATATATATATATATATATATATGTATCTAACCTGCCAATCAAATTTATGAGCTACTAACTTGAAGATCATATCAACATGTTCTCTAACACAAATAATATTGATATGCTTACAAACAAGATTAGCAAGAAATATATATCTGTAAAGATCATACAATGCATATATGATCACGTTTAGGAAGGTAACACATAAACATCAAAGTCATATCATGCATACATCATTATAATTATCATAGAAACATATCATCATTAGAATTACCCAATGCAAGCATAGATGACCATATTTAAGAAATCCTAATTGTAGACAACAGTTATTAATCTAATCAACCAAAACATTTCACACAAAAGCTTTTATAAAAAGTTGTTTATTTTACCTATAGCTCTTATGTCATTTCTAGACTTTCTATGGTCAATTCTAGTGGTCACCAGAGCAAACTGCTCTGATTCCACTCTGTAACTTACCCAAGTTACAGTTTGACACTAAGTTGTAATTGGTCCTTGGAGCTAACAGCTCTGATACCAAACTGTAACGCCCCGCTTTTACAAAAAGCATAAGTGAATTTTTTTTCGATTTCCACATGACATCACTAACTTAATAGAGTTATAAGGGGTAATTACATTTTCCCCCCATGAACTACCAAAAAATGCGCGATGCCCCCATGAACTACCAACTCGACCAAAATAGAGCATTCAACTACCAAAGATAACCATTTTCCCCCCTTCCGTCAGTCACACGCCGTTTTACCCTCATTTTCTTCCTCTTTTCCCCCTATGAACTACCACCATCTTCCTCTTTTCCCCCCATGAACTACCATCATCTTCCAACATGCCCCCATATAAAACGGCACATGACCCGTTGACCGTTTGTTTTAACCCCTTTGACTGACGGAAGGGAGGAAAATGGTTGTCTTTGGTAGTTGAATGCTCTATTTTGGTCGAGTTGGTAGTTCATGGGGGCATTGCGCATTTTTTGGTAGTTCATGGGGGAAAAAGGTAATTACCCCGAGTTATAAATTAGCAGCGAAAAATAATTTTTCTTTAACAATGACACATCAAAGCTGACTAAATAACCACATTATATAAAAATAATAACCTTTTGTTCTAATATAATAATTACATCCAAAATAATAACATATGTGCCTCATGCGGCACTTAATAAATACATAATTACTGTTTTCTCCAAATAATGATTATACTCTAAAAGTCTCGTCCTTAAGCTGCTTCGTTTATTCCTGCAAAAACTCGCATGTGATTGTGGTTAACACCACAATCCCATGCTGTGATCGAGTGAGTCAACGGTCCTCAACCACAATGATACACTGATTTATTTAACCATATGCAATGCAATCAAATGATGATAGTTATATTCACATACATTTAATCACATTCATTTATCTACTTTAACTCTTTATTTACTTAAGTCATATACTTGCATTCATTCTTGCTAAAGCCTTGAACTTAGCTTCTATGAGCCTTGTGCTCCTTAAACTGTAAAGCTTGTTGGTTCTTAGGGCCTTGTGCCCCAACTGTGAGCCTTGTGCTCGCCAGTCTGCTACAGGGCCTTGTGCTCCCATTGTGGACCTTGTGGCCGCCAGCTTATTATTATTATTCCTTCAACCTTTGGTTTATCCGTCGATCTTATCAGTGTATTGATGCTTTAGTACCTAAACTTTCGGTTTACTCGTTGATCTAGTCAATTGCTTGATGCCTTGGTACGTAAACCTCAGTTCATCTGTTGGTCTCCTCAATCACTGACGCCTTGGTACCTAAACCTCTGGTCTTTTTACTAACCCATTCATAACTCATAACTTTACCACAGTATAATCATGCAAACAATATCATATACATAATTCCAACCAAATCATGTTAAACATATCAAGTGTCAAACCATATCGCATACAATTAAATAAAACAGCAATCACTAGCCATTAAAGACTAAATCACACGTATCATCCACACTGAGTAAGAAATACTCACAGTAATTCTTTTGGCTTCAGGAAAGCGGTTACAAATAAATATTCTCTGCAATATAATTTAATACAAACAATAATAGATTAATATAATTCACTAAAAATGCCTTTTAACTTTATCCTCATTTCTAACCTTTAAACCTTAACATAATTTCCTATTTTCGCTTGAGCATAACCCTGACATATAAAATTGGTCAAATTACATTTCATTACTAATATTTTATGTGGACTTTATCACGACATTTATTGAAGCTGTAAACATATTTTATTATTAAAACGATTCTCATAATAACATAATATTCTTTTATAGCTTTTGATTTCTAAATAATATAATGTTGTTTGGACATTATAATGGCATATAAAATTGATTAATTATAATGCCACATTTTTCATCCGAGCATTATAATAGCATTTATAAATAATAACCAAAATACAATTTTAGTTAAAATAGCATTATAAAAGCTTTAACATTAAAAGTCATATATATTTATTTTTATATCAAATAAACATAATAATTTACCAAATATAAATAGTGAGCTTTATGTTTCAAAACGAGTAAATAAAATAATAACCTTATTTTATTCTTATAAAATTCGAGCAGAATAACGACATTAGTATCAATAATGCCTAAAATACTTAAACGTATTTGGGTAGTGTAATGGTGCTTTAGTAAAATAATATATTTTCACTCGGGCATCATAACGGCGTATTTTTATATTTCAATACTCCGCTTGGAATACCATGTTTAAAACACATCTTAAAAATGTTAGATACTTAAAATAATAAAAACTATAAAATCACCAAAATATTAAAATAACACTTTATTTAAACTAAATATCATTTTCCTTATATTTTCTTCTTTTTCTCTTTTTCTTTTCTTCTTCTTCTCTTCTTACTTTTCTTCTTCTTCCTTCACAGTAGAGCCGAGAGTGAGATAGAGAAATAGAGATGGAGAAGAAGGGAGAGAAAGAGCTTGGGAGAAAGAGAGACTTACCCACGGGAGAGAGAGAGCTTCGGATTTCTTCTACCTCTGCTGTTGGACCCAAAATTGAAAGAGAGAGAGAGAGAGAGACAGAATTTGAGAGAGATTGGGAGAGAAATTGAGAGAAATGAGATGTGATGAAAGGAAATGATTGGGTTCCTTATATAGTGGTTTGGACGGCCAAGATCGTCCAAAAACGATCGTATCCAACAGTTAGGATGACGATTTGGGAAGATTTGGTATTAAAAATCGGATTTTCGGAGATTCGGTGCATGAATCTGTTTTCTGCAAAAGTCAATCTATCAACTTTTTTGGTGGATCGATCAACACACTGTTCACCCTCGATAGATCGACTATTTGTGTCGATCGATTGACTTGAATAGTAAGTGGATCGATCGACATACTGTTCATCCGAATTTTCTTGTATTCAAATCTCTTTAATAAATTAGACCCATTATTATATTTCTAGTAAATATTAATCTTATAAACGTTTATACTTAAAATTGATGAATAAAAAGATTGATGAATATTTATCTAATAAATATTCATATTTATATTATTAAGTCTTAAATCTTATTTTAAGATATTTTATTTAATATCTTAAAATACGGGGTATTACATATAAATGATTAGGGTTCATGTTTAGGCATGAGTTTCTACAAGTAATGATATTAACCTTTTATGCACATATATATGTATTTGATGCAGATGATGAACTGAGACTGCACAAAAGGGCTGTAAGTATAAATACTTACTGAGGGTAGTACTGGATTTCAATAGTGTTGTGTTTATGTTTTATTTTAATTGGATGTGTGTGAATGATTATTTCATACTGTGAATAATCAACCTATTAATATTGGGAGCTATGTTTCGTAAAGGTTCAAGATGGGAATAGTGCCTGAACCGAAAACCCTTATAATCATATTGATTGGTACGGCTCTCAAAGTGCTAGTAAAGTGACGTGGAACGAACTCTGCTAGTGCGAAAATAAGCTAATCAAAATGTAATGTAGAGAGTACGGCCTTGAGAAAGAGCATTGATGAGTGACGGCTCTAAACGAGTGCAATGACTATATTGAATTGTTTAACACTTTGCATAGAAGACTGTCATCTCATCATTATGTTATCTATGTTCCTTAAATAACGCATAAATCATTATATTATTGAATGACATTTAGCTCACTTATGGAACTATGGGGTTGTGGTAATAATCACCGTCTCATAGATGTTTGCACAGGTTCTGAAGATTATGGATTGGATTAACTACTAGCTTAAGAGATCTAAAACTATGTAGTTAGGATTTTGGTGCTTTGAACTTATAAATGTTTTTACTATTTTGAATGTAACATGTTTAGGAATTTACTTGTATTTATTAAGTTTCCATGTATGCTTTCGTGTCATATGTGACACATGTTTCATTGTAATTAGTGTAAAGGACTTTTGATGTATGTCTAGAGGAATTTCAGTTAAAGCTCTAAATGTATTGTAAGGGAATTGCCCCTGATGTTTGAAAAGAAAAAGAAACAAAAAAAAAAAAGAGGGAAAAATATATATTAGCCCCCCAAACTACCACCATTTCTCCGGATGGCCCTCCAAACTACCAATGCTTAGATTCTGGCCCCCCAAACTACCACTTTCTAATTTTTTGGCCCCATCCGTCCATTTATGCCGTCAATTCTAAACAGAATTCCAAAAATACCCCTCCAACACTTTGAAATTATCACGGTTAAGGGAGGGGTATTTTTGGGTTTTTGGCCAATTTTTGTTAGAATTAACGGTATAAATAGATGGTTGGGGCAAAAAATCAGAAAGTGGTAGTTTGGGGGGTCGGAGTGCAAGTGTTGGTAGTTCGGGGTGCCATCCGGAGAAAGGGTGGTAGTTTGGGGGGCTAATATATATTTTTCCCAAAAAAAAAAGATATTCTTATTTTTTTGCTGCGAGATTTATCTTCTCTGAAGTAGTAATGACACGTAATTATCCAGACATAATTACATATGCATTTTTGTAAAAAGCAGGTCGTTACAAAGTTAATGAATTTGATAGTCCATTCTAAACAAAGATGGATTACACTTATTTATTAATGATGATATTTTCTTGACAATTTGTTGTATGCATGACAACCACACACAAATAATATCATGCCTAGAATGAATATCCCATGTGAAAATTAAAGGACTTCTAATTTTAACAAGTGTGTGCAATAGTGTGCAACAAAATATCACAATGCGGAAAATAAAGAGACAGATATTTTGTTGACGAAGTGAAAACTCAGTTAAGAGAAAAACCACTCCAGGGCAGCCAAACCCAGGATATCCACTATTCAGAAGGCAAGACTAGTTACAAAGCAGTAGCACTCACATAACCTTATGCAGTGGTCGTACCTTGAAATCTGACGTATAACCCAACACGGACGCCTCTCAACCAAGTCACCTACTTGAAGGGGTCTTTAATGGAATCCTTTACCTTAGGGCCAACCCCTAAGATAGACTTCAGTTTTAGCACAGCAACAACATTTGGCAACGGCTTGAGAGAGACTAACTCAGCACAATAACTCTAAAATATAACTCTCTAAGCACTAAAGAATTCAATACCGAATTCTTACAATTCTCAAGCCTAGGGACCTCTATTTATAGGCTACAGGTTCAAATGAGTGTCTAGCTTAAAATACCTAGGTACCGTCTGGACGGTAGACATAAGGCGTCCGAACGAACAACTGCACATAAATTCTTTCCTGAATTGAACCGCGTCCGGACAGTGTTGCCTTGTCGTCCGGACGGTTGCACTTTAGTTGCACGCAATTTCCATATCAAGCCTTGGTGCGTCCGGAACATAGGATATGTCGTCTGGACGGTTGATCTGATGCACTCAATTTCCATATATGAAGCTCGCGTGTCCGAACCATGAGGACTAACTTCCGAACGTCTTGATTTTGAATGCACGACTTGCCTTATGGATGAGCTCGTCAGAACGGGAGTCCACATCGTCCGGACGGTTGCAATTGTCTTCCCATATCTGTGTTTTGGAACGAAATCTCATAGCTGATCGAACACTGAGTGGCGTCCGAACGTTCTGCTGAAACGTCCAGACGGATGCAAGCTGGAACAGTTCGAAGCTTCTTCGATACAGAGGAAGGTCCGGACGGAAAGTTCTCATCGTCCGAACGAATGCAAGGGATCCAATTTCTTTGACTTGGAATCTGTGTGGAATATTCTAGAAACAATTCTCTGAAGAAGACTTCTGAACACTAATTGAACCCCTGATTAAAAGCATCATTGTTTATGTTACTGACTAATGAGTGTCTAGGTGTTTCACTAGGCCGTTCGGACGATAAACTCGAGATTCGACTTTTGCTAAGCTGTAGACTTTACAGAGTCTTCTTGGAGTTCGGGCATTCCTTTTTGACGCTTGTGACACTAATCTTGTCATAATGTAGCACTTTCCAAATCAGAGAAATAAACTCTGAATATTTGAAGACTCTGAACTGATACGGCATCCCTGTGAAATCAACAACAATACATGATAGTAATTTTGTCCAACAGAATGCAGCCAACACAAAAACTAACACCATGTTAATATGATGGCCATTGTTACGAGGATAGCAGTGAAATCAATTCTCTATTTTCCATCTCATTAAATATAACTTAATTTAAAAGATGTTTGATTTGGTTTTTGTTTTCTAAAAATAAATACATAAGAGTAAAAATTAGAGTGATTAGAGAAATAATTGGGGATTAATTTCACCACTCACCACATAACAATGGTCAATCATAAATTTACAAGGAAAATTCATAATATGCATGATATAGGACTCGTCTCACTCGAATAGTTAAGAAATTACCTCTAAAGAATTAGTATAACCCATCTTCAGTTGGCACGGACCGTCCACCTAATCCCTAAGATGCGGTACGACCCGTCTTTCCTAGGTATGGATTAGCTACATCTTTAATAGGATACACACAATCAATGGAATAGTATAACCCATCTTCGGTTGGTACAAATTGTCTATCTAAATTACACTAAACTAGGGTGTAGTACAATCCATCTTCCCTAGGCATGGCCTATCTAACCCTCTTGATCATATGTCAATGAAAAACGTTGTATAATAATCATTCACATAATCACAGAAAATATGAAGGATTGAGTTCAATCAATATAAAAGACTTTCTAAAACAAGATAAGAAATTCATAATGATTGAATATAAACATTAACATCAATTCTCATAGTTATACAACCATCATACATATAGAAAATCCTAAATTAAAATACAATTAAACCATTGTTACTTGGAAAGGGCTACATCAACACCCTAGTACGAATTTAGCCGCTCATCATAGTGTTGGGATGGCCTCCTGCCATGTTCTTCTCCTCTTCAACTTGTCAAGCCTCAAAGAGGAATTTTTTGTCTAAAGCTAAGCACACCTTCTCTTGAAGCTCAGGGGTCTATTTATAGAGATTAAGAAAGGCCTAAAAGGCCTAGTAATCCATGTAAAATCGGAACTCAGTCTCTTAGTCCAAGTAGGAGATTGAAAATTCAATCCATGTAGGAAAATGATTCCAAATTCATTCAGATTTACGGTCTTTTATTCCAGGGCAATTTTTGTATAGTAAACTTCCGAATTAGGAAAAAGCTATTTCTGATATATTTTTTATATTTTTTAATAGCTTTCCAATTCCATCAATTTCATTGAAATCAAATATCTTAGCCAAAAGTTATGATCAAAACACTGAGACATGTGTAGAATCCAAATTTGAATCCAATCTGATTTTGACTCTTAGTGGAGAAATTCTGATTTAATCATTCCCTTGATTTGATTAAACTTAACCAAATCATATAAGCCTTCTATTATGATTGGTTAAGCTTACCAATATCTTCTAGGTATTCTCAAAGTGTGCTTTATGCCCAAAATAAATGGAATTAATTGCATCTTTATTTAAAACCTAAAAACAATAAAACAACACAAAATTAAACAAATAACAATGCTAAGGAATTAACATATATAAGTTAAGGAGCTTGAATGTACAACATTCACCATTTATTACAACCTCAAACTTACATATTGCTAGTCCCTTAGCAATACAAAATAAGAAATAAAACTGAAAAACAACAAGATAAATCCATCTTTCATGGGATTTACGATTGCATTTAACGTATTCAACAAGCTGTTAGTTTGTGATTGGCCTCATTTTGTGTTTGGACAAAATCACTTGTTTGTAAAGATGCTTTTAAATAGGGATTTCACTATTCAGAAGCATTCCAGATGATTCTGCACTGCTTGCAACGGACGTGCGACCGTCCGGACGACAGTGTTTCACCGTCCGGACGCGGCTCTTAAACAGGAAAGATTTTCAACGAAAACCTCAGAAAATTTTGTAGCACTGTTGTCCATCCGAATGGCCCAGGCTCACCGTCCGGACGCCGTCCGTACATATTACAGCAGTCACCCATTCTGCACCTCAGCCTATAAATAGAGGCCCCTGGGCATTGAGAACTGCAAGAATTCAGTATTGAATTCCACAAGTGCTCAGAGAAGTTATTTTGAAGATTGTTGAGCTAATTTAGTTTCCTCCGAAGCCATTGCAAGTGTGTTGTTGCTGCGCTACAGCTGAAGTCTATCTTAGGGGTTGGCCCTAAGGTAAAGGATTCTATTGAATACCCCTTCAGGTAGGAGACCTGGTTGGGAACCGTTCGTGTTGGGTTACACGTTAGAGAGCAAGGTACGACCACTGCATCGGGTATATGTGAGTGTTACTATCTTGTATCTAGCTTTGTCTTCTGAATAGTGGATATCCTGGGTTTGGCTGCCCCGGAGTGGTTTTTCTCTTAATTGAGTTTTCCACTTCGTCAACAAAAATCTCTGTGTCATTTAATTTCCGCATTATTATTTTTGTTGACACTTTGTGCACACACTTGTTGTTTATTTTAGAAGTCAATTTCAATTTTCAATTGGAATCAAAGCTTGGTACACTTTGTTAAGATTTATTTCTTGAGTGTTATTATTTTTTACTTCTATATTTTGATATGTCTCAAACTCTTAATTCTATTCCAGCCTTTGATGGTACGAACTATGGCTATTGGAAGGCACGTATGCATTTCTTTCTGAAATCTATTGACTGTCGGAGTATTGTTGAAACTAGTTGGACCAAACCAGAGGATGTAACACTCAAACTAGTCCCTCAGAAAAAAGCACGTCTTTCAAATGATAAAGCCCTCCATGCTCTGTGCCAGGCACTTTCTCCATCTGAATTCATAAAAATTTCAAATTGCGAATCAGCCCAAGAAGCATGGCAAATCTTGGAAACAACATATGAAGGCACGAAACTTGTTAAATCTGCCAAACTTCAAATGTTGATTTTGAGATTTGAAGAAATTAAGATGTTGGAAGAAAAGACCTTTAGAGAGTTTTACTCCAAGATGAGTGACCTAAGGAACTCCATGGTGAGTCTTGGGAAACCTATCTTAGATGTAAAACTCATTCGAAAGATTCTAAGATCTTTGCCTGAGCGTTTCAGGATCAAGGTGACCACCATTGAGGAAAGCAAGGATCTTGAGGAGATGAAGATTGAAGAGCTGTGGTAGCGCGCCAAACGGCTACGTGGATTTTAAATTTATAAGTTTACCACTCGCAATAGTACGTATCGATTGTACTATAGTAAGGGTGATCGAACCACAGAGATTATTGGTTGTTTTGCGTAACGAAATATTAAAGAGCGTATCTAACTTAACTTAAAGATAAAAATAAAAGCAAGGGTTGTAGAATTGAAGCTACAACAATAAAGTGAAGGAATGAAAGTGGAAAATGAAAACAAACTAAGAGAAAACTTAGGGTGTTGATCTTTATCCAATCCTTAACCAATGAAAATGCTTAGAGTCTATATGGTTCTTCCTAACATGCATGATATGAGCGCGTAATGGGCGTCAACCATTACGACGACCTCGACTTGAAAACACTTTCGTTAAGATGAAGTTATAAAGCACCTAGTTTTACATTAATCTACTCCACATAAAGATTAGTCTATAATTGAAAAATGTTTACACTACGAAAGGTGTGGAGTGATTAATGCTCCCTAGCTTACTACTCTACAACACATCCTAATAAGTATACACAATACATGAAAACCCTAATTAGGCCACAATGATAAAATATCTAGTTTCACACCAAACCATTTCACATAAAGTTTAAACTACAATTGAAAAACATTTTAGACTACCAAAGGTGTAAAATGATTGGTGTTCCCTAGCTTACCCTATAAGGCGACTCTAATGAGAAATCACACATCATGTCAAATAGCATCATTGCAAAAGATATCGTTCTTGTTTCCAAGAACGTTGGTTTTACTCAAGAAATCTAAGAAAACTCATAGACAAGTTTAACTCTTTTTCATGAATAATTAGATTGGAATCTTGAAAACAAAACCTTTTAGCATGGGTTTTGAGATCCTCTAGCCCTTAACAATCATCAAACATCTAAAGAAAATCCTAAGAACCTCAAGAATACTTCATGGTTTTTGGATTGAATTTTGATCAAACCCTAAGAACTAAATTAGCTAGACTAATTTAAGCATGAAATTAAAGGAAAACAGTAAAGAAAACAATATTTAAATAAACTAAGAACACTATATTAATCAAAGAGAATTTGGATTACAAAAGGAAATGAAAAGCATTAAAATTAACTAAGATACACCTGAGACAATCGAAGCTCCCAAAAGATGCATGATAAACTACTGATGCTCTGAAAAATAAAGTCAGGAAAGCATACATCTCTCTCACCCATGCCTCATATATATAGAGGAAGATATTTACATATATCTAAGAAAGAGATAAGATAAGAGATATTTCTGAAATATCTAAGATATTTTGGAAATATCTAAAAAGATCTAAAAATATCTAAAATATCTAAGAAAATATCTAAAAATATCTAGGAAAATATCTAAAAATATCTAGGATATTTAAAATATCAAGAAAATATCTAAAATATCTAAGAAGAGTGACATGTCATCATTGTTCCAGATTGTTCCGAAAATATCCAAATCGATCGATCGATTATAAAGTCGATCGATCGCATTTCGCTTGATCGCATTCGTGGTTGCCTTGTCTCGATCAATCGCATCTCGCACGATCGATTTTTCTTCGACTGATGATTCGATCGATCGATTATAAAGTCGATCGATCTATTTGCCTTAGCCGATTCTTCACTTGGCAGGAGCAACTTTGAACTCTGGAAATGACCAAATCGCCCTTGATGTATTTTCAGGTCTAATTCAGGTGTTTTGAACTAGATTTCAATTAAGACCTGAAAATAAGACAAAACACAAAAACTACAACAACACGTTATATATACAACAAGAACTAGGTCTAACAAATGCAAATTAAGGGTTCTTGAATCGAATAATTCAAGACTTATCAAGCTGGTAGGATCTCTTCAAACATATGAGCTGTCTCTGCCCCCGGTCAAGAAGTTGAAGACCATTTCCCTAAAGGCTTCCAAGAAGAAGGTAGAAGCCTCATCTAAAGATGACTCTGAGGATGAAGAAAAAGTTGTGCCTATGTTAGCCAAGATTTTCAGAAGATTGATGAAAGATGATCGGTTCAAGAAGAAGTTTTCTGAAAGAGTAAAGGAAACTCCCAGAGAAGCTGAACCTGAGGAAGAAGAGAAGAAAGATCCCAGAGGACCCCCGATGTTTTGAATGCTCAGGCTTTGGGCATATCCGGGCCGATTGCGGGAATCTTAAGAAAGGAAAAGGGAAGGCATACAATGTGACTCTCAGTGATGAGTCAGAAGAAGAAGCTCCAGAGTCCGAAAATTTTCTAGCCTTTGTGGCTCTGCTCATTGAAGAAGAGGACTCATATTACTTGGAGCACAGTGATAATGGAGAAGAGCTCAAGGAGGCTTACAAGACACTCTATATAGAGTATGAGAAGCTGAGGGAAGGTCGTAAGCAGCACCTCTATGATCTGAACAATCTGCAAACTGAGAAGAGTTCATTTCTGCTCTGAACACAAGAGCTAAAGGAAAAGCTACTAGAGACACAGCTTCAGCTAGAGAGAGTCATTGATGAGAAGCTGACTCGTATGTTGTCTATCCAGAAGAACCCAACTAACAAGACTGGTCTCAGGTATGTAGCTCCCTCTTCTGATGCTCCCTCTACTTCAAAGACTGTATTTGTAAAACCTGCAGTCCCAAAGCCTCCTCCCACTGTTGAAGATAAAGGGAAGGAAAAGGTCAATGATGATGTTCCAGGTGCTCAAAAGCCTCATTCCATCAGAAGACCTCCCATATGCCATCACTGCGGTCTAAGTGGGCATGTTCGTCCTCGGTGCTCCCTCTTGAAGGAACAGAAAGCCAAGGCCAAGAAAGAAGTGCCCCAGCAGGTTAATGGCGCTAGATCTGTAGTCCAGCATCAAACTCCATGGCATCCTTACCAAGCACCATGGGGACAAGCACCAAGGCATCAATATCAAGCCCCTTGGTCTCATGCTCCTAGGATTCAGGCATCTCAGCATCAGCGGCCTCAGCAGCGATTTGTACCAGACAATCACAGTGGCAACTTCAAGAACAAATCCAGGCAAGTTAGAAGGCCTCAGAAGGTGGAAGAAGGTCAATACCATAGTGGACCACCTATCTGGATGCAGAGCATGATGGAGTGGATGATGCAGTCCTATTAGCAGTCACCCACAGGAAGGCAAGCTTGGGTTAAAAAGGACAGTCACCCCATGAGGGGAAGCAGACGCACCTAGCAGGATCAGGTGTTTATGCCTAGGATTTGGTTCCTAATCCTATGGCATCAGGTTTGATTGCATATCTCCCTGGTTATATTTTGTATGCAATCTAGGAACCATTGTTTTTGCTTTGCCCCCTATTTCTCTTGAGAGAGTTTTGCAGGTATTTGTTGGGGAAGACAGAAAAAGTAGGTCGAGCGACTGTTTTTCTGTATTGGCATCATTGAATATCCACAGGTTTGATCTTGCCTTGCATATGATGTCATTTCCATATTGCATTTTTTATTAAAAAAAAAAAATTTGGGGGAGAATTTGCAGGATTTTTTATTTTTCTCTTGGCATATCAGATATTGCATGTGTTTTCACCTGATGTCTCAATTCTTTGTGTATTAATCTACTTTTCTTAGATATACTTGAGAGTTTATGACTATATCTGCCAAGTGTTTTCCTTTTTATGCAAAAGTAGGATAGCTTCTTTTCTCATGCGATGAAAATGTGCACTATCCAAGACTCCCCTAAAGGTACATCTTTCCTTCTCTGACTTTTTGTTTCTAGAATTTCTGGATAAGAGAAGATTTATGACAAGATGACCAAATTGACCCCATGCTAGTTGAACCTAGAACCTAAAAACTCTGGCAGTCCCTCTAGATTGCAGCACCATAAGAATCAAGCAGTCATGCCTATGAATTATGTGCTTTAAATTCTATAATTACTGCTCATGTGCTGAAATTGCTATATGCCTTGCCCTTTACGTGCAAGTAAAAATTTACTTTGTCCTTCATGGTACAAGTAAAATAGTTAGGTACTGCATTTTAGGGGGAGTGTATCAGATGAGGGTGACTAGGCCCTAGTAAGCTATAAGGTTTGACTTTTGACTAATCTGTCACTGATTTTCTCTCTTGTCTAGGAAATATGGTTGCTCTTTGTCATGTCATCGAAAGTCTCACCTTGTGGGTTTTTGTCTTCACACACACACGCATTGCATGAGTTGAGTTGGATGTCTGAATTTTGCATGTTCAAGAATTTATTTGTGCTGATTGGACTCTCAACTCTCTTTTATATCTCTGTTTTAGCTTTAAGATGCTCTCTGATTGTGTTATCAATGGTTTATACATGCGTGTTCTGAAACTAACTTGGGAAAAATTTGATTTCTGTAAATTTTCCTCAATTTTCTGATGTTTCAGTGTGGAGCGTCCGGACAGTAGTTTCTTGGCGTCCGGAGGAGGATGGAGCTTAGACGTCCGGACGATATCTGTTTAACGTCCAGACGCGCGCGGCCAGCATCGGGTGGACAGTTAAGATTAATCGTCCGGACACGCGCTACTAATATGCTAATTTCCGAGGCAGCGGGCGTCCGAACGGCATTAATATACCTTCCAGAAGAAAGACCCACAGAGGCTATTTATACCCCAGAGTGCCGCTCTCTCCACCATACCCCACAAAATCCTTCTTTTTGGCAGCTTGTGAGTAAAGTTTGTGAGCTTTTGGCTTTTTGTTGCTCCTTCTTGTCTTTTTGCGCATTATTTCGCATTCCAGCTATTCTTTTTAACCTTTTTCTCTTCAATTTTTTTAAAATTGTTAGAATGTTGGTTTCTTTTGGAATGTTTGTGTTTATGTGGAGCTTATGTCTGCCATATTGAGATTATTTGTGATAGTGTTTTTAGGACTTAAGTGTGATATTCTCTGTCTTTATTTTTACAAAAGTCCTTTTTACTGCCATTATTCTGCCCATTTTTTTTATTCTGACTAACAAGCATATTTTTGGATTATTCTTTGCAAAATCTTGTTGGTCTTTTTGTGCAGAATCATGTCTGCAATCAGTTCCCAGTGCAGGGTCCGTCAGAGGACTGAGGAGGAGAGGAGCTCACTCCAGACCAAAATCATGGATCGCACAGTCATTGTTGAGCGCAATTTGGCCCGATCAAACATCATGGTGCCTCCGCTGGATAGTATTTATAAGACTATCCAGACTTACCACTGGGGATACCTCTACACTTGTGCATGTATCGTCCTCACCAAGCTGGTCAGACTCTTCTATGCCAACTTAGAGGTGGCAAAGGACGATGAGCGTGGGTTGGTACTGCAATCCACCGTTGACGGGCACATCATAACTGTTGATCCTCAGATCATCATTCGCTTCCTTGGGGTACCAGTCCTTGAGCTGCCCGACAGTCCCTATAATGAGGTGGTGCTTCCTCCCTCTATGGACGATCTTCAAGAGTTCTTCCATGCAGTCCCACAAGGAGGAGCTTGCTACCACCATACGAATCGGTGACCTGTCTCCCTCTCATCGTTTACTGGCCAAGATAGTACAGCACAACTTATGGCCAGTTGTCAGGCACAGTGACTTGACTCTGAAGAAGGCCCAGTTAGTGTATGCCATCCACCTCCGCTTGCCTTTCTGCCTGTGCAAGCATATTATGAGCGTGATGTTGGAGGCTCGTGATGAGGGTAATACCGGTCTCCCTTTTGGATGCCTGCTCACTCAGATCATTCTTCAGTCCAGCATCATTATTACTGGAGAACCGAAGATGAAGATTCAGCAGCCCATCGGCAAGTAGACTTTGATGAAGTCTAATGTACAGCTACGGAGAGATGACTCCGATGATGAGGTGCCCATTCCTGCTGCCATGCTACTCGGCTTTCCAGATATGGCCTCATCCTCTCAGACAGTCTCGCCTTCAGAGCCAGAGATCAATGTTTCCCAGATCATGGAGGCCTTAGCTGCTATTCAGGGAGGCATGAGCACCATGCAGCAGTCCATCACCTCTATGCAACAAGAAGTGCGCTCCATCAACAAGCGGATTGAGCAGACCCAGTTGGATCTCAGGGAGTGCCTCAAGTATCATCACCCAGACAATAGTGATGATGAGGAGGTTGCACCTAGGACTGCACCTATGGCAGAGGATGACTGAGTTTCTTTTTGTCTTGTGTTGTTTGAGACATTTTGCTTTAATTTTTGCTATTTCCTTTTGTTTGTAAAACTTGTGAACATATATTACTCTGTTTCCCGGGTCCTTCTAAGACCGTTAGGGGGAGTAATTTTTATTTCAGTTGGTGTTTATTTACTCTGTTTTACCCTTTGTCCCTTTATGACAAAAAGGGGGAGTAATTTTTATTTTTGGACCGGGAATGTATTTCTAAGTCGGTCAAGTGATTTTTGTCCCAGAATGGCCAAAGGGGGAGTTTGTTAGTTTGTGATTGGCCTCATTCTGTGTTTGGACAAAATCACTTGTTTGTAAAGATGCTTTTAAACAGGGATTTCACTATTCAGAAGCATTCCAATTGATTCTGCACTGCTTTCAAGACAGAAGTTTTCAGAGTCCCTGTCAGTCGTCCGGACGATCGTGCCATCCCGTCCGAACGCCCATCTGTCCACTATTCCATCCGTCCGAACGACGTGCCTTACCGTCCAGACGACATGACTATCCGTCCGGACGCACCACTGTATCGAGAAGCTTCTGTTCCAGCTTGCATCCGTCCGGATGTCTCAGCAGCCCGTCCGGACACCTCTCAGTGATCGATCAGCTTCAGATTCTTTCCAAGTTCAATTTAAGGGAAGATTGTTTCCATTGTCTGGACGACGTGGATTCCCGTCCGAACGCGCTCATACATAAGGCAATAATCGCAATTCAAATATAACCGTCCGGACGACAGTCAACCTTGGTCCGGACGCGCGTTCATCAGTTAAGGAAATTGCCGATTCGACTTCAACCATCTGGACAACTGCCTATCATGGTCCGGACGCGCGCATAGCAGATATGAAAATTGCGTGTTGAAGTTCAGCCGTCCAGACGCTCATCCCCTATGGTCAGGACGCACAAAGCCTTATAAGGAAATTACTTGCAGCGAACGTGCGACTGTCCGGACGACAGTGTTTCACTGTCCGGACGCGACTCTTAAACAGGAAAGATTTTCAGCGAAAATCTCAAAAAATTCTGTAGCACTGTTGTCCATCCGGACGGCCCAGGCTCACCGTCCGGACGGCGTCCGTACATATTACAGCAGTCGCCCATTCTGCACCTCAGCCTATAAATAGAGGACCCTGGGCATTGAGAACTACAAGAATTCGGTATTGAATTCCATAAGTGCTCAGAGAAGTTATTTTGAAGATTGTTGAGCTGATTTAGTTTCCTCTGAAACCATTGCAAGTGTGTTGTTGCTGCGCTACAGCTGAAGTCTATCTTATGTGTTGGCCCTAAGGTAAAGGATTCCATTGAAGACCCCTTCAGGTAGGAGACCTGGTTGGGAAGCGTTCGTGTTGGGTTACACGTTAGAGAGCAAGGTACGACCACTGCATCGGGTATATGTGAGTATTACTATCTTGTATCTAGCTTTGTCTTCTGAATAGTGGATATCCTGGGTTTGGCTGCCCCAGAGTGGTTTTTCTCTTAATTGAGTTTTCCACTTCGTCAACAAAAATCTCTGTGTCATTTAATTTCCGCATTATTATTTTTGTTGACACTTTGTGCACACACTTGTTGTTTATTTTAGAAGTCAATTTCAATTTTCACAAGCCTTTTAAACTCCTAGGACTCCTTAGTGGACAAGTGAAGTCTCGTGAGAGTTTGCCAAAATTGATACCCACAAACATTGTTCCTACCATGTTATCCCCAAGAATGCGTCATCATAAAAATAATGGTTCTCATTCATTGGCAAGCTTAACAAAATAAATTTCATCTTCACAATTTCAGGGAATTAAAAATTAAGCTACTAGCATGGCATTATGTGATATCACAAGATTCAACTAGTTTAAAGTAAACTTAACACATAGTCATGGGGTTTCAAAAACAAATCTCAATGATGAATAGTTCAATACTCAAAATTTGTTGGACTCCCCATTAGATAAAACAACCAAGGCATTTTTTTTTTTATTATTATTATTTTATATATGCAAGCTATGCAATGCTTAGCTCCCTTAATCTTTCTAATTGACCAATGTAACGAGTGTTAAATCAATGACTCCCAAACTAGATAGTTTTGGGGCACTAGGTGTAAAACACCCTAAAGACTTACTAACTCGAGTCAAAAAGGCTACGAATTTAAACTTAGCCATTTTATCAATCAAAGCAAACTTCCACCTTTTGACACAAATACTCAATGCTTAATGAGGCAAGAGATCTGGTTACTCAGTGAAAAGCTCAAAGTGATCAATATTATTATTCTTTGTTTTTTCCTTTTTTTTTTATGCCAAGGTTTTTCATCCAATAAATTAACCAGCTACATCCAAGATATTAATAACAAACATAACTGATTTCAAATTTCATACCCCACAGACTTACGTGCTAGTGTGCTTGTGACTTGTGAGAATTAAAATGAAACAAGTAATATCTCATGCTGCCAAAGAAAATAACAAAACTTCTTAATTCCCTAGTCAAGTGATCATGTCTTCATCATGTTAAGCTTACCAATGAAATACGAATCAAAATTAAAGTTCAACCAAATTCTTAGAGATAACATAGCAAAATATTGGATAGTGTTTCGTTCTTCCATATCCCCAACTTAAATCATGCATTGTCCCCAATGTGTATAGCACTAAACATAACAGTAAGAGGATAGGAATACATGAATAAGCAGATTTGGGGCATATCATACCGCAAAAGTTGATTGCAAAAACACATGTCCTGAAAAGAGAGTGATAATCCAACCAAATAACAGTCAAGTGCAACACATTGTTGTAAAAATATAAAATAAGAATGAAACAACAATGGAGAAGATAAACTTGGAAAGAGATCATGTACCCTGGCCTGATGGGGGACTCGAGCGCACATGGCCTGTGCTCGAACCTGTGAAGCTGACTCATTTAGTCAAAATATATGGGATCCGCCAAACCAACGGAATCCACATCCTTGATGCGCTCAGTGCTCTCTGACCCTTTAGTTTAAATTTGAAGCACCAATCTTTTCTTCTCTTGGATCAAAGAGAATAAATTTTACCTACAAAAAGGTAATTTCGAATGTCTGCATATCGAGGTAGATCCCTCTGAGTATTCTCAAACAGTTTCTCATCCGGAAGGGAATCATGAACTGAGTAAAATGAGGAGAATACTCAAGGAATTTTTCTACCTTGATGGTCTCTTTTTGCTCTTCTAACAGCCCTAACAAACTGCTGTTCTCACCTCTTGGTAAGTCATAAGCAATAGGGGCTCGGGGTTTAAATGGCGTCTTGAGAATAAGAGTATATGATGAAGGAGTCTCAATGCTCACTTCCTCGCATTTTTCCCGATGTAGAGCTTGTGGGGCCTCAATTTGCTCCTCCTTCCTCTCTTCCACGTGAGTTTCGACCACTTCTCCATTCTTCATTGTGGTGATGGCTTGCTCATGATAAGAAGTACTCTCATCCACCATGTAGTGTCCATCAAGATTGGCCATCGACTGTCTTTGAAGCTCTTCTTCTTCTATTTGATTTGCTATCTACTCCAATTGAACTTCGATCCTGGCTATGGATTGAAAGTGAGAGTTCAATGTCTAACTGAGAGAGGTCACTGTTTGATCCATCTTGCTCATAAGTTTCAACATCTGAACTTGAAAGTCAGAACTCATCAGAGGAGGGGGTTCAACCTGAGACTGCTGCTGTGGAGTTGCTTGATATTGAGGGAATATGATTGATCATTGAACTGCGGATATGCCTGATGGTACAGTTCATGAAATTATGGAGCTTGAGCTTGCCATGAGATATTAGACTGGTTACTCCATGCCAGGTTATAGGAATCAGAGTAAGGGTCATTCCTTGGTCTAGAGAATTGTATGTTCATATGCTCATAAGTGACAATTGAAATTGACTTCAAAAAATAAAGTGTGTGCAACAAGTTTCAACAAAAATTAAGCACAGCGGAAAATAAAAGACACACAGTTTTTGTTGACGAAGTGGAAACTCAATTAAGAGAAAAACCACTCCGGGGCAGCCAAACCCAAGAATTTCACTATTCAAAAGATGAAGCTAGATACAAGATAGTAACACTCACATTAACCCGATGCAGTGGTCGCACCTTGCTCTCTGACGTGTAACCCAACATGAACACTTCCCAACCAGGTCTCCTACCTGAAGGAGTCTTCAATGGAATTCCTTACCTTAGAACCGACCTCTAAGATAGACTTCAGTTGTAGCACAGCACACTTGAAACGGCTTCAGAGGGATCTTGAACTTCTCTGAGCTCTTGTGGAATTCAATACTGAATTCTTGCAGTTCTCAATGCCTAGGGGCCTCTATTTATAGGCTGAGGTGCAGAATGGGCGACTGCTGTAATATGTACGGACGCCGTCCGAACGGTGAACTTGGGCCGTCCGGACAGACAACTGTGCGACAGGATTTTTCAAAAATTTCGCTGAAAACCTTTCCTGTTTAAGACCTACGTCTAGACGGTGAGACACTGACGTCCGGACGGTCGTACGTCCGCTGCAAGTAATTTCCATATAATGCTTAGCGCGTCCAAACCAAGGGGGATGAACGTCCGGACGGCAATTCTTCAACACGCAATTTCCATATCTGCTATGCGTGTGTCCGGACCATGAGAGGCAGACATCCTGACGGTTGATGTCGAATCGGCAATTTCCTTACCTGATGAGCGCGCGTCCGGACCAAGGCTGACTAACGTCCGGACGGTGATATTTGAATTGCGATTCTTGCCTTATTTATGATCGCGTCTGGACGGGAAACCACATCGTCCGGACGGTGTGTCAATCTTCCCATAAACTGAACTTGGAAAGAATCTGAGACTGTTCGGGTGCTGAAAGACGTCCGGACGGGCTGCTGAGAGGTCTGGCCGGATGCAAGCTAGAACAGAAGCTTCTCGACACAGTGTAGGGTCCAGACGGAAAATATACGTCGTCCGGACGGATGATGCTGGTCTGTCTGTCGTCCGGTCGGGATGAACACGTCGTCCGGATGGATGGAACAGTGGACAGATGAGCGTCCAGACGGGATGACACATCGTCCGAACGGCTGACACGGAATCTAAAATCTTCTATCTTTTTCGCAGTGTAGAGACTTCTGAAAATGCTCTGACAAGTGAAATCCATGTTTACAGCATCTTTACACATAAGTGATGTTGTCCAAACACAGAATGAGGCCAAAATACTAACAAACTCCCCTTTTGGCCATTCTGGGACAAAAATCACTTGACCGGTCCAAAAATTAAAATTACTCCCAATTTTTGTCACAAAGGGACAAAGGGTAAAACAGAGTAATAAAAACCAACTGTCATAAAAATTACTCCCCCTAACGGTCTCAGAAGGACCCGGGAAACAAAGTAATATAAGTCAACCAGTTTTACAAACAAAAAGGAAGGAAAACATCAAGTTGAATGGAAAGAAGAAAAAGCAGCATGGATAGGTCCTTCACAAGTATAAGAGCACGCGCATGTATCCCTATCTTGATAAATTAGACACAAAGCATGTCAAAATTATTCAAACATACAATTGATAGACAAAAATAAGATAGGCACAGATTCCCTTGCAACTCGAGTACGGAAAGTAGCACTATTTGCTCATGCAATGTGTGGGTGTGTGAAGACCTTTACCCATAAGGTATGACTTTCAATATTTTAACCAATAGCAACCATATTTTCTTAGACAGGAGAGAAAATAAATGGAAGATAAGCCAAAAGTCAAACCTTACTAGGGCCTAGCCACCCTCATCTGATACACTCCCCCTGCGATGCAGGACCTAAGTGATTTACTTGTACCATGAAGGACAACGTAAATGTTTTACTTGCACGTAAAGGGCAAGGCATAAAGCAAATGTAGCACATAAGCAGTGAATATATACTGTAAAGCATAGATTTCATATGATGAACTGCTTGTCTTATGGTGCTGCAAACTATAGGGAATGCCAGAGTTTATAGGTGCTAGGTTCAACTAGCATGTGGTCAATTTGGTCATCGTATCAAAAACTTCTTCTCTTATCCAAAATTTCTAGAAACAAAAAAAGTCAGAGAAGGAAAGATGTACCTTATAGGAGAGTCGTAGACAGTGCACATTTTTCATCGCATGAGGAAAAGAAGCTATCAATCAAAGCAAGTGAGCAGGAAACCTTTGCATATGTCAGATTTGTGTTCTCAACCATATGTAAGAAAAATTCATCCATGCATAGTGAAATAATAAACCAAGTAAAATGCATGAGAGAGCTGACATACCTTAGAAGGGACCAACCTGCTACAATTTTTTTTTTTTTTTTATAACAACATCATGCGGGCAAGAAGCTTATCCTAGCATGGAACATCATGTCTAGGACATGACACACACACCAATGGCTTTTCGAAGGGACTCAAACCTGCTACCATCTAGAGGTTTGGTAAGAATATCAGCCAATTGGTTTTCAATGGGGATGAATGAGAGTGAGACTACCTCGGATTCCACAAGATCACGTAAGAAGTGACGTCTGATGTCGATGTGCTTGGTTCGGGAATGCTGAACGGGATTCTTGGAAATATTGATGGCACTAGTATTATCAGAGTTGATAATCATAGTATCTTGAGAGAATTCGTAGTCCCCCAGCAATGTCTTCATCCACAGTAATTGGGTACTGTAACGACCCAAATTTGAGCCTGCAAATTCGTAAGCAGAAACCTCCGGTTTCCACGTGACATTACTACATCAGAGATAAACTCTCGCAGCGGAATATTTTTTTTTTCTTCTAAAGACTTAGGAATAGATAGCATAACACATTAGAGCTGACTGAAATGCCTCGATACGTTTATTAAAAGTTACTTAGGTTTATCTTTACATGCCATATGCACACTAGGTGCATCAAAATTAGTGCCACAGACGGCAGATAAGCATATAACATAAAACATGCCAAACATGACATCGTTATAAATATTTACATGCCATAAAACAAATCACACATAAGCACAACTAGTAATTTCTAAGCTAGCACATGATAGTTCGTTGATGGTTTCAAAAACCATCAAAACTGGCATATAGGTCCATGCCTTCATTCTCCAGATCTGCATCAGTAACTATGCAAATATGACGTCATCATATTTACATAGACAAAGAAGTGAGTCATCCATTTTCATATCTAAGTTACCATCAGATTAATAACAGTTCATAAATAATATAAATGCAAGAGTCGTATGAATATGCATCGTAGTAACCATTTAGTTTGTGTTTTATGATCATCTTACTTCAGACCTCTCGTTCTTAGGTATCCAAACTTGTTCATGTCCTTTGCCTCACACTTAAAGTCTTACCTGTTTGCACAGGAATCCTACCGGTCCCAGCATTAGTTATATATTAGGACTTCGGACACCTCTGGGTCACTATGAACCCCCTGGATCCACTGACTAGCGTTCCTTCCACTTGCTACTACATCAGCTTGTTGATGGCTATCTCATCAGCCATTACATTAATTGGATACAACATGCAATAAACACACACCACACAGTCCTAATGAAACATAGAATCATTCCTCAGTAAGTACATCCATACTTACTCTCCTTGGTGTAGTTTCTTAGCTCCTTTTCTGTAACAAATATATACAAAGAAGATGATATATACATCAGTCCTTTTTCCAATATTAAAAATGTGAATATTTTTACATCACTTTACTCATCGTTTTTAGTTATCAATTAAAAGGTAATTACTTCAACATGAATCCTACAACGATTCATTGAGAAAATATTACAACGTTTCATGTTTAAGCACCGAAACGCAGCATAATGCTCTTGGTAATATAACACTTAAACATGAATCCTAACAGGATAATATTTTTATGTAAAGGGATAGGGAAATTAGCGGTACAACCACTTTGTAGGATTGCATTTTAAAGTAAATGAATACGGGGGTTGTTAAACCAACTTCGTAGTAACGCAATAAATAAACAAGTAAATAAATACGGGAGTTGTTAAACCAACTCCGTAGTAACGCAATAAATAAACAAGTAATGAAATCAAATAGTAAGGAAGAAGTGTCAAGATTTACTTACCAATTTGATTTGGAGAGAAAAATAACTTCAAGAACACCAAAGTGGTTGTGTGGTAGAAGGAGAGAAAAAGGGAGAGAAAACCAAAGCAAAAGCTTTCTTGAAAGTTGTCTAGGATTTGTGTGGAAAAACAAAGGGCCTTGCATGCTTATTTATAGGAGGAAAGCAGGGGTATTTAGGTCCAAAATGTAATAAAAGAATTAGCTTATTGGATAATGTCTTGCAAATTTGGATTTTAGAATTTTCGTCCAACTAGAGGGCAGCCTACTCCGAGAATTTTTTCGATAGTCAAACCTACTCTGATTGATATGAAATTTTGAGGGAAGATAGAGGACTTCATGATAAACATTTTCTCTTTTTGGTTCATCCCATTTCAAGTTCGTTTTGACTTAGTTCCAATCAAGTCAATGTTTCTGTCTATAAAGCCAAAATATCTTTTATCCATTTTCTGCGTTCACACTTACTTTATTGATTTTTCTTTCTTGTCATGATTACTCTTGAGATATCCTATCCTTTCATCATTACTCTTGTTTTTTTATACATAAATGTTTCTAGAAGCATGGAGATATTTTTCTTGACAGTTTTTCGTTTAATATCGACAGTTGGGTTATTTAGGCTTGGGTCAAAAATTCAACTAGTGGTCTTTTGACTAACTTTTGCCACATGGTAGATCTTTCTTTTGTAAGCACAATGGTTTTTGAATTATCTAAATCTGAGTCTGTTTGACCTATTTTCGGTTTAATCAAAGTTTAAAGCTTAAATGTTACTTTTAGGTTTTTAAGGGTTTTTAGGTTTTGATCTTTTAATTTTTCAAAACAACTTTAGGTTTTCTTATAAAAACATGTGGATATTGTCTCCTCAACAATATCAATGATTTCTTAAGAGCTTGAAATTACTGGGCGTTACATCCTACCCACCTTATCGGAATTTCGTCCCCGAAATTTGTAAACTAAGTTATGCTAAAAGAAAAAAAAATTTACACTAAGTAAGAAAAATTTCAAGCAAAGATGTTACTTACCTTAATCATCTTCAAAGTCACTAAGACATGGCTTAGTGGAGGACTGAGGTAACTCTCTCTCTGGTTGATCTTGAAGTATGGTTTGATGTACAGAGTTTTCAACTTTATGTTAACTCCATGATATTTGACAATTATCAAAAAGGGTGTAAGAAAATAATGTTTTTCAAATCATACTATCTTTACCTGGGTATTTGGTTTTATATAGTACCATGATCTATTTATGGGCTCGACATACCGACTACAGTATGTATTCACAGCTACTACTCGCAAACTATTTTAAACACAATTACTACCGTAAAAGTTATTTAATTAAATATACTACGTCATAAATCACGAAAGTATTAAACATACCTACTTCAAAGTGGCTCATGGGAATAGGTACGGGTATTTGCTCCTTATCTCTTGTTCTAACTCCCAAGAAGCTTCTTCTACTTCATGGTTCTGCCATAGAACTTTTACTAGTGGTATTGTCTTTGTCCTCAGCTGTTGCACTTTCCGATCCAAGATCTGCACCGGCTTCTCTTCATATTTCAAATCTGCTTGAACTTGTAAGGGTTCAAAGTCTATCACGTGTAACGGGTCGTGCCCGTATTTTCGTAGCGTGGAAACGTGGAATATGTCATGTACACCGGCTAGGTTAGATGGTAATTCAACTCTATAGACGACCGGACCTACGACCTCCGTCACTAAAAAGGGACCGACATACCTTGGACTTAGCTTTCCCTTTTTACCGAACCGCATGGATCCCTTCATTGGTGATACCTTCAGGAATACCTATCAACAGTTAATGGACAGATAAAATGGTTGCTAGGACGACATCCTTCATGCTTGGCGCCACATCCAGCTGGATCATACCCAATTGCTTGACGAGTTGATTAGGGGTAGGCGTTGAGTTCGTTGATGCACCCAACGATTTCCTACTCAAAGCGTCTGCGACTACATTTGCTTTCCTTGGATGGTATAGAATATAGCAGTCATAGTCTTTTAACAATTCTAACCATCTACCCTGCCTCATATTCAATTCTTTTTGCGAGAAGATATATTTTAGACTTTGATGATCAGTATAAATTTCTACCTTCTCACGAAAAAGATAATGTCTCCAAATTTTTAAAGCAAAAACTACAGCAGCTAGTTCAAGGTCATGAGTAGGATAGTTTCTCTCGTGGTCCTTCAACTATCTAGAGGCGTAAGCTATAACTTTATCTTGCTGCATGAGTACGCACCCTAGTCCTTTAAGAGAGGCATCACTAAAAACTACGAATTTCTTAGACTCTCTTGGCAGAACAAGGACATGTGCAGTTACTAACCTCTTTTTCAACTCTTGAAAGCTTGCTTCGCACTTATCGTTCCATTGAAAATGAGCATTCTTTTTAGTGAGGGCGGTCAAAGGGCCGGAAAGATTGGAAAAACCTTCTACAAATCTTCGGTAGTAACCTGCCAATCCAAGAAAGTTATGGATTTCATGGACGTTGGTTGGCCGCTCCCAGTTGACGACAGCCTCAACTTTGCTAGGATCAACTGCTATTCCATCTTTTGAGATAACGTGCCCTAAGAATGAAACTTTCTCCATCCAAAATTCGCACTTCTTGAGTTTGGCAAATAACTGCTTTTCCCTTAGAACATTTAGTACTGTTTTCAAATGCTCTCCGTGCTCTTGATGATTAGTCGAGTAAATTAAAATATCATCAATAAACACAACTACGAACAAATCGAGGTACATATGGAAAACACGATTCATTAGATCCATAAATACCGACGGTGCATTAGTCACCCCAAAAGGCATGACTCGGAATTCGTAATGACCATACCTCGTTCGAATCGCCGTCTTTTGCACATCTTCTTCCTTTACCTTAAGTTGATGGTATCCCGATCGAAGGTCGATTTTCGAGAATACCTTGGCTTCCTTCAATTGGTCGAACAAGTCGTCAATCCTTGGCAAAGGATATTTATTCTTTATGGTAACGCGGTTTAGCTCCCGGTAGTCTATGCATAGTTGCATAGTCCCATCTTTCTTCTTGACAAACAATTCTGGTGCTCCCCACAGTGATACGCTTGGGCGTATGAATCCTCTGTCCAAAAGTTCTTGGAGTTGTTTCTTCAGCTCTTTCAACTCGGCGAGCGCCATGCGATAAGGTGCTTTGTGAATGGGCTGAGTTCCCGGGATCAAATCGATGGTAAACTCAATCTCACGATCAGGTGGCAATCCTGTCACAACCTCAGCAAACATGTCTGGGTAATCGCACGCCACTGGAATATTTTCCAATGTACGCCCAACTTCTGGTTTTGCAGTTACATAAGCTAAGAACGCTGATGCTCCTTGTCGTATATTCCTTGTAGTTTGTATTGCGGAAAGTAGCGGTGGAGTGGCTCGCGTACAAGATCTGTTGAATTTAAATCTTTCAACACCTGGCAATTGAAAAACGACTACCTTCTCTCTACAATTTATGCTCGCATAATACTTTGATAACCAGTCCATGCCTAGGATTACATCATATCCTAGAGATTTAAACACTGATAGATTGATGGGTAGGTTCCTTCCTTTTATATTGATTGGACAGTTCTCTACCATTTTATCGCATACGACTTTCTTTCCTCCAGGGGTTTCAACCGTAAGACTTTGAAATAAAGGTCGGGTGCTAACATGACGTAATTTAATGTATGCTTCAGAAATGAATGAATGTGTAGCTCCTGAATCAAAAAGAGTACACCCAAGGATACCAAACAAAAAGATGGTACCCGTTTCTCTAGAATACCAAATGCCATAAGAAAGGGTATCATTGACATACCTGATGATACGCTTTACTACAGTGAGGTGAGATTCCTTAGGATTGGCCTGAAAACGAGCACATACTCGCACACTAAAAGCAATGTCTGGTCGGCTGGCTGTAAGATACAGGAGGCTCCCTATCATACTTCTGTAAAGGGATGGATCAACAGATTTGCCTGCAAGGTCACTACTAATCTTGACACTGGTACTCATGGGAGTACGGGCACGACTCTTCCCATCCAAACCAAACCGCTTGACTAGATCTTTAGCATATTTTGACTGAGAGATGAAAATGCCTTCAGTAGTTTGCTTGACTTGAAGGCCAAGAAAGTAGTTCAGCTCTCCAATCATGCTCATCTCAAATTCCTGCTTCATTTCTTCAGATAACTCACGGGCGAGAGAATCTAAGGTAGCTCCAAAAATGATGTCATCAACAAGATTTAAGCAATAAGTTTGTGAGTACCTTGATTTCTGATAAATAGAGTTCGATCAGCTTGTCCCCGATTAAATCCCTTAGTCAAGAGATAAGTAGTTAGATGCTCATACCATGCTCGAGGAGCCTGCTTGAGCCCATATAGAGCCTTTTTCAGCTTGTACACATGATCGGGATGATGAGGATCTTGAAAGCCCTTTGGCTGCTCTACATAGACTTCTTCTTGAAGAACACCGTTTAGAAATGCACTTTTAACGTCCATCTGATATAACTTGAAACCCAGATGACAAGCAATACAGAGGAGAATTCTGATGGATTCTAACCTGGCAGCCGAGGCAAAAGTTTCATTAAAGTCGACTCCCTCTATCTGAGTATATCCTTGTGCAACAAGACGGGCTTTATTTCGAACCACGGTACCATGCTCATATGTTTTATTCTTGAAGATCCACTTGGTACCAATAATATTTTGTTCTGCAGGACGAGGAACCAAGGTCCAGACATCATTTCTAGTGAATTGATGGAGCTCATCATGCATTGCAGATACCCATCCTTCATCCTGTAGGGCTTCATCAACTTTCTTGGGTTCTGTCTGAGCAAGGTAGCAACTGTAGGAGACTTGATTGGCTACTTCACTGGTAGGCTAAATGACTCTACTTCTGAGCCTACGTCCTTCATCTATGGTCCTCAGATGCTGCTGAGGAGGATGATTGTGCTTCACCCATGATCGCTTAGGAGGATTAGCAGGAGTATCCTCATCTTTGGAAGTAGTGGGAGTGATATCCGAAGTCGTGGGGGAGGAGGGAGGCTCATCTGGAGACACGTTTGGAGAGGACTTAATAATGCCAGTTGGAGCTGCTGAAACGTCAACTGAATCAAGTTGATTTTCCTCCCTGCTGATTGGTCTCTGAATTTCTTCATCATCAATGACTACATTTATAGATTCCATCACAGTCTCTGTTCTTTTATTGAATACCCTGTAGGCACGACTGTTTGTGGCATATCCCAAGAATATACCTTCATCACTCTTGGTATCAAACTTCCCCAGATTCTCCCTGTCACAAAGTATATAACATTTACTTCCAAAAGTTCTGAAGTACTTTACCGTGGGTTTTTTACCTCGCCAAATCTCATAGGGAGTCTTGTTTGTCTCAGGCCTCAGGTAGACCCTGTTGTTGATATGACATGCAGTGTTTACAGCTTCCCCCCCAGAAGTGTTGAGCAAGATTCTTTGAGTGGATCATCACACGAGCCATCTCCTGAATTACTCTGTTCTTCCGTTCAACAACTCCTTTCTGCTGAGGAGTGATAGGTCAAGAAAATTCCTGCTTGATTCCATACGAGAGACAGAATTCTTCGAACTTGGAATTTTCGAATTCTCTTCCATGATCACTGCGGATTCTCATAATCTGGCAATTTCGCTCAACCTGAATCTTCTTGAATAAGTGATGAGCTGTATCAAAAGCATCAGATTTTTCCCGAATAGGAATAGCCCAAGTATATCGAGAGAAGTCATCAACAATAACCAGAATATACTTTTTCCCACCTAGACTAACAGTTCTAGTGGGACCCATGAGATCCATGTGTAGTAATTCTAATTTTCTGGAAGTTTGAATACCTGAGGTCTTCTTATGGGCTGCACAAGTCTGTTTCCCTAGTTGACAAGAACCACAGATTCCTTTTCCAGTCTTCTCCATTTTGGGCAGACCTTTAACCACATCTTTGCCTGCAATTTTCAGCATATCTGAGAAATTTAGATGCCCTAACCTTTGGTGCCACCGCTCACTGTCATCTATGGTTGCCTTGTTGCAGAAGATCTGAGGATCTGTAGTCAAACCAGAAAGACCATAGCAATTATCAGCAGTTCTTTCTCCTCCCATGAGCCATTTGCCACTGCTGTCAAATATATTACACTCCTTCTTGGAGAATTGCACCACCAAATCATTATCACAAAACTGGTTGATGCTGAGGAGATTCGCCTTGAGCCCCTCCACATATAAAGCTTTCTGAGATGTTCCGAGGCCTAGAATGTCGATGATCCCTTTTCCAATGACTTTGGATTGGCTCCCATCTCCATAGGTGATCCGTCCACCTTTGCCCATCTGAATTTCTTTTAGTAAAGTCTTATCACCTGTCATGTGTTTAGAACAGCCACTATCCAAATACCACAAACAAGTATCAAGAATTTTTAGTGCAGTATGAGAAACTAAACACAGATTGTCTTCCTTTTTAATCCAGACTTGTTTGGAAGTGAAAAATTGAATTGACTTCTAAAAACAAAGTGTGTGCATAAGTGTCAACAAAAATTAAAGCACATCGGAAAGTAAATTGACACACAGATTTTTGTTGACGAAGTGGAAACTCAGTTAAGAGAAAAACAACTCCGAGGTAGCCAAACCCAGAAATTCTACTATTCAAAAGACATAGCTAAATACAAGACAGTAACACTCACATGTACCGATGCAGACTTCCGTTTACAGCACAGCACACTTGTAAAACGGCTTCAGAGGGATTGATAACTTCTCTGAGCTCTAATGGAATTCACATCGAATTCTCGCAGTTCTCAGTGCCTAGGGGCCTCTATTTATAGGCTGGGGGCTCAAATTAGCGTCAGGCAAAATATACCTGGGCACCGTCCGGACGGTGGACATGGGCCGTCCGGACGGACAACTGTGCGAACAGATTTTCTGAAATTTCTGCGGAGAAATCTTTCCTGTTTAAGGACATCGTTCGGATGGAATGGCACATCGTCCGGACGGTCGCACGTCCGTTGCAAGTAATTTCCTTATAAGGCTCTAGAGCGTCCGGACCATGGGGGATGAGCGTCTGGAAGGCTATTCTTCAACACGCAATTTCCATATCAGTAATGCGCACGTCCGGACCATGATAGGCAGTCGTTCGGACGGTTGAAGTCGAATCGGCAATTTCCTTCTTTGATACACGCGCGTCCGGACCACAGCTGTCAGACGTCCGGACGATCATATTTGAATTGTGATTCTTGCCTTACGGAGACGCGGATCCGGACGGGATACCGCATCGTCCGGACGATTTATTGATCTTCCCTTTCTTGGAACTTGGAAAGAAATCAAAAACTGATTGAGTACTGGGAGGCGTCCGGACATGCTGCTGAAACGTCCGGAAGGATGCAAGCTGGCACAGAAACTTCTCGATACAGTATGGGGTCCGGAAGGAATGAACACTTCGTCCGGACGAATGATACTGGTCTGTCTAGCGTCCGGACGGGATGACACGTCGTCCGGACGGATGGACCAGTGGACAGATGGGCGTCCGGACGGGATGGCTCGATCGTCCGGACGGCTGACAGGGAACTTGAATTCTTCTTACTTGCAGACTCTGAATAGTGGAATCCCTGTTTACAACATCTTTACACTTAAGTGAGTTTGTCCAAACACAGAATGAGGCCAAAATACTAACAAACTCCCCCTTTGGCCATTCTGGGACAAAAATCACTTGACCGGTTTGGAAATACATTCCCGATCCAAAAATAAAAATTACTCCCCCTTTTTGTCTCAAAGGGACAAAGGGTAAAACAGAGTAATAAAAACTAATTGTCATAAAAATTACTCCCCCTAACGGTCTTAGAAGGACCCGGGAAACAGAGTAATATATATCCAAAACATTTTAATAAAGCAGAAATTGTCTCAAAATAACAAAAGACAATAATAAAAAAAACTACAAACATAAGAGGGAATCAAACATCCATAGGCATGGGTAAAATCCCATCTGCAACATCGTCATCATCACTGCTGCTAGGAGGATGATACTTCAGGCACTCCTGAAGGTCCATCTGGTTCTGATCCACGCGCCTGTCGATGGAGTGCACCGCTAACTGCATGGAACTCATAGACTGCTGTATAGAGGACATAGACACCTGCAAGCTGCTCATCCCTCCCTAAAGTGCAGCAAGAGCCTCCATAATCTGAGCATAATTGACCTCTGGCTCAGAAGGCAGCATAGTATCTGAGGATGAAGCCATATCTGGAAAGCCGACCAGCATAGCAACAGGTGGAGGCACCCATCATCGGAGTCATCTCTCCACAGCTGCACATTAGACTTCATCAATGTCTGCTTGCTGATGGGCTGCTGGATTTTCATCTTCGGTTCACCATTGACATTGATGCCCGACTGAAGAATAATCTGAGTGAGGAGGCAACCAAATGGACGACCAGCAGTGCTCTCATCACGGGCCTCTAATATAACCCCCAAAATGTGCTTGCACAGGCAGAAAGGCAAGCGGAGGTGGATTGCATAGACAAAATGGGCCCGTTTCAGAATAAGATCACTACGACGGGCAACAGGCTAGATGTTCTGCTGAACGATCTTGGCCAGCATGCGGTGGGTGGATGACAGGGCACCAATCCGGATTGCAGTAGAGCGCTCCTCACCATGGGGAACGGCACGGAAGAATTCCCTGAGATCATCCAGGGATGGAGGAAGCACCACCTCATTGTACTGGCTGGCCAAGATCTCGAGCACTGGGACTCGGATGATGTGGCTGATGACCTGAGGATCAACAGTGATGAGATGGCCTGCGACTGAGGACTGAAGCACCACTCCACGATCATCATTCTGAACCACCTCCAGATTGGCATAGAACAGTTTGACTAATCTGGTGTATACCTGACAAGCACAGCTGTGGAGATATCCCCAGTTGTACGTCTGGATGATGTCAAGAATGTTGTCCAGCGGTGGCACCATGATATCAGCCCGAAGGACGTTCTGCTCAGCAATGACGGAGCAGTCCATAATTTTGGCTTGAATTGCAACCCTATCTTCCACAAGCCTCTGACGAACCCTACGTGGCGGACTGCCGACAGACATGATTTTGCAAAAGATCCAACAAGAATTGTCCAAAGAAAAAAATATTCCAAAAATATTCTTGTTAGGATAACAAAAATTTGGCAGAATAACAGCAGTAAAAAGGACTTTAAAAAAATGCAAAATAATATCACAACTAAGTCCAAGAAATTTTAACATGGCAAATATATGCATCTCATATTAAAAATAACATTCTAACAGTTAAAAAAAAACTGAAGAGAAATAGGCTAGAAAAATACCTGAAATATGAGAGGAATGCAAAAAGCCAAAAACTAACAAAAACAAATAACTCACAAGCAGCCAAAAGGTCAGATTTTGTGGGGTATGAGGAAATGCGGCGAGCAGGGGTTTTTATAGCCTCTATGGGGTGCCCGTCCGAACGGTGGATTGACGACGTCCAGACGCTCGCTGCCTCGGAAAGGAGTAGATTGGTAGCGCGCGTCCAGACGATATAAAGAGACCGTTCCGACGATAATGACAGCGCGCGTCCGGACTCTGTCAGGTCCTGTCCGGACATGTGGGCTCCATCTCCGTCCGGACTCCAAAGAAGAGCCGTCCGGATGTCAATGTAGACCGTCCGGACGCTCCACACTGAAACACCAGAAAAGTTGAGGAAAACTTACAGAGATCAAATTTCCTCAAGTCAGTGTTAGAACACGCATGTATAATCAACTGATAACACAATCAGAGAGCATATCAGAAACTAAACAGAGATATAAATGAGAATTGAGATTTCATTTAGCACAAATAGTTTTCCTAAAAATAGAAAAATTAAATAGGCAACTCAACTCATGCAATGCGTGTGTGTGTGGAGACTAAACCGACAAGGTTTGAAAAATCATGACAAGAGCATCTAGATTTCCTAAAGAAGAGAGAGAATCCGTGACAGATTGGCCAAAAGTCAAACCTTACTTTTACTAGGGCCTAGACATCCTCATCTGATACACTCCCCCTAAGATACAGCACCGAATTGTTTTACTTGTACCATAAAGGACAAGATAAAAATTTTACTTGCTCATAGAGGGCAAGGTATATTACAAATTCAGTACAGAAGCAGCGAATAAACAATTTTTAAAGCACAAAATTCATACGAATAACTGCTCAATTCTTATGGTGCTGCAAGTTAGAGGAAATGCAAAAATTTATAGATGCTAGGTTCAACTAGCCTGTGGTCAATTTGACCATCTTATCACAAACCTCTTCTCTTATTCAGAATTTCTAGAAGCAAATAGTCAGAGAAGGAATGATGTACGTTTAGGGAGTCTCGGATAGTGCACTTGTTCATCACATGAGGAAAGGAGCTATCCTACTTTTGCACAACCAGGAAAACTAACTTGGCCAAAATAATCACATACTCTCAAATGTATCTAAGCAAAGTAAATTAGTGCTCACAAAATTGAGATATCAGGTAAAGATACATACAATATCTAATAAGCCAAGAAGAAAAAAATCTTGCAGATTCTCTCCAAAATACCTTTTTTTTTTCTTTTTTTTTTTATAAAAAAAATGCAATATGGAAATGGCATCACATGCAAAGGTAAGATCACACCTGTAACTGCTCAAAGATGCCAGTACAGAAAAACAGTCGCTCTAACCTGTTTTTTCTGTCTTCCCCAATAAATACCTGCAAAGTTCTCTCAAGAGAAATAGGGGGCACAACAAGCTAGTTCCTAGATTGCATAACAAGCACATATATCATAAAAAGTGCAACCAATCAAACCTGATGCCTTAAGATTAGGAACCAAATCCTAGGCATGAACACCCGATCCTGCTAGGTGCGTCGGTTCCCCTTCCTGGGGTAACTTCCCTTCTCAACCCTAGTCTGCCTACCAGTGGGTGGTTGCTGACAAGACTGCATCATTAACTCCATCATGTTTTGCATCCAGACAGGAGGCTCACTGGAGTATTGCTCTTGGGGCCTTCTCAAATGCTTGGGTTTGCTCTTATAAGTGCCTCTGTAATTGGCTGGTACAAACCGCTGCTGAGGTCGCTGATGCTGAGAAGCATGAGACCAAGGGGCTTGATACTGATGCCTTGATGCTTGTCCCCATGGTACTTGATAGGATGCCTGATGCCAAGGAGTCTGATGCTGAGCCATAGGTCTAGCGCCATAATGAGCTTGTCTTGGCGCTTTTATCTTGGCTTTGGCCTTTTGAGTTTTCAAGAGGGAGCACTGAGGCCGAACATGCCCACTGAGATCGCAGTGATGGCAAATAGGAGGTCTTCTGATGAAATGAGGCTGCTGAGTGCCTGGAACATCATCATTGACCTTTTCCTTTCTGTTTATCTTCAACAGCGGGAGGAAGCTCTGGGACTGTAGGTTTCACAAATACAGTCTTTGAGGAAGAAGGAATATCATAAGAGGAAGCTACATACCAGAGACCATTCTTGTCATTTGGGCTCTTCTGGATGGACAGCATACAAGTCAACTTCTCATCAGTGACTCTCTCTAGCTGGAGCTGTGTCTCTAGTAGCTTTTCCTCGAGCTCTTGTACTTTGTGCAGCAGTGAACTCTTCTCGGTCTGCAGATTGTTCAGATCATTCAGGTGCTGCTTTCGGCCTTCCCTCATCTTCTCAAACTCTTTGTAGAGTGTCTTGTAGGCCTCCTTGACCTCTACCTCATTATCACTATGCTCCGAGTAATATGAGTCTTCTTCTTCAACATATAGGGCTACAAAGGCCAGGAATTTGTCAGACTCTGGAGCATCTTCATCTGACTCATCACTGAGAGTCACATTGTATGCCTTCCCCTTGCCCTTCTTAAGATTACCGCAGTCGGCCCGGATATGCCCATAGCCTGAGCATTCAAAACATCGGGGTCCTCTGGGATCTTTCTTCTCTTCTTCCTATGATTCAGCTTCTCTGAGAGGTTTCTTTGATTTTTCAGAAAACTTCTTCTTGAACCGATCATCTTTCATCAGTCTTCTGAAATTTTTGGCTAACATAGCCATAGCCTTTTCTTCATCCTCAGAGTCTTCTTCAGAGGAGGCTTCTACCTTTTTCTTGGAAGCCTTTAGAGCAATGGTCTTTAATTTCTTGACCGGGGGCAGAGACAGCTCATATGTTTGAAGAGATCCCACCAGCTCTTCAATCTTCATCTCTTCAAGATCCTTGCTTTCCTCAATAGTCGTTACCTTGATCCTGAAACACTCGGGCAAAGATCTGAGAATTTTTCGGATGAGTTTTACATCCGAGATAGGTTTCCCAAGACTCACCATGGAGTTCCTTAGGTCACTTATTTTGGAGTAAAATTCTTCAAATGTCTCTTCCTCTAACATCTTAATTTCTTCAAATTTTGAAATCAACATTTGAAGTTTGGCAGATTTTACAAGTTTTGTGCCTTCATATGTTGTTTCCAAAATTTGCCATGCTGCTTTGGCTGATTCGCAATTTGAAATTTTAACGAATTCAGATGGAGAAAGTGCTTGGCATAGAGCATGGAGGGCTTTATCATTTGAAAGACGAGCGTTCTTTTGAGGGACTAGTTCAAGTGTTGCATCCTCTAGTTTAGTCCAACCATTTTCAACAATACCCCAAAAGTCAATAGATTTCAAAAAGAAACGCATACGTGCCTTCCAATAGCCATACGTACCTTCCAACCAGTTTCAACAATACCCCAACAGTCAATAGATTTCAAAAAGAAACGCATACGTGCCTTCCAATAGCCATAGTTCGTACCATCAAAGGCAGGAACATAATTAAGAGTTTGAGACATATCAAAATAAGGAAGTCAAATAAATAACACTCAAGAAATTAATCTTCTCAGAGTGTACCAAGCTCTGATACCAATTGAAAAATTGAATTGACTTCTAAAAACAAAGTGTGTGCATAAGTGTCAACAAAAATTAAAGCACAGCGGAAAGTAAATTGACACATAGATTTTTGTTGACGAAGTGGAAACTCAATTAAGAGAAAAACCACTCTAGGCAGCCAAACCCAGGAATTCCACTATTCAGAAGACATAGCTAGATACAAGATAGTAACACTCACATGTGAAAAATTGAATTGACTTCTAAAAACAAAGTGTGTGCATAAGTGTCAACAAAAATTAAAGCACAGCGGAAAGTAAATGACACAGAGATTTTTATTGACGAAGTGGAAACTCAGTTAAGAGAAAAACCACTCCGGGGCAGCCAAACCCAGGAATTCCACTATTCAGAAGACAAAGCTAGATACAATATAGTAACACTCACATGTACCGATGCAGTGGTCGTACCTTGATCTCTGACGTGTAACCCAACACGAACGCTTCCCAACCAGGTTCACCTACCTGAAGGGGTCTTCAATGGAACTCCTTACCTTAGAGCCGACCTCTAAGATAGACTTCGATTTATAGCTCAGCACACTTAAAAAAATGGCTCTAGAGGAAATACCACGTCTCTAAGCTCTAATGGAATTCACACCGAATTCTTGCAGCTCTAAGTGCCCAAGGACCCCTATTTATAGTCTGGGGGTCAGAATGAACGTCAGGCAAAATAAGCCTGTGAGCCGTCCAGACAGTGGATCATGACCGTCCGGACGGACAACTGTGCGACAGGATTTTCCAAAATTTTTGCGGAGAAATCTTTCTTGTATAAGAACATCGTCCGGACGGGATGGCTCGATTGTCCGGACGGACGCACGTCCACTGCAAGTAATTTCCATACCAGGCTTCGTGCGTCCGGACCAAGGGGCAGGAGCGTCCGGATGGCTAAACTTTAGCACGTAATTTCCATATCTGATGCGTGTGCGTCCGGACCATAAGGGGGAGACGTCCGGACGGTTGAAGTCGAATCGTCAGTTACCATATACGATGCACCAGCGTCCGGACCATAGCTTTCAGATGTCCGGACGGTTCATTTTGAACTGCGATTCTTGCCTTACGGAGATACGCGTCCGGACGGTATACCACATCGTCCGGACGGTTGATTGATCTTCCCTTTCTTGGAACTTGGAAAGAATCAGTGAACCGTTCGAGAACTGATAGGCATCCGGACGTGCTGCTGAAACGTCCGAACGGAGCAAGCTGGCACAGAAACTTCTCGATATAGTGAAGTGTTCCGACGGAAGAAGCACGTCGTCCGGACGGATGATGCTGGCCTGTCTGGCGTCCGGACGGGATGACACATCGTCCGGACGGATGAAGCAGTAGATAGATGGGCGTCCGGACGGGATGACACATCGTCCGAACGGCTGACAGGGAACTTTGAAATTCTTCCGACTTCACTCTGAACAGTGGAATCCCTGTTTACAGCATCCTTACATATAAGTGATTTTGTCCAAACACAGAATGAGGCCAAAATACTAACAAACTCCCCCTTTGGCCATTCTGGGACAAAAATCACTTGACCGGTTTGGAAATACATTCCCGGTCCAAAATAAAAATTACTCCCCATTTTTGTCACAAAGGGACAAAGGGTAAACAGAGTAATAAAAACTAACTGTCATAAAAATTACTCTCCCTAACGGTCTCAGAAGGACCCGGGAAACAGAGTAATATATATCCAAAAAGTTTTAACCACAAACAGAAATTTTCTCAAAAATAACAAAAAGACTACAAAAAAACATAAGAGGGAATCAAACATCCTCAGTCATGGGTAAAATCCCATCTGCACCATCCTCATCATCGCTGCTGCTAGGGTGATGATGCTTCAGGCACTCCTGAAGGTCCAGCTGGTTCTGTTCCACGCTCCTGTCGATGGAGTGCAAAGCAAGCTGCATGGAACTCATAGACTGCTGCATGGAGGCCATAGACACCTGCAAGCTACTCATCCCTCCCTGAAGTGCAGCAAGAGCCTCCATAATCTGAGCATAATTGACCTCTGGCTCAGATGGCGGTACAGTATGTGAGGATGAAGCCATATCTGGAAAGCTGACTGGCATAGCAGCAGGTGGAGGTGCCTCATCATCGGAGTCATCTCTCCGCAGTTGCGCATTAGACTTCACCAAAGTCTATTTGCTGATGGGCTGCTGGATTTTCATCTTCAGTTCGCCATTGACATTGATGCCCGACTGAAGAATAATCTGAGTAAGGAGGCAGCCAAAAGGGAGACTAGCAGTGCTCTCATCACGGGCTTCTAATATAACCCCCAAAATGTGCTTGCATAGGCAGAAAGGCAAGCGGAGGTGGATAGCATAGACAAACTGGGCCCGTTTCAGGATCAGATCACTGCGCCGGGCAACCGGCCAAATATTCTGCTGAACGATCTTGGCCAACATGCGGTGGGAGGATGACAGGGCACCAATCCTGATGGCAGTAGAGCGCTCCTCACCTTGGGGAACGGCACGGAAGAATTCCCTAAGATCATCCTGGGATGGAGGAAGCACCACCTCATTGTAAGGGCTGGCTGAAATCTCGAGCGCTGGGACTCGGATGATGTGACTGATGACCTGAGAATCAACAGTGATGAGATGGCCTGCAACGGAGGACTGAAGTACTACTCCATGATCATCATCCTGCACCACCTCCAGGTTGGCGTAGAACAGCTTGACCAATCTGGTGTACACCACACAAGCACAGCTGTGGAGATATCCCCAGTTGTACGTCTGAATGATATCAAGTATGTTGTCCAGTGGTGGCACCATGATATCAGCCCGAAGCACGTTCCTCTCAGCAATGACGGAGCGGTCCATAATTGTGGCCTGGATTGCAGCCCTATCTTCCACAAGCCTCTGACGGACCCTGCGGAGTGCACTGCCGGCAGACATGATTCTGCAAAAGATCCAACAAGAATTTCCAAAGAAAAATATTCCAAAAATATTATTGTTAGGATAACACAAATATGGCAGAATAACAGTAGTAAAAGGACTTCAAAAATAATATCAACTAAGTCCAAGAAATTTCAGCATGGCAGATGCATCTTATATTCCAAAAATAAATACCATTCTAACAGCTTTAAAGAAAACTGAAGAGAAAAAGACTAGAAAAATACCTGAAATATGAGAGATATATGCAAAATGCCAAAAACTTAAAGCCAACCTTACTCACAAACAGCCAAACAATCTGATTTTGTGGGGTATGAAGAGAAATCGGCGATCTGGGCATTTTATAGCCGCTGTGGGGTCCCCGTCTGGACGCTCGCTGCCTCAGAAAGGAGCAGAAAGGTCGCGCACGTCCGGACGATATGAAGATACCGTTTGGACGATGATGACAGCACGCGTCCGGACTCCGTTAGGTCCTGTCCGGACATGTGAGCTCCATCTCCGTCCGGACTCCAAGAGAGAACTGTCCGGACCACCAGTCCGTCCAGACGTCAATGTAGACCGTCCGGACGCTCCACACTGAAACACCAGAAAAGCTGAGAAGAATTTACAGAGATCAAATTTTCTCAAGTCAGTGTCAGAATACGCATGCATAATCAACTGATAACACAATCAGAGAGTATCTCAGAAATACACAGAGATATAAAAGGAAGTTGAGATTTCAATTAGCACACATAATTTTTCCTGATCATATAAAATTCAAATAGGCAACTCAACTCAAGCAATGCGTGTGTGTGTGTGGAGACTCTTTTCCCACAAGGTAAGACTATCCAAGACATGACAAAATGCAACTAGATTTTCTAGACATGAGAGAAAATCCAAGACAGATTAGCCAAAAGTCAAACCTTATAGCATGCTAGGGCCTAGACACCCTCATCTGATACACTCCCCCTAAGATACAGCACATATAATTTTTTTTACTTACTCATAGAGGGCAAGGTAAATTTAAGCACATAAGCAGTGATTAAACAAAATTTAAAGCACATAACTTTTTATGAATTACTGCTCGAATCTTATTGGTACTGCAAACTGAAGGGAGTGCCAGAATTTATAGATGCTAGGTTCAACTAGCCTGTGGTCAATTTGGCCATCTAATCAAGGACTTCTTTTCTTATCCAAAATTTCCAAAAGCAAAGAGTCAGAGAAGGAAAGAGGTACCTTTAGGGGAGCCCGGGATAGTGCACTTTTTCATCGCATGAGGGAAGAGGCTATCCTACTTTTTGCATCAACAGGAAAAACATTTGGCTAGCATAGTCAAAACTCTCAATTATATCTAAGCGTATTTAATCAATGCATACCGAATTGAGATATTAGGCAAGAATGCATGCAATATCTAATAAGCCAAGAGAAATAATATCCTACAAATTCTCCACATAATTTTTTTTTTTTTTATTAAAAGAAATAAACCAACACAGCAAGCAATATGGAAAAAGACATCATATGCTAAGGTACAATCAAACCTGTGTGTGCTCAAAGATGCCACTACAGAAAAACAGTCGCTCGACCTGCTTTTTCTGTCTTCCCCAAAAATACCTGCAAAGTTTTCTCAGAAGAGAAAAAAAAAACACAAGGGGGCACAACCAACTGGTTCCTAGATAACTAGCACATAAATATGACAAGGAAAATATGCTAGCAATCAAACCTGATGCCTTAGGATTAGGAACCAAATCCTAGGCATGAACACCTGAATCCGCTAGGTGCGTCTATTCCCCCTCCTGGGGTAACTGTCCTACTCAGCCCAAGTCTGCCTTCTAGTGGGTGGTGGCTGACAAGACTGCATCATCCACTCCATCATGTTTTGCATCCAAACAGGAGGCTCACCGATGTATTGCTCTTGAGGCCTTCTCAAATGCCTGGGTTTGCTCTTGTAACTGCCACTCTGATTGGCCGGTACAAACCGCTGTTGAGGCCGCTGATGCTGAGGAGCATGAGACCAAGAGGCTTGGAATTGATGTCTTGGTGCTTGTCCCCATGGTGCCTGATGCCAAGGAGTCTGATGCTGAACTGCAGGTACAGTGCCATACTGAGCTTGTCTAGGCACTTCTTTCTTGGCTTTGGCCTTTTTTGCTTTCAAGAGGGAGCACTGAGGCCGTACATGCCCACTGAGACCGCAGTGATGACAAATAGGAGGCCTTCTGATGGAATGAGGCTGCTGAGTGCCTGGAACATCATCATTGACCTTTTCCTTCTGTTTATCTTCAATGACTGGAGGAAGCTCTGGGACTGTAGGAGGCACAAACACAGTCTTCGAGGAAGAAGGAATATCAGAAGAGGAAGCTACATACCCGAGACCAGTCTTGTCATGTGGGCTCTTCTGAATGGACAGCATACGAGTCAACTTTTCATCAGTGACTCTCTCTAGCTGGAGCTGTGTCTCAAGTAGCTTTTCCTCGAGCTCCTGTATCTTGAGTAGCAGTGAGCTCTTCTCAGTATGCAGACTGTTCAGATCATTAACTTTCTGCTTTCGGCCTTCCCTCAGCTTCTCAAACTCTTTGTAGAGAGTTTTGTATGCTTCCTTGAGCTCTACCTCATTCTCACTATGCTCCGAATAATATGAGTCTTCTTCTTCAACATAAGGGGCCACAAAAGCCAGAAATTTGTCAGACTCTGGAGTATCTTCTTCGGACTCATCACTGAGAGTCACATTGTAAGCCTTCCCCTTGCCCTTCTTGAGATTCCCGCAATCGTCCCGGATATGCCCATAGCCTGAGCATTCAAAACATCGGGGTCCTCTGGGATCTTTCTCATCCTCTGATTCAGCTTCTCTAAGAGGTTTCTTGGTTTTTTAAGAAAACTTCTTCTTGAACTGATCATCTTTCATTAGTCTTCTGAAATTTTTGGCAAGCATTGCCACAGCCTTTTCTTCATCCTCAGATTCTTCTTCAGATGAGGCTTCTACCCTCTTCTTGGAAGCCTTAAGAGCAATGGTCTTTAATTTCTTGACCGGGGGTAGAGACAGCTCGTATGTTTGAAGAGATCCAACCAGCTCTTCAATCTTCATTTCTTCAAGATCCTTGCTTTCCTCAATAGTCATTACCTTAATCCTGAAACGCTCGGGCAAAGATCTGAGAATTTTTCGGATGAGTTTTACATCCGAGATAGGTTTCCCAAGACTCACCATGGAGTTCCTTAGGTCACTTATTTTGGAGTAAAACTCTCCAAATGTCTCTTCCTCTAACATCTTAATTTCTTCAAATTTTGAAATCAACATCTGAAGTTTGGCAGATTTTACAAGTTTTGTGCCTTCATATGTTGTTTCCAAAATTTGCCATGCTGCTTTGGCTGATTCGCAATTTGAAATTTTGGCGAATTCAGATGGAGAAAGTGCTTGGCATAGAGCATGGAGGGCTTTGTCATTTGAAAGACGAGCGTTCTTTTCAGTGACTAGTTCAAGCGTTGTATCCTCTGGTTTAGTCCAACCAGTCTCAACAATACCCCAGCAGTCAATAGATTTCAAAAAGAAATGCATACATGCCTTCCAATAGCCATAGTTCGAGCCATCAAAGGCAGGAACAGAATTAAAAGTTTGAGACATAATAAATATAGAAGTCAAATATAAGAACACTCAAGAAATTAATCTTCTCAGAGTGTACCAAGCTCTGATACCAATTGAAAAATTGAATTGACTTCTAAAAACAAAGTGTGTGCATAAGTGTCAACAAAAATTAAAGCACAGCGGAAAGTAAATGACACAGAGATTTTTGTTGACGAAGTGGAAACTCAGTTAAGAGAAAAACCACTCCAGGGCAGCCAAACCCAGGAATTCCACTATTCAAAAGACAAAGCTAGATACAAGATAGTAACACTCACATGTACCGATGCAGTGGTCGTACCTTGATCTCTGACGTGTAACCCAACACGAACGCTTCCCAACCAGGTTCACCTACCTGAAGGGGTCTTCAATGGAACTCCTTACCTTAGAGCCGACCTCTAAGATAGACTTCGATTTATAGCTCAGCACACTTAAAAAAAATGGCTCTAGAGGAAATACCACGTCTCTAAGCTCTAATGGAATTCACACCAAATTCTTGCAGCTCTAAGCGCCCAAGGACCCCTATTTATAGTCTGGGGGTCAGAATGAGCGTCAGGCAAAATAAGCCTGTGAGCCGTCCGGACGGTGGACCATGACCGTCCGGACGGACAACTGTGCGACAGGATTTTCCGAAATTTTCGCGGAGAAATGTTTCTTGTATATGAACATCGTCCGGACGGGATGGCTCGATCGTCCTGATGGACGCACGTCCGCTGTAAGTAATTTCCATAACAGGCTTCGCGCATCCGGACCAAGGGGCAGGAGCGTCCGGAAGGCTAAACTTCAGCAAGCAATTTCCATATCTGATGCGTGTGCGTTCGGACCATAAGGGGGAGACGTCCGGACGGTTGAAGTCGAATCGTCAGTTACCATATACGATGCACCAGCGTCCGAACCACAGCTATCAAATGTCCGGACGGTTCATTTTGAACTGCGATTCTTGCCTTACGGAGATACGCGTCCGGACGGTATACCACATCGTCCGGACGGTTGATTGATCTTCCCTTTCTTGGAACTTGGAAAGAATCAGTGAACCGTTTGAGAATTGATAGGCGTCCGGACGTGCTGCTGAAACATCCAGACGGAGCAAGCTGGCACAGAAACTTCTCGATACAGTGAAGTGTCCGGACGGAAGAAGCACGTCGTCCGGACGGATGATGCTGGCCTGTCTTGCATCCGGACGGGATGACACATCGTCCGGACGGATGAAGCAGTAGACATATGGGCATCCAGACGGGATGACACATCGTCCGGACGATTGACAGGGAACTTTGAAATTCTTCCGACTTCACTCTGACCAATGGAATCCCTGTTTGCAGCATCCTTACATATAAGTGATTTTGTCCAAACACAGAATGAGGCCAAAATACTAACAACATGTACCGATGCAGTGGTCGTACCTTGATCTCTGACGTTTAACCCAACACGAATGCTTCCCAACCAGGTTCACCTACCTGAAGGGGTCTTCAATGGAACTCCTTACCTTAGAGCCGACCTCTAAGATAGACTTCGGTTTACAGCACAGTACACTTGTAAAACGGCTTCAGAGGGATTGATAACTTCTCTGAGCTCTAATGGAATTCACACCGAATTCTTGCAGTTCTCAGTGCCCAGGGGACTCTATTTATAGGCTGGGGGCTCAAATGAGCGTCAGGCAAAATATACCTGGGCACTGTCCGGACGGTGGACATGGGTCGTCCGGACGGACAACTGTGCGAACAGAGTTTCTAAAATTTCCGCGGAGAAATCTTTCTTGTTTAAGGACATTGTCCGGACGGAATGGCACATCGTCCGGACAGTCGCACGTCCGCTGTAAGTAATTTCCTTATAAGGCTCTAAAGCGTCCGGACCATGGGGATGAGCGTCCAGACGGCTATTCTTCAACACGCAATTTCCATATCGGTAATGCGCGCATCCGGACCATGATAGGCAATCGTCCAGACGGTTGAAGTCGAATCGGCAATTTCCTTCTTTGATGCACGCGTGTCCGGACCATAGCTGTCAGACGTCCGGACGGTCATATTTGAATTGTGATTCTTGCCTTACGGAGACGCGCGTCCGGACGGGATACCGCATCGTCCGGACGGTTTATTGATCTTCCCTTTCTTGGAACTTGGAAAGAAATCAAAAACTGATTGAGTACTAGGAGGAGTCCGGACATGCTGCTGAAACGTCCTGACGGATGCAAGCTGGCACAGAAACTTCTCGATACAGTATGGGGTCCAGACGGAATGAACACTTCGTCCGGACGGATGATACTGGTCTGTCTAGTGTCCGGACGGGATGACACGTCATCCAGACGGATGGAACAGTGGACAGATGGGCGTCCGGACGGGATGGCTCGATCATCCGGATAGCTGACAGGGAACTTGAATTCTTTTGACTTGCAGACTCTGAATAGTGGAATCCCTGTTTACAGCATCTTTACACTTAAGTGATTTTGTCCAAACACAGAATGAGGCCAAAATACTAACAGGAAGCTTTTTGATTATTAACCAGGACAGATCTTTGCTCATTAGGGGTGAGGTATGCTAACTTCTCACTAATGAGTTTAACTTGATCACTTAGCATTTTGACTTGCTCTACAAAACTTGGTTCATCTTTACTAGGGACAAGGGTTTTGTTCCAAGGTTTCTGAGACCTAAGTTGAAAACAATCTGGACGAATATGACCAATAATACCACAGTGATGACATGTAGGTACAGATTGATTTTCCCTTTTTCCCTTAGATTGAGTATGACTATGAGACATGAGAGGCTTAACAAACATGGTTCTATGAATAGACATATCATGAGAAACAGAAGCAACTTTATCCATACTCAAATTAGGCATAATAGAAGTCAAAAAATAGCACTCAAGAAATTAATCTTCTCAGACACGAACGCTTCCCAACTAGGTCTCCTACCTGAAGGGGTCTTCAATGGAATTCCTTACCTTAGAGCCGACCTCTAAGATAGACTTCAGTTGTAGCGCAGCACACTTGAAACGGCTTCAGAGGGATCTTGAACTTCTCTGAGCTCTTGTGGAATTCAATACCAAATTCTTGTAGTTCTTAATGCCCAGGGGCCTCTATTTATAGGCTGAGGTGCAGAATGGGCGACTGCTGTAATATGTACGGATGCCGTCCGGACGGTGAACTTTGGCCGTCCGGACGGACAACTGTGCGACAGGATTTTTCGAAAATTTCACTGAAAATCTTTCATATTTAAGACCTGCGTTCGAACGGTGAGACACTGACGTCCGGACGGTCGCACGTCCGCTGCAAGTAATTCCATATAAGGCTTAGCGCGTCCAGACCAAGGGGAATGAATGTCCGGACGGCAATTCTTCAACATGCAATTTCCATATCTGCTATGCGTGCGTCCGGACCATGAGAGGCAGACGTCCGGACTGTTGAAGTCGAATCAACAATTTCCTTAACTGATTAGCGCGCGTCCGGACCAAGGCTGACTGACGCCCGGACGATGATATTTAAATTGTGATTCTTAGCTTATTTATGATCGCGTCCGGACGGGAAACCACATCGTCCGGACTGTGTCAATCTTCCCATAAACTGAACTTGGAAAGAATCTGAGACTGTTTGAGTACTGAAAGGCGTCCGGACGGGCTGTTGAGAGGTCCGGACGGATGCATGCTGGAACAGAAGCTTCTCGACACAGTGTAGGGTCCGGACGAAAAAGATACGTCCTCCGGACCGATGATGCTGGTCTATCTGTCGTCCGGTCGGGATGAACACGTCGTCCGGACGGATGGAACAGTGGACAGATGGGCGTCCGGACGGGATGACACGTCGTCCGGACGGCTGACAGGGAATCTAAAATCTTCTATCTTTTTCGCAGTGCAGAGTCTTCTGAAAATGCTCTAACAAGTGATATCCTTGTTTACAGCATCTTTACACATAAGTGATTTTGTCCAAATATAGAATGAGGCCAAAATACTAACAAACTCCTATTTTGGCCATTTTGGGACAAAAATCACTTGACCGGTCCAAAAATTAAAATTACTCCCCATTTTTGTCACAAAGGGACAAAGGGTAAAACAGAGTAATACAAACCAACTGTCATAAAAATTACTCCCCCTAACGGTCTCAGAAGGACCCGGGAAACAGAGTAATAGAAGTCAACCAGTTTTACAAACAAAAAGGAAGGAAAACATCAAGCTGAATGGAAAGAAGAAAAAGCAGCATGGATAGGTCCTTCACTATTTTGACCAATAGCAGCCAGATTTTTTTAGACAAGAGAGAAAATAAATGGAAGATAAGCGAAAAGTCAAACCTTACTAAGGCCTAGCCACCCTCATCTGATACACTCCCCCTGCGATGCAGCACCTAAGTGATTTTGGGGTCTATTTATAGAGATTAGGAAAGGCCTAAAAGCCCTAGTAATCCATGTAAAATTGGAACTTAGTCTCTTAATCCAAGTAGAAAATTGAAAATTCAATCCAAGTAGGAAAATGATTCCAAATTCTTTCAGATTTACGGTCTTTTATTGCAAAGCTATTTTGGCATAGTAAACATCCGAATTAAGAAAAATATATTTCTGACATATTTGTTGAATTTAGTATTAGATTTTCAACGCCACCAATTTCATGGAAATCAGATATTTGAGCCAAAAGGTATGATCAAAACATTGAGACGTATGCAGAATCCAAATTTGAATCCAATCTGATTTTGACTCTTAGTAGAGAAATTATGATTTAATCCTTCCCTTGATTTGATTAAACTTAACCACATCATATAAGTCTTCTATTATGATTGGTTAAGCTTACCAATATCTTCTAGGTCTTCTCAAAGTGTGCTTTAAGCCCAAAATCAATGGAATTAATTGCATATTTATTTAAAACCTGAAAACAATAAAACAACACAAAATTAAACAAATAACAATGCTAAGGAATTAACATATATAAGTTAAGGAGCTTGAATGTGTAACATTTACCACTTATCAGTTTTCAAAGTGGAGTGATTAAATATAAAAATACGATGTTATGATGCCCAAGTGAAAATACATTATTTTACAAAAGCGTCATTACGCTGCCCAAATACTTTTAAGTATTCTATGCATTTAATATATTAATGTCGTTACTCTGCTCAATTTTTATAATATTAAAATAAGAAATAATCACGAAGTTATTTTATTTCACTTGTGTTTAAAGTATAAAACTCGTTAATTATACTAACGTATTTATTAAGTTTATTTGATATAAAAATAAGACAAGTATGGACTTAAATATATTTTGGTATCTCACTGTTTCAGTCAAAATAACTGAAATTGTGCTTGCCATAATATTATTTAGGTTAAGGTTAAGTTATTTTGGGTTATAAAACTCTATTGTAAAAATCATGAGTTTTAACTATTTTTATAAAAAAAAAAAAAAAAAAAAAATGGGTATTTTGGTCATTTTAATAAATATTGTTATAATGCCTGCATGAAATATGTGACATTATACTTAACTAATTTTATATGCTACTACTATGTCAAAATAATAATAGGATTAAGAAATCAGAAATGAGAATAGGATTAAAACGTATTATTAGTGAATTATATTAATTCACTATTGTATTGCATTGAATTATATTGCAGTGTATTCTTGTGTGTTCAGTTTATAATGTTAATGAAAGGGAAAAGAATGAAGAAAACAAAGAGAAGAAACACTTTGTTGCTATCACGGTTTGCATCTCTTTTGAAAGGAAAACAGAAAAATTCTCTATTTCGTGTGCTACAGCAAGGGTGCAGTTTTAGCCATTTTTCTAGAAGCATTTGTCAACAATTGTGCAAAAATCCTTTTGAAAGCAAAAGACGGTAAGTATCTTTATACTTACTAAGGGTGATGCTGGTGGACCTTTTCTTTAATATTGTGTTTACTGTTTTATTTATTTGGTTGTGCATGTGAATTTGCATATTTTACTATTTTAACTAAACTGATTAACAAGTTGCTGGAACCATATGATTCCAATAAAAGAATAATAAACAAGCCACTGAATCCGTAGGATTCCAGTAAAAGATTAATAAAACTTTGTGAGGTGACACTGGACCGTAGGCTCCAGGGGACCGTAAGATCCCAATCAACACACTAATACGGACTGTAGGATCCATTACGAGAGGAGTGCTACAAAGATATAATTAAAACTTTGCATATAAAACTGTCATGCCATATATATATAATCTTTATTTTATTTTATTTCATTGTGTTGCATTTCATAAATAAATCAGCATTCATTATATTATTGTAAAAAGCGGACTCACTTAGGTATTTTTATATTATTAGTTCTCTTTGTATTATTTATTAATACAGATTTGAGGATGAAGAGTATCAGGATTATCCAGATACCTTGATGGACCCTGATGGCAGTTTTGAGGCTAGGTTGCCTCCATTTTGTGAACTACTATGTTGTAGTTCATTAGGTTATTATCCGGAGAACAATATTTATATTTTAGTTGGTTTGTAATAATCACATTATGATATTTTGGGTTGTAAATTATATGTGCCAAATATGTGGCACCAATACTATCTTTGTGTAATTGTTTAATTACACATTCTTTAATCTATTTTGAAGTATTTTATTTAAAAGCTCTGACGTGTCATTATTAAAGAAAAATACATTCCGCTACCAATTTATAATTCTGATGAGGTCGTCATGTCACATGGAAATCGAAATTTTCACTTACTCCTTTTTGTAAGAGGCGGGGCGTTACAGTTTTCCCTAGGTATGAACTATCAACTTTCTTAATTAGCATACACGTAATCAATGGAATAATATAACTCATCTTCGTTTGGCGCGGACTGTCTACTAGAGATTGTCTTTGTCAGAGATAACTCCATCCCAAAAAGCTGCTTGAACTTTGAAGCACTTTTCTCCCTAAAATTATCTACTAATCCTATTGATTTCTTCTATGTATTGTGGCTTGCCCTTAAAGGATGAATTAGAGATCTATTTATAGGAATTAAGGAGGCCTAGAAGCCCTAGGAATCCTAAAAAATCAAATTTTTAATCTCTTGGTCCAAGTAGGAGACTAAAAATTCAATCCAATAAGGAAAATGATTCCAAATTCGTCCATATTTGCGGTCCTTTATTACGGGACGATTTTGGCATAGTAAACGTCCGAATTAGGAAAAACCTATTTCATTCATATTTTTTAACGTTTTGTATTCGATTTCCAACGCTGATAATTTCACTGCAACTCGATACTTAAGCATAAAGTTATGATTAAAATACAGAGACATGCTCATTCTGGATTATTTCCAAAAATAACAGATTTTGCCGACTTCTCTTTTCTTAAATTCAAAATTGATTTGGAGTTGGATCTTTCCAAAAGTAAGTTTGATGACTTCAATATTCTTGCAGATTTTGTTCTAATATTGGAATTTGAAGGATTTTGAGTGATTTTCTTCCAAAACCTGTAAAATACAAGAAAACACAAAAACAACACAAAACATCAAACTATGACAAAACTAAGAGATTAACATATATGAATTAAGGGGCTTGAATGTGTAACATTCAACAATTATTAGAAATCCATCTATACTGTAAAATTCAACACTTAAAGAAATTAAAAACTTACAAAATTTAAATTTTTTAATAAAAAAAAAGAATAAACAAGAAGAAAATGTTGAGACTGGTGTCCAAAACTCTAATTGCATTAAAGTTGTTTTTCTATAAATTGTATAATATTGAACATTGGACATATATGTTATAGCTTTACATGTACATATATGTTTGAATATTTCATATGATATACATGTAAGGTCCCTAAGTTACATTGTATTTGACTAAGGTGTGAGTAATGATATTATCATACAGAAGATCATAGTCATAGGTCCTTGTAATTTATAAAAGATTGTTCGTAGTCATAAATTGAACAGGGAAATCCATCTAGACTATAAGTTCTCAACCTTAACGATTTGTCTTGATCAAGAGAAGCATGAAGGGCTTCGAGTTGATATGTTGGTGTAAGTGCAAGTTGGAGCCATCATTCTTTCGACACTGTGATTAAGAATGATGTACGTGCATGACTATTTATACTAGTTACTCTAAATCCTGATAAGATTGCAAACTTAGGCGTAAAATGTAGGCCACTTTGATATACAAGAATGAAATCAAATCACTGGTCAACACTTCTGGGCATTGGGTGATCGCATATAGCATTGTGGAAACACCTTGTTCAAGAAGGAATCCAAATCCTTTATCATGAAACAAAGTGATAAAGGAATATTCCCCTTAATGTAGATTTAATGGAATTGATTATCCTAAAGCTCAGGCCTGAGTGTTTTAGTAGTATTTATTGAAACTTTATTTTGTGTAAGGTGAGATGAAAAACTCACAAGGTACAAAAATGATATATCATGTGATTAAATCAGGAGTATCATGGAAAAGAGGTAGTGAACTAAGTAATAGTGTATTGACTTTGGTTCGACTATGGAATGATTCTATGGAGGGGTAATATGTAATAAATAAGTATGTCACGGGGATTTATTCATTAATTTGAAAATACATATTAGAGTGCAGTCACATTTGTTTAGTGGAATCAATTGTAGTTAAAGAGCCGTGTAATATTGTCACATCCCTATTTAAAACTAATTGTATTTTTTCCTTTGGGTCCCTCTTTTTATTTTCTAATTTTTCCCTAGACTTATTTAGGCACCAAATTACTTTTTCAGCCATGCAAATCCCCAAAAAGATCGAAATTTAATACCTCCTTCAAGTTTGTCACGTTGACATGAGACACAGCCTGACCTTTGTCTATTAAAACTGTCATAACTTTCTTTAGAAAAATTATTTTTACGAGCGGTAAAATTCTACAGAAAATAGACATCTGGATATTTTTAAGAATATATGGCTCATCTCCTGGTTATTTTTGAATCAATACAATTTAATCCGCAAAGATGACTGATATGTACATGCAATTCTAAGAACTTAGTGAGGTTCCTTTTCACCATTTGCTAGTGACAACATGACTTAGCAAAATGCTCAATTTATCTTTAACGATCCTGAAAAATAAACTTGACTTCCAATTTACCAAGTGTGTGATAGTGTGCAACAAAATATTTAAATTGCAGAATTTAAAAGAGACAAATATTTTGTTGACGAAGTGGAAACTCAATTAAGAGAAAAATCACTCTGGGGCAGCCAAACCCAGGATATCCACTATTTAGAAGACAAAGCTAGTTACAAATCAATACCAGTCACATACCCTTATGCAGTGGTCGTATCTTGAACTCTGACGTGTAACCCAACACGAACGCCTCCCAACCAAGCCACCTACTTGAAAGGGTCTTCAATGGAATCCTTTCCCTTAGGACTCCTTCCTAAGATAGACTTCACACGAATACAGTAAAGACACTTGGCAATGGCTAGAGAGTAAGCGGATTAGCACAATGACTCCTAAAATATTCTCTCTAAGCACTATGGAATTCACTACTGAATTCTTACAAATTGCATGCCTAGAGGCCTCTATTTATATGCTACAGAAGACCTAAATCGACACTGATTCAATTTTCTCTAGGCGGCGTCTGGACAGTAGTTAAGGGCGTCCAGACAACTATGCAACCGGCTTTCCAAATTCACTGAGATTCTTTCCTGATTAGGGCCACGTCCAAACGGTGTTGCCCTAGCATCCAAACGGTTTCACTTATGCTGCACGCAATTTTCATAATAAGGTCTGAGCTTCCGGACGGTTGAACGACTTCTGCACAACATGCCTTATCAAGGATAGCGTCCGGACGGAATAACCACGTCGTCTGGACGGTTGCAGCTGTCTTCCTATATCTGTGTTTGGAAAGGAAATCCTTTTACTTGTCGAACACTGAAAGGCGTCTGAACGTGTTGCTGAGACATCAGGACAGATGCAACCTGGAACAGTTCGAAGCTTCTGGACACAGAAGGGAGTTCGGACGGAAAGTTCTCATCGTCCGGACGGATGATGCTTGACAGATGAGCGTTTGGACGGAATATCACATCGTCTGAACGGATGCAAGGGACTTGAACTTCACTGTTGAATTCTGCACAGAGTCTTCTTGAAGTACGAAACCGAGATGTAGACTCTGAATGTAATAGCATCCTTGTTTAATAAGCATCATTACATAGAAGTGATTTTGTCCAACAGAATGCAGCCAATCACAAACTAACAGAACCAAAAATGATAGGTTTGTTGAACTTCTCTTGGGAAACCTAAAAGCATGTAAAACACTACAAAAGATCAAATTGTAACCAGGCTAAATGATTAACGTATGCAAATTAAAAGGCTTGACTGTGTAAAATTCAGCACTTACAAGCATCTTAGATTTTGTCTCGAGTATGCCCAAAGATACATTGAGTCTTCAACTCAAGAATTCCTGACAAGGTCATAAGTCGTTAGCCGCATCCCGGAAGGTTGAAGGCAGTTGAAGACCGAGTGTCATATTCAATGATTGGGGTCATTCCAAAGAAGGCTATGAAATGTGATGAATGCCAAATATTGTATATTTGGACCCCTTAATTCACATTTGCTAAACCTTTAGCTTTGTTATTTTTTAATTTTTTTGTTAGTTTTTGTATTTTTGTATTTTGTAGATCATGGAGAGAAAATGGTAGTTTTAAAGTGAAAAATGCAAAATTTGAAAATCAAAATCGGATTAGATTAAATTTCAGGTTCTGCACAAGTCATAGTATTTTGACCATAACTTTCAGGTCAAGTATCAGATTAAAGTGAAATTAGTGGCGTTGGAAATCTAATTCAAAATGCTACAAATAATTATGAAATAGAATTTTCCTAATTCGTAAGTCTACTATGTCATAAGTATCTCGCAATATCAGAACATGAATTTTCTTGTTCCTGACGGCTGCAGACACTCCAAACCCTAGCATTCTTTTCTCTTATTAAGGTTTTTGAGGGGTAGAAATGTCATTTTGAAAATATGGCCCTAAACCCTAGCGTTCTTTTATCCTATTAGGGTTTAGAGGGGTAGAGGTGTCATTTTGTAAAAGTTAGGTTTAACCTAATCTTCTGCTATAAATACCCCATGCTAGGCACCACTTAAGACACATCCCAACATTGTACATAGCAGCAGCTGGGTTCTTTGGCTTCTATTCTTTGTAAGTTTTTATTTTTATGTTCTTAATAAAATTTAGTATTTTCTTTTTAGTGATGACTAAGGTTGAGGATGAAACATCACATTTGATAATACTTTCATTCTTGTTATTTTATCTTATGCAACTCCGATATTTATCAAATTATTGTTCAAGTCCAATATTCAATTAATTGATTTATGTCTTTTAATTGAATGATTATTTATGAAAAGAGGATATTCAATGTGTTTCAACCGATGGATACGTCGAATGATTTGGTTGAAAGAGGATATCCATTGTGATTTGTTTGTCAAAACGGATACATTAGATGATTTGATTTCAATTGGGTATTCGTTGTGATTTGTTATTAAGTTGGATTCATTGAGTGATTTAATATAATTTTTATTGAACCTTGAATAATGAATGTCTTAATTGTTTATCGGGTGTATGAATAAAATACAAGAATGTGTTATTTGATATGGTGAGGTGGATTCCAAAACCTTAGTGCTTTTTATTTTATTTTATTTTTCTTTTATTCTCAAAACCCTGAAATTCGAAACTAGGTTAAGATAAAATTAGTTTAAATAGAAATTAATTTTTGCAACACAATTTCCTGTAGATTCAACCTCGCACTTGCACACACACTATATTGCAAACGATTCGTGCGCTTGCGAGTATTAAAATTTGCACATCAAGTTTTTGGCGCCGTTGCTGGGAAATTATTTTGTTTGTGAAAATTGATTTTTGTTTGAATTGATTTTATCTTTCTACTAATTTAGGTAGATTTTTGTTTTATTTTTCTTCTTCCAATTTTTGTTTCTTTTTATTTTTATTTGCTTTTGCTTTATTGTTTAACCAAAAAAAAGAAGAAGAAGAAGAAGAAAGAAAGAAAGAAAGAAAAGAAAAGCTAGGATTTACGTTATGTTGTTATTTCAGGTTGTGCGGAATTTTGAGAAGTCGATCGAGCAACCATCAAAGTTGATTGAGCGCTTCATTGATCGAGCGACCTTCGAAGTCGATCGATCGAACCAACACTGGAGGCGTTACTTAGAAAAGTTCAATAGCAGAAATTTTTTGCCAAAAAAATTATTTTTGGTCCAAGCTTGTAAGTTTTAATTCTTACCTTTCTGGAGTCTTTGTTTGTTGTATGCATTCATGTTAGTCTTCATTTTTATTTTTATTTTGGTGCTATTTTTCTTGTAATCTTAAAAAAAAAAAAAAAAATTTGCTAGTGTCGTCTTACAGCACTATCCAAGTGTCTATGCAAGTTCTAGCTAGGAAAGTCTTGGGATTTAAGTGTGTCTAGTGTGACCCCCCTCACTTTCCTGGGAACGAACCTGGGCTCTTAGAGAATTCTGTCTACCCCACTTGCATTTTCTTTTAGCAAAAAAAAAAGGGGGTTCATATTTTTAGTAGGATAATTGCATGCTAACAAGTGATTGTAAAACATGAATTATCACCCATATGGACCATGTTCATGTTGCTATGATCCTCATCATTGTGCCAGTAATTGTCCATCTTGGGGACCATTCCAATGTTTACAATCCAGACTGGAGCAACCATTCTAATTTCTCATGGCAAGCTCAAGCCATGAGAAATTGTGCTCCCCAATTTAATGAACTGCATCATCCTGAATATCTGCAACTTGATACCCAATCCTCCCATCATTCATCCTTCAATCAACCGGCACCACAGTCATCATTGGAAGACACTCTCAAGGCCTTCATGCATCTCACAAGCCAAGCTATTAGTGATATGAAGAATGCTACTGTGGAAAACACTCAAGCGATTGCCCGGATAGAAGGACAGATGAAATATCTGGTTGCTGAAGTCGCCAGAATAGAGGAAGAAGAGCTTCAGGGTCAGTTGATGGCTGACGGGCACTACATGATTGATGAGGAAGACTCCGGCAATTTCATTATGAGCATGTCCAAGCCGCCACCACACTTGGGAGTGAGGTAGTTTTTGAAAAGGTTGTAATGAGCCAAGTCTAGAAGATCCTTTTGAAGAAAGATGTGCTGACCTTCACTTGGTACCTAAGCAAGATGAGGCTTTATTGGATTCCACTCCCGAGATACAACCTGAGAATGGGGAAACCACTGAGATATCATTCCCCAACACATATTATTCAGCAGTTGAGGAGGAAGAGAAAGGAGAGCACTTGGAATCTATTGAGCACCTTGAGCACACAGAGCCCCCTCCAAATCCACATGTGTGCAATGACAAGGAAGTGAGTAACATTCCTTCATCACAATCCCTTTTAAGACATTTCATGAGCCCCAAGCTTCAGTTATTCAATGTCTCCAAAAGCCATCTTCTGCTAAAAGCCTCAAGGATCGATGCACACAAGATCAAAAATCTAAGAACCATCATCCTACGAAGATCCTTCGAAGCAAGCAAGTTGGCTACATAAGAAGGCGACACATTCTTCTAGAGGGGTATCAAATTTCAAAGAAGAAAGGGTGGAAGGGATTGGTTGGACATCCACATGATTGGGGAAGGCGTTGTAAATTTTCTTTTCCCTTTTACTTTCTGTACATTTGATTTTTTGTTATTTTATTTTTGTTTCTAACAGCAATTAACCTTTTGATGTTTGTTTCTATGAGAAAAAGATGTTGTTAGTTTTTGTTGACAAGTGTTTAGTGTTTAAGTTTGGGGGGCTCCTTGGCCTTTTTCACACCTCGGATATTCATTCCCTTCTGGTAACGTATTTCTACACTACATATTGAGGACAATGTGTAGTTCAAGTTTGGGGGTATTGAAAAAACACTTTGTTTGTTTGTTTGTTTGTTTGGTTATTTTTAGTTGTCTTTTTGTTCTTAAAATTTTGTAAAAAAAAAAAAAAATTGTTGTTTTCAAGTTTGAGTTAAACCGTAGTTGTGGTTTACATTTCATTGGCTTGCTTACAGTTTTGAACACATCATGTCATTAGGAATCAGAGTCTTTTGACTTATTTTTGGGCTCGTAAGACTTCATTTATTTGAGTTGAATTATCACGAGCACATTAGCATGCAATCCGTGGAGTATGAATTTGTACTTAATCATTGTGTATTTTGAGGATTGTTGGATGATCTATTGATAAATAACTTTGGCTTGCAATATATATATATATATATATATATATATATTAAAAAAAGAAAGAAGATCATTTTGAGTTTTTCACTGAGTAACCGGGCCTTTTTGGTTGATTGTATGGCTAGTTTGGCTTCGTAGCCTTTTTGACTTGAGTAATTAAGCCCTTAGGGATGTTTCTACATCTAGTGCCCTAAGACCATCTGATTTGGGAGTCACTGGCTCAACACTCGTTACATGGGTCAATTTGAAAGTTTAAGGGAGTCGAGCATTGCACACAGCCTACATTAAAAAAAAAAAAAAAAAAAAAAAACACTATAAATAAAATAATTTACATAGCTTGCCTTGGTTGTTTCATTTGATAGGGATTCCAATAATTTTTTAGGTACTTATCTTGAGATTAAAATGAAACCTCATGATTATATGTTAATTTCACTCTACACTTTTTGAGAACAGGTGATGTCTTAATTGTCCATTTATGAGTGATTCGATGTTGGATCTCCTGTTGATGTTGATGATGGTGTTTGTCTTTTTAAGCATGCTAATGACGTATGAACCATGGTTTGTGTGAAAATTCTTTCTTGTTGACAAAATAGTGTTTCAATGTTTGTAGGTATCATTTCTGGCAAACCCTCACGAGACTTCACTCGTCCTCTACGGAGTCCTAGGGGTTTAAAAGGCTTGTTGCATACGCTAAATGCAATCGTCTCTCCCACGAAAGTGGATTTATGTTTCTTGCTTTGATTTTATTTTTCATTTTGTTTTGCTAAGGGACTAGCAAAATGTAAGTTTGAGGGTATTTGATGAGTGCCAAATATTGTATATTTGGACCCCTTAATTCACATTTGCTAAACCTTTAGCTTTGTTATTTTTTAATTTTTTTGTCATTTTTTGTATTTTGGTATTTTGCAGATCATGGAGAGAAAACGGTAATTTTAAAGTGAAAAATGCAAATTTTGGAAATCAAAATCAGATTAGATTAAATTCCAGGTTCTGCATAAGTCATAGTATTTTAACCATAACTTTTAGTTCAAGTATCACATTAAAGTGAAATTAGTGGCATTAGAAATCTAATTCAAAATGCTACAAATCATTGTGAAATAGAATTTTCCTAATTCGAATGTATGCTACATCATAAGTGCCCGCAATATAAGAACACGAATTTCCTTGTTCCTGACAGCTGCAGACACTCCAAACCCTAGCATTCTTTTCTCTTATTAGGGTTTTTGAGGGGTAGAAGTGTCATTTTGAAAATATGGTCTTAAACCCTAGCATTCTTTTCTCCTATTAGGGTTTAGAGGGGTAGATGTGTCATTTTATAAAAGTTAGGTTTAACATAATCTTCTGCTATAAATACCCCCTGCTAGGCACCACTTAGGACACATTCCAACATTGTACATAGCAGCAACTGGGTTCTTTGGCTTCTATTCATTGCAAGTTTTATATTTACGTTCTTAATAAAATTTAGTATTTTCTTTTTAGTGATGAATAGCTAATTTTTCAACTAATGTTGAAGATGAAACCTCACCTTTGACAATACTTTCATTCTTGTTATTTTATCTTATGCAACTCCGATATTTATCAAATTATTGTTCAAGTCCAATATTCAATTAATTGATTTATGTCTTTTGATTGAATGATTATTTATGAAAAGTGGATATTCAATGTGTTTCAACCGATGGATACATCAAATGATTTGGTTGAAATAGGATATCCATTGTGATTTGTTTGTCAAAACGGATACATTGGATGATTTGATTTCAATTGGGTATTCGTTATTGAAAATATTTATTGACTTCTAATTTAAATCAAGTATGTGTGTTTGAGTGCAAACAAATATCTTAAATGCGGAATTTAAATAAGACAAGATATTTGTTACGAAGTGGAAACTCTATGAAGAGAAAAAAACCACTCCGGGGTAGCCAAATCCAGAAAATCCACTATCCAAAAATAAAGCTAGTTACAAGACACTCGTACTCACATAACTCTATGCAGTAGTCATACCTTTAACTCTGACTTGTAACCCAATGTTGTGCAAATTATAATACTCGCAAGTGCACGAATCGTTTTGCAATATAGCGTTTTGCAAGTGCGAGGTCGATCCCATAAAGAACTGTGTTGCGAAAATTAATCTCTATTCAAACTAATCCTATTTTAACCTAGTTCCAAATTTAGGGATTTTTAACAAAAGAAAACATAAACGAAATTAATAAAAATAAAGGGGTCTAGGGTTTTGGAATCCACACTTACCAAATCGTAGCAACCTATTCTCATGCTCATCACACATATTTGAAGTTTTCACATGCAAAACTTAGGTATGCTCTACTTTGCTTCAAAAGTTGTTTAAATCATTCGATAAATCCATACTTGCACAAATCATAAAAGATATCTAGTTTTGACTAAATCATCAAATGTATCCATGGAATGAAACACAACGAATATCCAACATTTTGATAAATGAAAACCCAACTCACCAAATCGTAGCAACCTATTCTCATGCTCATCACACATATTTGAAGTTTTCACATGCAAAACTTAGGTATGCTCTACTTTGCTTCAAGAGTTGTTTAAATCATTCGATGAATCCATACTTCCACAAATCATAAAAGATATCTAATTTTGACTAAATCATCAAATGTATCCATAGAATGAAACACAACGAATATCCAACATTTTGATAAATGAAAACCCAAGCCATCAATTTAATGAAGTTATATCAAATCATCACTTGTATCCGGAAATCACAAGAGATATCCAACAATAATCTCAATAATTGACGTAGAACAATGAGAAATCAAAACCCATAAACTGAAATAGTATAAACAAGCATGGAAACTCAGTTTCTCTTCAATGGTGAGGTTTCATCATCAACCCTAGACGAAATTTCAACTACACATAACTAAAGAAATCATAAATAAACAACAAGAATGCATTAAAATCAAAGAAACTTATAAAGGATTGAAGTTCTAGGTCAAAATCAAACCAAAAACCCTAAACTACAGTGAGAACGGCGCCTAGGGCGCTCCCAAGCAGCCTCTTCTCGGCCTCCTCTCCTAAAACTGAGAAAAGAATGGTATTTATAGAGTTAGCTAGGGTTTCTGAAATTCTAGCTCCGCATAAATTCGATCGATCGATCGACTTCGGGCAATTTTCAATTGATCGACTTGAGATTCGATCGATCGACTTCCCACCAATTCTGAATTTCCAGCTTTTTATGTATTTTCACTTGAAAATTACCATTTTTCTCTTAATGTCCTACAAAAACACCAAAACTAACCAAAACATCATAAAATAACAAAGCTAAAGGTTTAACTAATGTAAATTAAGGGGTCCAAATATACACTTTTTGGCACTCATCACCCAACATAAACGCTTCCCAACCAGATCTTCCACCTAAAGGGGTTTTTGATGGATTTCTTTTCCCTAAGATAGACTTCACACGAACAACTGAGCACACACTGGCAATGACTTGAGAGCTAGCGGATATTTGATTCTCCTTAAACACCCTCTCAAAGCACTATGGAATTCACTATCAAATTCTGTACAAAACACTAGCCTAGAGCCCCCTATTTATAGGCTTCAAGAGACCTCAAAAACTGCTGAGATTCGAACTCTGGCTAGCGAGCGTCCAAGCGAAAGTTAGACACGTCCAGACAGTTTTCTGCGATATCCTTTCAGAAACAGCGTAATTCCTTTATCAGGTTCACGTCCGGATGGCTTGACCGAGCGTCCGGACGGTCTTCGCTAAAATCATTTTCGCGTTTGAACGGAACTCTGAAATATTCTGAAATACTAGACATCGTCCGGAAGGCTTGCAGAGACTTCCCAAATAGTGTCGACTTCTCAAATCAAATTCCTTGTTGAATACTAATTGACCTATCGTCCGGACGGTGTTGCTTTGACGTCCGGACGTCTTCAATGTTTATCTATAAGACACTGCGGGGCGTCCGGACGTTTTCAAAGGCCTGTCCAGACGGTTGCACAGGAACCAGTTGTTTTGTCTTGGATTTTGCAAGGTCTCTTCATGAACATTTTGTAGAAGCTTGTGATCAGTTATAGTCTTTGATTTGATCATTGTTTGGATATATGAAGATTCTGAATTGAAAACCGACTATCCTGTTAAAGAGTAGTGCTACCCGAAGGACGAGGGTCAGATGCTCGTCCGACCCTCGTCCCATGTGGCACAAGTTTTTCTTTTTTTTATTAAAAAAAAATTCATTTAAAAAAAATAAACTTGAAATCTGGAGCCATTTAAGTTTAGAAGCATTTTCATTCCCCCCAAATTTTTTCCCTCTCCTCATCTCCTCTCCCACGCTTCTCCATCCTCCCCCCTCACCTCCGGCCGAAAGCCATTCAGACCACGACCATGCCTAGCACGCCGCACGCCGTGCGTTCCGACCACCGTCAATCTCTCTCTCTCTCTCTCTCTCTCTCTCTCTTATTCATGGTTTTTTTTTCTTTTCTTTTTTTGGGTTTCTCAGACTCCTTTGTTTACCGTGCTTATCTATCTCTGTAGATATTCCCCATTCCCTTGCTTGTTGCTCAAAATGATGATATGGGTATGTCTTGTTTCTTTTATTTTTTCCGTGAAATTTTATTTTTCTGAAATTTAATGCGTATCATATATATTGGTCATTACTTTTTCCTTTATAGTATGTTTGGTTGTTGAGAAAACATAAGATAAAGGAAGTGATTTTAATTATTTTTTTCATCGTTCAGCATTATTTATGTTTTTCAGATTCAAAAGATGCTCAAGTCCTATAATCTCTCTCTTTCTTTCTTTTTTATTTATTTTTTAATTCACATCTTCATATCTGGACTTTTGGTCAAAATGAGGTTGTGGAATGCTTTATCTATCTTGGTATTTAGTTGATAGTTATAGGTCTAAAGATGTTATGGTTGAAACCTTTCTAAATATAGAATATCTTTCGTATTTATATCCTTTAGAAATGTGAGCAATTTTATTTGGTGTTATTATTCTTGTTTGGAGATCAAAAATTCATAAACTCAGCTCCTGAATGTTGCAAGGAGGCTAACATTGATATAAGATGGAGGGTTCTTAATTGGAATTGGCCTCTTCATATGAAACTAGATAATTTCTTTTAGAGTATGTTGTCATTTTCTATGTGAGATTTTTGGCTATTTGGGTCCTTTTGATTGTATTTTTGGTAGATTTTTGGATTTTGTTTATGGGTCTTTTTTTCTTGCTTCCTATAAATTGAAGACATATTTTCACTTTATTCAGATCAACTAAAAAATGTATGTATGGTTTCTTTGTAGTTATTTATCAAATATTCCAGCCGGGTGTCTTAATCTGTTGGTGGAAGCGATGGAGGAAGCAATAAATGAAGAACAAGCTGTTCGATATTAGATTGTAATATCGGTTCAATTTCAGGAAACAACTTTGGAGCCCTGTTTATGTTGATTGTTATTTACACATAGCATGTAATTTGAGAACTACATGATTAGTGGGAGATAGAGTGGAAGTAATTATGGATGAATGACAAACTACATGATTGTTTGTTTGGTGTATGATGCTTTCTGCAACTTGTGGCACTCAAGTTGTTTTAAACTTAAAGTGCTTTGTAGACCTTTGTAGAAAGCTTATTTTTCTAGCTCATAATAAAATTTGGTTTGTTGCTTTGAATGCAATTTGGAAAGAAACTGTTGGTTTTTAATGCTTCCAATACAATTTTGGTTTGTTTCTTTTCACTTTTTTTGGAGGCTACGATGGAGAGATACATGGATGCACAAATATTCAAATTTAACTCAAATCAATATTTTGTTGCTTAAATTAGTATGAGGGTCTTCAAAGGACCATATATATATATGCATGTAAATCCATTACGAGGTGATGCAATGAGTGTTCATAACTGTGAAAAGATTTCTGTCGAAATTGATCTCTGGATGCACAATAATTGCCTAAACTTCACATGGTTCACATGTTGCTAAAAAAATTGCATGTTAATTTTGTTGTTCAAAGGCAATCTTGTTGCCCGTAAAACATTACAAGCAATAACCATTTTGAACATAGCCAGACATCAAAGCATAGCAACACTATCTCTTTCTTACATTCCCTAGCAACATCAATACTACCTGTTTTTGCATACCCATATCTCGTATTTTCCCAACCAACCGCATCTTGTTTTGGCATCTGATTAAACAAATGATAGGCATCTCAAGAGAAGTCTCCAGCAGGCATTCTCTCAAATAAATCCCATTCAACATTAAGCCCATCTTTGATTGCTCACTCCCACTTTGGCATTCTATCAAACACTTGCCTAGTAAATTCAACAAACCGACACCTCAAATACAAGCCAATCACAGAACATTTGAAGTGAAAATTGCAGTCTTGAAATATACTCACAAGCTATATCAAAGTTTAGGTCCAAACATTTGCTAAATAAGCGGTCCAAACATTTGTTGCTACATGAGAGGTCCAAACAAAAGCAACACTCAAAACGACATATTTTTATTCAAATTGCTCCACAATTGCTACATAAGAGGTCCAAACATTTGTTGTATAGAATATCAAAATTACTTATAAGCGGTAAGCCATAGCTAAAATCACAATTCAGCTTAGCAAATCTTAAAGCATCTTTCCATGAATATCCCTAAAATTAAGAAAACAAACAAGCTCATATCTACATTATCCTTGGCCATTTATCTTTCATACCAAGATTTTCAAGAAACAATATTTATAGAGAGTACAACTAAGACAGGTGAAACCAAGAGTTGTACAAACCAATTTCCGTATGTTCTAAAAAAAAAACCTCGAAACCAATTGAGAAAAAAATTTCAAAAAAAAAAAAACAATCCCAAACACCAAATTAAACAAAATCACTCCTCTCAAACACCCATTCTGAACAGTGACTAAATGGGCAAAAAAAAAAGCACGAATTTTAGAGAAAAGGGGATAAAAAAAAATCAAACAAGAAAAAAACCAAATCTCAAGCATCAATAACCTTAAACAAACCCATTTCTTACCTACCCATACCGAAAAAAAAATATCCATGAATAAATCAGAGAGAGAGAGCTGGGAGAGGGACGGTGTCGATCGGTGGGCCGGTCGTCTTGGTGGGAGGCGGTCGGTCCGTTGGATGGTGGAGATGTACGGTGGAGAGGGGAAGATTTGGGAAGTGACCAGAGCTGGTGGGCGGTGAAGAGCAGTGGCCGGCGAACTTCAGTGGTCGTGGGCGGTGGAGATGGGGTAAGTTTTGAGAGGATTTTGAAATTTTGGGATGAAAGTTTTCTAAAAATGGAGGGAAGAAAATGGCGGATGTGTTTTCTATATTTTGAGGAATTTTCGTTTTTTTTTTTTTTAATCAAAGAATAAAAAAATATAAAAATCGTGCCACGTAGGACGAGGGTCTGACCCTCCTCCTCCGTATAGACGAGCTCCCTGTTAAAACAAAAACACTTTATAACGCAATCATTACATAAAGTGTTTTTGTTTTATCCGGAATGTGGCCAAAAAAAATACTAACAGTTGTGATTTGTTATTAAGTTGGATTCATTGTATGATTTAATATAATTTTTACGGAACCTTGAATAATGAATATGTCTTAATTGTTTATCCGGTGTATGAATAAAATACAAAAATATATTATTTGATATGGTGAGGTGGATTCTAAAACCTTAGTGTTTTTTTTTAAAAAAAAAAAATTTCTTTTATTCACAAAATCCTAAAATTCGGAATTATGTTAAGATAAAATTAGTTTAAATATAAATTAATTTTCGCAATACAATTTCCTATGAATTCGACCTCTTACTTACACACACACTATATTACAAACGATTTGTACACTTGTGAGTATTAAAATTTGCACATCAAAATGCCCCGACGAAAAGATCACCTCTCATTAAACCTGGCTTGGGGAGGGGCCCAAGACCACAAGGACTCCCCTCGAAAAATTTTCGAGAAAGAAAGAATCTCCCTCGAATCATTTCCGACAAAACACTTTGTCGGACCTTAGACCCTCTCCTAGTAAGTTCATACTTGGCCGCTCGTATAAAACTTTCAAAGGGGTCCTTCCTGAATCGCTTCAAAGTCTTAGGCCATTGAAACTCATTTTACCCAAGAACAAAAAAAGGAAGCAAACCAAAATCAGATTCCCAATGCTCTATAGTTGGACAGTTTGACCATTGGGGCAACTGTTGTGGATATAACTTATCGTAGCCCATAATCAGATTGCTACCAGCCTCCCACGTGACAAGCATTCAAAAACCATCTTTAAATATTATCTCCTTAGAAGGAGCACGCACATTATGAACCATTATCTCTTACTCTTTTTCTACAGTTTTCTCTTGAGAGTCATTTGTTGACTTAAGCATCGAAATGTAATGAGTATATTAGTGAATAATGGGCTTTGGCCTGCCTTAATTGCTTAGTGGATTGGGCTTAGTTTACTTTTAGTGATAATGTGCCTGAATTATGTGTACATAAAGGGCCACTAACCTAATTGTAGAGGGCATCTGATTAGTGAATTGTTTATTGTGATAAACTGGAAGTTGAGCACCTCGAATACTCTAGACACCAGACATCTCGAAGAGTCCGTTTCATTTTATAATTTTTGTTCATCAATTTACATTTCTTAAATTGTTTCAGCATTAGTCATCCTTAGTTTTAAACAAAATAATTTTGGTTTTTTCAAAAAAAATACTACAGTAATCCTCCGTATGTATATGTGAAGCATCATATATTCCATTATCTCTTTCTCTCTCTCTATCTGTCTCTTTGTCTCTCAGCCATTTTCGTCTATTAGAGGCTGCGTTTGCGGGTAGGGTAATGAGGACTTGGGTGTGGGTTTTCGATGCTCTTGTCGTTTATGGTTTTGTTTTGAGGATTAATGTAAGTGGAATTCTAAGCTGTAGCGATGATAAACAATAATAGGCCGTACAGTTTTTTTTTTTTTTTTTTTAAAATTATTTTTTTTGAAGAATCAATATATGTGAATCCTATAAGCATAAGGCATCAAAGTTAAAGAATTAAGCAGACTTTTTCTTCTTCTTGCAATTATATTAATTGTTTTTTGCAATTATGTGGAGACCACCAAGGGTGAAGGCTCCCCTTGTTGTCATGCCTCGTGCCTAAATTGTGATACAAGCAATGAAGAATGTCATTATTATCTTTTACATACTTTCTCACTTAATACGTACCCAACAATCTTCCTCAATACACACACCCTCTTTCAATCATAATTATTTTCTATACATAATCATTAACTGGACTATGTGAAGGATCCACCTACCTTGTAATGAAATGCTATTATATCATTTGTTCCAAATAATAGTTATGGTGGGTAATGACCTATTATCCCTAATTACATAATAAATAACTTTGCACATATTAAATCTTCATGGATAATTTACCACAATTTAAGAATTAACATGCATGTACATAGTCCTATTACAATCATTATTTTCTCTAACAAGCTAGGATCTATGATACAACTTATCCTAGCTAAGAGAGGCTAATGTGGAAAAATATAATTTGGGAGTTACCATAACATTTCCAAACCATTTGTGATTATGGCCTAAAAGAGAAATCATAACAATAACAATAAATTAAATTATAAAACAAACAATTTACACATCTCATGGGCCAACAACTGGTTATTCTAATTGTTAGCAATTTGAGCAGCTAATGTAAGAATGTCTATATAAAACTTACTTGTCTGAATAAATTTTGAGTTGTTCGACTACCTATCCAAATAGGCAGGTTCGGTCTCTCACATCAGCTGCACAAATTACTAACAATTAAGACAACTAGTTGTTGTGAATTCTGTTAAATCACTACTTGTTCCAAAAGTTTAAGCTGATAAAAAAAAGATAAATTTACTCATTTAATCGATACTTTAATAAATTCAAATCCCATGAACCCAAGATAATTCATTGGTAAGTAGGGTAATACTAGATTTTTTAAGTGGGCTTAATGGCCAAATGAGATACTTGCATCTAATGTTTGTTTGAACCTAAAATAAGAGAAAAGACAGTTGTTGTTGTTGCATTCAAAGTATTTATTATCATCTGCCCTGCCCCATGAGCCTCTTCTTTTTTCGAGCCATCATTAGAGTCTAACAAGTAACAACCCACCAAACTGCTGCAACCTATAAAACATTTTCTCTCCAACCACCTCACTTACAAACTATTCCTCTTTACATTTTCCAAATTACGTTTAAGAAAAATATAAATTTACTCCCTACGTAATCCCACAATTTTAATTTACTCACTCGATTTTTTTTATTTTTTTTTTTGCGCGTTTTTCACTTTACTCATTCTATCCGAAACCGTCTTAAACACGTGTAAATGATATGTAAGCAATTTTGCCCCGTTAGTTAATTTTTTTTTTACTTGATTAAAAAATTAAAATTTGTAAAAAAAAAAAAAAAAAAAAAAAAAGATGTAAACAAAAAGGATAAATGGGGAGAAGTAGAGTTTAGGATGGCTCTTGAAGTCACCCTCTACTAAGGGCTGGCCACCCCCTTGTTTTTTTTAACACAACAAAAACTTGTTTTTTAAACTAAAATGACAAAATTGCTTATTTGACATTAATTTGTTTTCAATAGAGAGGTAGTAGTGAAGCGAAAAAAGGTAAAAAAAATTAAGATTAAATACTTTTTTGCCTTTAGGATTTTAACAACTTTATTTTTTCTCACCTTAATTTCACTTTCGATCATAAATTGTATCTCGCTATGGGCATATACTGATATACCCAAATAGTATATCCGTCCATTTGTCGTTAAGAAAACTAATGAATTTTCACATCAAACCAATCAAAATTTGACATATGTCATATATTTAAATTAAAAAATAAAAACAAAAACAAACATTTTTTTTAAAAAAAAATTAAAAAATTGAAAGGATAATCTAAACCAACCTAAGGGCCTTGGAAATAGCACGGCTACCCCTAGAAGGCATGAGGGAGGTTTTGGCCACCCCCTACTCTTTTTTTTTTTGGCCCCTTAGGGATGGTTTCAGCCACCCCTACGGCCGGTATGGGGTGGCCAAACCACCTCCATGGCCCATGGAAATAGTTCAAACAACCCTAAGGGACCAAACCCCTTCATTTTTTTTTTTCCTTTTCTTTTTGACCCTTTGGGGGTGGCCGAAAAACCACCCCTAGGCCAAACGTGGGGTGGCCACGGCCCAAACCACCCCAAATTGCTGGCTTAAGGCACTCCTTCATTTTTTTATTTTTTATTTTAAAAGAAAAAATTGTTTTTGTTTTTAGTTAATTTTTAAATTTTTTTTTCTTGATTTTTAATTTTTTTTTTTAATAAAGTATATAACACATGTCGAGTTATGAATTGTTTTATGGGAAAATTGTTTATTTTTCTTAATGGCATATGGGCAAAGGTACTATTTGGATAAGTGTCCATAAACAAGATACCACATGTGATCGAAAGTGAAACTGATGTGGAAAAAAATTAAAATTGTTAAAATTCAGGGGGCAAAAATATATTTAACCAAAAAATTTAAGGAGTTAAAAATTGAATTTAAAAGTTGGATGAGTAAATTGAAATTGCCCAGTTATTCATGCACTAAATTTATACTTTTCCTTAAATTTATCTAGGGAACAAATAAAATTTATTTGAGTTTTACTGGCATTTATTTTTTATACCAAAATTGAATTTTCTTTTGAGAAAAATGTAAAATCAGTTTATGTGGTTGCATTGATTTACAATCAATTCTCAAAAGTTTAAAAAATTACTTGAAAAATTCTATGTTAAAAGCAAAAATGATAAATCACTCCCTACTCCCAACTTCCATTTGGAATTTTGATGAAAACTATTAGAGTGCAACATCACTATCAATAATAATGTGACATGTGCCTCCTATAATAATAATAAAAATTATTGATGCTGATGTGTCACTCTTACAGTTTTCATCAAAATTTCAAGCCAAAGTTCTCGGTAAGAAATGATTTGTCATTTTTGTTTATTACAAATGAGTTTTAAGCCACTTTTTCAATCTTAGGAATTGATTGCAAATTGTTGGAATCACAAGATTGATTTTGTAATACTAAAAACCACACTTTTATCCTATTATACTGACGTGTCAGTGTCAATTAGTTATTGTTAAAAAAAAAAAAAAAGACTCATTAAGGTAAGATAGTGGTGGGATAAAAGTGTGGTTTCTAACATTACTCTTTATTATTAGTAATAGTAGTATCAAAACTTGTTCATAAGGCTTTTTTTTTTTTTGTTTGAGAAATTTTATTTGTCATACCTCATCCCACTTCAATCTTATTAGGCTGATGTGGCAGTGCTTATTTCATTTTATTTTTTTTTAAAAAAAAAACAATAGTTGATTTGGTAGAAAAATGAAGGCTGTTATATCAACCCAGTAAGATGGGAGTAGGCAATTTACAATGTCCTTCACAAACTATAAATTGAAGTAATGTTCCCGTAAACTACTAAAAAATTGCAATATATACCCTCTTTATGCAAAAAAAAAAAAAAAAAAAAAAAAAAAAAAAATGACACAAATAATAAATTTAGGATTTTTTTTTTTTTTGGGTGACCCAACCCAAGGCGCTGTGGTGGTTTTCTTTTTCTTTTTCTTTTTAGAATTTGTAAAAGGTAATTTTATCGTTTTGAAAATATTTAAAGGTATTCTTTGTCAAAAGGAGTTATATTACAATTTCCTAATAGTTTAGGAAAAATATTTGCTTCAATTGAGGAATTTGTATTCTTTCCATTTTGTTTTTGTTTATAATAAGGCATGATGATATCGATTGATTGATTGGATTTAAAACTCTCACCGCCTCTTCGTGCAACCATTTAACCAAAATATTACTTGCGGATCTGACCGAAGACACAAAGAGAAAGAACAAAGCGACAGAAAAAGAGAAAGAGACCGCGGAAGCTCTCATTTTTTTTTTTTTTTACTTTTAAAATATTTTTCCTGAGTTTGGTGGGTTTTTGCGGGACGAGACAACCCACCCGTTGTTGCGGCTGTTTGAAGAGAGAGAAAGAGAAAACAAAACCTGAGAGAGAGAGAGAGAGAGAGAGAGAGAGAAAGAGAGATGGCTACTGCCATGGAGATGGGATCTCAGTGTCACCAGCAGAATCACAACTTCCACCACTACTACTAACTTCAACATTTCCATTCCCCCCATTCATTTTACTTCTTTTTCAGGTATGCCGATCTCTTTTTTTCTTTTTTATCACCGTTCAGACCCTTTTCCATAGATTCAACTCTCAGACCCCTTTGCTTACTCTGCTTATCTGTGTAGATCTTCCCCATTCCCTTCCTTGTTGCTCAAAATGCTGATCTGGGTATGCCTTGTTTCTTTGATTTTGTCCGTGAAGATTTATTTTTCTGAAATTTAGTGCGGATCATTACCTTTTCCTTTATAGTATGTTTGGTTAAAGAACTGATTTTAATTTCTTTTTCATCGTTCAGCTCTCATTGTTTATGTTTCTCAGATCCAAAAGAAGCTTAAGTCCTGTAATCTCTCTCTTTCTTTCTTTTTTATTTTTTTAATTCAGATCTTCCTCATATCTGGGCTGTTGGTCAGAATGAGGTTGTGGGAATGCTTTATCTATCTTGGTATTTAGTTGATGGTTAGAGGTCTGAATATGTTATGGTTGAAACCTTTCTAAATATAGAAGATCTTTCATATTTATATCCTTTTGAAGTGTGGGCAATTTTCCTTCGTGTTAGTATTCTTGTTTGGTCCCAAAATGTATGAAAAGGTAACATAAAACAAGTTTTGAATATTTTAGGTTTTTGTTTGGGTAGCAATTAAACCAAAACATCCATTCAAATGAACTCTCAGATCTTGGAGTTTCTACTTACTGTACTAGTCCTTCAATTTCCTTCGTTTTTACAACATGGTGATGTGATATGTGCTTTGTTTTTCTGATTCGAGCTTGAGTTTTTGTTTTGTGGATGGTAGATGTCTGGAAACTATATAGTTCTTTGGATCTTTTGAATCATAAATTTCATCTATACTGTGGTCTTTATTTCTGAAAGCTTTCTTTGATCCAATGTTTTGGAATCCAATTTATATGGATTTGGGCTATTATTTCTTCTCCTAAAAATGGTATCGTTTCAGGATCCTTCTTGTGACTGGATAATTCTGATACTTTTTCTTCCCATGAGTTCCACCTGGATCATTTATCCTCTGAGTCTATTGGGCTTTCAATTTGCATTTTCTTGAATTTTGTTCAAAATGTTGTTAAGGGTAAGCCATGTGGGCTTTGGCTCAATTTGTAGGGCATTGGTCTTAGGTGCAAATGTTACCGATCGAAACTAAATGAGTAGACTAATAAATGTAAAAGCAAAAAGGTGTTTTCATTGACCTATATTTCTTTGATCTATGCTTCAAAAATGGTTCTTTGGATGGCTGGTCTCGAAAGACATATGCTTTTGTGAGTTTTGATTTACTCTCATCTCTGCCCCTTGATGTGCAATAAGGAGTTAGTTGGGTTGGTTGGTTTTGGTGTTTTTGAGTTATGAGCGTTCTGGTTTTAGTTGACGTAGTTTTTCTATGTACGAGCTGTCCTAGGAAGTTTTGGATTTAAAATCATTTTATGGAGTTTCAACTATTCTATTTGTAAGAATGGACAGAAAAGGAACAAAAAAGACATTTAATTATTTTGGCCCTGAGAAAGCAAAGAACCTCCTCAGTTGTTCGAGTTAGATGAGCTGAGTTTTGCCATTTTTTTTAGTAAAAAAAAATGTAGTACATGAGATTTGATATGCTATCTATTATTTTCCTAGCTTCATTTATGCTGGGTGTCTGTGAACTCAGTGGCAGAAATAGATATTATGTTTCCGCCACCAAGTTTGTCGGAAGAGTTGGAACTACCACCGACTTTCTTTTGTTGGTGGGTATTTTCAAGGCGGAAAAGGGCTCACATAGATATAGAAAAAACAAATGGATTAAAAATTCTCAAATCTATCCATCCCAAATTTCAACCATTCAAATCCTCAATCCCGAAGAAATTTAACACAAACGAACAGGGAAAAAAATGAAAAATACAACTAAACAATAACCCAAATCTTTAATCATTCACAATACAATAATTTAAAGAACCAGAGTCGATGGCGACACGACCGACACTTTAGACAATAGTGAGGAGAAACTTGCACTACTGAACTCGGATTGAGAAAATCCCGCCGAAGGAAACTCCTCCCTGGAGTAGAATGCTTAACATCAGTCTTCACGAAAGTTGCCACTCCATCGGAATCCAGCACAGGAAGCGCCGCAGCCACCGATACTTCCTCGGCAAGAAGACAAGCCCCTATCTTCGAGAGCTACAATGGTTTAGTCTCCATCGAGGATCAAGGGATCGAAACCAACCCGTCCCCCACCTAGCATCAGTATGGGCTGGACCATGGCCCTGACTGAGGGCTGAGAAAGAACACCCCAAGACTACACCTTTGGAACACTAATTGCCGCCACAGCCTCTGCAAGCAGAGAAACATCCAATTGAGCTACACTGCCTTTCTTCGCTTTCCAGTAATATTTATGCACCTGCTTGGAATCCGACGGGTAGATAGGTGTCCCAGACTCCAACATCACCGGACAAGAAGAGTGAAGCCAAGCACCCAAAGCAGCAGCCCCCGAAGAATAGGCATCGGAATTAGACCCATCTATAGTGAAATTTGACACCTGGAAAAACACTTCAGTATTAGAGAATTCCTTATCATCCAGAACCACCAAAGGAGTAGCACTGAACTTGAGGGACCCTGTGCCAACAACTGAGCACACAGAAGACAATGGAGCAGACGCATGCAAAGAAGAATTCAAAACAGAGCAGCCCAAATTTGCCAGCGGTAACTGGGTCTGTTACCCACCCCCAGCTTCACTCACCTACCAAAACTGACTACTGTTCAAGCTAACAATATTGGATGAGAAATGCTAAAAAACATCCCTTCATCCCCCCTTTTCATTAAACAAATTGATTTTAATGAAAAAGTAGTCTCTGATGTGACATCAGAGACTACTTTTTCATTAAAACCAATTTGTTTAATGAAAAGGGAGGATGAGAGGGGGATGAGGGGTGCATGTGTAGCACCCCTCATATTGGATTGTATGACATAGCTTATTTACTAGTTATGCTGTCAGGGGTTCTTTCGATCTTATTGTTAACTCTCTTGAACATCATGTATTGGCCCAATACGTTGTTTGTATATTATATTTATTTTCTGCTTTAACTGTATTACGTTCACAAGTTGTTTCCATCCTGATTTACTGATATTCTTCATATAGTGGTTTTACTAGTTTGTTTCAAACCTTGATAGCATTATGTCACTATTTACTGGTCTTTCATTCTGAGTTGGCATCTGTGGATTGTTGTCAGACCACTTATGTTTTGGTTTGATTGGAAAATTCTGATATTGACTGAAAGATAGTGGCCTTGTACATGCACTTTGGTCCATTTTCTCCTTAAATTCAAGTTTAGTTGTGCAAATTAAGATTTTACTCCTGATGCTTTGTTCTTGACATTCTCAAAGTTTCCGTACTAAAATATGTTTTCATTTTTCCTTTCTTTGCAGTAAGACTTCGAATATTATTTCAGCATACTGGTGGTTGTCTTTATTGTGTGGCTTCTTTTGGGGTCTCTTAAAAGAGCTTGATGGGTTCCAGATTCCCATCTCATCAGCTCAGCAATGGCCTCTATGTCTCAGGCCGGCCTGAGCAGCCAAAAGAAAGGACTCCCACGATGAGTTCAACTGCTATGCCCTATACTGGTGGTGATATCAAGAAGTCTGGGGAATTGGGTAAAATGTTTGATATCCCTATGGATGGCTCTAAGTCTAGGAAATCTGGACAGTTAAATAGCTCATCAAGGACTGCATCTTTTGGAGGTGCTGCAACGCATTCAGGACCCATCACAGGTAATGCATCAGCTCGGGCTGGGTATACATCAGGTCCTGTATCTTCAGGCATGTCTGGCTCAGCTTCATTGAAGAAATCAAATTCTGGGCCACTTAATAAGCATGGTGATCCTGTGAAGAAGACATCTGGTCCCCAATCTGGTGGAGTGACACGCCAAAATTCTGGCCCTATCCCACCAGTTCTTCCTACAACAGGTCTTATTACATCTGGGCCCATTTCTTCTGGCCCACTAAATTCATCTGGGGCCCCAAGAAAGGTCTCTGGTCCTTTGGAATCTATGGGATCAGTCAAAATACCTGGTTCTTCTGTCGCTCACAACCCATCCGTGACTACTCTTAGCCAAGATGATGAATATTCCTTCAGAAGAAACTTCCCAAAGCCAATTCTGTGGTCTGTGATTCTGATATTTGTGATGGGGTTCATTGCTGGTGGTTTTATTCTTGGAGCGGTCCACAATGTGATTCTGCTCATTGTTGTAATAATTCTTTTTGGCACAGTTGCTGCATTATTCATTTGGAATACTTGTTGGGGAAGAAGAGCTATCACAGGTTTCATTTCTCGTTATCCCGATGCTGAACTGAGAACTGCCAAGAATGGGCAATATGTGAAGGTTTCTGGGGTATGCAATTTAAGAATTGTTGATCTGATATTTATATCTCTGTATGCTATGGTTGCGTTGTTTAATGTTTGAGAGATATACTTATATGAGTTCAGACTTTCTATCTTTGTTTTCTCCAGGAAAAAAGAAAAAAGAAAAAATTGTTTCTTTTCATAACTTATGCATTTTCTTTTTCTTTACATTTCTTTTATTACCATCATTTTTCTTAAGATTTAGTGTTTTATGAATGAATAATACTACTCATACTACTCTTCACACTGGCAAATTTGGCGTGTTTTAAGCGGTTTTCCATGTCAACTACTTGTAAAAAAAAGTGTTAACCACTTAAAACACGCCACATTAGTCAGTGTGAAGCTGGTGTGAAAATCTAGTGTGAAGATGACATTATTCTTTATGAATTCAATCCTCATTATCTTGAATTTGCATCGTTGAATTCCACATGAAGTTAGTTATTGTCGTTTCTCCTAAAATTTAAAGAAAAACAAACTCTTCATATAGACATTTAATTGCAAAGAACGTAGAATTCTGGGTTTCTAGAAAGGTTTTCATTCTGTCTCTGGCAGTAAAAACAGAGCAACGACAATTTGAATAAAAGAGGGAATTACTATAAAGGGTTGGAATAATTAACCTAGACATGGTGATACTAAATGTAGGAAAATGATCCTAACATCTTACGCATGGTAATGGACTGCTTGGACATGGAAACACTGAATTCTTCCAAAAATCTGAGCAAGTTTTTTTCTTGACAGATTTTACTAGGAAATTTAATGACATATTTTCTAATGAATAGCATCAATTGACAAATTTTTGTAAGGTCATTATCTGTCTACATGGACCTAAAAAAAAATCTGAACTTTACAAGATTTATTTATTCAATGGTAAAATCAATATTTTGTACTCAGTATTTTGTTTGTTTTTCTTCATGTGTGTGTGTGGAGAGGAGAGGGAGGGTGATAAATGGGCATTAATTGGCTGCAGAAATCTGAATTTTGTGCAATGGATGTAGTGATGTACATGGCTTTAAGGCTTGGTAGGTTTTTTCTCGTGAGCATGGTCATCCTCTGGTTAAATGTTACTTTTTTGCACACTTAAATGACACATATGAGAAAGTTTGATGTCTTGTTTTGTTATTCTAAAGGTGGTTACCTGTGGTAATGTACCCCTTGAGTCATCCTTCCGGAAAGTTCCTAGATGTGTCTATACATCTACCAGTTTATATGAGTACCGAGGATGGGATTCTAAGCCAGCCAATTCTACACATCGTCGTTTTACATGGGGACTCAGATCATCTGAGGTGAGTAACAGAAAATATTACCTTTATAGTCACATCGGTAGTTCATAATGAGTTGAGTCTTAACCATTCCATAACATTTGTGGAGAAGTATTCTATCTTTGTTTTAGTTGTATGCATAAAAATTACTTTTTATTTGAATCTGGTGAAATGGTTGATCACGCCGGAGGTTTCCTTTTCTTTCTGGTTGGATGCCATCTGCATATCTGACATTTTGTCTCCTTTTTCGAGCTGCAAATCTTTTTCTGCTATCCAGGTCTGTTCTTTTCTTTGATCCAGCCCATGGTTTTTAAAGGCTTTCTAGAAAACAATCATGGGGTGTCTCCACCACTCCGTATTATGTAGTTGTGCCAATAATACAATTTTTTATATTAGTCCAGAAAGGCACACATCGATTCACGGTTTGTCTATGTGAAGTGCAAAAGCGTATATAATGCTGAGACTTTTTTTTTGTGCCTGTTTTTGGGTTTTTCGGGTGTTTTTCCTCTCTTCCCTCTTTTTTTCCTGTTTTGGTGTCATTTTTGTATACTTTTTGTATGCTTAGGGGCGCGCCTTTATGCTTTTTATAAACTTCTTTGCTTATAAAAAAAAAAACATTTTTTTGCCATAATCCAACTGCAGTCAGATTTAAACTTATTGTTGATTAAACACAGAAGGCTACTCTTCCATATGGTTTCACAAATTTTGAGTGCCAGGCAATGCCCTATTCCAAATGAGCTTTGTGAGTGAAACGAAGCCCAGGTTTGTTTTCCTGCATTCCTGGGAACTCTAGCCATTTATCCTCAACAAGCTATTACAGAGAAAGAACATATCTGTTCAAATCCTTTTCTTCACTTCCAAAATTATAGTCCAATCAGTTTTTTCTTTTTATTGGACAATGTCTGAGGAATTCTAATTTATTTTGTTTATTGATGGGCCAATTTCAAAGGAGTCCAAGCATTCTTCAAATGTTCTTGATCATGTAAAATTTCAGTTATTAAAACCTTGCCTTTTTTCCTTTAAAAGCTATGTTTCCACCTCATGTCGATGGATGCATGCAGGTCAGACATGCCATTATCAAATGGAAACCTTGTGTTCATCAGGAATGTGCAGAGGCGTTCCCAACTTATTTTAACTGTTTATCTTGAATCTTCTGTTTATGTTGTTTTACAGAGGCATGTGGTCGACTTCTACATCTCTGATTTCCAGTCTGGGTTGAGAGCATTGGTCAAGACTGGCTATGGCGCAAGGGTGACTCCTTATGTTGATGACTCTGTTGTTATTGATGTTAATCCAGAAAACAAAGACTTGTCTCCTGATTTTGTCCGATGGTTGGGAGAGAGGAATCTCTCAAGTGATGATCGTGTAATGCGATTGAAAGAAGGGTAAAAAATCATTTCATCTCCAAGAATTTAGCTCACCTAAGTTATTTGTTTGATGAAAAATGTTAAGCAGAGGTTCACTTTAACTCTTTCCTTTCCTCCTATTTTTCCTTTTGTCTCTTGGGTGGGAGGCAGCCTTTGGCACATAAGTGTAGTCCAATTTATAGGTAGATAATAATAATTTCATGATTGGATAAGTGACAAACAATGTATTTCTTTCCTTTTTCTTATTGCTTTCTTAACGTAATCAAGATTGAGAGAAGTGTGTAACGGTAGACCGGTGTGATAAAATCTTGTGATCTTTTACCGATGTTTTGTAGGTTCGTCAAAGAAGGGAGCACGGTTAGCGTGATGGGAGTTGTTCAGAGAAATGATAATGTGCTTATGATTGTCCCTCCACCTGAGCCATTGACAACTGGATGCCAGTGGGGCCAGTGTATCTTTCCTGCTAGCCTTGAGGGTATTGTTTTGAGATTCGAAGATACGTCAAAAATTGATGTCATACCTGTTTAGAGCATTTGGCTCTTTTGTGAAATATCTTGTTCCTAGTGTCAGAATTGATGATGGTGTTGAAAAGTGGTGGTAAGTGTGTTGATCAAGATGACATGGTGCTTTTTCTATTTTTCTTTTTCTTTTCCAACATGGTGTATAGCTTTCGGGAATTTTTGTTCCATTATTTTCCTAGGGTTTGAAAAAACAAAGCTTTTGTAATGGGGCGTGGCTTGAATTTAGTGACAAGTTTTACAGGTTTGAAAAGACTGGTTATGTTGAAGAAAGGAAAATGTTTGAGTCAAGAGTTGATTTATGACCTTGGAACTCTACTTACTAATGGGGTTATTCTATCGACCACGAGTAATGCTAATACTACACCCCTTATTCCACTTCTGTTATTCTTGGGTTTTTTTCGTTTCTTTTTTTATTAAGGCTGATTCAAGAGCGGATGGGCACTGTCATACTTGCCTAATGAGATGGGAGTGAGATGTGGGGGTAGTATGTAGCATTACTCATTGATCGCAAGGGAGGGAGAGGGAGGAGGCATAGAGAGATGCTAACTTCTGTTCTTCGGCATACCTTCTCTAAATTGCCTTCTTAAAGACATTGTTATGTTTGTCTTCTGTAATTAAGTATGCATCCACCTTGAAATGAATATTGGCTATTAGGTGCCTCTATCTATAAATTCAATGTACAAAATATAAGCATTATGTGTTCATATAATTAATATTATCATCGTAGAACATTGAGTAATTTCTGTGGATGGTTGAAAAACATTTTGGAGGGATCTAAAAAGAAAAAGGTAAAAAAAAAAAATGTTGGTTAGACGCCTTTATGGGCAGAATTTTCTTCTAAACTCTTTCTCCAACCTAGTTTACAAAAATGTCATGTGTTCATTTGCATATGAGGCACATGTATTTTTTTAATTACAAATTTACAATGGCAAAATTGAAAGAGCAAATACATTTTTAAATAAATTTTTCTCCAACTTTGTCATTGGAATTAAAAAAATAAAATAAAAATGTGCTTCCAAACATATTAAGTAAACACATGATATTTTTATATACTAAAACTCAGTTTGGAGAAAATCTTTATCCTTTAGATTCCATTTTAAATGTGTCTTTTGACATCTTTTATCCTTTCTTTTCTTATCTCTCTTTATTTTTATTTTTTTTAAAGGTCGTACTTAAAATTGAAATTTGTGAATTTTTAGTGTGTTTTTTACAAGAGAGTTATTTTAAATTTGTTTTACAATACTTCACAATTCTTTATCATTTAAATATACTCATTCAAAGAATAAGAATTTAAATTGATTGGATTGAAATTTCCATAATTTAAATTTTGCAATTTGAAATTTCTTAGTCATGATTTTACAACCCCAAATAACTGAACTTTCAAGTTAGATGACTTTAAAGTAGTTACTGTTTCAATTATTCTAACTGAAACAGTGAGATACCAAAATAGATTTAAGCCAATATTATGATTATTTTTATATCAAATAATCATAATGATTTTCTCAACAAAAAAAAAAAAAAAACAAAATCATAATGATGAGTGTTAAATATTGTATAATTGGATCCCTTAATTTGCATTTATTAAATCTTAAGTTTTATTATTTTCTAATATTTTTTGGTAGTTTTGGTATTTTGTTTTACAGGTCATTAAGAGATAATGGTGGTTTTTATGTGAAAAATGCACAAGCGGAAATTTTGGCAAAGTGCCTTAAAAGAAAATAAGGAACAAAGAAAAGGCCAACTTCCATGCCTGCCCTTGGGTCATTCTGCCACCATAAAAGCAGTATATATGCCATTAAGAATGAAATAATCAAGGACATACCAAAAAGGACGTGTTGGTGCTGCCATATTGGGAATACTTTTTTTTTTTTTCTAGACCTAGAGTGCGCAGCACATTTTCGGCTTGCTTGTTGTCTGCTGAATGTTCTTTTTCTTTTGGACGTGTGGAGGCGTTTTGAGTGTATTATTTTTAGACCTGTAGCCGTGGCAACCGAACAGAATTAAGGAAAGTGCATCTAATCGGGAGACAAGTTAGACTCTTGAGCTGCAGCAAAAAGAGACAGCACCGAAGAAGAGGCGCGTCTTCTCTCCAAGATAAGCAAGCACCGAACCAAATTTGGAAAGATCTTTCCATAAACAAGCAGCACTGATGCCCATGCATACACAAGAGTCGTTCCAGCAACAAAATAAACGGACGTGCATGTTTCCATAACTGAAGACCTGAGCACCGAATTTCCATATATTGCAACAAGAGATGCATGATTATTTCCATGCAAAAGGGTGCAACTCCGAGACTTATACGGGTTTCTTTAGGAAGGCTTAGCAACACACGTTTATTTGGGAAGACTAGAAGCACCAAATCCATGCAAGGCAGGTGCAGTGTTTTTCTTTAGGAAAGCTTGGCTACACCTGATTCTTTCCATGCACAAGGACCAGTATCGATTCAAGACACATAGATGAGCTTCTCCATAATTGGCAAGGCAGCACTAAACGCCACATTTTTCTCCAGGTTTGGCAAGTCGTGTTGTGCCATACAAAAAAGGAAACACGTTGACGTTGTCTTGACCTGGAAAATTCATGCATCGCAAGTTGTAAAGACACGATTCTTTTCTCATGACCTGGCAATGCTAAAACGGGAAGGAAAGTGAATCGAAGAGGAAACAATTTTTTCTCTCCTGAGCTAAAGCATGTGTGGAGGCGACGTGGATAGCTTTATCTTTAAAAGTGACAGTGCATGAGTTATATATGCATGATTTTCTTTCCAAGAAAAGAACCGAACATGCACAACGAATAGCAAAGATTCACGCACATTTTTCCTTAATTAGACTGAGAAGCGCCGCATCGCAACCCTAGAGGATTTGTGTCTTGTCCTTAAGCAAATTTTTTGACGCCAAAACCCTAATCACTTGTAGTTATATATAGGTCTTTTTCTCTTGTAAAAAGCAGTAGAGGATGGCTGAGAGGTGCAAGCCTTCAGCCACACTGAGGCATTTTTTTTTGAGTTCTTTTTGCACCCTTCCATCTTGCAGTTTTCTTTTGTAAGTCTCTCTCTCTCTCTCTCTCTCTCTCTCTCTCTCTCTCTCTCTCTCTTTTATTTTTTTTATTTTATGTTATTAGTGAAAGTTAGTGTGTTGTTTTTAGTCATGAGAGGCTAAAATCTTCAATTTGCTTTCTCCGGAGTGGGAAGAACATTACCCTGATGTGTCTCAATGACGTTTGCCTAGACTTTTATCGGACCACTTTCCGTTGCTGTTGGATTGTGGTACACATCGAGAAGAAAAAAGACATTTTAAATTTGAAAACATGTGGCTCAAATCCGATGGTTTTGTGGAACAAGTGCAACGGTGGTGGGAGTTTTATAATTTCCAAGGTCTGCCGAGTTAGGTGGTGGCGAAAGAATTGAAAGCTTTAAAGGCGGATTTGAAGAAGTGGAATGAAGAGGTTTTCCGTGATGTGGGGAAGAAGAAGGAGTTATTGGGAGGTATTAAAGAGTTGAAGGGATTAGAGGAGTCTCGGGGCCTAGTGGAGGAGGAGCAGGTACGGAAGTTTGACATGATTAGGGAGATGGAAAAAACACTCATGTTTGAGGAGGTTTATTGGAGACAAAAATCTCGGGCTTTGTGGTTGAAGGAAGAGGATAATACCACTAAATTCTTTCATAGGGTGGCAAATTCGCATCGGAGATACAATCATGTGGGAGCTCTAAGGATTCATGGTGTTATGTCTACTGATCCGGTGGAGATTAAGGAGCACATTGTCAATTATTATAACACTTTGTACAACGAGCAGAGTTCGTGGAGGCCTAGGGTGGATGTGATTTCTTTCTTTTCCATTGATGCAGATGAGTGTATCTAGTTGGACCGTGTCTTTGAGGAGCAGGAGGTATGGGAGGTGGTGCAGGAGATGAACGGGGATAAAGCTCCGGGCCCAGATGGTTTCTCTATGGCTTTCTTTCAGAAATGTTGGGCAGTTCTCAAACAAGATATTATGGCAGTTTTCTCAGAATTTCATAATAGCTGCCAGTTCGAAAGGAGTTTGAATCAACTTTCGTCTCTCTTATCCCTAAGAAGGCAGATGCGGAGGAGATTAAGGATTTCAGGCCTATCAGTTTGGTGGGAGGGGTCTACAAAATGATTTCTAAGGTCCTAGCTAATAGGCTCAAATTGGTGTTGGAGAAAATAATTTCAAGCTCTCAGAATGCCTTCATTGGTGGTCGGCAAATCTTGGACTCAGTTCTTATTGCCAATGAATGTTTGGATAGTCAGTAGCGGTCGAGGGAGGCGGGGTTATTATGGAAGCTGGATTTGGAGAAAGCATATGATCACGTAAACTGGGATTTCTTACTCTACATGCTTCAGAGGTGTGGGTTTGGGGAGAGGTGGAGAAAATGGATTAAATTTTGTGTTTCTATTGTAAAATTCTCCATTTTGGTTAATGGTGTGCCAACAGGTTTCTTTCAGAGCTCGATGGGGATTAGACAAGGCGATCCTCTTTCTCCTTTGATGTTTGTGGTGGATATGGAAGCACTTAGTAGGATGTTGAATGAGTCTATGCTCCAAGGCTTGCTGTCTGGTTTCTCGGTGGATATAAAGGATAATGAAGCTTTAGTGGTGAATCATTTGTTGTTTGCTGATGATACATTAATTTTCTGTGGTGCACAGGCTGATCATGTTCGAAATTTGAGGTGTACCTTTTTATGTTTTGAAGCGGTGTCAGGGTTGAGGATTAATCTAGGAAAATCCGAATTGGTCCCTATTGGTGAGGTGGATGATGTGGAGTCTTTGGCACATATTTTGCGTTGTAGAATTGGGTCTCTGCCGATGACATATTTGGGGCTACCATTAGGGGCATCGTTTAAATCTTTTTCTATTTGGAATGGGGTTATTGAGAAGGTTGAGCGAAGGTTGGCTAGTTGGAAAAAGCTTTATTTATCCAAGGGTGGTAGGGTGACGTTGATTCATAGTACACTGTCCAACATTCCTACTTATTATTTATCTCTATTTCCCATTCTTGTGAGTGTAGCCAAGAAATTTGAGCGGCTTCAAATGGAGTTTCTGTGGAATGGTATGTGGGATGAGACTAAATTTCATTTAGTCAATTGGCATCGGGTTTTTTCTCCAATCAAGGTTGGTGGTTTGGGAGTTTGTAATATTATTAAATTTAACCAAGCCTTATTGGGGAAGTGGATATGGAGGTTTTCGCAGGAACGTGATGCTTTATGGAGATCGGTGATTGAGGTGAAGTATGAGAGTGTGAGGGGAGGCTGGAGTTCTTTACCGGTGACGGGGTCTTATGGTGTGAGTGTTTGGAAGTTTATCTGAAGGGGGTGGGATACTGTAACCAAGTACTTGCGTTTTGAGGTGGGTGAGGGGTCTCATATTCGCTTTTGGCATGATTTATGGTGTGGGAACAAAGCCTCTCAAGTTGTGCTATCCAGCTTTGTACTCTATTGCTCATTTTCTGGATGCTTGGGTGATGAATAATTTGTTTGTGGTAGGAGGTGTGGCTCATTGGAATGTACTCTTTACGCGTTATGCTCAGGATTGAGAGGTGGAGATGGCGATATCCTTCTATGAAAAATTATACACTATTCGGATTCGGCACGAAGAGGTTGATAGGGTGGTGTGGAATCTTTCTAAGAAGATGAATTTTGAAGTGAATACTTTTTATAAAGCTTTAGCTTGTCACGAGGCGGCCTATTTTCCTTAGAAGGGTATATGGCGTGCTAAAGCTCCGAAGCGGGTGGCGTTCTTTGTTTGGACAGCTGCTTTAGGAAAGATTTTAACTCATGACAATTTACGTAGGCGTGGTATTGTGGTGGTAAAGTGGTGTGTTATGTGCAAGAAGCATGGAGAATCAGTTGATCACTTTCTTCTACATTGTGACGTGGCACGTGTTGTTTAAAGTTAATTTTATAGCTTATTCGGGGTGGAGTGGGTTATGCCTAGTAGTGTTTTGGATTTATTGAGTGGTTGGGGCACCTTGCTAGGTCGTGGTTCTGCTATCCGTATTTGGAAACAGGTTCCTTCATGTGTTTTGTGGGGCTTGTGGCGTGAGAGAAATTCTAGGCTTTTTGAGGATTTGGAGGTTACGGTTGGGGTTCTTTGTAGAAATGTGCTTAATATGTTATATTTGTGGGTGTCGGCGCATAGCCCGGGTCGTATGTCGTTTACTGATTTTTTACTTTCATGTTCGTTTATCTCATCTGATTAGGGGCTCTTTTGTATACTTCATGTGTACTATGGTTGCTCCCCTTTGTGCTTTTTAATGAAATTATTACTTATCAAAAAAAAAAAAAATCTTCAACTAAGGTTGAAGATGAAACCTCGTCATTGATAACACGCATTCTTGTTATTTTATTTATAGAACTCCGATGTTTAATCAAATTATTGTTCAATTCTAATATTTAATTAATTGATTTATGTCTTTTGATTGAATGATTATTTATTAAAAGTTGGATATTCGTTGTGATTTGTTATTGAGTTGGATTCATTGAATGATTTAATATATTTTCTACGGAACCTTGAACAATGAATAAGGCTTTATTGTTTATCGGGTGTATGAATAAAATACAAGAATGTGGTGCTTGATTTGGCAAAGTGGATTATGAAACTTTAGTGCTTTCTATTAATAATTCTTATTCAGTTTTATTTTAGTTTATTGTCTTGCATAAAAAAAAAAATCCCAAAAATTCAGAACTAGGTCAAAATAAGATTAGTTTAAATAGAGATTAATTTTCTCAATGCAATTCCCTGTGGATTTGACCTCGCACTTGTACACACTATATTGCAAATAATTCGTGTACTTGCGAGTAATTTAAAACTCACAACAAGTTTTTGGGGCCGTTGCTGGGGAATTTGATGATTTGTGAAAATTGATTTTATTTTTCTACTAGTTTAAGTAGACTTTTGTTTTATTTTTTTGTTCTTGCAATTTTTTTGTTTTATTTTTATTTTTATTTGTTTCTGTTTCACTATCTAACAAAAAAAAAAGGATTTTTTTTTTTTTTTCATTGTTTTGCAGTTCTGCGAAAACTTCATCAGCACATGAGTGCGCTTGCGCTTGGACCCACCCATCTTGTGCTCGAGCGCACATCCACAGACTACATCAAAACGGATCAGTACTTGAAATTTTTCCAAACTTATTTTTGGTTATTTTATCTTGTAAAAAAAAAATTGCTAGTGTGGGCTTACGGTATTATCCAAGAATGCAATGTCTAGGAAAGTTCTGGTTAGGAAAGTCTTAGAATTTAAGAGTGTCCTTGTGACCCCCCTCACTTTTCTGGGAACTAACCCAGTTGCACCTTGGATAATTCTGTTTACCCCACTTGCATTTTCTTTTTAAGTTAAATTTTAGTCAAAAAAAAAAAAAAAAAAGATCCAATTTGTGGGATATCTACATACTAACGAGTGAGGGTGAAACATGAATTTTTCATTTGATGATTTCAATAATTTTTCTGTGCAACATGCTTCACATAGTTGTAGGGCGCCAGCTTCTACCAACTACCCTCAAAATTTTCACCCACATAGATTATATTTATATTGCTCTAATCCTTATCATAGTTCGAGTAATTATCCATCCTAGAGACAATTCTCCAATTTTTCATATAAGTAAATGAACACCAATTTCTCTAACTTGGGATTTGAATCAAATTTCAATTGTTACAACCCAGACTGGAATAATCATTCTGTTGATTGGGTGCAACATGATTCCATTGGTGGTGGGGAACATTTTCCAACTGCTCACATCGATGACTTAGATGGGAGAGTAAACCAACTCATGGCAGCTAGGTTTGCTCATGCCCCGAGTCACACTTATGCACCACCTAAGTCATGTTCATATTGCTATAATCATGCTCACCATATAAACAAATGTCCATTCATTACACATTACACGAGCATGATTGATGAGGATGATGCTAGGAATTCTAATCATAAGCATGTCCCTGCCACAACCATCCTTGAGAGTGAGGAAATTGTGGATAACGATGAGCAGGAAGAGAAAGAGGAGTACCTACAGCAAATTGAGCCCCCGTCAACTCCAAATTTGTCCAATGACAAGGAAATGAGTACTGAAGCTCATTCCTTCATCACCATCCCTTTTGAGACACTTCATGAGACCCAAGCTTCAGTTCTTCAATGTCTCAAAGAGCCATCTTATGATAAATTTGTCAAGGATCTATGCACACAAGGTAACAAATCTATGAATCATCTTCCTAAGAAGATCATTCGAAGCAAGCAAGTAGGTTACCTGAGATGGCGAAATATTTTGCCAGAGGGCTATCAAATTCTAAGGAAGAAAGAGTGGAAGGGATTAGTTGGACATCCCAATGACAGGGGAAAGTAAGGTAATTTTTATTTTCCACACATTTTCTTTTAATCGTTTTTCATTTCATTTGTGTCTTTTTCTTTTGTTACTAATAGCAATTGATCTTGTGATGTGTGTTTCTGCGAGAAATATTGTTGTTAGTTTGTGATAGGTGTGCTCGTGTTTAAGTTTGGGGGACACCCTGGCCTTTTTCACACCATGATATTTTCTTACTCCTAGTAATGTATTTCTATACTACACATTGTGGACAATGTGTGATTCAAGTTTGGGGGGTATGGAAACACAATCTGTTTGTTTGTTTGTTTATTTTTATTATTATTAAAAAAAAAAAATTGTGCTAGGTTGTTGATTGAACATGATTACATCGCAACGGTGGTTTGCATATCATTGATTTGTTTAACATCTTGAACACCGCATGTCATTAGAAATCTGAATCTTTCAACTCATCTGTTAGATTAGAGAGATTTTACTTGTTTGAATTGTTTTTTACAAGCAAATTAACATTGGTTCTATGAGGTATTAGATTTGAATTAAGGAATGTGTATCTTGAGATTTGTAAGATGATTTGTTGATGAAACCTTGGCTTAAATTGAAAAGAAAAAAAAAACTAAACTAAAATAAAATAATGTCATCAATTTGAGTTCTCATTGAGTAACTGGACCTCTTGCCTCATTAAGCATTGAGTGTTCGCGTAAAAAGATGAGAAATTCAATTTGGTTGATTGTATGGCTAGTTTGACTTCGTAGCCTTTTTGACTTGAGTAATTAAGCCCTTATGGATGTTTCTACATCTAATGCCCTAAAACCATCTAGTTTGGGAGTCACTGGCCCAACACTCGATATATAGGTCAATTAAAAAGCTTAAAGGAGTCAAGCATTGCACAACCTTTAAAAAAAAAAAAAAAAAAGATTGATTTAAGCATTCGTTGTTTTCATCTAGTAAAATTCCTATGAATTTTAGGGTACACAAGCTTTGAGAAAAATGAAACCTCATGAGTTTATGTTAATCTCACTTTGCACTTATTTGAATATGTGTTGTCTCAATTTTTCAGCTATGAGTTAATCGATTTTTGATGTCCTGATGATGATATGATGTTCACCTTGTTAAACTTGCTCATGATGTCTAAACCATGTGTTTGTGTGGAAGTCTTTGTTTAACAACAACATAGTACTTTAAAATGTTTGTGGGTATCATTCCTGGCAAACCCTCACGAGACTTCACTCGTCCTCTAGTGAGTCCTACAGGTTTAAAAGGCTTGTTACATATGCTAAATGAAATTGTCTCTCACACGACAACAGACTTATGTTTCATATTTTGATTTTGTTTTTTATTTTGTTTTATTAAGGGACTAGCAAAATGTATGTTTTAGGGTATTTGATGAGTGCTAAATATTGTATAATTGGACCCCTTAATTTATATTTGCTAAACCTTTAATTTTATTATTTTCTAATGTTTTTAGGTAGTTTTGGTATTTTAGTGTTTTGCAGGTCATTAAGAGATAATTGTGGTTTTTATATGAAAAATGCACAAGTGGAAATTTTGGCAAAGTACCTTAAAAAGAAAATAAGGAACAAAGAAAAGGCCAACTTCCATGCCTGCCCTTGGGTCATTCTGCCACCATAAAAGCAGTATATATGCCATTAAGAATGAAATAATCAAGGACATACCAAAAAGGATGTGTGAGAATACTTTTTTTTTTTTCTAGACCTAGAGTGCGCAGCACATTTTCGGCTAGCATGTTGTTTGCTAAATGTTCTTTTTCTTTTGGACGTATGGAGGCATTTTGAGTGTATTATTCTTAGACCTATAGTCGTGGCAACCGAACAGAATTAAGGAAAGTGCATTTAACTGGGAGACACGTTAGACTCTTGAGCTGGCAGCAAAAAGAGACAGCACCAAAGAAGAGGCACATCTTCTTTCTAGGATAAGCAAGCACTGAACCAAATTTGGAAAGATCTTTCCATAAACAAGCAGCACTGATGCCCATGCATACACAAGAGCCGTTCTAGCACCAAAATTAGTGGACGTGTATGTTTCCATAACTGAGGACCTGGGCACCGAATTTCCATATCTGGCAGCAAGAGATGCATGATTCTTTCCATGCACAAGGGTGCAACTCCGAGACTTATACGGGTTTCTTTAGGAAGGCTTGGCAGCACACATTTATTTGGGAAGACTAGAAGCACCAAATCCATGCAAGGAAGGTGCAGCGTTTTTCTTTAGGAAAGCTTGGCTACACCCGATTCTTTCCATGCAAAAGGACCATCACCGATTCAGGACACACAGACGAGCTTCTCCATAATTTGCAAGGCAGCATCGAACACCACATTTCTCTCCAGGTTTGGCAAGTCGTTCTGTGCCATACAGAAAAGGAAACACGTTGATGTTGTCTTGACCTGGAAAATTCATGCACCGCAAGTTGTAAAGACACGATTCTTTCTCATGACTTGGTAGTGCTAAAACGGGAAGGAAAGTGAATTAGAGAGGAAACAATTTTTTCTCTCTTGACCTAAAGCATGTGTGGAGGCGCCAAGGATAGCTTAATCTTTAAAAGTGACCGTGCATGAGTTATATATGGATGATTTTCTTTCCAAGAAAAGAACTGAACATACACAACGAATAGCAAAGATACAAGCACATTTTTCCTTAATTAGACTAAGAAGCGCTGCATCACAGCCTTAGAGGATTTGGGTCTTGTCCTTGAGCAAATTGTTTGACGCCAATACCCTAACCACTTGTAGTTATATATAGGTCTTTTTCTCTTGTAAAAAGCAGTAGAGGATGGCTGAAAGGCGCAAGCCTTCAGCCACACTGAGGCATGTTTTTGAGTTCTTTTTGCACCCTTCCATCTTGCAGTTTTCTTTTGTAAGTCTTTTCTTTTTTATTTTGTTCTTAATCAATGTTAGTGTGTTGTTTTTGGTCATGAGAGGTTAAAATCTTCAACTAAGGTTGAAGATGAAACCTCGTCATTGATAATACACGTTCTTGTTATTTTATTTATATAACTCCGATGTTTAATCAAATTATTGTTCAAGTCTAATATTCAATTAATTGATTTATGCCTTTTGATTGAATGATTATTTATTAAAAGTCGGATATTTGTTGTAATTTGTTATTGAGTTGGATTCATTGAATGATTTAATATATTTTCTACGTAACCTTGAACAATGAATAAGGCTTTATTGTTTATCGGGTGTATGAATAAAACACAAGAATGTGGTGCTTGATTTGGCAAGGTGGATTCTAAAACCTTAGTGCTTTTTATTAATAATTCTTATTCAATTTTATTTTAGTTTATTATCTTGCATAAAAAAAATCTCAAAAATTCGGAGCTAGATTAAAATAGAATTAGTTTAAATAGAGATTAATTTTCGCAACGCAATTCTCTATGGATTCAACCTTGCACTTGCACACACTATATTGCAAACGATTCGTGCGCTTGCGAGTAATTTAACTCACAACACATAATAAATACATTAATATAATTAATGAGTTTTATACTTTAAACACAGGTGAAATAGAATAACTACATATTTATTTCTTATTTAACCTTTATAAAAATTGAGTAGAATAGCATCATTAATATTAATAATGCCTAAAAATACTTTGTTTTCATTTGAGCAGTGTAACGACGTTTTATAAAATATTTACTTTTCGCTTGGGCATCACAACGGCGCATTTTATAATTTAATCACCCTGTTTAAAAACACAACTTAAAACGTTAGATTACTCATAAATCACAAATATTAAAACAAAACTTACTAAATATCTTTTCCTTCCTTTTTCCTTTTTCTTTTCTTTTTCTTCTTTTCTTTCTTTATTTTTCTTTTCCTCTCTTACTGCAGGTAGAACCCGAGAGAGAAGAAAGAGGGAGAGAAAGAGAACTTGAGAGAGAGAGATTACCCACGGGAGGGAGAGAGAGAGAGAGCTTCTCTAATCTTTCTTGATGTTGGACCATCGAGAGAGAGAGTAATTGAGAGAGAGAAAGAGAAAGAGAAAAGAAAAGAGTAACTGAGGTTCACTGCTGCTAGCCGGATGAAACCGAGAGAGTGATGAGGGATTATAAGAGCTCTACTGCAGAGCATCTTCTTCCTGAAATCACAGAGAAACAGAGAGAAGGGAGATGTTGCAGAGAATGAATAAGAGAGGAAAGGAACCGAGAGAGAGAGATTAGACAAAAAGAGAGAAAGATGCGTGAGAATTGTGAACAGGATGGGTTCAGTTTTATAGGAACAACCAAGATCACCTGAAAGTGATCGTATCCAACGGCTAAGAAGCATCGAAGATGAGATATTTTGCTTTAATAAAAATTGGACAGCCAGGTGTTCGGCTGATTTGCGATTTGTAGAACGACAGTGTTGGGGACTCATTTGTTGATGCGCTCGAGCATAACTCATTGTACGATCGAGCGCACTCACGTTTTGTGATGAGTGTCAAATATTGTATATTTGGACCCCTTAATTTACATTAGTTAAACCTTTAACTTTGTTATTTTTTGATGTTTTAACTAGTTTTGGTGTTTTATAGGTCATTGAGAGAAAAATGGTGTTTTTCATGTGTAATTGCAGAGAAGCGGGGATAAGACGAAAATCAGACAGCACAAGTCGATCGAGCAACTTTGATTCTAATCAAGCGAAAAACCGCTCGAGCGCATTCCCCGCACACAACGCATACAGTGCCCGTGCACTGCGCCGCAGAAGCCATGACGAATGCTCGAGTGCACCTAAAGTGCGATCAATCGCACTTATGCTGACCTGGTTATGCAGAAACCCTAGCTATCTCTATAAATACCCATCTTTCTCATTTCTTTCGTAGATGACACTAGGAGAGCGCCCTAGGCGCCGTTCTCACTGGTTTTTAGGGTTTCTTGAGTGATTTTCACCTAGAACTCCCATATTTTGTAAGTTTCTTTGATTTTTGATGGATTCTTGTAGTTTCTTTATGCTTTCTTTTGCCATGAAAGGCTAATATCTCAACTGGGGTTAAGGATGAAGCCTCACCATTGAAGATAAACTATGTTTTCATGCTTGTTTACACCATTTGAGTTTATGAGTTTTTAATTTCTTATTGTTCTACTTCAATTATTGAGATTATTCTTAGATATATATTGTGATTTTCAAATACATATGATGATTTGAGATAGTTTCATTTAATTGATTCTTGGGTTTTTATTTATCAAAATGTTGGATATTTGGTGTGTTTCATTCTACAGATACATTTGATGATTTAGTCAAAACTAGATATCTTTTGTGATTTGTGCAAGAATTGATTCATTGAATGATTTAATCAATTTTTGAAGTAAAGTATAACAAACCTAAGATATGTATGGTGAGAACTTCAAATGTGTTTTGATGAACATGAGAATATGTTGCTATGATTTGGTGGGTGTGGATTATTGAACCTCAGAACCCTATCTTTTGATTTATTTAGTTTATGTTTTTTTTTTTTGTTAAAAAACCTTAAATTTGGAACTAGGTTAAACTAGGATTAGTTTAAATAGAAATTAATTTTCGCAACACAATTCCATGTGGATTCGATCTCTCACTTGTATACACACTAAATTGTAAACGATTCGTGCGCTTGTGAGTACTTTAAAACTCACAACAGTTTGTTCCCTAACTCCGGTCATTTTCAATTTTAAGGCTTGGTTGACTAGACTAGCCAATTTAAAACTATAAATATACCTCAAATATTAATGAATATTTAATCCTATAAATATTCATAGTGAATATTTACACTTGCAAATATTCATATATTCTTTTATATTATTATTAGATTTTAAATTCCTATTTTAAGACGTTATATTTTATGTCTTAAAATCTGGAGCGCTACATTCTTCCCCCCTTAACGGAATTTCGTCCTCGAAATTCATAAACTATGCTACACATAAAGTTTACACTAAGGAAAGATTTAAATTTCTAAATCTTAAATCTAGTGACACAGATTTTAAGTGTACCGTCTAATTACTAGACATTGGTCATTCTAACCTTGATTAATAAAAATATCTTGAGAGAAATAGGATGTAAGAAATAATGTATATTTCATTTTTTATCAATTATCTCCTCATATAATTTTAATTACTAGGGCCTTTTATCTTATCATCTATTACTGAAATTCCATCTACCAATTCTAGGGAAGAAATTTATTCATAGCCTAACGTCTCGATTTCAATATGGGCCGTTCCTATTCATCCAAGAGTGTAAGAAAATAATATTTTATCAAGGTATAAAATTTTATATAGTACCATTATCCTATTTTATGGGTTCGACATATCGATTACGGTACGTATGGGTACTAACCTTTATACAGTATCAACCATCATATATAAGTATTCCTCTTTTTCAGCGTCATCAAGAACGAGAGCATAGACTTGTGCTTGAGTGGGTTTCACGTACTTGTCACATATACTCAACCAATAGTAATCTTACCTGGTATAAATTCGGTCTTCTTGGTGTGAGCGCAGGGATCTGCATTAAGGATGTGTGATTCTAACCTTGCTAATCGTCGCTTCCTTCAGGTGCTTCTTTCGACTAGTTTCTAACTCAGGGACTTGTGTGTTTGTAAAGATTGAGATGAGATTACCTTTTTCAAGGCACGGCTTGTCAAGACGCATGGATTTCCATCATCGTTTTCCTTGTCGTTGATGTTTGATTGTCATGATAGACAATCTGTCATGGTGAAAGGTAATCAACCAATCAATCAACGTTTAAACTTGTTAGATCTTATATAAGAATAAATATTCACTCTTTTCTAATAATCCAATATCCAGTCACTTATCCAATGGCTTAAGAAGAGTAAATACGATCATTTATAAGATCACGATACTAAGCCCAAAGATCACATATATCAAAAGTATTATATACATAATCTAAAGTGGTGCTATGTGACATTATAGTAAATGTACATACACATGCATATCTTCATCACACATTTCAAAAGTTTCATAAATGAGTTCCATTGTTTCAAAACATTTTGAAATAATACATGAATGAGTATTAATTCTCACTCCAGAACGTGAGTTTAACTCCCCCATATTCAATAGATTGTTATACACGAATGAGTAGCCTCATTCTGGAACAAGAATTTAACTCCTCCTATTCAAAGAGAGAAATAAGAGTTTAACTCCCTCTTATTTAATGGATTATTTTACATGAATGAGATTCTCATTCTGGAACAAAGGTTTTACTCATTTTGTTCATAGGAGAAATAAGTGTTTTACTCATTCTTATTTAACGGAGTGTCTTCGTTGCTATTAGACATATTCATATATTCTTTTATATTATTATTAGATTTTAAATTCCTATTTTAAGACGTTATATTTTATGTCTTAAAATCTTGGGGCGTTATAGCTAGGGTTTTCCAAGCCCTAGCCATCCACCCCTAGTGAAGTTCTAGTTCTACTACAACTTCCACTGCTACTTGTCCCACATTGCTTATATCTCCAACTCTCATAGTATTCTAAGCCTATAAATCGATATGCCTGAAGCTCTAGAAAAGAAAGAATTGTATTTGATCTACATAATTTCTTAAGTTGTTAAGAACTAATATTTTTGAGTTAATTCTCGAAGAATAAGTTTAAATTTGAAGATCAAGTTGAGAGCTCACATTCTCGGCTATTATTAGTCATTTGTGAGAAGATCTGAAAGTCTGATTATCCCTGAGACTGCACATTTTTCTTGAGGAATAAGAAGAAAAGTTTTTGCCCCAAAAGCCAAGGAGTGGCCATGATATTCAAGTAAGTGTTTCCGCTCTGCAATTAATTTTAAAATAGCATTGTTCTTCACCTATTCTTCATAAAATTTGATCTTGGCTTGAGAATTTTATTCTTGGCTGTGCAAACATGTTTTTGCAAACCAATTCCCAACAGTCACTACATGTGTAGTTGCGTAAAGAGATAAATGGTCGTACAACATTACCTGAAAGTTTTGGTTTATATGTTTGTAGTTTATCATATGATACAACTTCTCTCCTAAATGATGATGATGCTTGTTGTGTATAGTGATGATTGTGGCATGACTATGAACATCTAGAGAGCACAAATATTCATCATGTATTCAATGTCATGGTGAAAAGTTATGTTGACAAGCTTAGGTTGGCTCATTCACACGAGCAACTACCTCTGGTGCTTAGACAATGAGCAAAGATGAGATTGTGTCCCTTGTTGTTTATGTAGTGATGAGTGCTAAATATTGAATATTTTGTAAAGAACTCTCTATTGTATTTATATTTTTTGTCACTGGAATATAAGTATGGGTGTATAAATGATGGATTGAATGTATGAATGATGGATTGAATGTAAGATAGAACTAGAGATGATGAATTGCAGAATCTCTATTGATAGAAAAGAATGAATAAGCCTGAGCAATTCGAGAAGCCCAGAGGTCTCCAAAGTAACAAGAACAGAAATAAGTCCAAAAAACTCTCAATGAATTCAACTCTCATTACAATAGGCTATATAAAGCCCAAAAATCAATTAACAAAAGCGTATAAAACGGCCCAAGATTCCAGGCGGAATCTCTCAGCCCAACCCACGTTGCTGTTGCAACAGCAACCCGCATCCAACCTTCGCAACAGATTATTAACCAACTTCACCAAACGCACCGTTTCTAGTTGTATAACACTGAGCCAGTTGTAAACCACTTGAAGCTCCTCTTCATCAGCACGCGCCACGTGTATTCCCGAAAGTTCCTCAATCACTAAACTGAAGCCCTTCTTCCTCGTTGTCAAACCCAGCTACACTACCTTCTCCTTTAGACATAACTGTCAGGTTATGCCTGAAATACACATGACATATTTAAACCCCTTAGTTTACATTAGTTAATTCTTTAGATGTGTCTTAATCTAATGTTTTGTGTTAGATTTGTGTTTTTAATGTTTTGTAGGTTGTTAAAAGAAAATGACAGCTTTAAGGTGAAAAATACAAAGTTGAGAAGAAAACACACTTTGAGAGGACCTAGATGAAGTGATTATGTTTAACCAAATAAATGAAATGATTAAATCAGAATTCCTCTAATTGGAGTCAAAATCGGATTGGATTAAATTTCAAATTCTGCACATGTCATAGTATTTTGGCCATAACTTTCCGTTCAAGTATCGGATTAAGTTGAAACTAGCGGCTTTGGAAAGCTAACTCAAAATAAGACAAATCATTATGAAATATGATTTTCCTAATTCAGAAGTCTACTATGCCAAAAGTGTCTTGAAATATAAGAACGCAAATTTGGACGAATCATATTTTGATTTGTTATAGGATTGCTTCCGAATTTAACTAAGAAATTGAAGTATAATTTTTCTGGGATTTCTAGGGCTTCTAGGGTTTGTTTGCTCCCTATAAATAGACTACTAAGCCTCAAGAAAATAGAGAAGGAGGGGGGAGCTAGAGACCAAAAATATTTTCTTTTTTAGTTTAGTTTTTCTTTAGGTTAGGTTTTATTTTTCATAATCATGTGTAGTTAATTTTTCAACTAAGGTTGAGGATGAAGCCTCATCGATGAAGAACAACAATATTTCCATGTAATTCTTTATTATCCGATTTTATTTGGTCTAATTTTTTTCAATGTTTTACTTCTTTTAAATGTGTGGAATGATTCTTGGATATCTTTTGTGATTCAAGGATATATTTGATGATTTGAGATAATTTCACATAATTGATTACTTGATTTTTATTTATAAAACAATTGGATATCTCTTGTGATTTATTCTACAGATGCAATTGATGTTTTGATTTAAATTGGATATCTTGTTTTGATTTACGGATACACTTGATGATTTGATTTAAATTTGATATCTTTTGTGATTTGTGTAAAGAATGGATACATGTAATGATTTTGATTAAATATTTGAAGCATAGTCAAACATATCTAAGATTTTAATTGTGAGAACTTCGGATTAATATTGATGAACATGGAATATGTTGTTATGATTTGGTGGGTGTGGATTCCAAAATCTTAGTACCTTTTATTTTATTTTATTTATGTTTTTTTTATTGACCAAAATCAAACCCTTTTTTGGAACTAGGTTTAGATTTGATTAATTTAGTCATAAATTTTGTTTTAAAAAACACAATTCCTTGTGGGATCGACATTGCACTTGCAATTTTTTAACTGCAAACGATTCATGCGCTTGCGAGTAATTAAAATTAACGGTTATTATGTTTATAACCGGTGGTTTGAAAACTGCTTTTTAATTTGGGCTTTGGGGCTGTTTTTGGGCAGATTTTAATTTTAATTTTTTTTGGACCTTTTGATACAAAATCAACAAATCTAATTTATCTAAATACCAATCCAAAATATCTATTAAAAAAAAATACAAATCCAAATAACCAAATATAAACAAATCCAAAACCAAAACATTACAAATCCAAAAACTAAATGCAAATCCAAAACATTACAAACCTAAATAACTAAAAACAAACAAATTTTTAATATATATATATATATATAAATTTTTTCAATATATAAATATTATAAGGATAGTATAAGGATATGCGGTTAGCAGTTACTAACCGCCTCCGCCTAGACTGTTCGCGGTTAGCGGTTGCGGAGCGGTTATAATCAACTCGTTTGTAGAGGCATGCTGATAGCCCGATTTGTGAAATGTTATAGTTCAAAAAATATATATAACAATTTTTGTTGCAAATTTATGATTAAAAAATCACAATAATTAATTATTACATCAAAATTAATTTAACAAAAGTAAAGTCGAAGTTTTGCATATACACAGATATCAAAAGATAATACCATTTTTTTTTTTCTAAAAAAAAATAAATTTGTCTAAACCTGCAGGCAAAAACCGGAAAGTCGTACCCCTGGTCCCCAGGACACCAGCCGCACAAAAGAAATGTAAAAAGGTGAGGGGTCGAATCGGAAATCAGAACAAATAGTAGGAGCATTATTGTCGGACTAATATTATTAATCCTTTTTTTTTAATAGACTAATATTATTAATCTGTACAATATAATGAATATATTATCTACGACTTGAATAAATTTTTCTTCCGGACGAGACAAATAAACCTGTTATTGTGGCTCCAGACACAGACACACACACACTCACAGAGAGAGAGAGAGAGAGAGAGAGAGATTTGGGGGATTATGGTTTGGTCCCTAGTGACTTTGATCGACCCATGATGTCTCCTAATCTCCAAATTTCAGCTCACATTGCTTCTTCTGCTTCTCCTTCAGGTTTGTGCCTTTGTGCTATCGTTTCATTTTTCCCATTTTGCCCCTTCTCATATGGGTCTCGGTTGCTTCACTTTTTGCTTGTTTGTTTTCACACATCTTCTCCATTTTTTTTTTGGTACAGAAAGGTGATCTGGGCATGTCTTATTTTCTCGATTTGTGCCGTGAGAATTGGGTTTTTTGATGTTTTGGGTTTCTATAAATGGTGCGTTTTGTCTGGAATCTTTCTAAATGTGGAAAATTCTGGTGCTCCCATTTTCCTTGGAATCTGGGTTTTGTTTACTTGTTCGGAAAATGTGGGTAAAGAGAAGGAAATTGAAGTTTTAAAAGGTTGGATTTCTCCCTCTCTCTCTCTCTGTCTCTGTCTCTGTCTCTCTCTCTCTCTCTCTCTCTCTCTCTCTCTCTCTCACTTTTTTACATTATCTGGCACTCCACTGGGTAAAAGCCTTCACTCCACTGAACTCTCAAGACTTGAAATCTGTGCTTGTTTCTATAGATCTTCTTCGTTTGTAGTTTGTTTCCTGGATTTTGGGCTTTAGAATCTAATTATTTGGGGTTTTGGTGAATTGAAACGGTGACGTTTGTGTGAATCTTTATAAAGATGGAAGATTTGATACTTCGATACTTGTTGGAGTTTTAATTGGTATTTTGCTTTTTTGTTTGTTTGGTTGAGAACATAGAGGAACAGAAACTAAGAATTTTGAATACTGGATTTAAGATTTTACTCCCAATGCCTAAAATTTTTGGTCATTGCCTAGGCTTCCTTTTGTTATTCCAGTTTTCATTCAAAGTTGTGATTTGGGTATGCTTTTTGTTTCTTTAGGGATGTGCATTCTGGTTCTTTGAATTGTAGATGCCAGCAAATGGTATGGTGGTCTTCTTTGTGAATGGATGACACTCATTTGCCTAGTTGCTGGTATGATTTAACTTAGTTTTTCTTTGTTGGTTTGGGTACTGGGAAAATAAAAGAAAAGAGAAGGAAAAACTATTGGAACTGATAGTCATCTGATTATTGCTCCAGACCTTTCATTGTCATCATCATTATCATTATCATTATCATGATCATCATAATCTTTATATTATTATTATATTATTTTCCTAGTTCTTGAAAGTTTTCAAATGGTGGTCCTTGTGTGCTCTGTTTATCTCATTTGGTCGAATAAAATGGTTATTGAGATGGTTTCTTGATTTGCATTATTTTGTTAGACCTTTCTACTAGTGGAAAACTCTGATGCTTTCATTTTTTCTATTTAAAACTGCATATTTTCTTTTGCAATTCCTAAATTGGGTAAGGATACTTTTGGGGAAAGAAAAGAATGTATATGAATTTTGAGCATGTAGATTCTCATTGGGTCCAAAACTCAAATGTATACTGAAACATTCTTCTCCACTGAACTCTTAATCCGTGAGAAATTTTGTTACTGCCTTTTCTCTTTTTGGCTTCTTATTTTTGTTGGAAAAGGTTAGATATGCTTTGTCCATCTTTACTTGAATGATGGAAATAGTTCTTTGTGTGGTTGATGTGAGACTGAGTATTGTGGAACCTTACACATGGGAGCCTTCTATTAAAATCCTACCAGATAATTATATTGTCAGGTGCTCCTGTATTATATATATATCTTTTTTTTTTTAAGTAATCGAAATATCATTAAAAAGCGCAAAAGTCACACATGTAAAAAAGAAGAAGTATACAAGAGGAACACCAAACTAGAAAGAAAAAGAATGAAAAAAAATATGAAACGAAAGCACATAAGGAAAGTCTGAAACACCTGCCTAATGGAAAAGTATATTGAGAAAGAATTTAATCCACCACCATCCTCTCATGACCTTCAAAAATCCTATCATTTCTTTCCCTCCAAATACACCACAAAAGACAGAATGGAATCATCTTTCACACTGTTGCACTATGGGGATTGCCACTCAACCTTCTCCAACAAGTGAAAAGGTCAACCACTCTTCTAGGCATTACCCAAGTAAAACCAGCACTACGAAATATAGCACTCCATAAGGCACTAGCAATCTCACAGTCTGGAAAAAGATGATCCACAAACTCCCCACATCTCTTACATAAAATACTAGTCCACCGCACTGACATGCCACTTCCTTTGGTTATAACCAAAACCCTGTTGAGCCCACAACAACCACCCATAGCGTACTTCACCACCTCCAGGAACCAGACTGCTCTGTTTGAGCCTTTTTGGGCAATGAAAGCCTTGTTCGCCTCCCTAGAAGACTCGATGAAGGCAAAGTCCTCTGCCAGACAGGGCCAGATTACGCGAGAATTGCAGAGGAAAGTTGAGGTCTATTCTGTTGGATAGAGACGAGATTGCGTGGTTGGTTCGCATCTTTGAGGAATTGGTGGAGGTGGAAGACTCTCGGGTCTTCTGGGATCAAGGTCGCCCTGGTTTTCCACGGGTCATTGCTCAACGATGCTTCAATCGACACGGAAGTTTCTTGTTGGTTGAGGAATACGATGGTCGAAGGAAAAGCGGGGTGGTTCTAGTTCCAGAAGGAAGACGAGGTGAAGGATGGGATCTTTTTGGCGCGGCCCTTCGTTGGGTGAACGAGTTTTTCAGAAAAGGAGCTACTATGGGGAAGGCACGGCCTCTGGTTCAGGCGGTGAGGGGAAGGAGGACCTTTGCCGAGGTCTTGATGAGGAACTCAGTATTGGTTCATACGCTAGCTCCAGCTCCAGTTCCGGCGGTCAGAAGGGAGAAGAGGATGAAGAATTCCTACCCTATGGTGAAGAGTTCTACAGCTAGGCATGGACCAACAGTCTTTGCGCAGGAAGGGTGTCCAATGGTAGGAAGGGTGTCCAACGGCAAAGATGCACACTGGCACAAGCAAACTGTCAAGGGTAGAGTGGATATTGCCACTCTCCCACATTTCGGTGAAAGTATCGTGATTTCAAACCTGAAAGAGACGTTGATGCTCAAAGAGGATGTGGACCAGTGCTTGAAGAGGCTGGGCTCAGCTGAAATTGGGCTTATGGGATGGGATCAGGCTAAGCCTCACAAGCCCATTACTGGAGGAAAATTACAAGCCGGTCAAGACGTCTCCAAGCCCAAGCCCAAGTGGATGAAGAAGGCCGATACCAAAGGGAAGGCCGTTGTTACGGAGAACCCAATCGACGGTGGGTCGGCCCTTTGGTTGGATGGTTTGGAAACAGGCAAGACGGATGACCTAGGCCCGTCGACGTCATCTGGGCCGTTAGTGAGCTCTTTCTCGGTGAGCGGGCCTGAGGGTAACCGCTTTGCAGCTTTTCTCCTTTCCGGTGGTCAAAAGCAAACGACACCGGTTTGTGCTAAGCGGTTCCAAACGATGGTCGAGGCGGAGGACGTCGCAGCTTTTACCGACTTCGGGGCTTAGAGGAGTCAGACTGCGACGGGGATGCATTTTCCGGTGGCCACTTTGACCGATTTCGGGGATGAGAGGATTCAGAGGGCGCCGGTTATGCGTTTTCTGGCGATAGGAGTGAAAATTTCGGGGCCATGGTCGTTGGGTTTGGACGTTGTGGCTGCTGGAGTTGGTTCTTCAGTGTCTTGGCAGCACAGGTTGAAGAGGCTGCTGATTTCTCCTTAGGAGAACGGGCCAAGGCAACATGCAATCTCTAGTACCGGATGCTTTGAATTGGCTGAGGTTCAGGAGGATACTCGGGGTCTTGAAGGAGCTGGAAGTAGGAAGGAATTGAGTATTGCTGAAGAGGGGGCATGAGCGTTGACTGTAGCGGAGGAGGTGGGGGGAGCTGCTGATTTGGGTACACTGCCTCCCCTTTATTCATATTCTCCAACATCATGGGGTTTTTTGGGGTATTTTGACTGGGTCATTCAGTGTGCAAATGAAATTTATCCCATTGTGGGAATTTCATTTGATGGTCATAAGCTACAACTGTTGGCACTCTTAACATTTCTTGAGGGGGAACGACGTTTAGAAGCGCTGGGTGAGCGTTCTAGTACTGCGGAGAAAGGCAGGAGGGAGGTCAAGAATCTGAAGAGTGCAGTCAATTACGATGCTAGAGGCGCTTCTTCCAGCCGCAGGAATAGGAAGGCAAGGGGGGACCCAGTTGTGTTATGAAGCCAAGAATCCTTTCTTGGAATGTGAGGGGGCTGAACAAGAGGAGAAAACGACTTAGGATTAGTAACTTGCTTAGAGATTGGAAGGCGGATGTTATCTGTTTTCAAGAAAAATCTCTCTCGTAGTGTTTTGCGCAGCTTATGGAGATGCAACAATTTTGACTGGTGTTCATTAGACTCCAGTGGGGCCTCTGGGGGCATTCTAATTATGTGGGACACAAGGGTGGTGGAGATGGTCGAGAAGTGTGTGGGGGAATTCACTCTCGCAGTCTCCTTCAAGAACGTTGCGGATAATTTTGTCTGGGCCTTTGCAGGGGTTTATGGCCCGAATTCTGGGTTCGATCGAATATGTCTTTGGGATGAGTTGGCTGGTTTGTGTAGTTGGTGGAGTCTGCCGTGGTGTATAGGGGGAGACCTCAATGTTACACGCTTTCCGAGTGAAAGATCTGGTGACGTTCGTCTTTGCTCGGCTATGATTGAGTTTTCGGATTTTATTGCAGACCAAAGCCTCTTAGATTTCCCCCTAGCTGGAGGCTCCTCTACTTGGTCGATTGCTCAAGATCCTCCCATGTGGTCAAGGATTGACCGCTTTCTAGTGTCACATGATTGGGAAGCCCGGTTTCCTTTGGTTTCGCAAAAGAGGCTTTCTCGCCTTATTTCGGACCATTTTTCGATACTCCTGGATTGCGGCGATGTTTCTAGAGGGAGAAGGCCTTTTAAGTTTGAAAACATGTGGCTCAAGGAAGAAGGGTTCGTGGGTTTGGTAAAACAGTGGTGGGATTCTTACTCGTTCCAAGGTTTGTCTAGCTTTGTTCTAGCGTGTAAGCTGAAGGCTTTGAAGCAGGATTTGAAGAAATGGAACAATGAGGTGTTTGGCAACATAGAGCAAAACAAGGGGAAGCTGGCCGAAGGTATTCAGGCTTTCGATGTTATTGAAGAAAGAAGGGCATTAGGGGAAGAGGAGATCTTGAGAAAGGCTGAGACTGTCAGAGAGTTAGAGAAGTGTTCTCTTTTGGAGGAGGTGAGTTGGAGGCAGAAATCTAGGATGCTGTGGTTAAAGGAAGGGGATAAGTGCACTAAATTCTTCCATTCTATAGCCAATTCCAATAGAAGGTACAATTCTTTGAACTCCTTAGTGATAGGGGACTCTCTATCCTTTGATCAGTCAGAAATCGGTGTGCACATCGTCAAGTTCTACAAGAAACTGTTTACGGAGCAGTGCAGGTGGAGGCCTTCGGTTGAGGGTATCTCCTTTGATTCTATTCTAGAGTCTGAGGCCAGTTGGATGGAGAGAGCTTTTGAGGAGGAGGAGTAGGTTAGGAATGTAGTTTCAGCAATGGATGGAGATAAGGCTCCAGGTCCTGATGGCTTTTCTATGGCCTTCTTCAAAGAGTGTTGGGATGTTTTGAGGGGGGACATTATGGAGGTGTTTTGGGAGTTTTTTTATCGGGGGTTCTTTCGAAAAGAGTCTCAATGCTTCGTTCATTTCTCTTATCCCGAAGATTCCAGGTGCTAACGATTTAAAAGACTTTCGGCCTATTAGTCTTGTGGGTGGAGTTTACAAAATCATTGCCAAAGTTCTAGCAAATAGACTTAAGACGGTTTTGGAAAAGGTTATTTCTAAATCTCAAAGCGCCTTTGTCAAGGGGAGACAAATTTTGGACCCAATACTTATTGCTAATGAATGTCTGGATAGTAGATTAAGATCTGGGGAGCCTGGAGTCATGTGCAAAATGGATCTGGACAAAGCTTATGATCATGTTAATTGGGATTTTCTCTTGTTTGTATTGAGGAGATGTGGATTTGGGGAAAAATGGCGCTCTTGGATAAAACATTGTATATCCTCTGTGAGATTCTCAGTGATGGTTAATGGCTCTCGTAATGGATTCTTCAGCAGTTCTCGTGGGTTGAGACAAGGGGATTCTCTCTCACCCTTGTTGTTCGTTTTTGTGATGGAGGCATTGAGCCGAATGATTTCAGCTGCGGTAGGAGGGGGCTTACTCGAAGGGTTTAGTGTTGATAATGTTTCCTTCTCACACTTGTTATTTGCAGATGATACTTTGATTTTCTGCAATGCTCGCCATGCTCAGTTGCGTTATCTTAGAAGCCTCTTTCTTCTGTTTGAAGCTGCTTCGGGCTTGAAGGTTAATTTGGCCAAGCCAGCTTTAATTTCTGTGGGAGACGTAGTTCAAGCGGAAGGTCTTGCCGATATTTTAGGGTGTGGGGTTGCCAATCTACCGGTGAAGTATCTAGGCCTTCCGTTGGGGGCTTCCTACAAATCTATTCATATCTGGGATGGTGTTATTGAGAAGGTTGAACGTTGGTTGGCCAGCTGGAAAAGGTTATACCTTTCCAAGGGAGGTAGAGTTACCCTCATCAAGAGTACTCTTGCCAACTTGCCCACGTATTTTGTCTCTTTTTCCTATCCCGGCAAGTGTAGATGCTCGAATTGAGAAGCTACAACGAGATTTCCTTTGGGGAGGAATTGGTGATGAGTTCAAGTATCATTTGGTGAAATGGTCTAAAGTGTGCACTCCAGTTTCAGAAGGTGGGTTGGGTATTAGAAATCTGGTGGTGTTTAACAAGGCTCTATTAGGCAAATGGCTATGACGTTATGGGATTGAGAGGGAAGCTTGGTGGAGAATAGCGGTGGATTCCAAGTTTGGAAGTTTATGGGGAGGTTGGTGCTCCCTAGAGCTTACAGGTACTTTTGGGGTGGGGTTGTGGAAGAACATCAGGAAAGGGTGGAAGAAATTTGTAGGATTCTCTAGATTTGAGGTGGGAGGTGGGGCTAGATCAAAATTTTGGCATGATTTGTGGTGTGGGAACTCAACTCTTAAGGAAGCTTTTCCTATTTTATTTGGAATTGCTTGTGCGAATGATGCTTCAGTTGCGGATAATGTGGAGCTTGTGGGTGGCTTCAATCAGTGGAGCGTGTGCTTTTTTAGAGAAGCGCATGATTGGGAAGTGGATACCTTTGCTGCTTTTTTCCAGGTATTGCACCCGGTCAGTTTTAATAGAGGTAGTGAAGACAAATTGTGGTGGATCCCCTCCAAAAAAGGTTTGTTCAAGGTTGGGTCTTTTTTTAGCTCTCTGGCTTGCGATGTGAGAAGTCACTTTCCTTGGAAGAGTGTATGGCGGACTCAGGCTCCTCCGCGGGCGGCTTTTTTCGCGTGGTCTGCGGCTCTAGGCAAGATCCTAACGGTGGATAACCTCAGGAAAAGGCATGTCATTGTGGTGGATAGATGTTGCATGTGCAAGAGAAGCGGGGAATCAGTGGATCATCTTCTCCTTCACTGCGATGTTGCATACGCTATGTGGAGTGCTATTTTTTCTCGTTTTGGTCTGTCTTGGGTTATGCCTCTGAGAGTCCTTGACTTGTTTGCGTGTTGGTGGACGGTTGGTAGGCCGGGGAGTGCTGTTATTTGGAAGATGGTGCCGACATGCATTCTCTGGTGTGTTTGGAAGGAAAGAAATGATAGGTGTTTTGAGAATTTGGAGAGGTCCTCGGAGGATATTTTAGTTTCTTTTTTTCATATGTTGTATCTTTGGACAGTGGCTTTTGTGTCACCGTTGTCGTTTACCTTTGATGAATTTCTTGTTCGTGTTTCACTTTCTAGCTAGGTGCGTTCTCTTGTATACTGCCGGTGTATTTAGGGGCGCCTTACGCTTTTAATAAGACCAACTTATTACTTATAAAAAAAAAGACGCACCAATTTCTCTACCACTTTCTTTTGCCAAGCAACACTATATTTCCCCACTAGCATAACACGAGAAAGCCCATGCCTTCTCTCAACCAACAGCAAAACTGATCCCCCTGCAGGTATCAAGAGCTCAAAGACTTTGGACTCAACGAAAAACCAACTTAAAAAGTCCATCTACCAGTAACACCAACACAGCGAACAGACACAGAGCAACATACCAAAGAAGGGTGTCGACACGTGCCTACACGCGCCAGCGATGGGGAGAAAAGAACAAGACCATAAAATGTGAGAGCCTTGGATACAAATTTATGAAGCCAAAATGAGAGTGCAGGATTGGTCTTTTTGGTGTGTGATATTCTTTTGTTCTTCCTTTGTATAATGTATTTTTTGGGTTACCAACGGGAAAGTTCTTTGAGTTTTTAATTGTTCACTTTCATTCTTACTGTACATCATCAACATTGTTTTTATATTTTTATAGTGTATTGCTTCAAGAAAACCGTTTCTATATTGATTAAAATTGCTTCAATGTATTTGTCCTCAGGATGGCTATGAGTATCACGTCAGCATACTTCCATTAGCATTTGTGGTATAATTTCTTCTGGGGTTTCTTACAGAAGCTAGATGGGTTCCAGATTCCCATCTCATCAGCTAAGAAATGGCCTTTATGTATCAGGGCGGCCAGAGCAGCCAAAGGAAAAAACTCCAACCATGAGCTCTGCCGCCATGCCTTATACTGGTGGAGATATCAAGAAGTCAGGGGAACTTGGAAAAATGTTTGATATCCCTGTCGATGGCTCTAAATCTAGGAAATCTGGACCTATGAGTGGTGCTCCTTCAAGGACTGGATCTCTTGGAGGCTCTGCTACACATTCAGGACCAATGGCTAATGCTGCAGCACGGGCTGGGTATACCACTTCAGGTCCTGTATCTTCCGGAGGCATGTCTGGTTCGGCTTCGTTAAAGAAATCGAATTCTGGACCACTAAATAAGCATGGTGAGCCTCTGAAGAAGTCATCTGGTCCTCAATCTGGCGGAGTAACACCAACAGGCCGCCAAAACTCTGGGCCTCTTCCTCCTGTGCTCCCTACAACAGGTCTCATTACATCTGGGCCCATTTCTTCAGGCCCTCTAAATTCTTCTGGGGCCCCTAGGAAGGTATCTGGTCCTTTAGAATTTATGGGATCGATGAAATTACAAGGTTCCGCTGTTGTTCACAATCAGGCTGTGACTATTCTTACCCAAGATGATGACTTTTCCTTCAAGAAGAACTTTCCTAAGTTAGTGTTGTGGTCACTAATTCTACTTTTTGTGATGGGGTTCATTGCTGGTGGTTTTATTCTTGGAGCAGTCCACAATTCCATTCTCCTCATTGTGGTTGTGGTTCTTTTCGGTGCAGTTGCTGCATTATTCATCTGGAATACTTTTTGGGTGAGAAGAGCTATTATTGATTATGTTTCTCGTTATCCTGATTCAGAGCTTAGAACTGCAAAGAATGGGCAATATGTGAAGGTCTCTGGGGTATGTAGTTTCCCTTGATGATTTTGTAGTTTATATTTCTAATCTTGATGGTGCAGGGGTAATTGATATATATAAAATTTTAAATTCTAACTTTGTCTCTTCTTTTCTCCAAGTCCCTTTTTCCTTTCTTAAATTTTATGCCCCCCTCTCCCCAAGTTTCCTGTCTTGCATTAATATGTTTTCTGTTAGACTGAACTTCATCTGTGTGATGTATTTTGGGCTTGCATAACTGAATTTTGTGACTTAATATAGGTAATAATTCTGGATTTGAGATATAATGGAGTAAGATAAACCCATGAGATTTGAAATGCAGAAATGAGATATATAAACTAAAACCTTAGAATCCTTATGTTTTGTGATTTTTCCCAAGTTGTGTGGACAAGAGACGGAAGAGACAGGAGTATTACTGGTGAGAACATTATAACTAGATATACTTCTGCGGTGATGTATTTTGAATAGATATTATAGCAAATATAAATCTAGAATTAATGGATGTATTTATTGACAGATAATGCTTGGTAAAGGTAAGCTATTTATATATGGCATACATATCTCATTTGTGTGGGAAGAAAGCAAAAGGGGGAGCTTACAGGTCAAAGGATTATTTTGTTTTCTGATAGTCATTTATTTTCACGGGTGAATAGGAGTATACTCTGCATCGGACAGAATGTGTTTAAAGAATATTGTCTTGTCTCAAGTTCTTGTTTTTTTTTTTTTTTTTTTTCTCATAAAAAATGGATTGAAGGCTTGGCGGGTTTTACTTGTGTTTTTGTTTTTTTTCCCTCATATGCTCAAATGACATTTATCACATGTTTGGTTGTTCTTTTTGAAGGTGGTCACCTGTGGAAACGTGCCCCTTGAGTCATCTTTCCAAAATATTCCTAGATGTGTATATACGTCTACAAGTTTATTTGAGTATCGAGGATGGGATTCAAAAGCTGCCAACCCTTCACACCGTCATTTTACTTGGGGTCTCAGGTCGTTGGAAGTGAGTAACTGAAATATTGGCATGATAGTTTTTTTGTGAATATTTGAAGTTTTATTTTCTGCTGCTTCCTGAGATTGGTGTAAAGCTTTTCCTTCTTTCTGGGGTGGGACCCCGAAGGGTGTGGGGTTGGGTTGGAGGTTATAAGAAATGAAAAAGTTTTATCTCTCATTTTAAATTTTCGAAGGTTTAAGGACTTTTGTAGGCATAATCGTTCCTCATGTACTTGGTGTGTTGTAAACATATATGGGTGGCTTCCTTTTTTATTTGGTAGATGTACTGGAGAACCTCTACCATGGCATATCCTAGATAACCAATTCACTCTTTGTTGCTATCCAATGTTTGTTAATGCAATATTTTTGGGCTGCTTCCTTGCTTGCTTTACATATCCAGTTGTTCTGAGGGGCCCTTTGGTGAAATATTCTTGGCCTTTAGATTTCACGATGACCATTGTCTTAATCTGACAGAGGCGCGTGGCTGACTTCTACATCTCCGATTTCCAGTCTGGGTTAAGAGCGTTGGTAAAGACTGGCTATGGAGCAAGGGTGACTCCTTATGTTGACGACTCAATTGTCATTGATGTTAATCCAGAGAATGAAGAATTGTCCCAAGAGTTCATCAGGTGGCTGGGGGAGAGGAACCTCTCAACAGACGATCGCCTAATGCGGTTGAAAGAAGGGTATAAGCTCTCTTTTATTGAAAGAGTTGAGTTCGCCTTAATTATATGTTTGTTCAAATGATTACTGCTAATGTAATGCTTTCTGGGTGGGGAAGCTGTTTACATTAAGTTTCCATTTTGTGATTTTCTCTTCTGTATTTTTATAATGAGTCATCAATATTCTGCATCTGGGTCTGGGTACCATTTCTTTTCTCTGTCCCACTATACAGGGCTTAATGTATAGTTTCCTCTTTTTCTTGCATGAGGACCAAAGGCTACCAGTGGGTGGATTTCGTTAGTTATATCTGTATTGGGTTTAAGAGTGCCTCAGCTGGTGTAGAATTGGTCTGTATTATGCAGCCTAAACCTTGCATGTTTATCTTGGAGTCGGTTCATGAGCCTGTTAAAAAAATTAATACAGGATTTAATTATCTAGAAAATAAACAATATTAAGCAAAACAAATATATTTAACTAATATTGAAGCTTTGAAGTTGTCAATTCATGATTTATTAACTATAATTGGGATATACTTATGTTCTCTATTTGATGGTCACATGAGTTCAAATGCAAAGTTCTATGCAGTTTTTTGTTATGAAAGTTAAAGCTTTTACATAGTAATAGCCATCGTCGAGTCTGTACATCTAATTTGCATTGCTGTATATGTAGGTATATCAAAGAAGGAAGCACAGTTAGCGTAATGGGAGTTGTTCAGAGAAATGACAATGTGCTTATGATTGTCCCTCCGCCGGAGCCATTCACAACGGGATGCCAATGGGCAAAATGTATTTTCCCTGCTAGCCTCGAGGGTGTTGTTTTAAGGTGTGAAGACACTACGAAGAATGATGTCATACCAGTTTAGCAGTATGTGAGCTGTAAATTTCTTCTGCTATTGTCTTTCTGGGGAATTATTCTTTTCTTTCTTTTTTTTTTTTCTTTTTTTATTCCTCTATTAATATTGATGGTGCTGGTGGTGGGAGAAACAAGTGATGGAGATTCTGATGGTTTAATGGGCGTGGTGTATAAATTTCCAGTGATTTTTTTCTTTTCTAGGGTTGAGATGTTTTTTAATGGGGATGGTCGGGGGGGATTTTACTTGTTTGATTAGATTGAGGTTATGTTAAATAGAAGGGAAATATTATTTGTTATTGAGCATGTTGTCTATATACAGAACTGACATTGTTTTATCTGCATATCCATGTGCTGAAATTGCCTCAATTTTATTTATCCATTATTTTTTGGGAAATTTAGTTAAAACTCCTTTGGGTTTTTGTGTGATTTTATTTTAGAGAAAAATACAAAATTATTAGTCCTTGTGATTACGTTGATTAAAAATGTTTTGAAAGCTTCGTGTGGTATGCAAAAATAACAATGTTCGGATAGTGTTGGTGTCACTTTATTAGCTTCAAGACTTGCAGCAAATGCTTTTCGTGGTGTACATCGAAATCGGATTGGATTGCAAAGACTAGTTAAACTACCAAAAAGGCCTTCGGAGCATGATTTTGTTGTTGATGATGCAGATTGACTTGTGATGTTGCAAGAAAAAGGCACGGAGAAGAGACTTGCGATGTAAAATAACTCGTTTGATACGCTCATGACTCAGTTTTTTTTTTTTTTTTTTTTTTAGCTCTTAATATATTTATAATTTATAATTTTATATATTTTTTTACTATGAGTGACGTGTCGTTACATATTGGATCTAAAGTTCCACACTAAACGAAATTCGTTAAGATTTTGAACTGAAGTTGTTATTTTAGCATATTACTAGGAGCTCTCATAACATTTTTATAATACATTAAGCTTATTGCAAATTAGTGTAATCGCATTGACAAATTTTGCATTCTTTTTTCCTTTTATTTTATTCCTTTCGTTATTGAATTTCAACTTCATAGGATTTCGGCAATTTTTTTTTATTTTTAAAGATACTTGAAAAAGAAATTATATTTACTAGGGCTGGGCAACCCAAAAATAAATATTAAGAGCATTCTTAGTAGCTTCACTAAAATAGCTATTTTGATTAGCTAATTTGATGAAAACACTAAAAAATCATTTCCAGCAGCCTCACCACTTGAACCAAAAAGTTTTGGTGAGTGAAAATACTCACAAATTTTGATGAATAATATTCATTCACCAACTTTCTCACCAATTTTGTTTCTCGTTTCTCTCTCATGATTAGTACATTTTTTTTTTTATTTTTTTCTCCCATCTCTCACACACGATGATGTCCTTATCTTATGGACATGAATGTTTCTTTGTCCCCGACATTAACTCTGTGGTTCTTTCATTTATCTTTTATTTCTTTCTTTTTTTGAATTTGGTTGAGAAGCAATTAAATGAAAATTTCTGTAAATTTCTTAGCAATGATCAAGTCTCAAGATGAAGGTGTATGGTAGTTTGTTGTATAAAAAGATTAAATAGAAAAAGAATAAAGAAATCTGAAAAAATATTATTTAAATGGAATAGTCATAGTGAATAGTTAAAATGGTGAGGTTGCTGGGAGAATTTTTAAAAAGTGGATTTTAGCTATTTAGATGAGTAAAATTTGATGAGGCTACTAGGAATGCTCTAAGAATGCAAGTTCGCGGAGGCAATGCATCAAATTAAAACGCGGGCCTATTGATTCTTGGCACCGATGCCAAGAACCCAAGCCACTAGTTAAGGTGGTTAAATGTGTGTATATAGAATTCAGAGGACCCAAACACTGGTTATGTAACAATTGCAGGGGAAATACAGAAAACAAAACGCCCATAAATACAAAAGTGGGAAAATAAAAACTACACAGCATCTGTAGGAAGTTGCTGGTGCCGGTGCGTGTAGACTACGCACCAGCATTGGAAGACCTCTCCTTAGCCGTGAACGCCGTAAACGACCATAAACCACTAACAACAGAGGCAAAGGAAGGCGGGGAGGAGAATCGTGGCCTTCACGCGCCGGCGGGTGAGAATCACAAGCTGGCGTTCTCACCCACCGGCGCGTACAGGCCACACTCTGGTGCGTGAGTGGCTGGAGGAGACGTGGCTGGTGTCGGTGGAGGCAGAAGATGACAACAATCACGATGGAGAGGAGCATGTAGTACTGAATCTGGAGGAGGAGCGTAGATTTAGGTTTGAAAACTTCGACCTTAGATTCGAACCAAACTTGGCGGAAAAGACGGTGGAGAACACTGTGGAGGAGGGAGGAGACCCAAGAGAGCTGCGTTGACAGGTAGAAAAACAGATAAAATGCCTCCAAATGAGACACAGATAGGGTAAGAGTAAACTCTAGCAAAATAGGAACTTCATGAGAGGTTTTTGGAGCCTCCCAAAGAGGCGAGAAATGGAGGGGGAAGGAGGAGGAGGGGAGTAAAGGAGAAGGGGAAGGAGGAGGTAGTGGATTGGTAGCCATGGTTTGCAGAGAAGGTTTCTTTAGAGGAGAGAGAACGGAGAGAATATTCTAGAATAGGAAGAGTCCTGAAGCTTTCTCCTAGGACAGGATTTCGGCATTTTTTACTTCTTTCCTTCCGTTAAAACTTGATTTCATGGCATTAAGCAGTTTGCCTTGTCACGTGTCATACATGTGCCATGTATAAAAAGAATTTTAAATTATATACTTGTAAAAAAAAAAAATTATAAATATTTAGAAATTAAAAAACAAAGAAAGGTTAGTCCGAAATTTTCATGGGTGGTCGGACCACCCTTTTAAAGGGTTGCTCAGCCACCCCAAGAGTCCCTTTAACAGAGTCCCTCCAAGGGTGCTTAGAGCCACACCTCAGACCCTTTAGTTACCCCCAAAGTTCCTTTAGAGTAGCTCGGATCAACCCCTTAACCCCCTCCCCCCCTCAACACTAGCTGACGGGTGGCTCAGACCAACCCCTAAAGTCCCGCTGAAAGTGATTGAGCCACCCTCCCAAGGTACTTTGGGGTTGATTAGCCATCCCCAGGTGAGGAGGTCCCTTCCTCAACTTAAATGCTGAGTTCACTTACCATTTTTAGCTTTTTGCCTCTAATGCCCTAGACATTACCGCACATTATGAATACGGTTGTTCATGAAAGCACCCATCCAAATGTGCTTTAAATAGCCCATAAGGTTAAAAGCATTAGTAGTGAGCATCTCAAGGCATGGAATTCCACACTACACCTTCCCACCCTTCCTTGGTCTCCTCCTCCTTTTGGACAAACTAAGCTTAATTTTGACGTTGTTGTCACAGATCACGTCTCTATGGTGCGACAGTAGATTCAAACTTTGAGGGATCCATCATTTTTTCTAGCACTATGGTCTACCCTCTTGTGACCCAACATTGGGAGAAGCTTCAACAGTTTTACAGGACGTCACCTCAAAATGTGATCTCCAGATCGATACTATTATATTGAAAGGAGACTCTTTGCTAGTGATCCTAGACATTCAATGTAGTGACTTGACTACAAATTGGAAAATTACTTTGCAAATTTCAGACATCCTTGGAGTACTTATCTCCCCCCTTGTCAGTCTCCAAGGTTTATAGGAAAGCGAACATCCGCGCTCACGATTTAGCACAAAGGGCCCTTCAACCGATAACGCCCCAGTAAAATTAATTAACTTGTAATTAACTTCATGGTTCGCCTCCCAATCATATCCGACAAGGAATAATACTCAGGGATCTCATACTCTCCAAATAGAGCCTACAACGGAAGACTTTTCACTTTCATACAGAGATAGCTACTAATTAAACGCACAATTTCATAAACAACCAAAACAAATCTAAAGCACCATAACATAAATAACTTCGTCCCACACATCCTTCAGCCAAATAAAATCTAGCTCCTTAAAAATGATCCTGACTATGTCCTTCAAAAGAACTTGGTGCCTCTCAAGATGCATCATCAATTAAATTATCTATAAAAAAAACACATGTTTCGTAGGTGAAAAGGATAATAGGGCAGGTTCACGATTTAGTGAGTATAAATACCCAAGATGTACATGTTATCATATAGTGAACTCATATGTTTAAGGTATAAATCACATACAACAATGTAAAGTTATAGTTCCTCATTTGACAAGATTGTCATGAATGCAATATAAATGTAGTATATGTTGTAGTATGATAATCATACTTCAACTCCATATGGTCTATCCAAGCCCTTAACCCCTTCTTGATAGGGTTGGTGCTATCCCGAGGAACTCGTAGTACAACACCGATGCCCTGAATATTGCCACATACCATTTACTACCAGCGCGACTGAATTTGACTTCAGGTGGCCCATGCTACTAGCAAAGCCATCATGGTAACCATCAATCAAACATGAATGTGCCGGTCACAAACTACCATTGAATCAAAGGCAAAACATAAAAGTAAATCTCTTTGACTATAGGGCTAACCCGTATAATAGTAAGCCCATTGTTATTATCCCGTGTTAGTATTTTGGCCTCATTATGTGTTTGGACAAAATCACTTGTGTGTATAAAGATGCTGTAAACAGGGATTTCACTATTCATAGAACTCTCAGAAGACTTTGCACTGTGAAGATTTCGGTTCCCTGTCAGCCGTCCGGACGATCGAGCCATCTCGTCCGGACGCCCATCTGACCACTGTTCCATCCGTCCGGACGACGTGCCATACCGTCCGGACGCCAGTCAGACCAAGCATCATTCGTTCGGATGACGTGCACTTCTGTCCGGACCCTCCACTGTGTCGAGAAGGTTCTATCCAGCTTGCATCCGTCCGGACGTTTCAGCAGCACGTCCGGACGCCTCTCGGTACTTGACCAGTCTCAGATTCTTTCCAAGTTTCGATAAAAGAAAGATCGATCAACCATTCGGACGATGTAGTATCCCGTCCGGACGCGCGTCTCCTTAAGGCAAGAATCGCAATTCAAATATCACCGTCCGGACGTCAGTCAGCCTTGGTCCGAACGCGTGTGCATCTAATATGGAAATTACCGATTCGACTTCAACCGTTCGGACGACTGCCTCTCATGGTCCGGACGCGCGCATAGCAGATATGGAAATTACGTGTTGAAGTTCAGCTGTCAGGACGCTCATCCCCCATGGTCCGGATGCGCGAAGCCTTATAAGGAAATTACTTGCAGCGGACGTGCGACCGTCCGGACGATGTGCCATCCCGTTTGGACGCGGCTCTTAAACAGGAAAGATTTCTTAGCGAAATTTTTGAAAAATCCTATCACACAGTTGTCCGTATGGACGACCCATGTCTACCGTCCGAACGGCGCCCAGCTATAGTTTGTCTGACGCTCATTTGAGCACTAGCCTATAAATAGAGGCCCCTGGGCATTGAGAACTGCAAGAATTCGGTATCGAATTCCACAACTGCTCAGAGACGTGATTTTTCCTCTGAAGCCATTGCAAGTGTTTTGTTGCTGTGCTACATCTGAAGTCTATCTTAGGGGTTGGCCCTAAGGTAAAGGATTCCATTGAAGACCCCTTCAGGTAGGAGACCTGATTGGGAAGCGTTCGTGTTGGGTTATACGTCAGAGAGCAAGGTACGACCACTGCATCAGGTATATGTGAGTGTTACTATCTTGTTTCTAGCTTTGTCTTCTGAATAGTGGAATTCCTGGGTTTGGCTGCCCCGGAGTGGTTTTTCTCTTGATTGAGTTTCCACTTCGTCAACAAAAATCTTTGTGTCATTTACTTTCCGCTGTGCTTAATTTTTGTTGACACTCTGTGCACACACTTGCCTTTTATGTAGAAGTCAAATTTCAATTTTCAATTGGTATCAGAGCAGGCACACTTCGTTGAAAGGATTTATTTCCTGAGTGTGATCCTCATCTCTTGTGACTTCTATTTTTTGATTACACCTTTTATTATGGATTTCTCTCAATTATCTGAAGAAAATCATGATATTGAGCTCTCTAAAGTTTTTGCTAAAATAGATAAAATTGTTTCTCCAAAAGAGCTGAAGAAGGTGAAGCAAGAAAAAGAGTCTTTGATTGTTCAGTTATCTGAATCACATTCTTTGATTGACTATTTGAGATCTGAGACTACCATGCTATTTAACATTATTGATACACTTGAGAATAAATTAAAAGAATCTGAGGATCTCTTGAAAAAATTCTCAAGTGATAATTTGAAAAGCATGCTTTGTATTCATTCAGATATTTCTAACAAGCCTGCTTCAATTGTTGATGATATGAGTACTTCTACTTCACATGCTTCTGATTTTGAAATAGATTCTATTGATATTAAACCTGTGATAGTAGATACAACTTGTTTAGAAAATTCTTGCTTAACTAATCATGTGATGCCAAAATCCTAAGATACAGGTACACAAGCTCATGGTAAGTTTGTCCCTACTTGTCATAATTATGGGAAGATTGGTCATATTAGGCCAAATTGTTATTTGTTGAAATCCCACAGGACTTAGATTAAGCAGGATGCTCTGAGGAGAAGTGAAGTTGAAGATTCTTCCTCAGCAAAATATGTCCCTCCGCATAGGATACATATAAAAGGTAAGAGCAATGTTATTTGTAAGAATGCTAACTATAATTCTGCAGAGAATGTCAAGAAGCATTCAAGCAAAGGAAGCTTGCCCACCTGCCATCACCGCAGCATCACTGGTCACATCCGACTCAAGTGTCCACAAATCCAAGCTCAAAAGCCAAAGAAGCTGCCAACAAGAGTTACATCAGGCACTCTACCTCCTACGACACTTCAGGCTTCACGTCATCAGCAGCAATTTGTTCCTGCCTATCAGAGTGGCAAATCAAAGAAGAACAAACCAAGGTGCTTCAAGAGAAAGCCGGAGAAGCCCAATGGCAGCCATGGCTATGAAGGGTTGCTGAGCCTAATACAAGGTATACTATGGAGTATGGCCAACATGGACATGACCCGCAAACCATCTCCGTGGGTGAAGCAGGTATGGGTTAAGAAGGATGAGACCATTCACCCCAAGAGGGGGAATGAACGCACCTAGCAGGAGAAGGTGTTCATGCCTAGGATTTGGTTCCTAATCCTATGGCATCAGGTTTGATTGCTTACTTTGCTGTTATATTTGCAATCTAGGAACCAGTGGTACTTTGCTTTTGCCCCCCTATATTTTGTTTGGAGATCTTTGCAGGTGTTTATTGGGGAAGACAGAAAAAGCAGGTTGAACGACTATTTTTCTGTACTGGCATCATCAGGTTTGATCTTGCCTTGCATATGATGTTTTTCCATATTGCATTTTTTTTAATAATAATAATAAATAAATAAATAAAATTTGGGGAGAATTTGCAGGATATTTTTTTCCTCTTGGCTTATCAGATAATTGCATGTATTTTTTCCTGATTTCTCAATTATTTGGGTATTAATTTACTTTGCTTAGATATAATTGAGAGTTTCTGACTATAATTTGCCAAGTGTTTTCCTGTTTATGCAAAAATTTGGATAGCTTCTTTTCTCATGCGATGAAAAATGTGCACTATCCACAGCTCCCCTATAAGGTACATCTTTCCTTCTCTGACAGTTTGTTTCTAGAAATTCTGGATAAGAGAAGAAGTTTTTGATAAGATGACCAAATTGACCACATGCTAGTTGAACCTAGCACCTATTAACTCCGGCATTCCCTTTAGTTTGCAGCACCGTAAGAAACAAGCAGTTAATCATATGATTTTTGTATTTTTAAGTGTATATTCACTGCTTATGTGCTACATTTGCTTTATGCCTTGCCCTCTACGTGCAAGTAAAACATTTACGTTGTCCGTCATGGTACAAGTAAATCATTTAGGTGCTGCATCTCAGGGGGAGTGTATCAGATGAGGGTGGCTAGGCCCTAGTAAGTTATAAGGTTTGACTTTTGGCTTATCTTCCATTTATTTTCTCTCCTGTCTAGGAAATCTAGTTACTTTTTGTCATGTCATCGAAAGTCTTACCTTGAGGGTTTTTGTCTTCACACACACGCATTGCATGAGTTGAGTTGGCTGGTTGAATTTTGCATGTTTAGGAAATTATTTGTGCTGATTGATTTCTCAACTCTCTTTTATATCTCTGTTTAGTATTGAGATGTTCTCTGATTATGTTATCATCAGTTTATACATGCGTGTTCTGAAACTGACTTGGAAAAATTTGATTTCTATGAGTTTTCCTCAGTTTTCTAATGTTTCAGTGTGGAGTGTCTGGACGGAAAAGTGGTATGGATGGTACTCTCTTGGAGTCCGGACGGGAATAGAGCCCAATCGTCCGGACGGGACCTATTTGCATCCGGACGCGCGCGGCAACCACCGGGCGAACAGTTAGTAAAACCGTCTGGACGCGCGCAACCTGTCTACTTGTTCCCAATGCAGCGCGCGTCCGGACGACGTTAATGCACTGTCCGACGGGGACCCTACAGAGGCTATATATACCCCAGAACCGCTCTCTCCTCCATACCCCACTAAATCTCCTCTTTGGCATTTTGTGAGTGATTGTTTTTGGTGTTTTGGAGTAATTTCATCTCTACTTGTCTTTTTGTGCATTCTCACCCCATTCCAGGTATTTTTCTAGTCTCTTTCTTTTTCAGTTTATTTATTTTAAACTGTTAGAGATTTAATTTTGGAATGAGGTTGAAATTATGTGATGCATATCTACTATATTGGGATTATTTGTGATGATGTTTTTTGGACTAAAATTGTGATACACTCTGCCTATATTTTTGCAAAAGTCCTTTTTGCTGCTGTTATTCTGCTCAATATTTTTCATGACCTAACAAGACTATCATTTTTGGATTTTTGCTGCAAATCTTGTTGGTTTCTTGTGCAGAATCATGTCTGCAGGTAGTCCACCGCGCAGGGTCCGTCAGGGGATTGTGGAAGATAGGGCTGTAATCCAGGCCAAGACTATGGACCGCACAATCATTGTTGAGCGGAACGTCATCCGGTCTGATATCATGGTGCCTCCGTTGGACAGCATTCATGCCATTATCCAGACGTACAATTGGGGATATCTCCATAGCTGTGCATGTGTGGTGTACACCAGACTGGTAAAGCTCTTCTACGTCAACCTGGAAGTAGTGCAGAACAATGATTGTGGATTGGTGCTTCAGTCCACCGTTGCAGGCCATATCATCATTGTTGATCCTCAGGTCATCAGTCACATCATCTGAGTCCCAGTGCTCGAGATTTCGGCTAGCCCATACAATGAGGTGGTGCTTCCTCCTTCCCTGGATGATCTCAGGGAATTCTTCCATGCCATTCCCCAAGGCGAGGAGCGCTCTACCTCCATCAGGATTGGTGCCTTGTCCCCCTCCCACCGCATGCTGGCCAAGATCATTCAGTAGAACATCTAGCCTGTTGCTCAGCGCAGTGATCTGATCCTGAAACGGGCCCAATTTGTCTATGCAGTTCACCTTCGCTTGCCTTTCTGCCTGTGCAAGCATATTCTAGGTGTTATGTTGGAGGCCTGTGATGAGGGAAATGTCGGTCTTTCGTTTGGCTGCCTACTCACTCAGATTATCCTTCAGTCGGGAGTCAATGTCACTGGCGAACCGAAGATGAAGATCCAGCAGCCCATCAGCAAGCAAACACTGATGAAGTCCAATCCGCAGTTGCAGAGAGATGACTCCAATGATGAGGTGCCCATAGCTGCTACCATGCCTGTTGGATTTCCAGAGATGGCTTCATCCCCCCGGACCGTCCCGCCCTCTGAGCTGGAGGTCAACTATTCCCAGATCATGGAGGCCCTTGCTGCCATTTAGGGGGGGATGAGTAGTATGCAGGTGACTATGTCCTCCATGCAGCAGGAGATACACTCCATCAACCTGCGTGTAGAGCAAAACCAGCTGGACCTTCAGGAGTGCCTGAAGTTTCATCATCCTAGCAGCAGTGATGATGAGGATGATGCAAATAGGACTATACCCCTGCCTGAGGATGTTTGATTCCCTCTTGTTTTTGTTTTGTTGTCTTTTTGTTTAAGACTTTTGACTTGTGTTAAAATTTTTGACTTATATTACTCTGTTTCCCGAGTCCTTCTGAGACCGTTAGGGGGATTAATTTTTATTACAGTTGGTTTTTATTACTCTATTTTACCCTTTTTCCCTTTATGACAAAAATGAGGAGTAATTTCTGTGTTTGGACCAGGAATGTATTTCCAAACCGGTCAAATGATTTTTGTCCCAGAATGGCCAAAGGGGGAGTTTGTTAGTATTTTGGCCTCATTCTGTGTTTGGACAAAATCACTTGTGTGTATAAAGATGCTGTAAACAAGGATTCTACTATTCAGAGCACTCTTAGAAGACTTTGCACTGTGAAGATTTTGGTTCCCTATCAGCCGTTCGGACAATCGAGCCATCCCGCCCGGACGCCCATCTGACCACTGTTCCATCCGTCTGGACGATGTGCCATACCGTCCGGACGCCATTCAGACCAAGCATCATCCGTCCGGACGACGTGCACTTCCGTCTCGACCCTCCACTGTGTCGAGAAGGTTCTATCCAGCTTGCATCCGTCCGGACGTTTCAGCAGCACGTCCGGACGCCTCTCGGTACTCGATCTGTCTCAGATTCTTTTCAAGTTTTGATAAAGGAAAGATCGATCAACTGTCTGGACGATGTAGTATCCAGTTCGGACCCACGTCTCCTTAAGGCAAGAATCGCAATTCAAATATCATCGTCCAAACGTCAGTCAGCCTTGGTCTGGACGCGCGTGCATCTAATATGGAAATTGCCGATTCGACTTCAACCGTCTAGACGACTGCCTCTCATGGTCCGGACATGCGCATAGCAGATATGGAAATTGCGTGTTGAAGTTCAGCCGTCCGGACGCTCATCCCCCATGATCCTGACGCACGAAGCCTTATAAGGAAATTACTTGCAGCGGACGTGCGACCGTCTGGACGATGTGCCATTCCATCCGAACGCGGCTCTTAAACATGAAAGATTTCTCAGCGAAATTTTTGGAAAATCCTGTCGCATAGTTGTCCGTCCGGACGGCCCATGTCCACCGTCTGGACGACGCCCAGCTATATTTTGCCTGACGCTCATTTGAGCCCCCAGCCTATAAATAGAGGCCCCTGGGCATTGAGAACTGCAAGAATTTGGTATTGAATTCCACAACTGCTCAGAGACATGATTTTTCCTCTGAAGCCATTGCAAGTGTTTTGTTGCTGCGCTACATTTGAAGTCTATCTTAGGGGTTGGCCCTAAGGTAAAGGATTCCATTGAAGACCCCTTCAGGTAGGAGACCTAGTTGGGAAGTGTTCGTGTTGGGTTACACGTCAGAGAGCAAGGTACGACCACTGCATCGGGTATATGTGAGTGTTACTATCTTGTTTCTAGCTTTGCCTTCTGAATAGTGGAATTCCTAGGTTTGGCTGCCCCGCAGTGGTTTTTCTCTTGGTTGAGTTTTCACTTCGTCAACAAAAATCTCTGTGTCATTTACTTTCCGCTGTGCTTAATTTTTGTTAACACCCTGTGCACACACTTGCCTTTTATTTAGAAGTCAAATTTCAATTTTCATCCCGCATGTACTAGTGTACCATGTCATACGATGCAATTTAACATCCACCGTCTTTTACATGTTTGCATTTACAAACTCATCATTTTCATTATCTTGTGACTCTTCAATCATTTACACAAAGTAGAGTTCACATTAATCTAAAATGCATTTCATGTGAGTTGTAAACATGTAGGTTTGATACATAGAATAATCATGCTATGCGGAAAAATAATAACAAGTATCCATGTGAGTTTTTCTCACCTAAGTCGTAGGGTTTCTCTACAAAGTTCTTTTGAGGCTCCACAACTTCGAAATCCGAGAAAAGACCTACCATTAGTTCTAACGTAGAGCTAAATCAAGCCTTAAGTCTTAAAATGATTACAAAAAACAAAAATAGGCTTGCTGCCTGACCATCAAACGTTCAGATGGAATAGGTCGAACGTTCAGTCATGACAACAAACGTACGTTTGGTGCTGAATAGAAACTCATTTCGAACCAAATTCTCTTTCAAACCCCATTATGACGTAGCCTAGGTCCTTACATGATTTCTAACACAGTCCTAAACCACAATAACACACTTATCCAAAACATGGTATGTCTAACACTATTAAGCCACTAATCCAACACTAATATTGTATTAAAACCAAAAACCATGTAGAGGTTCAAAACCATAAACTAGGAATGAAAACTAACTAAACACCAGGTTAGAAATCATATAATAATCTACTGATACTAATAAAATCAAGTTAGGCTAGGAAAGTTACTTCCTTTGAAAAACAATGAAAAATTAAAATGACTTTTAACACAAAGCAAGTGTGTGTGTGCACAAAGTGTTAACAAAATAATAACAATGAAGAATTTAAATGACACAAGATTTTTGTTAACGAAGTGAAAACTCAATATGAGAAAAACCACTCCGGGGCAGCCAAACCCAGGATATCCACTATTCAAAAGACAAGACTAGTTACAAAGTAGTAGCACTCACATACCCCTGATGCAGTGGTCGTACCTTGCACTCTAACGTGTAGCATAACATGAATGCCTCCCAACTAGGTCTCTTACTTGAAGGGGTCTTCAATGGAATCCTTTACCTTAGGGCCAACCCGTAAGATAGACTTCAGATAAGCGCAGCAACAGCACACACAATAATGGCTTCAGAGAGACAACCCAGCTCAATAATCTCACAATATAACTCTCTAAGCACTAATGGAATTCAATACCGAATTCTTGCTGATCTCAAGCCTAGGGACCTTTACTTATAGGCTGAGGGTTCAAATGAATGTTTGGCTTGATAAAACCTAGGCGTCGTCCGGATGGTAGTCATAGGGCGTCCTAATGGACAATTGGGCGATCGGCTTTCCAAAAATTTCGCTGAAATTCTTTCCTAAATTGAGCAGCATTCGGACGGTGGTGCCTTGTCGTCCGGACGGTCGCACTTCCGCTGCAAGCAATTTCCGTATAAAGGCTTCGAGCGTCCGGACCAAGGGAATGGTCGTCCGGACGGTTGATCTGATGCACGCAATTTCCATATCTGATGCACGCACGTCCGGACGTCTGGATTTTGAATGCGATACTTGCCTTATGGATGAGTGCGTCCGGACGGTTGCAGCAAACTTCCCATATCTGTGTTTTGGAAGGAAATCCCATAGCTGGTCGAACACTGAGTATTGTCTGGACGTGCTGCTGAAACGTCCAGACGGATGTACTCTGGAACAGTTCGAAGCTTCTCAACACAGAGGAAGGAGGGCGTTCAGACGGTAGATCACGTCATCCGGATGGCTGGCAGGGAACCGAATTTTTTGACTCGTAAATTGTGCAGAATTTTTTGGAAGCAATCTGAATAGCGGAATCCCTGTTTAAAAGCATCTTTACAAAGAAGTGATTTTGTCCAACAGGATGTGGCCAACTATTAACTAACAAACAAGAACCAAGAGAGCTCATTCTTCGCACTGATAGAAGGGGTAGAAATGAGGTGTAGGGGGTTATTAATAGGCTAAGACTGTAGTGGATAAGGTTGAGGTGCTATTTTTTAGTACTGTCAGCCATTGAATGTTTGGTGTACCATCGGACCAACGGTCTTAGGATTTTTAGCAAATGTTTGATTGCACTATCGAAAGTTCAGGTATGGGGCTACAAGCGAACGTTCAGTGTCCCACTCGATCATTTGAGACCCAATTCCCATTCGTCCTCGAGCGTTTGATGTTCCACTAGAACATTTGACAAGCACATGAATTCTTAAAAGTCCAAAATCTCACACTTTAAAAACTGAGAACCAATCCTAGCATCCTTAAGTTATAATTAGAGCGTGCTTAACCTTAATTAATGTTTGGGATATTACATTCCTCCCTCCTTATAATTTTTTTTTTCAAAATTTTAGAATAAAATAAAATACTTTAAAAGGAATAGTAATGTTACCTTACATCCATAGTCTCGCACGATCAATGCTTAGTAAATTTTTGGGTGATCTCATCTGATCCATTTTCTGGTACTAAAACTTGTTCGTCTGATTGACCCAAGATTGCGTCCTCAAAAAGGAGCAAAAAGTCAACCTGCAAATCATTTAGAGCATCGTAGTTGATGTTGCCTACCAATCGTCATCGATCTCAGCTTCCAAATCTATCAACTCGCAGAAGGAGTAGTTGCACGTGCAGTCGGGGTCCGTCGATATCTTTGCCATGTGTAACGCCCCAGGAAAATTTACTAACTGGTAGTTAACTTCATTGTTTGTCTACCCATTTTATTCTAAGAAGAATAGGACCACATGGATCTCAACGTCTTTGAAAATAGTCTCCAGCGAAAAACTTTCACTTAAAAGAATAAAGATAGCATTCTAAAATCCACAATCATCACAAGAATAGCCAGAGTAACTAAAACATCATCATAATATTATTAGCTGAAGCTCTCAAAATACGGTCAAAAGACCAGTCATCAAAATAATAAGTACAGATCTAGAGCCAAAGGTCTAAGAGTTACCAACATCAAGAATTAAATCCTACACTAAAGAAGGTAAAGCATAGAGATGATATCTATCATATCCCAGCAGGATTCGCTAGATCCTCTCCGCATCCGCACCAGCCATATGGGGTCTAACTCCTCAAAAATGATCTTTAGCACTCCCTCTAATAGGACCATATGCTGTTTCAAACTCGTCATCACAAATACCATCTATAAAACAATACATGTTTCATAGGTGGAAAGGTACAAGCGTAAGTGCACGACTTAGTGAGTAATAATACGCATGATACACAGGTTATCATATGGTGAACTCAGTTTAAGTTGAAATCACATGCGAGAAAGTATTCTTTCATTGTACAAGATGATGATGTATGTAATATATATATATATATATATATATTCTTATAACAAGAGTCATTCCTCCTCACTTGTATCGCATGGCTCCTCCAAAAAGTCTCCTTAAGGCTCCATAACTTTGAAATTTGAGAGAAACCTAACATTAGTCTTAAACTCAAGCGAAAACATGTCTTAAGTCCTAAACAGCTCAAAATAGGTTTTCTGTTTGTCTGTTGATTGTTCGGCTAGGAGGGTCGAACGTTCAACTTGGACATCATTCGTTTGTCTAGCGAAGGTCGAACGTTTGGTGCTCGGGCATAATCCTAAATTCAAACCTAAAAGTCATAAAATTGGTTATAAATAAGTCTTAGGGTCTTAATATGATCTCTAACAAAGTCCTAATCCATAATAATGCCTCCATCAAGAACTTGGTACGTTAAACCTCACTTAAACCACTAATCTATCGATAAACTACTATTAAAGCCAAAACAAAGCAAAAATGTAAAACTAACTAGAGATATTAACAAAATAGTAAGCTAGGTCACGAAAACTAACTAAACAACGTAAGAACCAATTAAGAAACGAGTTTGGTTAAGGATGTTACCTCTCTTGAAGATGAAAGACTAAGATAGCTCTTTCTCTCTCTCCAAAACACTCTCTCACTCTCCCTTAAGGATTTACCTGATGAAATGGGCGGAAATGAGGTGAAAAGGGCGAGGGTGGGGGTATTTATAGGAGGAGAAATCAGAGTGGGTAAGAATCAACTGATCTGGTTTTTGACGAACATTTGCCAAGTGTATTGTGAACGTTCGTATAAAATGTAGGGTTAGGCGATTGTTTGTGGTACAATATGATGTACACGCTGAAGGCGTGGGATGTACTTTTCAACACACAATATAACACGTTAACGATCTTTTGTGGTGGGGACCGCGAACGTGACTGGTTTGGGCAACTTAAAAAGTCAAAATAACTCAAATTCCTAATTATGACCTAATTAACCCTTGATAAGAATTTGGGGCACTACATTTTCCCGTCTTTATAAAAATTTCATCTTCGAAATTTTGTAAAGACATACTTAAGGAGAATTAGTAATGTTACCTCATATCCAATGCCTCATCGTTCCCATGCTCAGTAATCTCTTCAGCAATCTCATCCCATCCATTTGATGGTATTTCCGCCACATTGTCTTTGAATAAGTGTGGGTAATCACCTCATAGCTCATCGAGAGCATCGTAGTCGATGTTGCCTATACTATACCAATCTTCATCTATCTCTACTCCCAAATCCATCAGCTAGCAGAAAGAGTATTTTCATACGTAGTCTAGGTCCGTATTGTTGGGAATCATGCACGTATAGAGTAAGCACTTCGAAAAACCTATCCTAGGATAATTTTTGCTTCAAGATAAACAAGGCTAGATAAAACAAATAAACATGTTCAGGGTACTTATAGTCGAATTCAGCCTCTCCTAGGCATTTATGGCTATTTGACTTTGGTTAAGATTCTCCTTGCATGATCAAGAACACATTCTTGATGTTCTTCGGGTTCTTGATTAAACCTCCAGATATTCTCTTTGATGACTGAATATGACCTTGAGTGTGGACTCACAAACTATTGATACAGTGAATTGGTGAATTATGCTTCACTATGGTCCTCTATTTGTAAACTTGGATTTACAATCATGATAGGGTTAGAAGATAAAATGGAGTTGTAGCTAAACTAGGGCTAGGGTTTTATCCCTAAGGCCCAATGCTCCTTTAACTCCACTTAAGCCTTTTGGAATTAATTCCAAGAGCCTAAAGCTTTTTAATTGCTTAAGCATCTATAAGTAATAAGCCCCTTAGGAATCATATTCTTTTGGCCCATGTTTTATCAAATAAAATAATTCAATTAAATAAGTGCACAACTGAGGCCCAAAACAAATGGTCAATTTAAATCAGCTCAAAGAGGGACCTAAAGGGAAAAATACAATTAGCTTCAAATAGGTTTGTGACAATATCACATGACACTATTTAATCACAATTGATTCCACTAAACAAATGTGACTAGACTCTAATATGTATTTTCAAATTAATGGATCAATCCCTGTGACGTACTTATTTATTATATATTACCCCTCCATGGAATCATTCCGTAGTTGAACAAAAGTCAATACATTGTTACTTTGTTAACTACTTTTTTTCCTTGATAACCTAATTTAATTACATGATATATCCTTTTTGTACCTTGTGAGATTTCATCTCACCTTGTACAAAACAATGTTTTAATAAATACCACTAAAACACTCAGGCTCAAACTTTAGGATAATCATTCCTATTAAATCTACATCAAGGAGAATATTCCATATAGCTTTGTTTCATGACAAAGAGTTTGGATTCCTTCTTGAAGAAGGTGTTCCCACAATGCTACATGCGATCACCCAATGCACAAATATGTTGACCACTGATTTGATCTCATTATCATACATCAAAGTGAGTTATACTTTATGTTAATATGTGATTGGCTGCATTCTGTTTGACAAAATCACTTTTATGTAATGTTGCCATTTTATTAGGGGTGCCGTTTATTTCAGAGTCTTCATTTCAGAAATGTGCTTCAAGAAGTTCAAAGAAGATTCTGTGTAGATTCCAAGTCAGAGAAGTCAGATCCCAAGCTTCTGTCTGGACGGCCCAGTCATGTGTTTGGATGCCCATCAGTGTCCAGAAGTTTTGAATTGTTCAAGGTTGCATCCGTTCGGGCGTCTCAGCAACGCGTCCGAACGCTCATCATTGTTTGACAAGAAATCGACTTTCCTTCCTAGACACAGATATGGGAAGACAACTGCATCCATCTGGACGACAGGGCAATACCGTCTGGACGTTATCCTTGATAAGGAAAGAACGTGGAGAAGAACTGCAACCGTCTGGACGCAGTCTTTATTATGGTATTTACGTGCAACATAAGTGCAACCGTCCGGAAGCTAGGGCAACACTGTCCGGACGCAGCCCTGATATGGTATTATGTGAAGCACATTATGGAAAGCCGGTTGCACTGTTGTCAGTCTGGAAGGCCTCAGCTTGCGTCCGGACGCCGCCTAGAGAAATTAGAGACATACTCAATTTAGGTCTTCTTAGCTTATAAATAGAGGCCTCTAGGCATGTACAATTGACAGAATTCGGTATTGAATTCTTCATAGCTTAGTGATAGTATTTTATGTTGGTTACATTCTGGATGACAAAAACACTTTATGTAATGGTTGCAAATTAACAGGTGATCCGTTCTTATTCACAGTCTTCATATATTTGGACAGTGTTCATTTCAAAACATGTGACTGATCACAAGTTTCTAGAAGATGTCCATGAAGATTCCTTGCAAATACCAAGACAGAAAAACAGGTCCCTGTGGAACCATCCGGACGAGCCTTTGAAGGCTTCCGGACGCCCCGCAATGTCTAGCAGATTGAGTTGAAGATGTCCGGACGTCAGAGCAACACCGTCCGGACGATAAATCAAGCTTTTCCAATTTCTACACGGAGTTGGATTTCAGAAGTCGACACTGTTTGGGAAGTTTCTGCAAGACATTCGGACGACATGGCAACACTTCCGGACGCTGTCCAACATTTTAGAATATTCCAGTGTTCCTTTCGAACGCGGAAATGAGCTATAGCGAAGATCGTCCGGACGCTCGGCCAAGCCGTCCGAACGTATACCTGTTAAGGAAAGATTTGCGCTATTCTGGAAGGCGGTCACAGAAGATTGTCCGGACTAGGCAAACTTCTGTCCGGACACTCGACATCCAAAGTCCAAATTTGTCTAGTTTTAGGATTTCTGTAAGCCTATAAATAGAGGGCTCTAGGCTTGTAAATTGTATGAATTCTGTACCGAATTTCACAGTGCTTAGAGAGGGTGTTTAGGGAGAATCGAAGATCCGCTAGCTCTCAAGCCGTTGTCGGTGTGTGCTCCTTGTTCGTGTGAAGTCTATCTTAGGGGTCGGCCCTAAGGTAAAGGAATCCATTAAAGAACCCTTCAAGTAGGAGACTTGGTTGGGAAGTGTTCACGATGGGCTTTGTGTTATAGTTAAAGGTATGACTATTGCAATAGTTTTTGTGAGTACGAGTGCTTTGTAACTTGCTTTGTTTTTGGATAGTGGAGTTTCTGGGTTTGGTTGCCCTGGAGTGGTTTTTCTCTTCACAGAGTTTCAACTTCGTCAACAAAAATCTTGTCTCTTTTAAATTCCATATTTAAGATATTTTGTTGCACACAAACACACACTTGCTTATTTAGAAGTCAATATTTATTTTCAATTGGTATCAGAGCTTGGTACACTCTGTTTTAGATTTATTTCTTGAGTGTAATCTCTTGACTTTTGTTTTGTTTATTTTTATAATGTCTCAAAATCTTAATTCAGTTCAGCCTTTTGATGGGACGAACTATGGCTATTGGAAAGCCCGCATGCACTTCTTTTTAAAATCAATTGACGTCTAGAAAATTCTTGAAACTGGTTGGATTAGACCATAAGAAATAGACGAAATTACTATTACTCAAACAAGCGCGCGGCTCTCCAATGATAAAGCCCTCCATGCACTATGTCAAGCACTTTCATCATCCGAATTTGCAAGAATTTCAAATTGTGAAATTGCTAAAGATGCATGGTAAATTCTAGAAACAACATATGAAGGCACAAAACTGGTAAAATCTGCCAAGCTTCAAATGTCGATTTCTAAATTTGAAGAAATTAAGATGCTAGAAGAAGAGACCTTCGAAGAGTTTTACACCAAGATTAGCGACCTAAGAAACTCAATGGTAAGTCTTGGGAAGCAAATCTCGGATGTAAAACTCATCCAAAAAATACTAAGATATTTTCCTGAGCATTTCAGGATTAAGGTGACAACTATAGAAGAAAGCAAAGATCTGGAGGAGATGAAGATTGAAGAGCTGGTAGGATCTCTTCAGCATATGAATACTCCTTACCTCCAATTAGAAAGGGAAAGACAATTGCCCTCAAGGCATCTAAGGCATCTAAGAAGAAATCCAGAGTCTCATCTGACGAAGACTTTGGCATTGATGAAAATGCAGTGGCAATGTTAATCAAGAACTTCGAGCGGTTCATGAAGAATAATAAATTCAAGAAGTTCTCCGACAGACTAAAAAAGGCTCCCCACACAGTTGAGTTAGAAGAAGTAGAGAAGAAAGATCCGAGTGGTCCCCAATGCTTCAAATGTTCTGGCTTCGGGGACATCAGGATTGAATGTGCAAATCTGAAAAAAAACTAAAAGGGAAAGCCTTTAATACAACTCTCAATGATGAGTTTGAGAAGGAAGAAGAAACTCATGAGGAAGAAAAGTTTCTAGCCTTTGTGGCCCCACATGAAAAAAAGGAGGATTCTTAGTCCTACTACTCTGAGAATAGGGAAGAAAAAGATATGCAGTCAGCCTATCAACTTCAATATGTAGAGTTCTTAAACCTAAGGGAGAAATATAAGCAGCAGGTTCAAGAGCTAAACAACCTTAGGACTGAGAAGACCACTATGCTAATAAAGATCAATGATTTAGAAGAGAGACTTCTGGAGACACAATTTCAACTAGAGAGAGTCTTAGACGAGAAGCTAATTCACATGCTCTCCATTCAGAAGTGCCCAACTAACAAGACCGGACTCGGGTATGTTCCTCCTTCTACTTCTAATACCCCTTCTACCTCCTAGATTATTTTTGTGAAGCCGGTCATTCCCGAGTCTCCACCCTTAAGTGTGGATAAGGGAAAAACTGATATGGATGGGGAAGTACCAGTCATCCCTCAGCCTCTGGCCAAGCTTCCTATTAGAAGAAAGCCTCCCACATGCCATCACTGTGGCGAACTAAGGCACATCAGACCTAAGTGCCCACATCGGCAAGTTCAGAAGAAGAAAAATTGGCAGGCTACTAAAACTCCCATATGTCACCAATGTGGAGTTAGTAGTCATGTTCGGCATAGGTATCCTCCACCTAAGCCACTAAGGCATCATGGATCTCTGCCCAGAAATCATGTTCCAAGGCATCAGCAGCTGCAGAAGCCTACTCAAGCAAAAAAGACTTGGGTCCCCAAGAAGCTGTATGTGGAGAAACAGAAGACTACAGAAAGGGAAATCTTTAATGAAGGAACATCTTCTGTCAGTTCTTTCATGCAAGATCTGGTCAGATATCTGACACTACAGCTAAAGAAGGAAGGACATGACAAGAAAGAAGACACCCACCCCCAAGGGGGAGTGGACCTACCTAGTAGGTGAGGTCACACATGCCTAGGATTTTGGTTCCTAAATCCTAGAGCATGACAGGTACACTTGCATTGCATTTTAATATCATCTTATGAAATCTTTGCATGTTGTTTTGGAACCATCTTTTCTATCCCTATATTCCCTCTTGTTTGTCTTGAGGAAATTCTGTAGGTAAAATATAGGGATGATAGAAATAGCACATCGAGCGGCTGCTTTTCTATCTTGGTACTACCAAACCTCTCTCCCTGAGGTCAGGTTTGCTTTTACCTTACATGCTTGGACTATGCTATCCTCTGTACTGTGAATCATGTTTTTTTTTTTTTTTTTTTTTTTTTTTAAAAAAAAAAGGTGGGGAGAAAGATGCAGACATTTATTCCTAGTTTTAGCTTTTCAGATATCTTATGTATTTTTTCCTGATGTCTCAGTTCTTGGTCCATTACTCTTTTTTGCTTTTATATAACTGAGAGTTCTTGTTTGATATCTGCAAATTTTCCCTGCTGCATCTATTTGATAGATAGTCACTTTTCTCATGCGATGAAAATATGCATGATCCAAGGCTCCCCTAAGGTACATTCTTTTCTCTCCTCTGATTTTTTGCTTTTGAAAATTCTTTTGAGAGATTTTTTTTTTTTTGCTAAGATGGTCAAATTGACCAAATCGCTAGTTGAACCTAGAACCCATAAATTCTGGCATTCTGTCTAGGTTGCAGCACTAAGTGATAAAAAGTATTCAAAACAATTAACTATGGATAAATACAAAGATCCACTGCTAAAAAGATTCACTGCTTTTGTGCTATAAATCTGTTCTTGAACTCGTCCCTATAGAAACAGTCAGTGACCAAATCATTGCGGAAATAGACGGTCACTAAAGGATGAAGTAAAAGAAAAGTGTTGCAGCGTAGGGGGAGTATATTAGATGAGGGTGGTTAGGCCCTAGTAAAATAAGATTTGACTTTTGACTAATAACTATGAATTTCTCTCTTATTTAGAAAATTCAATTGCCTTATATCATATCTGAGAAAATCATACCTTACTGAGAAAGTCTTCACACACACACGCATTGCATGAGTTAAGTAGGCTGTTTAAAAAATTCTTATGCAAGAAAATTTTTACTTGATAAATTTCTTAACTCTTTGTTATATTTTAGCATCTATATTACAATACTTTAGAACTATGTTATCAGTTTTCTATACATGCGTGTTTTGGAAATTTTTTTATTGGGAATTATTTTTCTGTTCTTTTTCTCTTTTTCTGATTTTTGTGTGAAGCGTTCGGACGGTGTTTCTGGCTGTCCAGATGGTGCGGTTGTTTCGTCCGGAGGTTACTCATCCTTGTTCGGACGGGCGTGTTAGTTCGATCTCTTACGTGGCACTACGTTCTGACGTCTCTTAAGTTATGTCCGGACGATGAACCCTGTAGGGTTAAATCGCTTTCCCCTTGTGCCGTCCGACTCCTTTATCCATTTTTTTTTAGTTTTCTTTGTCGTCTTATACATTTTTCCTTGTTTTTTATGTGTGATTCTCACATGTACTTGTCTTTTTTGCAATTTATTTCCACCCCAGGTATGGTTCTCTACCCTTTTACTGTTTTCTTTTAGTATTTATACTTAAAATAATGATTGTTTTTAGGGTTTGTCTCATATTGAGTCTATGTGGTTTAACATGTGATTTTTATGCTCATATTCTCTGTTGTTGGGTTGAGATATTGTCTTTATCTAAGTTGTGGTATCTTATTATGGTTTTTATGTTGTTGTAATTTTTGGGATAGTCCATTTTACAGCCGTCATAATGCCCAATTTTGTTTTTGGACTAACAAGATTTAATGTTTTCAAGGATTTTTTCTGTGATTTTTTTTTTTAGCCCAGGAAATATGTTTTCAGATGATTCTCCAGCCCGAGTCAGCAAAGAACTGAAGAATAAGTTGCTGACAGGCGGCACCGAATGCAAACGCGGCAGGTCCTTTCGGAGCGGAATCTTCGATCTCCGCACTGATTTGAGGGATCCAGTCCTACTCCCTATTGGTCAGATGCTTCTGGAGAACCAGTGAGAGTACCTATACAACTGTGCCTACCCGGCCTTTCCCAGACTGTTGCGGGAATTCTATGGCAACATGATCATCATCCAGCATGATGATAGAGGACTGATCATGAAGACTATGATCTGAGGACAACCAATTCAGATTGATCCACAACTTATTAGTGTTGTCATCGGAATACCTATTTTACCAGTCTCAGGAGTTCCTTTTCCTCCTGGTGATGAGGCTCCCAGCATTGACATTCTGCATAATTTCTTTGGCACGAGACCATAGAGAGAGGAGAAGTCACATTCACAGATCAATATTGGTGCTTTTGCTCTTATGCACCGGTTCTTAGCAAAGGTTGTTGTAACCAACCTGTGGCCGCAAGCTCGTCGGAGTGAGCTTACTCTCAATAAGGCCACCCTTCTCTATGCCATTTTGATGCGGACTCCCTTTTGCTTGTGCAAGCACATCTTGCACACTATGCTCGAGGTTCGTGATGAGAAGAACACGAGTCTGTCTTTTGGGTGTTTAATCACTCAAATCTGTCTTCAGGTCATGATAGATATTTCAGACTCTGAGCCTAGATCACGGATTCCAGATCCTCTTGGCATACAGACACTCATGAAGTCTAATGAGCAGTTGCGGCATGAGGCTCAAGGCGGTGTTCCTCAGTCTCCACCAGTTCCCCCCACAGTAGCTGCATTATCATCACAGGCTATGCCTCCTTCCTTTGACATAAAGGCTACGTTTACTCAGCTTATGTCATCTATGGGAGCTCTCCAACGGGAAGTTAATCTCATCGGAGAGCGTGTTGAATAGTGTCAGATTGACATAAGGGAGTGCCTGCAGTATCATCACCCCAAGCCTAAGGATGAGGATTGACGTTGTTTTAGTTTTGTTGTGTTTTGAGAACTATTTTAATTTGTTATGACACTTTGTATATTTCTTAAACACTTATGGTTTTTCTTAATACTCTGTTTACCCTTTGTCCTTGTGTGACAAAAAGGAGGAGTATTTTTTTGTTTTTTGGACCGGGAATGTATCTCCAAACCGGTCAAGTGTTTTTTGTCCCAGAATGGCCAAAGAGGGAGTTTGTTAGTATTTTATGTTGGCTACATTCTGGATGACAAAAACACTTTATGTAATGGTTGCAAATTAACAGGATGATCAGTTCTTATTTAGAGTCTTCATATATTCGAACAGTGTTTATTTCAAAACATGTGACTGATCATAAGTTTCTAGAAGATGTCTATGAAGATTCTTTGCAAATGCCAAGACAGAAAAACCGGTCCCTGTGCAACCGTCCGGACGAGCCTTTGAAGGCGTTCGGACGCCTCGTAGCGTCTAGCAGATTGAGTTGAAGACGTCCAGACTTCAAAGAACACTGTCCAGACGATAGGTCAAGCTTTTCCAATTTCAACACGGTGTTGGATTTCAGAAGTCGACATTGTTTTGGAAGTTTTTGTAAGACGTCTAGACGCTGTCCAGTATTTTAGAATATTCCAGTGTTCCGTTCAAATGTGGAAAGGAGTTATAGCAAAGACCGTCCAGACGCTTGGCCAAGCCGTCCAGACGTATACCTGTTAAGGAAATATTTGCGCTATTTTGGAAGGCGGTCGCAGAAGCCCGTCCGGACGAGGCAAACTTTCGTCTGAACGCTCGACAGCCAGGGTCTGAATTTGTCTAGATTTAGGATTTCTGTAAGCCTATAAATAGAGGGCTCTTGGCTTGTAAATTGTTTGAATTCTATAACGAATTCCAGTGCTTAGAGAGGGTGTTTAGGGAGAATCGAAGATCCGCTAGCTTTCAAGCCGTTGCCAGTGTGTGCTCCTTGTTCGTGTGAAGTCTATCTTAGGGGTCGGCCCTAAGGCAAAAGAATCTATCAAAGACCCCTTCAAGTAGGAGACTTGGTTGGGAAGAGTTTACGATGGGCTTCGTGTTATAGTTAAAGGTATGACTACTGCAATAGGTTTTGTGAGTACGAGTGCTTTGTAACTTGCTTTGTTTTTGGATAGTGGAGTTCTTGGGTTTTGCTGCCACGGAGTGGTTTTTCTCTTCACAGAGTTTCCACTTCGTCAACAAATATCTTACCTCTTTTAAATTCCGTATTTAAGATATTTTGTTGCACACAAACACACACTTGGTTATTTAGAAGTCAATATTTATTTTCACTTAGAGAGTATATTTTAGGGAGAAATTGTGAAGATCCGCTTTCTCTCAAGCCGTTGCTATTGTGTGTTATTGCTGTGCTCATTATTGAAGTCTATCTTAGGGAGGAGCCCTAAGGTAAAGGAATCCATAGAAGACCCCTTCAAGTAGGAGACTTGGTCGGGAGGCATTCATGTTGGGTTACGTGTCAGAGTGCTAGATACGATCGCTGCATTGGGTATGTGAGTGTTACTGTCTATGTACTAGCTTTATCTTCTGATAGTCGATTTCATAGGTTTGGTTGCCCTGAAGTGGTTTTTCTTTTCATTGAGTTTCCACTTTGTTAACAAAATATTTGTGTTCTTTAAATTCTGCATTTACAATATATTGTGCACGCACACACACACACAACAAGTTAAAAGTCATTCTATTTTTCAATTGGTATCAAAGCTTGGTACACTCTGGTTAGATTTATTTCTTGAGTGTAATCCTTTTGACTTCTAATAATTTTTTTGCTATGTTTCAAAATCTTAATACTGATCCTGCCTTTGATGGTATGAACTATGGCTATTGAAAGGCTCGCATGTGTTTCTTTTGAAAATCCATTGATTGTTGGCAAATTGTTGAATCTGGTTGGACTAAACCAGAGGATACAACTCTCGAACTGATTCCTGCAAGAAACGCACAACTTGCTAATGATAAAGCCCTCCATGCTCTTTGTCATGCTCTTTCACCGTCTGAATTTGCAATAATTTCAAACTGTGAAATCGCTCAAGAAGCGTGGCAAATCTTAGAAACAACATATGATGGCACAAAACTTGTCGTTATTTTGTAATTGGCTACATTCTGTTGGACAAAATCACTTCTATGTAATGATGCTTTTAAACAGGGATTCAGTTATTAAGAGTTCTTCTAGAAGATTCTGCACAGTTTACAAGTCAGAGAAATCGGATCCCTTACATCCATCTGGACGACCTGATATTCCGTCCGGACGCTTAACTATCCAAGCATCATCCGTCTGGACGACGAGAACTTTCCATCCGGACCTTCCTCTGTGTTGAGAAGCTTCGAACTGCTAGCTTGAATCCATCCGGACGTCTCAGCAGCACGTCCGGACGCCATCTAGTGTTAGATTAGCTATGGGATTTCCTTCCAAAACACAGATATGGGAAGACAACTGCAACTGTCCGGATGCACTCATTCATAAGGCAAGTCACTCATTCAAAATCAAGACGTTCGGACGTTAGTCTTCATGGTTCGGACGCTCAAGCTTTATATATGGAAATTGCATGCATTAGATCAACCGTCCGGATGACAGATGTTGTGGTCTGGAAGCGCCAAGCCTTGATATGGAAATTTTGTGCAGCTAAAGTGCGACCGTCCGGAAGCTAGGGCAACACCATCCAGATGCGGCTCAATTCAGGAAAGTATTTTAGTGAATTTTAGAAAGCCGATCGCACAATTGTCTGTACGGATGCCTTATGTCTATCGTCCGGACAGCGCCTTGGTATTTCAAGTCAGACGTTTATTTGAACCTGTAGCCTATAAATAGAGTCCCCTAGGCTTGAGAATTGTAAGAATTCGGTATTGAATTTCGTAGTGCTTAGAGATTTATATTTTAGAGTTATTATGCTTAACTGAAGTCTATCTTAGGAATTGACCCTAAGGTAAAGGATTCCATTGAAGACTCCTTCAAGTAGGAGACTTGTTTGGGAAGCGTTCGTGTTGTGTTACACGTCAGAGTTCAAGGTACGACCACTGCATAAGGGTATGTGAGTGCTACGGCTTTGTAACTAGCTTTGTCTTCTGAATAGTGGATATCCTGGGTTTGGCTGCCCCGGTGTGGTTTTTCTCTTAATTGAGTTTCCACATCATCAACAAAATATATGTCTCTTTATTTTCCGCATTGTGATATTTTGTTGCACACTTTTTCACACACTTGTTAAAATTAGAAGTCATCTATTTTTCATTGTTAAATCTACCATGCTCCAAATGTTGATTTCTAGATTTGAAGAGATTAAGATGCTTGAAGATGAGACACTTGGAGAGTTTTACCCTAACATGAGCGACTTGAGAAACTCGATGGTGAGTCTCGGGAAGACCATCTCGGATGTAAAGCTCATTCGAAAAATTCTAAGATCTTTGCTTGAGCTTTTCAGAATTAAGGTGACTACCATTGAAGAAAGCAATGATCTAGAATAGATGAGGATTGAAGAGTTGGTGGGATATCTTCAAACATATGAGCTTTCCCTGCCTCCGGTCAAGAAGGTAAAGACTATTGCCCTCAAGGCATCCAAGAAAAAGGCCAGAGTCTCATTTGAAGAGGACTCTGATAATGAAGAAGATGTTGTGGCAATGCTGGCTAAAATTTTTGGGAGATTAATGAAGAATGATAAATTCAAGAAGAAATTCTATGAAAGACTGAAGAAAGCCCCCCTAGAATCTGAGCCTGAAGAAGCTGAGAAGAAAGACCCAAGAGGCCCTAGACGTTTTGAATGCTCTGGCTTTGGGCATATAGGGGCTGACTGTGGGAATCTCAAGCAGGGTAAAGGGAAGACCTACAATGCGATTGTCAGTGATGAGTCAAAAGAAGAAGAAACTCCTGCTCAAGATTAATTTCTAGCCTTTGTGGCCCCACATGAAGACCAGGAGGATTCTCAATCCTACTACTCTAAGCACAGTGATGAAGATGGGGAAGAACTCAAAGAGGCCTATAAAATCCTCTATGCAGAGTTCGAGAAGTTGAGGTGACTCGTAAGTAGCACATCCACGAGCTAAACAGTCTACAAACAAAGAAGAGTTCCTTGCTGCTCAAGATTCAGGATCTAGAGGACATGCTTCTGGAAACACAGCTACAGTTGGAGAGGGTCACTGATGAAAAGCTAACCCATATGTTGTCAATCCAGAAGAGCCCGACATACAAGACCGGACTCGGGTATGTAGCTTGTTCCTCTGATATCCCATCTACTTCTAGGATTGCATTTGTCAAGCCCACAGTTCCCGAGCCTCCATCCGTCGGCCTGGATCAAGGAAAGGAAGTTACTGATGGGGACATTTCGGCTAGTGCAACAGTCACTCAGAAGCCTCCTATTATTAGAAGGCCTCCTATATGCCACCACTGTGGGTTAAATGGTCACATTAGACCTCAGTGCTTCCTTTTCAAAGCTCAGAGATCAAAAGTCAAGAAAGAGTTGCCAAGACAAGCTACATTCGGAACTAGAGCTCTAGCCCGACATCAGGTTCCCCAATATCAGGCTCCACAGCATCAGGCTCTGTGGTATCAAGCCCCACGGCATTAGGCCCCACGGTATCAAGCTCTTCAACATTAGCGGCATCAACAACGATTTGGTCCTGCCAATCAGAATGTCAAACCCAAGAAAAACAATTCAACGAACTACATGAATAAGCTGCCAAAGCTTGAGGATGATCAATTCTATAGGGAGTTGCCTATATGGATGCAGAGTATGATACGGTGGATGGATCACTAGATGAAGTCCTGTCAACAACCACCACATGGAAGACAACATGGGTCAAAAAGGATGAAGACATTCACCCCTTGAGGGGGGAATGGACTCACCTAGATGGTGAGGGTACACATGCCTAGGATTTAGTTCCTAATCCTAGAGTATCGGGTTTGATTGCAGTGCATTTTTTTTTTCCTGACATATTTCTTCTTGCTTTGTAATCTAGGAACCATTATTTTTTTTCTTCGCTATTTCTCTTGTTGTTCTTGAGATAATTCTGCATGTACTATTTGGGGATTGATGTGTCCAAAATATTATATATTTAGACCCCTTAATCTACATTGGTTAGACCTTTAGCTATGTTATTTTCTAATGTTTTGGTTAGTTTTAGTGTTTTTATGTTTTGTAGGACAATAAGAGAGAAATGACATAATTCAAGCAAAATACAAGGAAATTCGGATGCAGCAGCCTATTGGATTTAGACCTATCATAACAGGACAAAAAGATATCCTTTTTGAGCGTTTCTTAGGTCTAAATTGAAGTTCAAAATGTCAACTTTCCAACCCAACAAATTTCAACCTATTTGGAGATACATACAAAAAGATATCACCATTTTAAGTTTAGTCGTTGGATCATCCCGAAAATCCGAAATTTTGTTCATCTTTCTTATTTTTGTCCCATTACTTGTTTCCTTTGTTAGGCAGCATGGGCAGCATATCTGCAGCACGTGGCAGAAGCTCCTGCACCTTTTCCCCCATGCTGGACAGCAGCCTGCAGGTGCACAGCAGCTCTTGCACATGAAAGGAGGACAGCAGCAAAGGCAGCACACATCCTCACATCTCTCATTTTCTTCCCAATCGGCCAGCATGGGCAGCACCTCTCCCTCAAGTCTCCCCTTGCGTGTCCCACCTTCCAACACAATGCAACACATACATGTGACCTGCAGGACAGCACCTGCAGCTCCTGCATCTGCAGCTGCTGGACAGCACCTTGGACAACTCCTTCAGCTCCTGCAGCTTCTGGCAGCACCTGCAGGGACAGCAACTCATCCACGCCTGGCAGCACCATCTCCACACGGCAAGCTCTCCTTGGATAGCTCCTGCAAGGGACAGCAGCAACCCATCCTTGCTTCTCCCCACACGGCAGCTTGGAGGCAGTGAACACATGCTGCTGACAGCAGCTGCCAAAGCTGCTGGACAGCAGCATCCACTCACTCCCTTTTCAGCAAATCCAAGCTGGCAGCAAAGACAAAAAGGGAGGAGAAAGCAAAGGGGGAGATCCATCCGTAAATCAGGAAAATAAAGGGGGGGAGTTCCAGCAACATTATTGGGCAGAAAATATTCGGTGGACAGCAAGGGGATGGAAGGGTTTTCAACACCAAATTCTCAAAGGCTCTCCATGCATAGCTAAGCTCCTCCTAGGGTTTTGATAAACCCTATCCAAGTATCAATGGCTTAATTGTGTTTTATTTTGGGATATTTATTTTGGGCATTGATGATTGTATAACTATGAGAATTACATTTTCGTAATTGGTTTTAAAGTTAAATGCAATCATGATGAATGTTTATCTAGAAAGCTTATCATTTTGATTGTGCTCAAATTATGTTTATTGTTTAAAAGATGATAAATGTAATGGTTATGCAATGGTATTATTTTGAACATGCAACAAGAGATTTTGATAGTTCATGCCTAGGATAGACAAATGATGCTACACCCTAGCTTAGGTAGATGATTTGTACTAATCTTAGGATGGGCTACACTTAGTCATTGTTTGCATGTAACTAAGTTAATAAATTTGATACCTCATGCCTAGGATAGACGGATGATGCTACACCCTAGCTTAGGTAGATGATCCGTACTAATCTTAGGATGGGGTATGCTTATTTTTAATGATGGTATTTTCTTGACACCTTGTTGAGCGCTTGACAACCGCACACGGGTAATATCATGCCTAGAAAGAATGTCTCATGTTAATAGGATGGCCATTGGTACAAGGATAGTGGTGAAATCAATTCCCTAGTTTCCCATATCATTTCATACAACTTTAATTTACTTTGTAGAATTTAATTTCTGTTAGTAGTTTACAACTTAAAAAATCACAAAAACAACATACTTTCCAAAGGATAAATTAGGACCGATTTTATTAAAGCTTGATGCATGCAACCAATACATTCCCTGTGGATCGACACCCTCAATATAGACATTATCCTACAACGATTCGTTCTATTGCGAGTGGTATTATTATTGAAGTAAAAGAAAAATCACATCAGGGATGACAGAAAAAGCACGTCAGGCGGCTACTTTTCTGTATTGGTAATTTTGATCATTTCTCCTTGAGGATGAGTTTGATCTTGCCACACATGCTAGGTTTAGTTTTGTTTCTTTACATCGAAGCATGTTTTTATTTTTTTTATTAAAAAAAACAAAAAACAAAAAACAAAAAAAAAATTGGGGGAGAAGATGCAGAATTTTATTTATTTTTTCTTTTGATAGCTTTTCAGATATTGCATGTGTTTTTGCCTGATATCTCAATTCATTGTACATTGATTGCCTGTGCTTATATATGATTTAGAATTTATGCCTGATATCTGCTAAGTTTTCCTATGCATCTTAATGCTAAATGGTTACTTTTATCATGCGATGATTTTTGTGCACTATCCAAAGCTTCCCTAAGGTACATTTTTTTTTCTCTCACTTTTTGCTTTTGAAGATTCTTATGAGAAAGATTTTTTTTTATAAGATGATCAAATTGACCAACTCGCTAGTTGAACCTAGAACCTATAAATTCTGGCATTCTTTTTAGGTTGCAGTACCAAGTGATAAAAAGCATTCAAAATTCAATAAATATGGATAAATAAAAAGATCCACTGCTTATTGTGCTATAAATTTGTTCTTCAACTTGTCCCTAAAGAAACAGTCAGTGACCAAATCATTGCGGAAATAGACGGTCACTAAAGGACTATGTAAAAGAAAAGTGTTGTAGCTTAGGGGGAGTGTATCATATGAGTATGGCTAGGCCCTAGTAAAATAAAGTTTGACTTTTGACTGGTCTATCATTGATTTTTTCTCTTGTTTAGAAAATTCAATTGCTTTAAGTCATATCAGCGAACCTCATACCTTATTGAGAAAGTTTTCACACACACACACACACACACACACACACACATACACACACACACACACACGCATTGCATGAGTTGAGTAATCTATTTAAAATTTCTATCTGCAGGGAAATTTGTGCTTATTGAAAACTTATCTCTCAATTATATCTTTGCATATTCTCGAAATGCTATTTGACTGCTTTATCAGTTGTTTATACATGCGTGTTATGAAGCTCTTTTTAGGGAAAAATATTTTTCTACAAATTTTCCTCCAGTTTCAGATTTTTTGTGTGAAGCATCCGGACGGTCCTCCTCTTAGGTCTAGACAAGTGCGGCCTAGTCGTTTGAACAGTTAAGTTACACGTCCGGATGCGCACGGTTCTGCTGAGTGCTGATCTGCCAATTGCCGTCCGGACAGGTAAGTTGTGAGTCCGGACAGGTACCTTACATGTTTTAAAATTGCATCTCTTTCTCTCCTGCCGCCACACCCCTCCTTTTTCACTTACTTTTTGCGATTTTGCTTGGTTTTCTCATGAGTTTTTGTCCTTTTTTGTCTTTTTCTGCATATTATATCCATTCCAGATACTTTATTCTATCTTTTAGATTCTTTTCAATTTATTTGAATTGTTAGAATTTTTAGACTCTTTTTGGAATATTTTGTTGAGATAAATCATGCATGGATTGCTTTTATTTACTATTGCTGAGGTTGGTTTAATTTTGTTCTCTCAGTTATTTGGACTATGTTGGGGATATTTATTATATGTTATTTTTAGGAAGTCCATTTTGTTAGTTTGTAATTGGCTACATTCTGTTGGACAAAATCACTTCTATGCATTGATGCATTTGAATAGGGATTTAGCTATTCAGAGTTCTTCTAGAAGATTTACACAGTCTACAAGTCAGTGAAATCGGATCCCTTGCAGCAGTCCGGACGACTTGATACGCCGTCTGAACGCCCAACTGTCCAAAGCATCATCTGTCCGGACGATGAGAACTTTCCGTCCAAACCTTCGTCTGTGTTTAGAAGCTTCGAAATGCTTCAGGTTGCATCCGTTCGGACGTCTCAGCAGTACGTCCGGATGCCACTCAGTGTTCGATCAGCTATGGGATTTCTTTCCAAAACACAGATATGGGAAGATAGCTGCAACCGTCCGGACGATGTGGATTCCCGTCCGAACGCTCTCATCCATAAGGCAAGTCACGCATTCAAAATTCAAACCTCAGGACGATGGTCTTCATGGTCCAGACGCGCAAGCTTCATATATGGAAATTACGTGCATCAGATTCACCGTCCGAAAGACAGATGTGATGGTCCGGACGTGCCAAGCCTTGATATGGAAATTGCGTGCAGCTAAAGTGAAACCATCCGGACGACATGGTAACACCGTCCGAATGCGGCTCAATTTAGGAAAGAATTTATGCTAAATTTGGAAAGCCGATCGCACAGTTGTCCATCCGGACACCTCTTGTTTACCATCCAGATGACGCCTAGGTATTTCAAGCCCGACGCTCATTTGAACATGTAGCCTATAAATAGAGGCCCCTAGGCTTGAGAATTGTAAGAATTCGGTATTGAATTTCGTAGTGCTTAGAGAGTTATATTTTAGAGTTGTTGTGCTGAGTTGATCTCTCTCAAGCCGTTGTTGTTGTGTGCTGTTGCTGAGCTGATTTGAAGTCTATCTTAGGGGTTGGTCCTAAGGTAAAGGATTCCATTGAAGACCCCTTCAGGTAGGAGACCTGGTTGGGAGGTGTTCATGTTGGGTTACATGTCAGAGTTCAAGGTACGACCACTGCATCAGGGGTATGTGAGTGCTACTGCTTTGTAACTAGCTTTGTCTTCTGAATAATGGATATCCTAAGTTTGGCTGCACCGGAATGGTTTTTCTCTTAATTAAGTTTCCACTTCGTCAAGAAAATATTTGTCTCCTTTAAATTCCGCATTTAATATTTTGTTGCACACTGTTCACACACACGGTTAAATTAGAAGTCATTTAATTTTCAATTGGTATCAGAACAGGTACACTCCGTTTAAAGGGATCTGATGATGCTTTGGGCAGTTAGGCGTCCGGATGGTATATCATGTCGTCCGGACGGCTGCAAGGGATCTGATTTTTCTGACTTGTAGACTGTGTAGAATCTTCTAGAAGACCTCTGAATAGCAAAATCTCTGTTTGAAAGCATCATTACATAGAAGTGATTTTGTCCAACATAATGAAGCCAATTACAAACTATCAAACTCCCCCTTTGGCCATTCTAGGACAAAAATCACTTGACATGTTAAAAATATAATCCCGGTCCAAATAAAAATTACCCCCCCTTTTTGTCACAAAGGGACAAAGGGTAAAACAGAGTAATGAGAATCAACCATAAAAATTACTCCCCTTAAATGTCTGAGAAGGACACGGGTAAACAGATTAATCAAGTCCAAAAGTTTAACACATGTTTAACAAATTATTCAAAATATTGTCTCAAACAAAAATACATTATAAAAGTCATGCAGCGTCTGCCATAGGCGCATCATCCTCATCATCATTGCTAGACGGATGATGGTACTTGAGGCACTCCAGAGATCTAGCTGATTTTGCTCTACACGGAGGTTAATAGAGTGAACCTCTTGCTGCATGGCAGAGATGGACTACTGCATAGAAGATGAAAAATTGAAATGACTTCTAAAAGTAAAGTGTGTGCATAAGTGTAAACAAAAATAAAAGCACAGCGGAAAGTAAATGACACAGATATTTTTGTTGACGAAGTGGAAACTCAATTAAGAGAAAAACCACTTCGGGGCAGCCAAACCCAGGAATTCTACTATTCATAAGACAAAGGTAGATACAAGACAGTAACACTCACATGTACCGATGCAGTGGTCGTACCTTGATCTCTGATGTGTAACCCAACACGAACGCTTCCCAACCAGGTTCACCTACCTGAAGGGGTCTTCAATGGAACTCCTTATCTTAGAGCTGACCTCTAAGATAGACTTCGGTTTACAACACAGCACACTTGAAAAATGGCTTCGAGGAGATATCACGTCTCTGAGCTCTAATGGAATTCACACCGAATTCTTGCAGCTCTAAGTGCCCAAGGACCCCTATTTATAGGCTGGGGGTCAGAATGAGCGTCAGACAAATTTTGCCTGGGAGCCGTCCGGACGGACAACTGCGCGACAGGATTTTCCTAGATTTTTGCGGAGAAATCTTTCCTGTATAAGAACATCGTCCGGATGGGATGGCTCGATCGTCCGGACGGACGCACGTCCGCTGCAAGTAATTTCCATAACAGGCTTCTCGCATCCGGACCATGAGGCAGGAGTGTCCGGACGGCTAAACTTCAACACGCAATTTCCATATCTGATGCTCGTGCGTCCGGACCATGAGGAAGAGACGTCCGGACGGTTGAAGTCAAATCAGCAGTTACCATATACGATGCACCAGCGTCCGGACCACAGCTATCAGATGTCCGGACGGTTCATTTTGAACTGCGATTCTTGCCTTACGGAGATACGCGTCCGGACGGGATACCACATCGTCCGGACGGTTGATTGATCTTCCATTTCTTGAAACTTGGAAAGAATCAGTGAACCGTTCGAGAACTGATAGGCGTTCGGACGTGCTGCTGAAACGTCCGGACGGAGCAAGCTGGCACAGAAGCTTCTCGATACGATGTAGGTGTCCGGACGGAAGAAGCACGTCGTCCGGACAGATGATGCTTGTCTGTCTGATGTCCGAACGGAAAGACACGTCGTCCGGACGGATGGAATAGTAGACAGATGGGCGTCCGGACTGGATGACGCATCGTCCAGACGGCTGACAGGGAACTTTGTAATTCTTCTTACTTCACTCTGAAAGTGGAATCCCTATTAACCGCATCATTTACACATAAGTGATTTTTTCCAAACACAGAATAAGGCCAAAATACTAACAAACTCCCCCTTTGGCCATTCTGGGGCAAAAATCACTTGACCGGTTTGGAAATACATTCCCGGTCCAAATAAAAATTACTCCCCCTTTTTGTCACAAAGGGACAAAGGGTAAACAGAGTAATAAAACAACTGATTGAAATAAAAATTACTCCCCCTAACGGTCTCAGAAGGACCCGGGAAACAGAGTAATATAAGTTCAACAGTTATAATAAACAACAAATTGTCTCAGAATAACAAAACAAAATAAAAAGTCAACAAAAAGACACGAAGGAATCAAACATCCTCTGCCATAGCTGTAGCTCCGAGAGTCCGACGGGCAGCCTTTGGTGTAGTAGCCTTATCATCACTACTCTCTGGATGATGGACTTGGAGACACTCCTAAAGGTCGTCCGGGAATCCAAGTGCCCGATAGGTTGATCTCTTACTAAAAGGTAGGCCATAGTTGCGCTAGGCTAAGCTGGGCTTCCTATCTAAAGTAGGAATTGAGTGATTGCCCATGTGTTAATAAGGGCAGAGCTTCCTCAGCACAAGCGCTAAGCGATAATAATTCCTAAAAAAAAGGTGGCAAGAAGAGCCAGTAGGTTGGAAAAGCCATGATCGCCGGCTACACGATTAAAGGAAGGTTACCCCAAAACTCCTCGATGCCTAGGCTCAATCAATACCTAAAGGGCTAATCCACGAAGCGGAAGGAAAAAGACCCCAAAGATTGTTTAAGCTTCTAGCTGCTCTTTCTACTTCGACTAGAGCGCATAAGGCCCAATTAAGCAAGGTTGATGGACCCTATCATATAGCTTTCCCTATTGGCTTTCACGGGGCAAATTTGCCATACATAGAATTAGAAATTAACTCATAATCGAATAGACACTCATAACAGAATCAGCTAGAGGTCTCTATGGCCCTAATGGCTGAAATCGGTTGGGTCTGCTCTACCCTTTTGCTGATGGACCGCATTTCCAGCTGCGTGGAGGACACAGACTGCTGCATGGAGGACATCGATACCTGCATATTGCTCATCCCCCCTGAAGAGTAGCAAGAGCCTCCATAATCTGAGAAAAATTTACCTTCAGCTCAGATGGCGGGACAATGTGAGAGGATGAAGCTACGTCCGGAAAGCCAACATGCATCGCAGCAGGTATATCCTCATCAGACTCCTCTCTCCGTAGCTGCACATTTGACTTCAACAAAGTCTGTTTGCTGAGGGTCTGTTGCATCTTCATCCTAGGCTCTCCATTTACATTGATATCGAACTGCAGGATGATCTGAGTAATGAGGCAGCCGAAAGGAAGACCAGCAGTGCCCTCATCACGAGCCTCGAGAATGACTCCCAGAATATGCTTGCAGAGAAGGAAAGGAAGGCGAAAGTGAACAGCATAGACAAACTGGGCCTTCTTCAATATCAATTACTGCGCCTGGTAACCGGCCACAGATTGTGCAAAATAATTTTGGCCAACATACGATGAGCTGGACCTAGAGCACCAATCTTGATGGAGGTCGGATGCTCCCACCTTGTGGAGCAGCATGGAAAAACTCTCGAAGCTCATCCATAGAGGGAGGAAGCACTACCTCGTTGAAAGGACTGGCAGGTAGATCGAGAACAGGTACTCCAATAAACTGGCTGATGATCTGGGGATCAACAGTGATTATGTGTCCGTCAACAGTGGACTGCAGTACCGTCCCATGCTCATCATCCTGAGTAACCTCCAAGTTCGCATAAAAGAGTCGAACCAGCCTGGTGAGGACGATGCAGGCACAGGTATAGAGGTAGGTCCACTGATAATGCTGGATAGTCTCATGGATACTGTTCAGTGGAGGCACTATGATATCTACACGGACCACGTTCCGTTCAGCAATAACAGTCCGGTCCATAATCTTCGCTTGAATTTCATTTTGCTCTGCTTCTGTCCTCTGACGGACCCGGCGCTGGGAACTGATGGCAGACATGATTCTGCAAAAAGACAAACCAACAAGAATATTCCAAAATAAATAATCCAAAAAATCTTGTTAGGTTAGCAAAAATTTTGGCAGAATTACAACAGTAAGAGGACTATCATAAAATTTAGACAAAAATTATCATAGTCCTACAAATAATCCCATCATGATATAAGCATTTCCAACTCGCAATAACACTCCTAATCAAATATTGAAATTCTAACAGTGTAAGAACTGAAAAGAATAGGACAAGAAAAATACCTGAAGGGTGAGTGAGAATGCAAAGAGACACACAGGGATGATATTACTCCAAAAACACCAAAGAAAGTTACTCACAAAAAGCCAAAAGGTGGATTTGGTGGGGTATGAGGGAGAGAATGACCGATTTTGGGTAATTTATAGCCGCTGTGGGTCACCCGTCCGGACGGAGTTTTCCAGACGTCCGGACGAAATAATTACCCGTCCGAACGATGGTGACAGCGCACGTGAGTCCGGACATACAACAAGACATGTTCGGATGACGAGGCACTGTACATGTCCGGACTTCCAGAGAATACCGTTCGGACTACCATGCTATACCCGTCCGGACTCCAAGGAATACCGTCCGGACGCTCCACATTGAAACACCAGAAAAACTGAGAAAAATTTACAGAGATCAAATTTTCTCAAGTCAGTGTCAGAATACGCATACATAATCAACTGATAACACAATCAGAACGCATCTAAAAAATAAACAGAGTTATAAAAGGAAGTTGAGATTTTAATTGGCACAAATAATTTTTTCTGATCATATAAAAATCAAATAGGCAACTCAACTCAAGAAATGCGTGTGTGTGTGGAGACTCTTTTCCCACCAGGTAAGACTTTCCAAGACAAGACAAATAACAACTAGATTTTCTAGACATGAGAGAAAATCAAAGACAGATTAGCCAAAAGTCAAACCTTATAACTTGCTAGGGCCTAGACACCCTCATCTGATACACTCCCCCTAAGATGCAGCACATATTTTGTTTTACTTGTACCATATAGGACAAAATAAAATTTTACTTGCTCATAGAGGGCAAGGTAATTTTAAGCACATGAGCAGTGATTAAACAAATTTAAAGCACAACACTCTTTAAGAATTACCGCTCGAATCTTATGGTACTGCAAACTGTAGGGAGTGCCAGAGTTTATAGATGCTAGGTTCAACTAGCCTGTGGTCAATTTGGCCATCTTATCAAGGACTTCTTCGCTTATCCAAAATTTCCAAAAGCAAAGAGTCAGAGAAGGAAAGATGTACCTTTAGGGGAGTCCGGGATAGTGCACTTTTTCATCGCATGAAGAAAGAAGCTATCCTACTTTTTCATAAACAGGAAAAACACTTGGCCAATATAGTCAAAACTCTCAATTATATCTAAGCATATTTAATCAATGCAAACCGAATTGAGATATCAGGCAAGAATGCATGCAATATCTAATAAGCCAAAGAAAAAAAATCCTGCAAATTCTCCCCAAATTTTTTTTTATTATTAAAATAAAACAACAACAAGCAATAAAAAAAATAACATCATATGCTAAGACACGATCAAACCTGTGTACGCTCAATGATGTCATTACAGAAAAACAGTTGCTCGACCTGCTTTTTCTGTCTTCCCCAAAAATACCTGCAAAGTTTTCTCAAGAAAACACAAGGGGGCAAACATAACTTGTTCCTAGATTGCATGAAATATAAACAATTACAATGAGCAATCAAACCTGATTCCATAGGATTAGGAATAGAATCCTAGGCATGAACACCCGAACCTGCTAGGTGCGTCGGTTCCCCCTCCTGGGGTAACTCTCCTTCTCAGGCCAAGTTTGCCTTCCAGTAGGTGGTTGCTGACAAGACTGCATCATCCACTCCATCATGTTTTGCATCCAAACAGGAGGCTCACCGGAGTATTGCTCTTGAGGCCTTCTTAATTGCCTAGGTTTGCTCTTGTAAGTGCCACTCTGATTGGCTGGTACAAACCGCTGTTGAGGCCGCTGATGCTGAGGAGCATGAAACCAAGGGCTTGGAACTGATGTCTTGGTGCTTGTCCCCACGGTGCTTGATAGGATGCCTGATGCCAAGGAGTTTGATGCTGAGCTGTAGGTACAGTGCCATACTGAGGTTGTCTAGGCACTTCTTTCATGTGGGCTCTTCTCATATTTTGGAGGCATTGGCAGCTATACAAGGGGGTATGAGTTCCATGCAGCTGTCCATATCTGAACGGACCATATTTCTCTCGGAAATGACTGGTCTGTCCATAATTTTTGCTCGAAGGGTTGCCCTATCTCCCTCTGTCCTCTGTCAGAATCTGCGTTGTGGACTGCCGACAGACATGATTCTGCAAAAGTGACCAACAAGATTTGCCAATAATAATCCAAAAAAAAAAAAAAATCTTGTTAGTTCACATAGAAAATTCGGCATTATAACGGCAGTAAAAAGGACTTTTCCAAAAATTACAAATAGTAAATATCACAATACAGTCTACAATAATACCAAAATAGATAATCCCAACATAACAGATATCACAAATATGCATTTTATAATCTCAAAAAAATTCCCAAAATAATCAATATTCTAACAGTTATAAAAAAAAAAAAAAAAAAAAAAAACTGAAAAGAATAAAGTTAATTAGAAAAAGTACCTGGAATGAGGAGAGTAATGCACAAAAGGACAAAAGAGGGCGAGATAATGAAAAAATCTTGAGAAACCACGCACTAGAAGCCAAAATAAAGTGAGAAATTGAGTAGGGTAGCTGAAAAATGCAGTGGCTAGGGATTTTAAAACCAATGGGCTCCCCGTCTGGACTGCTCATTAACCCGTCCGGACGCGCGTTGCCACATAAGCATTCGACAAGCCGCGTGCGTCCGGATGTGTAACATTACCGTCCGGTCGTCAGAGCCTTGCACGTCCGGACGTGTAATATTACCGTCCGGCCGTTTGAGCCACATCTGTCCGGATGCAAGGAGAGACCGTCCGGACGCTTCACACTGAAAAGACAGAAACTGAGGGAAAAATTGTAGAAATCATTTTTCCTAAAGTCAGCTTTAGAACACACATATATAATCAATTGATAAAGTAATCAAATAGCATCTTAAAACTATGCAGAGATAGAAAAGAGAGTTCAGAGTTCAATCAGCACAAAGATTTTCCTATAGACAGAAAATTTAAATAGATTACTCAACTCATGCAATGCGTGTGTGTGTGAAGACTTTTCCCAAAAGGTATGAATTTCATTGATATGACAAAAAACAACCAGATTTTCTAGACAAGAGAGAAAATCAATGGAAGATCAGTCAAAAGTCAAACCTTATAAGGTACCAGGGCCTAGCCACCCTCATCTGATACACTCCCCCTAAGATGCATCACCCAATTGTTTTACTTGTACCATGAAGGACAAGGTATATTGCTAATTCAACACATAAGTAGTGAATATACGTACATAGCACATAATTCATAAGAGTAACTGCTTGATTCTTTTGATGCTGTAACCTAGAGAGAGTGCCAGAATTTTTAGGTTCTAGGTTCAACTAGCATTTTGGTCAATTTGACCATCTTATCAAAGACCTCTTCTCTTATTCAGAATTTCTAGAAGCAAAAAAAGGTCAGAGAAGGAAAGATGTACCTTTAGGGGAGTCTTGGATAGTGTACATTTTCATCGCATGAGGAAAGAAGCTATCCAACTTTTGGATATACAGAAGAAGAAAAAAAAAACTTGGCAGATATAGTCATAAACTCTCAATCATTTCTAGGCAAAGTAAATTAATGCAAAAAGAATTGAGATATCAGGTAAAAATACAAGCAATATCTGACATGCCAAGAAAAGAAAAAAAATATTTCCTGCAATTTCTCCCATTTTTTTTTATTAAAAAAAATGCTATATGGAAATAACATCATACAACATGAAAGCAAGGCATGATCAAACATGTGTAGGCTTGATGTTGCCAATACAGAAAAACAATCGCCCGACCTGCTTTTTCTGTCTTCCCCAGATAGTACCTGCAAGATTCTCTCAAGAGAAATAGGGGGCAAAAGAAAAGTATGGTTCCAAGATTGCATAGTAAGCACAAGCTATAAGTAAAAGAACAAGCAATCAAACCTGATGCCTTAGGATTAGGAACCAAATCCTAGGCAGGAGCACCTTCACCAACTAGGTGAGTCTATTCCCCCTCATGGGGTGCACTTCTTCCTTCTTTCTGACCCAAGCCTTCCTTCCTATGAGTGGTTGCTGACAGGACTTCATTTGTTGGCTCATCCACTCCATCATGCTTTACATCCAAATCGGGGGCTCCCTGTAGTATATATAATTTTCCACCTTCTGCGGCCTTTTGGAATGCTTGGATTTGTTGAACTTGGATTTGCCACTATGGTTGGCAGGAACAAATCTTTGCTAAGGCAACTGATGCTGAGGCGCCCAGTGCCTTGGCTTGATACCATGGGGCTTGATAAGGAGTTTGATCCCATGGAGCTTGATTCCATGGAGTCTGGTAAGGACCCTGATGCCATGGAGTCTGATGCTGGGCCAGAGGTCTTGTGCCATAATTTGCTTGTCTAGGCACTTCTTTCTTGACCTTTGCCTTTTGTGCTTTAAGAAGGGAGCACTGGGGTTGGACATGCCCACTTAAACCGCAGTGATGGCATATAGGAGATTTTCTAATGGAATAGGGCTTCTGAGTGCCCGGAACATCTCCATGAATTTTGTCCTTCCCTTTATCCTCAACAATGGGGGGAGACTCTGGGACTGCAGGCTTAACAAAGACAGTCCTGGAAGTAGATGGAATATCAGAAGGAGGGGCTACATACCCGAGACCAGTCTTGTCGGTTGAGCTCTTCTGGATTGATAGCATGTGAGTCAGCTTTTCATCAGTGAATCTCTCTAATTGGAGCTGTGTTTCTAGTAGCTTCTCCTCTAGCTCTTGTATTTTGCACAACAATGAACTCTTCTCAGTCTGCAAACTGTTCAGATCATGAATGTGCTGCTTGCTACCTTCCCTCAGCTTTTCGAACTCTATATAGAGGGTTTTATAAGCCTCTTTGAGTTCTTCCCCATCATCACTGTGCTCTGAGTAAGAATCTTCCTCTTCTACATGTGGAGCCACAAAGGCTACGAATTTCTCTTGCTCAGGAGCTTCTTCTTCTTCGTACTCATCACTGAGAGTCACGTTATATGCCTCCCCCTTACCCTGCTTGAGATTTCCACAATCGGCTCGTATATGCTCAAACCCTGAGCATTCATAACATCTTGGGCCTCTGGGGTCTTTCTTCTCCACTTCCTCAGGTTCAGCTTCTCTAGGGACCTTCTCCATTTTTTCGAAAAACTTCTTCTTGAACCTCTCATTTCTTATTAATCTTCCAAATTTTTTGGCTAGCATGGCCATAGCTTTTTCTTCATCCTCAGAGTCATCTCCAGATGAGACTTCGACCTTCTTCTTGGAAGCTTTCAGGGCAATGGTTTTCAACTTCTTAACCGAGGGCAAGGACAGCTCATAAGTTTGAAGAGATCCCACCAACTCTTCAATCTTCATTTCTTCCAGATCTTTGCTTTCATCAATTGTAGTTACATTGATCCTGAAACACTCAGGCAAAGATCTTAGAATTTTACGGATGAGTTTTACAACTGAGACAGTTTTCCCAAGACTCACCATTTGGTTTCTTAGGTCGTTCATCTTGGAGTAAAACTCTCCAAATGTCTCATCCTCCAACATCTTAATTTCTTCAAATTTGGAAATCAACATTTGAAGTTTGGCAGATTTAACAAGTTTTGTACCTTCAAATGTTGTTTCCAAAATTTGTCATGCTTGTTTAGTGGATTCACTGTTTGAGATTCTTACGAACTCAGATGGTGAAAGCGCTTGGCACAGAGCATGGAGGGCTTTATCATTGGAAAGTCGTACATTTTTCTCAGTGACTAGTTCGAGAGTTGCATCCGCTGGCTTAGTCCAACCTGTTTCAACAATACTCCAACAGTCAATAGATTTTAAAAAGAACCACAAACGAGCTTTCCAATAGCCATAGTTCGTACCATTAAAGGCAGGAACAACATTAAGACTTTGAGACATTTTATCAAATAGAAGTCAAAAAGAGTAACACTCAAGAATTGAATCTAAAAAAAGTGTACCAAGCTTTGATACCAATTGAAAAATTAAAATGACTTATAATATAAAGCAAGTGTGTGTGTGCACAAAGTGTTAACAAAATAATATCAATGCGGAATTTAAAAGACACAAGAATTTTGTTAACGAAGTGGAAACTCAATAAGAGAAAAACCACTCCGTGGCAGCCAAACCCAGGATATCCACTATTAAGAAGACAAGACTAGTTACAACGTAGTAGCACTCATATACCCCGGATGCAGCGGTCGTACCTTGCACTCTAACGTGTAACCTAACACGAACGCCACCCAACCAGGTCTCCTACCTGAAGGGGTCTTCAATGGAATCATTTACCTTAGGGCCAACCCCTAAGATAGACTTCAGATTAGTGCAGCAACAGCACACATAGTAATGGCTTAAGAGAGACTAACTCAGCTCAATAACTCTACAATATAACCCTCTAAGCACTAAGGAATTCAATACCGAATTTATGCAGTTCTCAAGCCTAGGGACCTCTATTTATAGGCTGCAAGTTCAAATGAGCGTCTGGCTTGAAAAACCTAGGCGCCGTCCGGACGGTAGACATAAGTCGTCCGAACGGACAACTGTCCGATCGGCTTTCTAAAATTTCGCTGAAATTCTTTCCTGATTTGAGCCGCGTCCAGACGGTGTTGCCCTGTCGTTTGGACGATCGCACTTCAGTTGCATGCAATTTCCATATCAAGGCTTCGAGCGTCCGGACCAAGGGAATGGTGGTCCGGACGGTTGATCAGATGCACGCAATTTCCATATAAGTAGCTCGCGCGTCCACACCATGAAGGCTGTCGTCCGAACGTTTGAATTTTGAATGCGCAACTTGCCTTATGGATGAGCGCGTCTAGACGAGAATCCACATCGTCCGGACGGTTGCAACAATCTTCCCTTATCTGTGTTTTGGAAAGAAATCTTGTAGCTGGTCGAACACTGAGTGTCGTCTGAACGTGCTGCTGAAATGTCCTGACGAATGCAAGCTGGAACAGTTTGAAGCTTCTCGACACAAAGGAAGGTCCGGACAGAAAGTTCTCGTCATCCGGACTGATGATGCTTTGGACAGTTGGGCTTCCGGATGGTATATCACGTCGTCCGAACGGCTGTAAGGGATATGATTTTTATGACTTGTAGATTGTACAGAATCTTCTAAAAGGCCTCTGAATAGCAGAATCCATGTTTAAAACCATCATTACATAGAAGTGATTTTGTCTAATAGAATGAAGCCAATTACAAACTAACAGAGACCATTCCAGCTTCCTTTATCAAGATGTTTTCATGGGAAAAGTATATATTTTGTTAGAAAAAAGAATATTGTAAGTTTTACAAAATATCTTAAAAGATATTTTGCAAAATATCATATTTTACAAAATATCCTAAAAAGATATTTTGGATATTTTGGATAAGATTCCTATCCTTTGATGTTATAAGTTATGTTTTAAAATAGGGGTTTTCAAAGCGAAGTTTTAGAAGTATAAATCATGCCGTTGTGATGCCCGAGTAAAAAGAATCATTTTTTTGTAAAAAGGCTTTTTTTTTGGTAATTTTGATAGAAAATGGGCATTTTAGTCATTTTAATAAATGTTGTTATAATGCCCGTATTAAATATATGGCATTATACTGAACTGATTTTATATGCCGTTACTACGTCAAAATAATAATAGGATTAAGAAATTAGAGATAGGTAGAGGGTTAAATTGTGTGTTTGGTGAATTATACTAATTCAATATTATTTGGATATAATTATATTGCAGTGACCATTTATCTTTGAACACTTTCTGTAGCAGGGAAGAACTGTAAGTATTTCTAAAATACTTACTGAGTGATTCTGTTTTGATAATGTGATGATCTCTGCCTTATTTAATTGTATGCATAGGGATAGTATATTGCATATTGTTAATAATTCTGATGCAGGTTAATAACAAGTTGGTTGTTAGGATGACTAATGGACAGGCATACCGCCTGTGCGAAAAACAATAATAAGTACAAGTTGGCTGTTGTGATGGTCAATGTGCTAGGCAAGTTATGGCTACTTAATTGACTGTCGGGATGGTCAATGTACTTGGTTGTCGAGATGACCAATGTACTAAGTATGCTACTTTGACTACTAGTGCGGAAAAACTAAGAAAACATGGTAAGGGAGTCTGTGCTCCAATAATTAGCCGCTTAAACGAACGGGGATTTAATGGCCCTGGTGTGAGAGGAGTGCATAAGAAAGTATCTAAGATTGTGTATATAAAACTGTCATCACCTCATATGTTGCATTGTATATAGTTAAGTAAATCAGTATGTCGTTATATTATTGAGAACAAAATGACTCACTTTATTACAGTATGGGATTGTGGTGATAACCACAATCACATATATGATTGTGCAGGGCAGGAGACAGATCAGAGTGCAGGGCTTTTTATTTATAAATAGGACTTTTATGATTTTCAATTGATATGTAATAGTTTACATTGTGTAGATGAATAATAACTTTGTATTTATTAAGTGCCGCATGTGGCACATATGTTTATTGATTTGAGTGTATTTATTATGTAAAGACAAGTTATGCTTATTTATTGAAGTATTTCAGTCAGCTCAAAGTGTGATTGTGTCAAGTCCAAAGTTTTTAAAAGAAAAATATATTCCGCTGCTAATTTATACTTTGAGGACGTCATTGATAATGTCATAACGATACATGAAAATTGAAATTTTCACTTACGCCTTTCTGTAAGAGGCGGGTCGTTACAGCTACCTCCTGGGCCAGAATTGCAAATCGGCAAGCTATTCCAGAGAGGAATGTGGTTCAAGCTAATGTCTTAGTGGCACCTTTGGATGTTATTGATGACATTATTCAAAATTATCACTAGGGCTACCTCTACAATTGTGCTTGCATTGTGCTCCACAAGCTGGTGAGGGAATTCTATGGGCATCTGGAGGTTGTACAGGATAAAGATAGTGACATTATCATTTCGTCCACTATAGAAGGGCATGTATTTCAGATTGATCCACAGGTCATCAATAGGATTCTTGGTGTACCAGTGCTTCATATTTCAGCTAGTCCCTTCACTGAGGTTGTGGAGCCTCTTACTTTGGAGCAGCTTAGGGAGTTCTTTCGTGCTGTTCCATAGGGCGAGGAGCGAACATCAGAATCAGTCCCTTTTCATTCCCGCACCTCCTGCTCGTAAAGATTTTTTAGCATAATCTATGGCCCACTGTTCGTAGGAGTGAGTTGATTCTGAAGAGGGCTTAGTTTTTATATGCTATTGTCATGAGGTTGCCATTTTGCTTGTGCAAGCACATCCTCAACATTATGCTAGAGTCTAGAGATGAGCATACTATAGGGCTTCCTTTTGTGTGCCTGGTCACTAAAATTATCCTTTAGTTTGGGATAGACATCTCTGGAGAGCCCAAGATAAAGATACAGGATCCCCTTGGCCGCCAGACTCTGATGAAGTCAAATGCCCAGCTGAGGCATGAAGACCAAGATGAAGCTCCTCAGCCTCCTTCTGTTCATGTTGAGCTGCCTACTGGAGCGTTCTCTTCTCAGACTGCTCCTCTGCATCCACATTATGATGCAGGTTTTGCTCAGATTCTAGCTACTCTAGAGTCTCTTTAGGGAGGTATGAGTTCTATGCAGCGAGAGGTTCACTTTATCAACCTCCAAGTGGAGTAGTGCCAGCTAGACATCCAGGAGTGTCTCAAGCACCTTCGTTCATCCCATGATGACGAGGATCATCCATCCCTTGATGATTAGGATTGATTGTTGATTTTTTTGTGTTTTATTGTTTTGAGACAATATTTATTGTTGTTCCTGTTTTATTGTTTATAAACTTTGATAACTCTAAATTTTATTTACTCTGTTTACCCTTTGTCCTTTTGAGACAAAAAGGGGGAGTATTTTTGTTTTGGAATGGGAATGTATTATTAAAACCTGTCAAGTGATTTTTGTCCTAGAATGGCCAAAGGGGGAGTTTGTTAGTATGTGATTGGCTGTATTCTGTTTGACAAAATCACTTTTATGCAATGTTGCCATTTCATTAGGGATGCCATTTATTTCAGAGTCTTCGTTTTTGAAATGTAATTCAAGAAGTTCAAAGAGGATCCTGTGCAGATTCCAAGTCAGAGAAGTCGGATCCCAAGCTTCTGTCCGGACGTCCATCAGTGTCCAGAAGTTTTGAACTGTTCAAGGTTGCATCCATCCATACATCTTAGCAACGCGTTCGGTCGCTCATCAGTGTTCAACAAGAAATCGAATTTCCTTCTCAGACACAAATATAGGAAGACAACTCTATCCGTCCGGACAACAGGGCAACACCGTCTGGATGCTATCTTTGATAAGGCAAGAACATGGAGAAGAATTGCAACTGTCCAGACGTCAGGGCAACACCGTCTGGACGCAGTCCTTATTATGGTATTTACGTGTAGCAGAAGCTCAACTGTTCGGATGCTAGGGCAACATCATCTGGAAGCGGCCCTGATATGGTATTGCGTGAAGCGCGTTATGGAAAGCCGGTTGCACAGTTGTCCATCCAGACGGCCTCAGCTTACGTCCGGACATCGCCTAGAGAAATCAGAGAAAAACTCTATTTAGGTCTTCGTAGCCTATAAATAGAGGCCTCTAGGCATGTACAATTGATAGAATTTAGTATTGAATTCTTCGTAGCTTAGAGAGTATATTTTAGGGAGAAATTGTGAAGATCCGCTAGCTCTCAAGCCATTGCTGTTGTGTGCTGTTGTTGTGCTCATTATTGAAGTCTATCTTAGGGAGAAGCCCTAAGGTAAAGGAATCCATAGAAGACCCCTTCAAGTAGGAGACTTGGTCGGGAAGCGTTCACGTTGGGTTACGTGTCAAAGTGTTAGATACGATTGCTGCATCGGGTATATGAGTGTTACTATCTATGTACTAGCTTTGTCTTCTGATAGTGGATTTCCTGTGTTTGGCTGCCCCGTAGTGGTTTTTCTCTTCATTGAGTTTCCACTTCGTTAACAAAATATTTGTGTTCTTTAAATTCCGTATTTACAATATTTTGTTATACATTTTGCACACACAGAGAGCAAATTAGAAGTCATTCCATTTTTCACTTTACATTTGAGTTCACATTCTTCTTAGGATTTAGAGTTACTGTTATAAGTTGTTGTGCATGTACATCATTCTTTATCACAGTGTTGAAGGAATGATGACTCATATAGTCTGTTCGGAGCATGACACTCCCTTGCTCTTACACTAACATATCAACCTAAAGTCCTACTTGATTCTCCTAATCAAAATAGATTGATAAGGTTGACATGTTATAGTTTAGATGGATTTTCGAGTTTCATTTACGACCATGAAAATCTTTTATAAATTACAATGACCTATAACTATGATCTTCTGTGTGATAATCTCATTACTCACACCATAGTCAAATACAATGTAACTTAGGGACCTTACAAGTATATAATATGAAAATATTCAAACATATATGTACATGTAAAATAATAATGTATATGTCCAATGTTTAATGTTATACAATTATAGAAAACCATCATCAATGCAATTAGAGTTTTGGAGACTAGTCTCAACACGTAGGTATCCCTGCCATAATCCTTACGCTTCTTGGATAGGAAACATTCCTCTTAGTTATGGCCATCAATTCACACATAATTTCCAAGAATCTAAAGAGTATGCACATGATCCTCAAACAAATGCAGGTAATGGTTCCTCATGTCCTGCTCTGCTTCCCACGATGCTTATTCTACTCTACGATTGCGCTATAGTACCTTTACAATGGGAATTGTCTTAATGCGCAAAACTTGCTCCTTGTGGTTCAAGATTCATACGGGCTTCTCTTCATAGGTTAGCTCTTCCCTTATTCCCAAAGGTTCGTACTCTACAACTAGATCAGGGTTAGGAATGTTTTCCTTAACATCAACACATGGAAGACGTCATGCATTCTTGGCAAATCTGGTGGTAGGGCAACTCGGTAAGCTAACTTCCCAACTCTTTGTGTTATCTCAAACGGTCCAATACGCATCACTCCTTTCATTGGAGAGATCTTCAGGGATACATGGTCTCCTACCTCAAACTCCAGTGCTCGTCTTCGGTTATCAACGTAGCTCTTCTGTTGACTTTGTGTTGCTGCCATCCTTTGTCTAATTTCAACTATCTTGTCCCGAGTTACCTGAATGATCTCTGGTCATAATAATTGTCATTCTCCAATGTTGCTCCAATACATGGGTGATTGACATTTTCATCTATATAGTGCTTCATAGGGTGGTGTTGAAATAGTGGTATGGTAACTATTGTTGTAAGCGAACTCAATCAATGGTAAGTATTGAATCAAACTTCTCTAGAAATCCAATGTGCAAGCATGCAACATATTCTCCAAAATTTAATTGGTTCGTTTTGATTGGCCATTACTCTAGGGGTGAAATGCAATATTGAACTTCAAGTTTGTCCCCATTTTCTTGTTTAAACTTTGCTAGAACCTTGAAATAAATCGTGAATCTCTATCCGAAATGATCGTTGATGGTACTCCACGTAGTCGCACTATATTTTGCACATATAGCTTTGCCAACTTATCAATGGGGTCTCTTACTTTCACAAGTGCGCACTCTTCGTCAAATGGCCTACTACTACCCAAATGGAATCTTCTCCGGTCAGTGTCCTTGGTAGACCTAGGATGAAATCCATCGCAATTTCATCCTATTTTCACTTAGGTATTAGTGGGGGCTTGAGCATTCCTGTCGGCCTTTGATGTTCTGCCTTAACTTGCTGGCACGTGGGGCACTGTTCCACGTATTTGAAATTTCCCTTTTCATGTTGTTCCACCAATAGGTTGTCTTTAAATCTTTGTACATCCTGGTGCTACCAAGATGCACAGTGTACAATGATGGATGTGCCTCACTCATGATTTTCTTCCTTAGCTTTTTGCTTCCCGTCACGCAAATTTGATCGAAGTGGGTAAGCATCCCATCATATTTCAAATGAAACTCTGAAAAATTAAAATGACTTCTAATATAAACAAGTGTGTGTGTGCACAAAGTGTTAACAAATAATATCAGTGCGGAATTTAAACAACACAAGAAATTTGTTAACGAAGTGGAAACTCAATATGAGAAAAACCACTACGGGGTAGCCAAACCCAGGATATCCACTATTCAGGAGACAAGACTAGTTACAAAGTAGTTGCACTCACATACCCATGATGCAGTTGTCGTACCTTGCACTCTAACGTGTAACCTAACACGAACGCCTCCTAACCAGGTCTCCTACCTGGAGGGGTCTTCAATGGAATCCTTTACCTTAAGGCCAACCCCTAAGATAGACTTCAGATCAGCACAGCAACAGCACACACAACAATGGCTTCAGAGAGACATACTGAGCACAATAACCTTACAATTTAACTCTCTAAGTACTAAGGAATTCAATATCGAATTCTTCCAGTTCTCAAGCCTAGGGACCTTTATTTATAGGCTGCAGGTTCAAATGAGCGTCTGGCTTGATAAACCTAGGCGCTGTCCGGACTGTAGACAAAGGGCATCCGAATGGACAACTGTGCGATCAGCTTTCCAAAATTTCGCTAAAATTCTTTCCTGATTTGAGCCGCGTCCGGATGGTGGTGCCCTGCCGTCTGGACAGTCGCACTTCAGCTGTACGTAATTTCCATATTTAGGCTTCGCGCGTCCGGACGGTATATCACGTCGTCCGGACGACTGCAAGGGATCCAATTTTTCTGACTTGTAGACTGTGTAGAATCTTCTGGAATCACTCTGAATAGCGGAATCCCTGTTTAAAAGCATCATTACAAAGAAGTGATTTTGTCCAACAAAATGAAGCCAATTACAAACTAACAACCTCCCCATTTGGCCATTCTGGGACAAAAATCACTTGACCGGTTAGAAATACAATCCCGGTCCAAATAAAAATTACTCCTCTTTTTTGTCACAAAGGGAAAAAGGGTAAAACAGAGTAATAAGAAGCAAACACACAAAAATTACTCCCCCTAAAGGTCTCAGAAGGACTAGGGTAAACAGAAGTAATAAAGTCCACAAGTTTAAAACAAAAAGGACTGAATAAAAACATCATCCTGAAATGAGGAAAGAAGAGCAACATGGTTAGGTTCTTCACAAGTATATTAGCCCACGCATATATCCCAGTCTGAGAGATCAGTCAAAGAGAAAGTTAGAATTATGCAAACATATAGTCGATAGACAAGTATAAGATAGGCAAAGATTTCCCTGCAAACATAATAATGAAAATAGCTTGCTCAACTCATGCAATGTGTGTGTGTGAAGGCTTTTTCAAAAGGTATGACTTTTATTGATATCACACAAAGCAACCAGATTTTCTAGACAAGAGAGAAAATCAGTCAGAGATTAGTCAAAAGTCAAACCTTATTAATTACTAGGGCCTAGCCACCCTCATCTGATACACTCCCCCTAAGATGCAGTACCCAATTATTTTACTTGTACCATGAAGGACATGGTAAAATTTTACTTGCACCATGAAGGACAAGGTATATTGCAAATTCAGCACATAAGCAGTGAATATGCGTACATAGCACATAATTTATAAGAGTAACTGCTTGATTCTTTTTTATGCTGCAACCTAGAGAGTGCCAGAAATTTTAGGTTCTGGGTTCAACTAGCATCTTGGTCAATTTGACCATCTTGTCAAAAACCTCTCTCTTGTTTAGAGTATCCAGAAGCAAAAGGTCAGAGAGGAAAAATACACACCTTTGGGGAGCCTTGGATAGTGCACGGAGTCATCTCATGAGAAAAGCAACTATCAATCATAAAAAATGAGCAGGAAAACCTTGCATATGTCAGACTTATGTTCTCAACCACATGTAAGAATAATTCATCAAGACACAATGAACCAGAAAGATACATGAGATAGCTGACACACCTTAGAAAGAACTCCCCTCCTACAAAACTGCCCCAAAGAGATTTTTTTTTTTTTAACACCATGCTAGCAGAGGACAAGACTTAATAAAAAAAATCTTGTCCTAGCATGGCAAAGCATGTCTAGGACATGTCACAAACACCAATGCCTTTCCGAAGAGACTTAAACCTGCCACCATCTAGAGGTTTGGTAAGAGTGTCAGCCAATTGGTTTTCAATGGGAAAGAAAGAGAGAGATACTACCTCGGATTCCACAAGATCACACAAGAAGTGATATCTTATGTCGATGTGCTTGGTCCAAGAGTGCTGAACGGGATTCTTGGAAATATTTATAGCACTAGTATTATCACAGTTGATAATCATGGCACCTTGAGAGAATCCGTAGTCACCTAGCAGCGTCTTCATCCACAGTAATTGGGTATAACAGCTTCCCGCAGCAATATATTCAGCCTCAGCAGTGGAGAGAGATATAGAGGCTTGTTTCTTACTCATCAAAGGCACGAGATTGTTTCCCACATAGAAGCATCCTCCCGAGGTGCTTTTTCTATCATCAGCATTTCCAGCCCAGTCTGCATCAGAGTATCCTACAACAACAAGATTTGTTTCCCTGGAATACCATATGCCATAAAGAAGAGTATCATTTACATACCTGATGATACGCTTGACTGCAGTGAGGTGAGATTCCTTAGGATTTGCCTGAAAGCAAGTACAAACTCCCACACTGAAGGCAATGTCTGGTCGGCTTCATACTCCTGTATAGAGATGGATCAACTGGTTTCCCTACAAGGTCACTACTAATCTTGACATTGGTGCTCATGGGAGTTCAGGCACGACTCTTCCCATCTAGACCAAAACGTTTAACCAGATCCTTAGCATACTTGGATTGGGAGATGAAAATGCCTTCAGCGGTTTGTTTGACTTGAAGACCAAGAAAATAGTTCAGCTCACCAATCATGCTCATCTCAAATTCTTGCTTCATCTCCTCATAAAATTCATGGGCAAGGGTCTCCAAAAATAATGTCATCAACATTGATTTGAGCAATGAGTTTGTGAGTATGTTGATTTCTAATAAACAAGGTTTGATCAGCTTGTCCCCTTGTAAATCCTTTGGCCAAAAGATATGTGGTGAGACACTCGTACCATGCCCGAGGAGCCTACTTAAGTCCATATAGAGCTTTCTTCAGCTTGTACACATGATGGGGATGATGAGGATCTTGAAATCCTTTTGGTTGTTCTACATAAACCTCTTCTTGAAGAATACTGTTTAGAAATGCACTCTTTACATCCATTTGATACAACTTGAATCCAAGATGGCAAGCAATGGAGAGAAGAATTTTGATGGATTCTAACCTGGCAACCGGGGCAAAAGTTTCATCAAAGTGAACTCCTTCTATTTGAGTATATCCCTAGGTGACAAGACGTGCTTTATTCCGGACCACAGTACCATGCTCATTTGTTTTGTTCTTGAAAATCCACTTGGTACCATTGATATTATGTTTCGCAAGACGGGGAACCAGACTCCAAACATCATTTCTGGTGAATTGATGGAGCTCGTCATGCATGGCAGACACCAAGCTTTCATCTTGTAGGGCTTCATCAACTTTCTTGGGCTCTGTTTGAGCAAGGTAGCAGCTGGAGGAAACTTGATTAGCTACTTCACTGGTAGGCTGAATGACTCTGTTTCTTAGCCTACGCCCTTCATCAATGGTCCCAAGAAGCTGCTGAGGAGGATGATTGAGCTTCACCCATGACCGCTTAGGAGGATTTACAGGAGTATCCTCATCTTCGAAAGTACTGGCAATGGTATCCGAAGTCGTGGGATTAGAAGGAGATTCAGCTAGAGACACACTTGTAGAAGTCTTGATAATGTCAGTTGAAGTTACTAGCAATTCAGCTTAATTGAGTTGATGATCTTCCCCGCTGCTTTATGCCTTAACTTCTTCATCATCAATAACAACATTGATAGTTTCCATCACAGTCTCTGTTCGTTTATTGAACACCCTGTAAGCACGACTATTTGTGGAATACCCCAAGAATATGCCTTCATCACTTTTGGGATCAAATTTTCCAAGATTCTCCCTGTCACGAAGGATGTAGCATTTACTTCCAAAAGTTCTAAAGTACTTAACTGTGGGTTTTTTTACCTCGCCAAATCTCATAGGGAGTCTTTTTTGTTTATGGCCTTAGGTAGACTCTGTTGATAATATGGCATGCGCTATTCACTGCTTCTCCCCAAAAATGTTGAGCGAGATTCTTTGAGTGGATCATCACACGAGCCATTTCCTGAATCACCATGTTCTTTCGCTCTACAACTTCATTCTGCTGAGGAGTGATAGGAGAAGAAAATTCCTGCTTGATTCCATATGAATTGCAAAATTCATCAAATTTGGAATTTTCAAATTCCTTTCCATGATCACTGCGGATTCTCATAATCTGGCAGTTTTGCTCAACCTGAATCTTCTTGAATAAATGTCTAGTTGCATCAAAAGTATCAGATTTTTCCCGAAGAGGAATAGCCCATTTATATCGAGAGAAATCATCCACAATTACTAGTATATACCTTTTCCCACCTAGGCTAGCAGTTCTAGTGGGACCCAAGAGATCCATATGCAGTAATTCTAAATTTATGGAAGTTTGAATACCTGAGGTCTTTTTATGAGCTACTCGAGTCTGTTTCCCTAGTTGGCAAGAACCACAGATTCCTTTCCCGATCTTCTCCATTTTGGACAGATCTTTGACAATATCTTTGCTAGCAATTTTCAACATATCTGTGAAATTTAGATGCCCCAACCTTTGATGCCACAGTTCGCTGTCACCTATGGTTGCCTTGTTGCAGAAAATTTGAGGATCTGTAGTGAGACCAGGAAGACCATAGTAGTTGTCAGTAGTTCTTTCTCCCCCCATAAGCCACTTGCTACTGCTGTCAAATATATTACATTCCTTTTTGGAGAATTGCACCACCAAATCATTGTCACAAAATTGGATGATGCTGAGGAGATTTGCCTTGAGCCCCTCCACATACCAAGCTTCCTGAGATGTTTCAAGACCTGGAATGTCGATGATTCCTTTTCCAATAACTTTGGATTGGCTCCCATCTCCATAGGTGATCCTTCCTCCTTTGCCCATCTGAACTTCTTTCAGTAGAGTCTTATCACCTGTCATGTGTTTAGAACAGCCACTATCCAAATAACACAGATTATCTTCCTTTTTAACCCAGACTTGTTTGGCTTTATTTTTGTAATTTACCAAGACAGATCTTTGTTCATTAGGGGAGAGGTAAGCTAACTTCTCACTAATGAGCTAAACTTGATCACTTAACTTCTTAACTTGTTCTTCAAAACCTAGTTCATCTTTTCTAGGAGCATGAGTTTTATTCCAAGGTTTTTGTGAATGAATATGGAAACAATTGGGGCGAATAAGACCATTAACACCACAGTGGTGACATGTAGGTATAGAATGATTTGAACCTTTATCCTCACATGTAAAATGAGTATGATTATGAGACATGCTAGGTTTAATGAACATGGTTCTATTAACAGACATAGCATGAGAAATAGAAGCAATTTTATCAATACTCAAATCAGACATGATAGAAGTCAAACAGAATAACACTCAAGATTTTAATCTTCTCAGAGTGTACCAAGCATTGATACCAATTGAAAAATTAAAATGACTTCTAATATAAACAAATGTGTGTGTGCATAAAGTGTTAACAAATAATATCAATGCGAAATTTATACAACACAAGAAATTTGTTAACGAAGTGAAAACTCAATATGAGAAAAACTACGCCGGGGCAGCCAAACCCAGGATATCCACTATTCAGAAGACAAGACTAGTTACAAAGTAGTAGCACTCACATAACCCTGATGCAGTGGTTATACCTTGCACTCTAACGTGTAACCTAACACGAACGCCTCCCAACCAGGTCTCCTACCTGAAGAGGTCTTCAATGAAATCCTTTACCTTAGGGCCAATCCCTAAGATAGAATTCAGATCAGCGCAGCAACAGCACACACAACAATGGCTTCAAAGAGACTTACTTAGCACAATAACCTTACAATTTAACTCTCTAAGCACTAAGGAATTCAATACCGAATTCTTGCAGTTCTCAAGCCTATGGATTATAGGTGATGTGAATTTTAAATGTACTCGCAAGTGCACGAATCGTTTGCAGTTAATGGATTGCAAGTGCGAGGTCGATCCCACAGGGAATTGCGTTTTTGCAAACAAAATTTAAATCCAAATTAATTTAATCCTAACCTAGTTCCAAAAATTAAGAGATTGTTTTTGTGAATAAAAATCAAAAGCATAAACAAAATTAACTAGAGTGAATGTAATCAAATAAAAAAAAGGCACTAAGGTATCGGAATCCGCACTCACAAACTCATAGTAACATATTCTCATGATCAATAATATTTTCCAAAGTTCTCACAATAAAATCTTAAGTATGTTTTACTTTTGCTTCAAATAATTAATCAAAACCATCCCATGTATCTATTCTTTACCCAAATCACAAAAGAAATCCAATTTAAATTAAATCATCAAGTGTATCCGTAAATCACAGCAAGATATCCAATTTAAATCAAAACATCAATTGTATCCGTAGAATAAATCACAAGGGATATCCAATTTTTTTAAACAAAGAAAACCAAGCACAATCAATTCTATGGAACTATCCTAAATCATCAAATGTATCCTTGAATCACAAAAGATATCCAAGAATCATTCCACAAAATTGAATTAAAGTAAAACAATTGAAAATCAAACTCATTAAAATTGGAAAATATTACATCACATGAGAATATTGTTGCTAATCATAAGTGAGGCTTCATCCTCAACCTTAGTTGAGAATTTAGCCTCTCATGGCTAAAAGTAACATGCTAACTTGAATTGAAAACATTAAAAATTAAAAGAACTTACAAGAAAAATTGTTGCAAGAAGACACCAAAATTTTGCTCTAGCCTCACACACCTTTTTTCTTGAAGCTTAGAGGTCTATTTATAGGGAGAAAACAAATCCTAGAAGTCCTAGAATTCCTAGAAAAATCGGAGGTTAATTTCCTAGTTTGAGTAGGAGACTCAAAACACATTCCAAGAAGGAAAAGGACTCCAAATCCGTCCAAATTTGCGGTATTTTATTGCGAGGCACTTTTGGCATAGGAAACGTCCGAATTAGGAAAATCTTATTTCATAAGGATTTGTAGAAAATTGAGCTATCTTTCCAACACTGCTTGATTCACTTCAATCGGATATTTGAGTTGAAATTTATAGCCAAAATACTATGACATATGCAGAATTTGAATTCTAATCCGATTTTGACTCCAATTAGAGAAATTCCGATTTAGTCCTCTCCTTGATTTGATTGAACATAACCACATCATCTAGGTCTTCTCAAAGTGTGCTTTCTTTCACCATAAAGCTATTGTTTTCTTTCAATGACCTGCAAAATACTAAAATACCAAAACTAACAAAAAACATTAGAAAATAACAAAACTAAAGGTTTAGTAAATGCAAATTAAGGGGTCTACATATGCAATATTTGGCACTCATCAAATACCCCCAAACTTACATTTTGCTAGTCCCTTAGCAAAACAAAACAAAACATAATATAAAATGAAAGCATGAAATATAAATCCTCTTTCGTGGGAGAGACGATTGCATTTAGCATATGCAACAAGCCTTTTAAACCCCTAGGACTCCCTAGAGGACGAGTGAAGTCTCGTGAGAGTTTGCCAGGAATGATACCCACAAACATTATAAAGCATTATGTTGTTGACAAACAATGACTTCTATACAAAAACATGGTTCATACATCATGAGCAAGTTTAACAAGATGAACATCACACTCACATCATTAAGACATCAAAAATCATTTAACTCATAGTTGGAAAATTGAGACAACTCATGCTCAAATAAGTGTAAAGTGAGATTAATATAGATTCATGAGGTTTCAATTTTCTCAAAGTTTGTATACCCCAAAATTCATAGAAATCTTGTCAGATGAAACAACCAAGGCTTAAATCAAAAGAGGTTTTTTTTTTTTTTTTTTTTTTAATAGGCTGTGCAATGTCTGACTCCCTTAAGCTTTCTAATTGACCTATGTAACGAGTGTTGGGCCAATGACTCCCAAACCAGATGGTTTCAGGGCACTAGATGTAGAAACATCCTAAAGGCTTAATTACTTAAGTCAAAAAGGCTACGAAGTCAAACTAACCATACGATCAACCAAATTGAATTTTTCTCATTTTTTTACGCGAACACTCAATGCTTAGTGAGGCAAGAGGCCCGGTTACTCAATGAGAAGTCAAACTGGTGATATTATTAATTTTTTCATTCTTTTCTTCTTCTTCTTCTTTTTCTTCTTCTTCTTTTTTTTTTTTTTTTTTTTTTTGAATTTAAGCCAAGATTTCATCAACAAATCATCCTACAAATCTCAAGATACACATTCTTCAATTCAAATTCCATACCTCACAGAACCAATGTTAATGTGCTTGTGATAAATAATTCAAACAAGTGAAGTCTCTCTAATCCAACAGATGAGTCAAAAAATTCAGATTTCTAAAGATATGCAGTGTTCAACATGTTAAACAAATCAATGATATGCAAACCACAGTTGAGATGTAATCATGCTCAAACAACAACATAACACAATTTTTTTTTTTTTTTTTTTTTTTCAAAAGCAATGAAAATAACAACAAAAACACCAACAAAAATAATAAAAATAACAACCAAAAATGTCTACCCCACCCCCAAACTAAAATGACACATTGTCCCCAATGTGACCAGAAATACAATACCGAATGGGTGATGTAAGTCGGGTGTACCGTAGAAGAACGCTCCCCCCAAACTTGAATGGCAGACACTTGTCCTGAAAAACACAACAAAAGCAAAACAAACAAACAAACAAAAATAAAGTGACAATAAAATAAAAGGAAAGGTGGGTTGCCTCCCACAAGCGCTAAGTTTACCGTCTTTAGCCAGACCCAGCAGCATATGAGGATCAGTGAGGATAAATTGGGTCCTCCAAGGGCATTTCTTCAATCTCAGGGATCTTCAACTCCAGAAACGGTTTTAGCCGTTGACCATTTACCTTGAAAGTGTCTCCATTCTTTGGATCTTCTATCTCAATGGCTCCATAAGTGAAAACTGTACGAACTAAGAATGGTCCAGTCCATCTAGATTTTAGCTTTCCTGGGAATAGATGCAAACGTGAATTGTAAAGGAGGACTTTCTGACCAACTTCGAAAGATCTTCGTAAAATGTTTTGGTCATGGGCCTTCTTCATCTGAGTTTTGTACAGCTTGGCAGAGTCGTAAGCATCATTTCGCAGCTCCTCTAATTCATTGAGCTGGAGCTTCCTTTGAGAGCCGGCCTTGGTGAGATCAAAATTCAGCTGCTTGATTGCCCAATATGCTCGATGCTCCAATTCTACGGGTAGATGACAAGCTTTCCCATACACAAGTCGGTAAGGAGACATGCCAATTGGAGTCTTGAATGCTGTCCGGTATGCCCACAGTGCATCATTGAGTCGCAGAAACCAATCCTTTCTTGTCGGGCTCACCGTCTTCTCTAGTATCCTCTTGATTTCTCTGTTAGATAGCTCAACTTGACCACTTGTCTGAGGATGGTAGGGAGTTGCAACTTTATGAGTAATACCATACTTCTTCATGAGTTGCTCAAAAAATTTATTGCAGAAGTGCTTTCCCCCATCACTGATAATGGCACGTGGTGTCCCAAACCGTGCAAACACATTATCCTTCAGAAATTGCAGCACAACTCTATGATCATTGGTTTTGCAAGCAATAGCCTCCACCCACTTGGAAACATAGTCAACAGCCACAAGAATGTAGAGGTACCCATAAGAGTTCGGGAAGGGTCCCATGAAGTCGATGCCCCAAACATCAAAAAGCTCCACAACCAAGATCGGGTTCAACGGCATCATATTCCTTCTTCCAATACTCCCCAATTTCTGGCATCGCTCACAGGCTGAACAATAAGCATGGGCATCACGAAAAATGGATGGCCAATAGAATCCACTTTGAAAAATCTTCGCAGCGGTCTTCTTAGAATTGAAGTGGCCTCCACATGCATGATCATGGCAAAAGGAGAGGACATTTTGCTGGTCACTCTCAGGAATACATCTCCTTATAATTTGATCTGGGCAATATTTAAACAGGTAAGGATCATCCCAAAAAAAATGTTTTACCTCAGCCAAGAATTTTGATCTGTTGTGCTTGGTCCAATGAGAGGGCATCTGGCCGGTGACAAGATAGTTCACAATATCTGCGAACCATGGTGCATGAATTTGGGAGATGTGCATCAGTTGTTCATCAGGGAACGTCTCAGCAATGGGCACATCATCTTCAGTGAAGTCTACAGTCAGCCTGGACAAATGGTCTGCTACCACATTCTCGGAACCCTTCTTATCTCTAATCTCAATGTCAAATTCTTACAGTAACAGGATCCACCGAATGAGACGAGATTTAGCATCTTTCTTGGACAACAGATACTTCAAAGCAGCATGATCCGAGTAGACCAATACTTTAGACCCTAGCAGATATGATCTAAACTTATCTAGAGCAAAAACGACAGCTAACAACTCCTTTTCAGTGGTAGAGTAGTTAAGTTGTGCGCCATTCAGGGTCTTGCTGGCATAGTAGATGACATGAGGAAGCTTCTCCACTCTTTGCCCCAATACAGCTCTCACAGCATAATCAGAAGCATCACACATTATCTCGAATGGCACAGTCCAAGTAGGTGGCTGAATGATTGGTGTGGAAGTCAAGGTCTTCTTCAGACTTTCAAAGGCTGCATGGCACTCTTCATTGAAATCAAATGGGGCATCTTTGGCAAGGAGGCTGCACAAAGGTCTCGCTATCTTACTGAAGTCCTTGATGAATCTTCTATAGAACCCAGCATGGCCTAGAAAGGAGCGAATCTCTTTCACTGTTCGCGGGGGCGGAAGGTTAGAGATCAGATCTACCTTGGCTTTGTCAACCTCAATACCTTTGTGGGAAACAACATGCCCCAAAACAATCCCCTGTTTTACCATGAAGTGGCATTTTTCCCAATTTAAAACCAAGTTCTTCTCCTTACATCGTACCAACACCAAGGTAAGATGGTGTAGGCACTCCTCAAATGAAGATCCAAAAACAGAGAAGTCATCCATAAATACCTCAAGGTGACGTTCAACCATATCTGAGAAAATACTGATCATACACCGCTGAAAAGTAGCAGGTGCATTGCACAAACCAAAAGGCATACGGCGATAGGCAAATGTACCGAAAGGACAAGTAAAAATGGTCTTCTCTTGATCTTCTGGGTCCACCGGAACTTGATTGTAGCCAGAGTAGCCATCAAGGAAACAGTAATAAGCATGACCAGCCAGTCTCTCCACCATCTGATCTATGAAAGGCAAAGGAAAGTGGTCTTTCCTTGTGGCAGAATTCAGCTTCCTGTAGTCAATGCACACCCGCCATCCCGACTGAACACGAGTTGGGACCAACTCATTCTCCTTGTTCTTGATTACTGTAATTCCAGCCTTCTTGGGCACCACATGAATTGGACTCACCCATTTGCTGTCAGATATTGGGTATATGATTCCTGCATCCAAAATTTTGATCACCTCAGCTCGAACTACCTCTTGCATGGCTGGATTCAACCGTCTCTGTGGCTCACGAGAAGGTTTAGCATTTTCTTCCAGGTGAATCTTGTGCATCACCACTGCAGGGCTGATTCCTTTTATGTCTCCAATGGACCAACCGATAGCTTCTTTATGTTCTTTCAACACATCTAGCAATTTCTGTTCTTGAGTCTCATTTAGGTCAGCGGCTATGATCACCGGTAGAGATTCAAACGGGTCAAGATATTTGTACTTCAGAGTGTCAGGCGGAGGCTTTAGGTCCCGCTTGGCAGGCTCAACTGCTGATGGAGATGGATCAAGGGATGATGTCTCAGTGGTTTCCCCGATGTCAGTTTCTGTCTCAGGAGATGAGTCCAACAAGGTGTCAGCTTGCTCAAGTAATGTTTCCAGGTCCATGTTGCCTCCAAATGTAGTAAGGCACGTTCCCAACTGGTCTTCAACAATTGGCTCGTTGATAGTCTCTTCCACTATCTCTTCTATTGCGCATGCACTTCTGACCCCTTCATAGTCAAATGGTTGCTTATTGATATCAAAAATATTTAGCTCCACTGTCATGTTCCCGAAAGATAACTTCATGACTCCAGTCCTACAATTGATTAGGGCATTAGCCGTAGCTAAAAATGGACGCCCTAGTATTACTGGAATCTGAATCTTCACATTCATAACTGGTTCTGTGTCTAAAATGATGAAGTCCACAGGGTAGTAGAACTTATCAACTTTGATCAGAACATCTTCAATGATTCCCCTTGGAACCTTCACAGATCTGTCGGCCAGCTGAAGTGTCACTGAAGTGGGTTTTAGCTCACCCAATCCCAATTGGACATAAACTGAATATGGCAAGAGATTCACACTAGCCCCTAAATCTAACAGAGCTCTTTCAACTTTGCTGTCACCTATCATGCATGCAATTGTAGGACATCCAGGGTCTTTGTACTTGACAGGGATCTTACACTGAAGAATAGAACTGACCTGCTCAGTTAGGAAGGCTTTCTTGGGAACATTTGTCCTTCTCTTAATGGTTACCAAATCCTTCAGAAATTTAGCATACGAAGGCACTTGCTGAATGGCATCGAGGAAAGGAATGTTGATCTGCACGTGTTTAAATACTTCCAAAATGTCATCAAACTTTGAGCCTTCCTTGGGAGTCGCCAGTCTTTTTGGAAACGGAGCTTTGGGAACAAACTTCTGGGGAATCTCCTTAGCAATTGGAAAGATAGTGTCTGGTCCAAGATCTCTATCAAGCTTGTCATGGCTTTCCTCCTCTTTTGTCGCCTCAGTGACTTCTTCCGGCATGGCCACTTGATTATCCACTCGCCTTCCTGACCTCAAAGTTGTGATGGCTTGCACATGCTCTTGCCCATGAGAAGGACCGGATGTGCTCCCAATAACAAATTGCCCTTTTGGGTTAGGCACTGGTTGACTTGGGAATTTCCCTATTTCTCTTTCCCCCATTTGATTGGCTAGTTGGCCAATTTTCCCTTCTATCTTGGCAATAGCTTGATTTGAAGACATGACCTCGTTTTTAAGCTCTTGTATAGTCTGACTGTTGTTCATGGTGACCTTCTGAAGCTCTTGTATATTTTGGTTGCTTTTCTGAATGAATGCTTGGAGTGTTTCTTCCAATGATGAATGTGGTGCTGGTTGAGGCTGCGGCACTTGAGTGGTTGACTGGAACTGATTCTGAGCCTGTGGAGGGAATCCAGAAGAATGTTGAGCATGAGCTTGATTCGAGGTTCTTCCTTGATTTTGGGGTTGATTTTGCTTCCAAGAGAAATTGGGATGGTTGCGCCACCCTGGGTTGTAAGTCTCAGCAAAAGGTCCACTTGTTGGTTTCCTGTAATCATTGAAGGCATTGACCTGCTCTGGTGGATATTCTGCACCTGTCGACAGAGATGGGCAGTTCTGAGTAAAGTACATCGGGCTGGCACATAAAGAACATACGTCAGCTTGATAAGTATTTGCTGCAATCACTGGCTTGTTCAGAGCAATGGCTTCAATCGTACGCATGATATCCTTGAGTTGCCCCCTGATATCTTCATTGTCCTTCACCCCATAGAGTCCTTCCTTCTTGGTGGTAGTGGAACATTTACCCCGACGACTTGAAAAATACCACCGTTGTGAATTATCGGACAGTTCATCCAGAGTCTTGTAGGCTTCTTCTCCTGTAAGATTCAAGAACCCGCCACCATTCATGGACTCAATCATGTAACGCTCCAATTGAGTTAACCCATTGTAGAAAAATTGAATGAGCCTCCAAGTTTCAAAACCATGGGGCGGACACTTTATAGTTAGCTCTTTAAATCTCTCCCAGCTGTCACAGAATTTCTCGTCCTCCTCTTGACTGAAACTGTTGATTTCTCGACGAAATTCATTAATCCTCGAGATTGGGAAGAATTTGTTGTAGAATTTGGTCAGTAAAATTGCCCAGGAGGTGATGGATCCAGGCATGTTGGAATGTAACCATGCTTTCGCCCTACAGCTTAGGGAAAAAGGAAATAGCCTTAGACGCACCGACTCATCTGAGAAATTTTGAAATTTGAAAGTGTTGCACCTCTCCAAAAATTCCTTTACATGAGCGTAAGGATCTTCATTCTCTAAACCATGGAATGTAGGAAGGATTTGAATTACACTCGGCTTCAAATCAAAATGAGTAGCATTAGTAGCAGGCAACACCATGCAGGATGGAGTGTCGGTAGTGATGGGTGCAAATAATTCTCTGAGGGTTCTGGGTGGATCCCCATTCCTAAGCGGTTCTCCCATCTCAACAGACTTTTCCGACTCAGATTCTGAATTTTTCAGCAAGCTTAGATTCTCTCGAGCTGTTCTTTCGATCTCAGGATCAAAAGTGGTAAGTTCCAGATTTAAAGATCGTCGCCCAAGCATAAACAAAATGTAAAAACTAAAATAAACTAAAATTTAACTAGTAAAGAAAAATGCGAGTAGGGGAAACAGAATTCTCCAAGGACCTAGGGTCGTTCCGAGGAAAGTGAGGGGGGTCACACGGACACTCTTAAATCCCAAGACTTTCCTAGCCAGAACTTGCCTAGACACTTGGATAATGCCGTAAGCCCACACTAGCAATATTTTATTTTATTTTGAAAAAAAAGAAATTATTACAAGATAAAATAACTAATGAAAATTAACACAGAAACAGAAACTATCACACCAAAAATTAAAAACAAAAACTTATAAGTTGACCAAAAATAAACTAAAACTAAAACTCACAAAATCGACCAAAAATAAATTTGGCAAAATTCCGCAGCTACTGAACTTATTGATGAAGCCTATGAGCAGAGGCGTATCCGAAGAGTGCTACGGCAGAAAGTTGAGCGGAAGCTGCAAAATAGGCCCAAAACAAAAAATTCTATATTTTTTTTTTTTTTTTGATTAGCACAAGGAATAAAACAAAATTTAAAATTTAAAAACAGGAATAACAAAAACAAATTGCAAATAAAAAAGATCCTAATTATAACTAGTAGAAAGATAAAATCAATTTAGAAATAAATAGTTTTCAAAAATTCAAACAATTCCCCGGCAACGGCGCCAAAAACTTGATGTGAATTTTAAATGTACTCGCAAGTGCACGAATCGTTTGCAGTTAATGGATTGCAAGTGCGAGGTCGATCCCACAGGGAATTGCGTTTTTGCAAACAAAATTTAAATCCAAATTAATTTAATCCTAACCTAGTTCCAAAAATTAAGAGATTGTTTTTGTGAATAAAAATCAAAAGCATAAACAAAATTAACTAGAGTGAATGTAATCAAATAAAAAAAAGGCACTAAGGTATCGGAATCCGCACTCACAAACTCATAGTAACATATTCTCATGATCAATAATATTTTCCAAAGTTCTCACAATAAAATCTTAAGTATGTTTTACTTTTGCTTCAAATAATTAATCAAAACCATCCCATGTATCTATTCTTTACCCAAATCACAAAAGAAATCCAATTTAAATTAAATCATCAAGTGTATCCGTAAATCACAGCAAGATATCCAATTTAAATCAAAACATCAATTGTATCCGTAGAATAAATCACAAGGGATATCCAATTTTTTTAAACAAAGAAAACCAAGCACAATCAATTCTATGGAACTATCCTAAATCATCAAATGTATCCTTGAATCACAAAAGATATCCAAGAATCATTCCACAAAATTGAATTAAAGTAAAACAATTGAAAATCAAACTCATTAAAATTGGAAAATATTACATCACATGAGAATATTGTTGCTAATCATATGTGAGGCTTCATCCTCAACCTTAGTTGAGAATTTAGCCTCTCATGGCTAAAAGTAACATGCTAACTTGAATTGAAAACATTAAAAATTAAAAGAACTTACAAGAAAAATTGTTGCAAGAAGACACCAAAATTTTGCTCTAGCCTCACACACCTTTTTTCTTGAAGCTTAGAGGTCTATTTATAGGGAGAAAACAAATCCTAGAAGCCCTAGAATTCCTAGAAAAATCGGAGGTTAATCTCCTAGTTTGAGTAGGAGACTCAAAACACATTCCAAGAAGGAAAAGGACTCCAAATCCGTCCAAATTTGCGGTATTTTATTGCGAGGCACTTTTGGCATAGGAAACGTCCGAATTAGGAAAATCTTATTTCATAAGGATTTGTAGAAAATTGAGCTAGCTTTCCAACACCGCTTGATTCACTTCAATCGAATATTTGAGTTGAAAGTTATAGCCAAAATACTATGACATGTGCAGAATTTGAATTCTAATCCGATTTTGACTCCAATTAGAGAAATTCCGATTTAGTCCTCTCCTTGATTTGATTGAACATAACCACATCATCTAGGTCTTCTCAAAGTGTGCTTTCTTTCACCATAAAGCTATTGTTTTCTCTCAATGACCTGCAAAATACTAAAATACCAAAACTAACAAAAAACATTAGAAAATAACAAAACTAAAGGTTTAGTAAATGCAAATTAAGGGGTCTACATATGCAATATTTGGCACTCATCAATAGGCTGCAAGTTCAAATGAGCGTCTGGCTTGATAAACCTAGGCGCCGTCCGGACGGTAGACAAAGGGCGTCTAGACGAACAACTGTGTGATCGGTTTTCCAAAATTTCACTGAAATTCTTTCCTGATTTGAGCCATGTTTGGACGGTGGTGCCCTGTCGTCCGGACGGTCGCACTTTAGCTGTACGCAATTTCCATATTAAGGATTCGCACGTCCGGACCAAGGGAATGGTTGTCCGGACAGTTGATCTAATGTACACAATTTCTATATCAGTAGCTCGCGCGTCCGAACCATGAAGACTTGCGTCCGGATGTCTGGATTTTGAATGCGATACTTGCCTTATGGATGAGGGTGTCCAGATGGGAATCCACATCATCCGGATAGTTGCAGTGATCTTCCCATATCTGTGTTTTTGGAAAGAAATCTCATAGCTTGTCGAACACTGAGTGTCGTCCAGACGTGCTGTTGAAACATCCGGACGGATGCAAGCTGGAGCAGTTCGAAGCTTCTCGACATAGAGGAAGGTTCGGACGAAAATTTCTCGTCGTCCGAACGGATGATGCTTCAGACAGTTTGGCATCCGGACGGTATATCACGTCGTCCGGACAGCTGCAATGGATCCAATTTTTCTGACTTGTAGACTGTGCAAAATCTTCTGGAAGCACTCTGAATAGCGGAATCCTTGTTTAAAAGCATCATTACAAAGAAGTGATTTTGTCCAACAGAATGAAGCCAATTACAAACTAACAAACTCCTTTGTTTTTCCTTCCTCGAGCTGCTTCCAAATCCGCTGACATTCGGGATCGTTTCCCTCGGCGTCCTTGATTCTTTCTAGCAATTCTGACAGAAGTACTAGCAAACCTCTAGTTACAACCTCAAGTTTCATTAACTGAGGTTGAGAAATACTCATGGTTGCGAGTTTGATTAATGACTTTCTACTTAACGCGTCAGCCACTACATTACCTTTACCCGAATGGTTGCGAGTTCGATTAATGAAATTAACGAATGATGATTCTCTTACATGAATGTATGATTTATGTGCATAACACAAAGTTTTATCTCACGGCAACATAATGATGTGTTCCGGATCTTATGATGATGGTGGGTAACAGGGCGACCACACCAAAAGTGTGGGGCTATTGGTTGGGGTGTCCTCACTTAGGGAGTTTCATAACCTGGTAGGTCTCCCTTGTGACGACAAGATGAACCTATGGGTCCTTCGGGACAGATCCTTTGGATGAGCCTAACGTGTGTCACTCATGGTTAAAATGCGGAGGTTGGGCTAGTGGTAGATAAAACTTACACGCTATGAATGAAGAATGGATATACATAATTCTAATTTGTGATTTTTATACTACCATATGCTTTGTTGTGTTACATACTGAGTTGTCGAACTCACCCCTTACCCCTACAATTCTTTTCAGATGGCTCTGCACATCATTGTACTTTTGGGTGGAATACCACTGGGTGTGGCAACCTATGACGACCTAGACTTTTTCCTCGCTGATGCGGACCAGTGGGTCTACGTGTGTTTTGAATAGTAATAACATGTAGCCAAGGATAATTTTGTTATTTTATTTTGTATGTAAAGCTAATGTAGGACATTGTGGGACCGGTAATATAAACGATGGCAAGGACCTTCCTCGAGCATGGAAGCTTACCGGGCCAACTTTTGTTTACAGCACAGTGTTTATTTTTTGTAGATTTTCCTGGCTAAATTTGTACTGACTAAAAGATCTACTGATATATATATGAAATGAAAATATAAGTTTTAATCTATATCTTGTGTCCATTTCCAAGTTCAATAAATTTGTGGATAATTTGACTTTTTCTAAGCTCAAGTTCACGTATCTCCTTATATCCAAAACTAGGGCGTAAATCGTTTCACAAGTAGATGTTAGGTGGATGATTAATATGAAACTAAGATGGGTTATCATTATCTCTTAACTAAAGTATTTTCATGTCGAGGTTGTCGAATAGTTGACAACCACTACGCGCTCATATTACGCATATAAATAGAATCCGTGTGTGAGATACAATCTGCCATTGGTATACGGTTTGGATGAAATCAATTTCCTATACTTTTTCTTCTACCTTTATCTTTACTTTACTTGTCATTAGTTTAATTTAGTTTTAAAAATAAAAAATATATTTTATGATTTAAATTGGGTAAAGTCCTAAATACTTCATAATCAAACAACCACCACAGTCCTTGAGGTTCGACACCCTCTCTATAGTCCTATTTTGCAAAGATTCATTCTATTGCGAGTGGTTATTAATTTAAAATCCACGTTGTCAAATTAATTTTCGACAATCAATTTTTGGCACTGTTGCGAGGACTGTGTAACAGTTGTTTATGAAGTGTTTAGGATTGCATCTAGTTAAATTATGTACAAACTGTATAAATCTGTGAATAAATAGTGCTTTATTTTGTGCGTATCTCAGCCTCTCTTAGTTTCTGCATCTTTCTATTTCTACAGAATTGTTGTCGATCGAGAGCCAAATTTCTTGGATCGATCGTCTCTAGGATCGAGCCTCAGAACAAAACCAGTAGCATAAAGCTGCTATTCCACGGCAGAAACTAATACTTTCTGAATTCTTTTCTTTCATTTTTATTTTTCCTAAGTTATATTTTGTATGGCATTGCCACTCCCTTTGGCAACATCCATTAATTCGGAACTTAACTTAAAAGCCATATTTCAACCCGGACGTTTTCAGGATGCCCCTAATAACCAATGAATGGCAAGTTCTTTTCGTTGTGCGAATCCTATTTCAATGGGAACTTGATGAGTCAATCCGCCTACACGTCTTGCTTTTACTGCTATGTCGGGAGTTACTCCACATATTACTTAGCATAAAACAAATAGCAGATTCGTTTCTGTCTTTTATTGAATCTTTTTCATAGCTCGATAGATAATTTGATAAGCCAATGATTTTTTTCCGTGTTTTAGAATACGGTTAACCAACATGTTAACTAATAAATTTTTTCGAGCCATATATCTCAACTTCTTCTACCCATCCCGTATATTGTCCTTTTCATTCTGTGTTGGACTAGAAACTTATTAGTATACGATATTTTAAGAAAAAAGTTCTTTATATTCATAGGATATAACAATTATTTCTTTTTACGTTGTTAATTTTATACCTACTTCTTCATGTTATATTCTTTTTATTTATTTACTTGTTTTTAGTTTTGTTTTTCAGGATGAGTATTCTTACATCAAAGTTTGGGAGTATGCTATGAGCCATACCTCCTCAATGAGGTTTTCCTTTATCCCTGATATCATGCTTTCATTTTATATACATATTGAGGACAATATGTGATTTAAGTTTGGGGGTATGGAAAGACAGAAGACACTTGTCCAAATATTTTTTGCAAATATTTATGTTATTCCGTAGAATTTGGTTGATTTGTAATTGTGGTTTGCTTTTCATTGACAATTTTAAAATTTTGAACACATTATCACACAATTAGAGATTCTAAGTCTACTAGTTACTTTTGGCTATGAGAGTTCACTTGTTTCAAAATATGAGAAATCACGATACACATTGGCATATAGTTTGTGGGGTATAAGCTTAAGTTTAATACCTTACATATTTAGTTTCAATGCCTTAGATGCAATTGGATGACTTGTTAGATGGGTGACTTGGCCTTTTTTTTTTAATAAAAAAAAACACACATACACACACACAACTTTAAGCTTCATTGAGTAACCGGACCTTTTGCCCCATTAAGCATTAAATGTTCATGTCAAAAGATGAGAGTGATTAATAAAATGGCGAGTTTAACTTCACAGCCTTTTTTATTTGAGTTATTAAGCTCTTTGGAATGTTTTACATCTAGTACCCAAAAGCCATTTGGTTTGGGAGTCACTAGCCAAACACTCGTGACATAGGTCAATTAGAAAGCTTAAGGGAGTTAAGTACTGCACAACTATATAAACGTTGTAAATACTATTAAATTATGCATATGCCTTGGTTATTCCATCTTACAAGAAATATGGAGAATTTTGTGATACTGAGCCATAGATGTAGGAAATACTTTGACGCCCCATAAATATGTGTTAATATCACTTTGCACCAATTTGAACATGATATCTTAGCCGGCCATTTGTAATTGATTAGATATGAATTTCCTAAACTACTATGAAGATGGAGTTTATCAATTTAAGCTTGTTCATGAATAAAAAAAAAACCCATTGTTTTTATGATACTTTATTCTTAGGGATAACATGAATAAAAAGAAAAAAAAAATGAAACGTTTGTGGGAAGCATTTATGCTAAACCCTCACGAGATTTCACTTGTCCACTAGGGAAATCTAGAGGTTTAAAATGCTTGTTGCATGTGCTAAATGCAATCGCATTTCCCACGAAAGAGGAATTATAGTAGTTGTTTATATTTTGTTTTGTTTCATTTCTTGTTGTAATACTAAGGGGGACTAGCATTTTGTAAGTTTGAGGGTGTGATAAGCGTTGAATGCTTACATTCAAAGCCCCTTAATTCCCATATGTTAAACCTTAGTTTGAGTTGTAACATAATTTTTTATTATGTTTTAGCGTTTTATCTTATTCCTAGGTCCTAATTGAAAACAAGAGCAAAATCATTGAAGTTAGGCCTAAAAATGCATCAAGGAAAGCTGAAGATCAATCACTGCCAAATTGAAGTCAATTGAGAGCCTGGACCTGTCGATTGATCGAGCGCCCAAACCTATCGATCGATCGACTGATCAACCGAGTGTTAAAATCTGTAGATCGATCATCCATGCGATCGATCACTAAAAGGTGGCGATCGAGCGTCACCTTATATTCCAGAAATATCTTCAGATGTCGACATTTTTTTGTGCGATGGATATCAATTGTCAAGTTGTGTGGCTGGAATTCAAATGACGACTTCCTTCAAGTTGTGCAATTGAAATGAACTTCCCTTGATACTTTTGTAACCTCCCTTCCTCTATATATATAGAACAGACACGTGAGAGAGAAAAAACATGCGTCTTTTGGGTTTATTTTTCCAGATGCAATAGCTTTAGTTTATTTTTACAAATGTAGTTTCTTTGTTAGTTTGTAGTTTCCTTGCCTAGATGCCAGATACCACTGAACGTAATTTCCGCCTCTCCTAAGGGTTTAAGCATCACGAGTTTCTGCGCACAGTCAATACTAGCGAAATGTTTAGCTAACCAATCCATCCCTAGGATTATGTTGTATCCATGTAGAGGTAATACTACTAGGTTAGCTAGAAGAATCCTCTCATTGATGATTATAAGGCATCCACGTGCTACTCTACTACATGTTACTGTTTTCCCTAACAGAGTTGCTACAGCTAAACCAACTTCTAGGGTTTTAATGGAGATTCTAGATAGTTTTATAAACATGCTAGATACAAAGGAGTGGATATCTCCTAAATCAAATAAAACTAATGCCTTAAATCCAAAGATGGGGAGAGTATTTGTCACTGCATCCGTATCTCCTTCCAGCTTTCCAGGAATAAGTGAATAGACTCTCATTGCAGCCACGGTCTGGGTGTGTTTCCTTGTGGTGGGGCTTATGTCTTCACCCTACATTCCTTGCTAAAATGATCAAATTGGCTATGCCGATAACAGGTGTCCGTCCCTACTCTACAAAGTCTCAAGTGAACTTTGTTACACTTCCATCACAGCTCGAGTGCTTGACTCCTTTGGGGCTGGTTCTACTGACCAGTTGAAGCGCATCCTTGAAAGCTTCGTTGAAAGGGCTGACCTCCCACAGCCGCTCTCTTATTAGGTACAGCCCCTCCAAAGGAAACTCTCTGAACAAAGGTCATCTTCCTCTACTTCACAAAGGCCGCTGTGCTTTCCTTCAAGTTCTCTTTGTATATCAAGGCCTAATCCACCAATTGAGAAAAGTTGGGGGTGTCGAAGCAAGTCATCATGGTCTTAACATGTGACCTAAAACCTCTCTCGAACTTCTTATCCTTCTTTTCGTCATCTGGAATGAGGTATACAACAAACCTCGAAAACTTAATGAACTTAGTTGCATACTCCATCACTGTCATGCCCCCTTGAACTAAGTCCATAAATTCCCTGGCCTTCGTCTCCTACACCCCTCAAGGAAAGAATTGCTTGTGGAATTCATCCCTAAAGATCTCCCAAGTGATGGCATGTTCCAATCCCAAGCCCAATACAAGTAGGTCCTTCTTTGATTGCCACCATCTCTTTGCCTCGCCAGTCAGTCTATGGGTAGCTTATCTCACCTTCTGCTCAATGGTGCAGCCGATCGTATCCAAAAGCTCCCCGATGTAATTCAGCCAATTCTCTGTGCTGAAGTGATCAGCACTCCCATCTAAGTTATTGAAGTTGTGACTTCAAAAGTCCTTTAGGGTACAACCCCATCCTTCGACAGGATACCTAGCCTTTCGATCCAGTGCCATCGCCATGACTTGCTGCAAAATTTTTGTCATGAGTTACGTCAACTCTGGGTTGACAGCCCTATGAACCAATATGTTCATAGGCTTAGGGTGGGTGTCCTCCCCATTGTCCCCAAATTCTAGGCCATTAGGCTTGGTCGCTAGATTCCTTTGGGGCGACATTGTCTGCAATAAGCAGCAGAGTCAAAACCGACAAGAAGCAAGTATCACTAAAGTCATAATTCTAAGGGGTAACAATCCTAAGCTCTGGCATGATTATCTCCTTAGAGCTATCTTTATAAGTCCAATAGTCTTTCAGAACCTAACGCTCTGATACCAACTGTAACGCCCTAGTGAAATTAACTACTGGTAGTTAACTTCATGGTTCGTTTACCAGTCTTATTCTAAGAAAAACAAGACACAAGGATCTCATTCGCTCATAAGAGAGTTTGCAGCGGAAGACTTTCACTTAAAAGAATAAAGGTAGCATCATAATCATCACAATAATAGCCAAAGTAACTAAAACATCATCATAATATCACCAGCCGAAACTCTCAAAATACAGTCAAAAGACCAGTCATCAAAATAATAAGTACATATCCAGAGCCAAAGGTCTAACAGTCACCAACATCGAGAATTAAATCCTACACTTAGGAAGGTAAAACATAAAGATGATATCTATCATGAAAAATGAAATTGACTTCTAAAATAAATGCAAGTGTGTGTGCTTAAAGTGTTAACAAAAATAACAATGCTGAAAATAAATAACACAAGAATTTTTGTTAACGAAGTGGAAACTCAAGATGAGAAAAACCACTCCGGGGCAACCAAACCCAGTATATCCACTATTCAGAAGACAAGACTAGATACAAGATAGTAACACTTACATACCCCTGATGCAGTGGTCGTATCTTGCTCTCTAACGTGTAACTCAACATGAACGCCTTCCAACCAGGTCTCCTACCTGAAGGGGTCTTCAATAGAATCCTTTACCTTAGGGCCAATCCCTAAGATAGACTTCAGTTTAAGCGCAGCAACAGCACACACAATGATGGCTCTAAAGAGAACAAATCAGCTCAATAACCTCACAAAATAACTCTCTAAGCTCTAGTGGAATTCAATTCCGAATTCTCGCAGTTCTCAATGCCCAGGGGCCTCTATTCATTGGCTGAGGGTTCAAATGGGCAACTGCTTTGATAAATACGGGTGCCGTCCGGACGGTGGACATGGGCCATCCGGACGGACAACTGTGCGACCGAAATTCTGAGATTTTCGCTGAAAATCTTTCATGTTTGAGAGTCGCGTCCAGACGGTGAGGCACTGTCGTCCGGACAGTCGCATGTCCGCTGCAAGTAATTTCCATATAAGGCTCGCGTCCGGACCATGGGGGATTGCCGTCCAGACGGTTGATCTTCTACACGCAATTTCCATATCTGTTGAGCGCGCGTCCGGACCATGGCAGACTGGCGTCCGGACGGTTGAATTTGAATTGCGATTCTTACCTTATGGGTGAGCGCGTCTGGACGGTTGCAGTAATCTTCCCTTATTTGAACTTGGAAATAAAATCTGAAGCTCGATCACTGAGAGTCGTCCGGACGGGCTGCTGAGACGTCCGAACGGATGCAAGCCGGAGCAGAAGCTTCACGGTGTAGATGAGTGTTTGGACGGAAATCCACGTCGTCAGGATGGATGATGCTTTGGTCTGTCGGGCGTCCGGACAGTATGGCACGTCGTCCGGACGTCTGGAACTAGGGACAGATGAGCGTTCGGACGGGATGACATGTCGTCCAGACGACTAGCAGGGAACCGAAATCTCTTACTTGTAAACAGTGCAGAATCTCTGGAACACTTCTGAATAGTGGAATCCCTGTGAAAAGCATCTTTATATACAAGTGATTTTGTCCAATCAGAATGAGGCCAATTACAAACTAACAAGCTCCCCCTTTGGCCATTCTGGGACAAAAATCACTTGACTGGTTTGGAAATACATTCCCGGTCCAAAAATAAAAATTACTCCCCATTTTTGTCACAAACGGACAAAGGGTAAAATAGAGTAATGAAAACCAACCATAACAAAAATTACTCCCCCTAACGGTCTCAGAAGGACCAGGGTAAATGGAGTAATAAAGTCTAAAAATTAAACTAACATGGACTGAAAAAGTTGCTAAAAAGAGAAAAGCAACAAGGTAAGGTTCTTCACAAGTATAGTAGCTCACGCATGTATATCCGTCTGAAATATCAGTCAAGGAGCAAGTCAGAATTATGCAAACATGGAGTTGATAGACAAGTATAACATATACAAAGATTACCCTGCAAACATAATAATGAAAATAGCTTGCCCAACTCATGCAATGCCTGTGTGTGTGTGAAGACTATTTTCCCACAAGGTTTGATTTTTACGAATATGACAAGAAGCAACCAGATTTTCTAGACAAGAGAGAAAATCAATGCAAGATTAGTCAAAAGTCAAACCTTATAACTTACTAGGGCCTAGCCACCCTCATCTGATACACTCCCCTTGAGATGCAGCACCTAATTGTTTTACTTGCACCATGAAGGACAAGGTAAATTTTACTTGCACGTAAAGGGCAAGGCATATTGCAAAATCAGCACATAAGCAGTGATTATACAATTTAAAGCGCAGAAATTATATGTTTTACTGCTTGATTCTTATGGTGCTGCAATCTAAAGGGAATGCCAGTGTTTTTAGGTTCTAGATTCAACTAGCATGTGGTCAATTTGACCATCTTATCAAAAACCTCTTCTCTTATCCAGAATTTCTAGGAGCAAAAAGTCAGAGAAGGAGAAATACGCACCTTTGGGGAGCCTAGGATAGTGTACAAAGTTATCACATGAGACAAGCAACTATCAAACAAAACAATGAGCAGGAAAATCTTTGCATATGTCAGATTTATGTTCTCAGCCACATGTAAGCATAATACATCAAAGCTCAATGAACTAGTAAACCAGAAAAGATACATGAGATAGCTGACATACCTTGCGAATAACTACCCTGCTACAAAACTCCCACAATTTTTTTTTATATATTTTATTATTACAACATCATGCTATCAAAGGACAAGACAAAAAGCTCATCGTAGCATGGAAACACATGTCTACGACAAGGCACAAACACCAATGGCTTTCCGGAGGGACTCAAACCTGCTACCATCTAGAGGTTTGGTAAGAATGTCAGCCAATTGGTTTTCAGTAGGGATGAAAGAGAGAGATACTACCTCGGATTCCACAAGATCACGCAAGAAGTGATGTCTGATATCGATATGCTTGGTCCGAGAGTGCTGAACTAGATTCTTGGAGATGTTGATAGCACTAGTATTATCACAGTTGATAATCATAGTATCTTGAGAGAATCCGTAGTCACCTAGTAGTGTCTTCATCCACAATAATTGTGTACAACAGCTGCCCGCAGCAATATATTCAGCCTCAGCAGTGGAGAGAGATATAGAGGCTTGTTTCTTGCTCATCCAAGCTGCAAGATTGTTTCCCACATAGAAACATCCTCCCAATGTGCTTTTTCTATCATCAGCATTTCCAACCCAGTCTGCATTAGAGTATCCTACAACAACAAGATTTGTTTCTCTAGAATACCAAATGCCATAGAGAAGGGTATCATTGACATACCTGATGATACGCTTGACTGCAGTGAGATGAGATTCCTTTGGATTTGCTTGAAAGCGAGCACAGACTCCCACACTGAAGGCAATGTCTGGTCGGCTAGCTGTAAAATATAGGAGACTTCCTATCATACTCTTGTAAAGGGATGGATCAACGGATTTTCCTGCAAGATCACTACTAATCTTGACACTGGTACTCATGGGAGTTCGGGCACAACTCTTTCCATCCAAACCAAACCGTTTGACCAGATCCTTAGCATACTTGGACTGAGAGATGAAGATTCCTTCAGCAGTTTGCTTGACTTAAAGGCCAAGAAAATGGTTCAGCTCACCAATTATGCTCATCTCAAATTTCTGCTTCATTTCTTCAGAAAACTCATGGGCAAGAGAGTCTAAGGTAGCTCTAAAAATGATGTCATCAACATAGATCTGAGCAATGAGTTTGTGAGTACCTTGATTTCTGATGAATAAAGTTCGATCAGCTTGTCCCCTTGTAAATCCCTTAGCCAGGAGATAAGTGGTGAGACGTTCATACCATGCCCAAGGAGCCTGCTTAAGCCCATATAAAGCCTTCTTCAGCTTGTACACATGATGGGGATGATGAGGATCTTGAAATCCCTTCGGCCTTTCTACATAAACTTCTTCTTGAAGAACACCGTTCCGAAAGGCACTCTTTACATCCATCTAATACAGCTGGAACCCAAGATGACAAGCAATGGAGAGAAGAATTCTGATGGATTCTAACTTGGCAATTGAAGCAAAAGTTTCATCAAAGTCTACTCCCTCTATCTGAGTGTATCCCTGGGCAACAAGACGGGCTTTATTCCGAACCACAGTGCCATGCTCATCTATTTTATTCTTGAAAATCCACTTAGTACCAATGATATTTTGTTCTGCAGGATGGGGAACCAAGGTCCAAACATCATTTCTAGTGAATTGATGGAGCTCATCATGCATGGCAGACACCCAACCTTCATCTTGTAGGGCTTCATCAACTTTCTTGGGTTCTGTCTAAGCAAGGTAGCAGTTGTAGGAGACTTGATTAGCTACTTCACTGTTAGGCTGAATGACTCTGCTTCTTAGCCTACGCCCTTCATCTATGGTCCCAAGAAGCTGCTGAGGAGGATGATTGTGCTTCACCCATGACCGCTTGGGAGGATCTGCAGGAGTATCTTCATCTTCAGAAGTATTGGAAGTTGTATCTAAAGCCCTACGAGGGGAAGGAGGCTCTTCCGGAGACATACTTGGAGATGCCTTGACATTATCATTTGTTCCATCTGTAACTTCAACTAAAATGAGCTGATTTTCTTCCCTGCTACTTGGTCTTTCAACCTCTTCATCATCAATGACAACATTTATGGATTCCATCACAGTCACTGTTCTTTTATTGAAAACTCTGTAAGCACGACTGGTTGAGGAATATCCCAAAAATATGCCTTCATCGCTCTTCGGATCAAATTTCCCAAGATTCTCCCTGTCACGAAGGATATAACATTTACTTCCAAAAGTTCTGAAATACTTTACCGTGGGCTTTTTACCTCGCCAAATTTCATAGGGACTCTTGCTTGTTTCAGGCCTCAGATAGACCCTGTTGATAATATGACACGCAGTGTTCACTGCTTCTCCCCAGAAGTGTTGAGCAAGATTCTTTGAGTGGATCATCACACGAGCCATCTCCTGAATTACCCTGTTCTTTCTTTCAACAACTCCATTCTGCTGAGGAGTGATAGGAGAAGAAAATTCCTGCTTGTTTCCATATGAGAGACAGAATTCTTCGAACTTGGAATTTTTGAATTCTCTTCCATGATTACTGCGGATTCTCATAATCTGGTAATTTTGCTCAACCTGAATCTTCTTGAATAAAGCTGAGCTGCATCAAAAGCATCATATTTTTCCCGAATAGGAATAGCCCATGTATATCGAGAGAAATCATCCACAATTACCAGAATATACCTTTTCCCACCTAGACTAGCAGTTCTAGTGGGACCCATTAGATCAATGTGTAGTAATTCTAAATTTCTGGAACTTTGAATACCTGAGGTCTTCTTATGGGCTACTCGAGTCTGTTTCCTTAGTTGGCAAGAACCACAGATTCCTTTTCCAATCTTCTCCATTTTGGGCAGACCTTTAACAATGTCTTTGCCTGCAATTTTTAACGCATCGAAGAAATTCAGATGCCCTAACCTTTGGTGCCACAGCTCACTGTCATCTATGGTTGTCTTTTTGCAGAAAATCTGAGGATCTGTAGTAAGACCAGGAAGACCATAGCAATTTTCAATAGTTCTTTCTCCCCCCATAAGCCATTTGACATTGCTGTCAAATATATTACATTCCTTCTTGGAGAATTGCACCACCAAATCATTGTCACGGAATTGGCTGATGCTGAGGAGATTTACCTTGAGCCCCTCTACATATAAAGCTTCCTGAGATGTTCCGAGACCTAGAATGTCGATGATTCCTTTTCCAATGACTTTGGATTGGCTCCCATCTCTATAGGTGATCCGTCCATCTTTGCCCATATGAACTTCTTTCAGTAAAGTCTTGTCACCTGTCATGTGTTTAGAACAGCCACTATCCAAATACCACAAACAAGTATCAAGAATTTTCAGTGCAGTATGAGAAACTAAACACAGATTATCTTCCTTTTTGATCCAGACTTGTTTGGAAGCTTTCTTATGATTATTGACCAGGACAGATCTTTGCTCATTAGGGGTGAGGTATGCTAACTTCTCACTAGTGAGCTTAACTTGATCACTTAACATTTTAACTTGTTCTTCAAAGCCTGCTTCATCTTTTCTAGGGACAAGAGTTTTGTTCCAAGGTTTTTGAGACCTAATCTGGAAACAATTTGGGCGAATATGACTAGTAATACCACAATGGTGACATGTAGGTATAGACTGATTTACCCCTTTACCCCCACAAATAGATTGAGTATGATTATGAGACATGATAGGCTTAATGAACATGGTTCTATGAACAGACATGAAAAACGGAATTGACTTCTAAAAATAAAAGGCAAGTGTGTGCAATAGTGTGCAACAAAATATCACAAAACGGAATTTAAAAGAGACAGATATTTTGTTGACGAAGTGAAAACTCAATTAAGAGAAAAACTACTCCGGGGCAGTTAAACCCAGGATTTCCACTATTCAGAAGACAAAGCTAGATACAAAGCAGTAACACTCACATACCCCTGATGTAGTGGTCGTACCTTACTCTCTAACGTGTAACCCAACATGAATGCTTCCCAACCAAGTCTCCTACCTGAAGGGGTCTTCAATGGAATCCTTTATCTTAGGGCCGTCCCCTAAGATATACTTCAGTTGTAGCGCAGCAACAGCACACTTGCAATGGCTTGAGAGAGAACAAATCAGCTCCGATAACTTCACAAAATAACTCTCTAAGCTCTGAAGGAATTCAATACCAAATTCTTGCAGTTCTCAATGGCCATGGGCCTCTATTTATAGGCTGAGGGTTCAAATGGGCGGATGCTGTAATATGTACAGACGTCGTCCCGATGGTGAACCTGAGCCGTCCGGATGGTGAACCAGAGCTGTCCGGACGGACAACTGTGCGACCAAAATTTTTGAGATTTTCGCTGAAAATCTTTCCTATTTGGGAGCCGTGTCCGGACGGTGAGGCACTATCGTCCGGACGGTCGCATGTCCTCTGCAAGTAATTTCCATATAAGGCTTTCACGCGTCCGGACTAGGGGGGATGGCCGTCCGGATGGTTGATCCTCAACACGCAATTTCCATATCTGTGGTGCGCGCGTCTGGACCATTATAGGCAGGCGTCCAGATGGTTGAAGTTGAATACGCAATTTCCATATCAAATGCACGCGTGTCTGGACGATGGTAGACTGGCGTCCGGACGGTTGAATTTGAATTACGATTCTTGCCTTAAGGAGAAGCGTGTCCGGACGGGAATCCACATAGTCCGGACGGTTGCATCAATCTTCCCATAACTAAAAATGGAAAGAATCTGAAGCTTGGTCGAATACTGAGAGGCGTCCGGACGGGCTGCTGAGACGTCCGGACGGATGCAATTTAGAACAGAAGCTTCACGATGCAGTAAAGGGTCCGGACTAAAATACACGTCGTTCGGACAGATGATGCTTGATTTGTCTGGCGTCCGGACGGTATGGCACATCGTCCGGACGGATGGAACAGTGGACATATGAGCGTCCAGACGAGATGGCACGGTCGTCCGGACGGCTGATAGGGAACTGGAAATCTTCTGACTTGCAAGCAGAATCTTCTGAAATACTTTTGAATAGCAGAATCCCTTGTAAAACAGCATCTTTACATACAAGTGATTTTGTCCAAACAGAATGAGGCCAATCACAAACTAACAAGACATATCATGAGAAATAGAAGCAACTTTATCCATACTCAAATTAGACATGATAGAAGTCAAAAATAACACTCAAGAAATTAATCTTCTCAGAGTGTACCCAGCTCTGATACCAATTGAAAAATGAAATTGACTTCTAAAATAAATGCAAGTGTGTGTGCTTAAAGTGTTAACAAAAATAACAATGCTGAAAATAAATAACACAAGAATTTTTGTTAACGAAGTGGAAATTCAAGATGAGAAAAACCACTCTGGGGCAGCCAAACCCAGGATATCCACTATTCAGAAGACAAGACTAGATACAAGATAGTAACACTCACATACCCCTGATGCAGTGGTCGTATCTTGCTCTCTAACGTGTAACCCAACACGAACGCCTCCCAACCAGGTCTCCTACCTGAAGGGGTCTTCAATGGAATCTTTTACCTAATATAGACTTCAGTTTAAGCGCAGCAACAACATACACAATGATGGCTCTAGAGAGAACAAATCAGCTCAATAACCTCACAAAATAACTCTCTAAGCTCTAGTGGAATTCAATATCGAATTCTCATAGTTCTCAATGCCCAGGGGCCTCTATTTATAGGCTGAGGGTTCAAATGGGCGACTGCTTTGATAAATATGGGTGCTATCTGGACGGTGGACATGGGCCGTCCGGATGGACAACTATGCGACCAGAATTCTGAGATTTTCGCTGAAAATCTTTCCTGTTTGAGAGCCGCATCCAGATGGTCGCATGTCCGCTGCAAGTAATTTCCATATAAGGCTTCGCGCGTCCGAACCATGGGGGATGGCCGTCCGGACGGTTGATCTTCTACACGCAATATCCATATTTGTTAAGCGCGCGTTCGGACCATGGCAGACTGGCGTCTGGACGGTTGAATTTGAATTGCGATTCTTGCCTTATGGGTGACCGCGTCCGGACGGGAATCCACGTCGTCCTGACGGTTGCAGCAATCTTCCCTTATTTGAACTTGGAAAGAAAATATGAAGCTCGATCACTGAGAGTCGTCCGAACGGGCTGCTGAGACGTCCGAACGGATGCAAGCTGGAACAAAAGGTTCACGATGCAGATGGGTGTCCGGACGGAAATCCACGTCGTCCGAACGGATGATACTTTGGTCTGTCGAGCATCCAGACGGTATGGTACGTCGTCCAGACGGGTGGAATTATAGACAGATGAGCGTCCGGACGGGATGACACGTCGTCCGGACGGCTGGCAAGGAACCGAAATCTCTGACTCGTAAACAGTGCAGAATCTCTGGAACACTTTTGAATTGTGGAATCCCTGTGAAAAACATCTTTACATACAAGTGATTTTGTCCAATCAACATGAGGCCAATTACAAACTAACATATCATATACTAGCGGGATTCAGTAGGTCCTCTCCACATCCGTGCCAGCCATATGGGGTCTAACTCCTCAAAAATAATCCTGAGCACTCCTTCTAGCAGGGCTATATGCTGCTCCAAACTCGTCATCACAAACCCTATCTATAAAACAATACATGTTTCATATGTGAAAAGATACAAGTGTAAGTCCACTACTTAGTGAGTAATAATACGCATGATACACAGGTTATCATATAGTGAACTCAATCTAAGTTGAAATCACATGCGAGAGACTATTCTTTCATTGTACAAGAAAATGATGTATGCAATATAGATAGTGTATATATATGCTTATAACAAGAGTCATGTCATAGTTCAATTCTAAATGGTCTACCCAGGATATTAACCCCTTTTCTGTAGGGTTGGCGCTATCCCGAGGGGTCGTAATACAATACTGGTATCCCAGATATGTATGCATACCGTCATATACTAGCGGCCCGACCGAGTCTGACCTCCAGTAGTCCACGCTACTTAGTAAAGCCGTAACTGTGACCCTTGTTCAAGCATGGTGCGCCGGTCACAAAACAACTGTTGGATCCAAGGCCCATTATAACACATTATAAACTTTTGACCATAAAGAACAACCCATATAAATTATAACAGTAAGCCCATGGTTATTTTTCGCACGAGACGGTGTACCATGTCATACGATGCAATTTAATCTTCATTGTATTTTACATGCATGATTTCATAATCTCATCATTTTATTATCTTTTCATTAATCACTCAATTTCACAAAATGAAGTTCACAGTAATAAATATGACTTTTCATGTGAGTTGTAAACATGCATGTTTTGATACACAAAATATTGGTGTTATGCAGAAAAATAATAATAACAAGTATCCATGTGGGTTTTACTCAATTGTATTGCACGACTCCTCCAAAAAGTCTCATTAAGGCTTTACAACCTCAAAATCTGAGAAAAACCTTAACATGAGCCTTAAACTCGAGCTAAAACAGGTCTTAAGTCCTAAACAACTCAAAATAGGCTTTCTACCCGTCTGCCGATTGTTCAGCCAAGAGTATCAAACGTTCAGCTCGGACATCATTTGTTCGTCCAGTGAAGGTCGAACGTTCGGTGCTTAGGTAGAATCGCAAATTCAAACCTAAAAGCCATAAAAGAGTCCTAAGCCACCATAATGCCTCCATCAGCCCCAATTAAGGAAGGAGTCGCAACCCAAATTTCATGGGATCACACTCAGCCTTGGGAAATCCGGAATTGAAGATAAATCCCAGAATTGCCGGCAAAGATCTCGCCTGGAGGTTTATACGGAAAGAATCCCGAGATTGAAGGATAAAAGAGTCCGAGTCTAAGTTAGACTCTGATGGCACTCCCAAGCCAAAGAGCACGAAACCCTAGCAGGAAGGGTGCTCATCACACAGCCTATAAATAGGCCCATACCCCAGGTATAAAGACATATTGAACTTTTGAGAATTAAGCAAACTCTTTCTCTCATATACTAACTTAAGCATCAGAGTGAGACCCCCAAAAGGGTCTCCTGACTTTGACTGTTTTGCCGGGTTCTTGGAAAAGCTTGAAGAAACTAGAAGGACATGCTGTGTTCACACCATTGCGAAAACTATATTAACAATTACGTTTTGGGTAGAAGATCTAAGCCTTTCATGCATTCTAGTACCATTCAAACTTTCTACATCCCCTAGATGAACGTTTGATACATGCGAATCGAAGATCGAAGCAAAAGGCCGAATGTTCTAAGGTGTTCAGAATCACTGATTTAGGGTTTTAGTTATGGGTCAAGGTATTACGTGCATAAGTTAGATTTTTTAGTAGTTATTTATTATGCTAGGGTGTGTTTCGAAGTAGTGGGAATCCAAGATGTCCAAGCTTTTGGTTAAGCGGACGAGGTATGTGAATACTTACAAAAATGGTCTCATTTTAACATGTGATATGTCAGGGGAATGAGCATACTTTATTTTCCTTAATGATATCTCATAAGCCTGCTAAATTTCTATAATATTCTTACAACTATTTCTTATTTTTGAATAAATGGACAATATTAATTGCATCGTATGACATGGTACACCGGTACTTGCAGTAGGATGGCCATAGGCTTACTATACGGGCTTAACCTTATAGTCATAGAAGTTACTTTATGGTTATGTTATGATTAGTTTTGGATCCAATTGTTATTTTTGTGACCGGCACACCATTTATGAATGGGGGTCACGGTTACCGCTTTACTAGTAGCTTGGCCAACCTGAGATCGGACTTGATTGGGCTGCCATTATATGACGGTATGCGTACATATCTGGGAAGCTAGTGTTGTATTACAAGTCCCTCAGGACAACACCAACCCTGTTGAGAAGGAGTTAATATCCTGGGTATACCATACGTAGACAACTAAGACTAATTTATATACGTATAGCATATTTTTCCCGCATTAAAATATTAGTGTAGTCATTGGAATTATGCACCAACAACTCTTCAAAATAAACTACCTTTTATTAACAGAGACAATACACATCATTTGTGAAAACCCATGTTTATGGTTTGAGAGTAATTAATGTCAGTTAAGGCTTATCACATAACTAGTTTCGTAATGATTTATTTACTAAGCCATAGACTTACGTTTTTATGTTCCTTCCCTCGTTAAACACCTTGGTGTTTACGGCTTAGAAGGCTACTAGTATTTTTAAAAGGAGAAATTCGCTAGGATGAAGACGCCAAGCGAATGGCTCGTAGTAGCAAGTTTTGTTGTTTTAAGTTTGTTCTAGAAATTATATTGGAGAACTCTGAGTCTGTAATTGATGATACGTATGTGGATGATTAAAATAAGTAATCTCACATCATGAGTTTCCACTTTTCGCATTATTTTACTCTGAAAAGTTGCTATGGGTAATTCCACCAGAAAATTACCAGTTAATTGATCTGGATGAATCACCAGTAACTCTCCAAGTTAAGTAAACACAATTACATATTTTTTTTAGGGGGGGGGGGGGGGGGTTGCACCACCAATCAAACATGGTTGCATCGGTCACAAAAAATCATTGCATCCAAGGCAAAACATAAAACTAAATTTCTTTGACCATATGGCGTATAATAGTAACCTCATGGTTGTTATCCTACACGTACCAGTGTACCATATCATACGATGCAATTTAATATTAAACGTATTTTACATGCATACATTTACAAACTCATCATTTTCAATATCTTCTTATTCATTAATCATTTTCACAAAGTAGAGTTCACATTAATCTAAAATGCATTTCATGTGAGTTGTAAACATACGTGTTTGATACGTAAAATAATCATGCTATGTGGAAAAATAATAACAATTATCCATGTGAGTTTTACTCACCTAATTCATAGGGTTCTTCTGCAAAGTCCTTTTGAAGCTCTACAATCTCAAAATCTGAAAAAAGACCTACCATTACTTCTAATGCCGAGCTAAATCAAGCCTTAAGTCCTAAATGCTTAAAAAAAAAAAAGGGGGCTTACTGATTGACTATTGAATGTTCAAATGGAATAGGTCGAATGTACAATCAAGACAACAAGCGTTCATCTAGGAGAGGGTCGAACATTCAGTGCTGGGCAGAAAGTCTAAAAATTAAAGGACTTCTAATTTTAACAAGTGTGTGCAAAAGTGTGTAACAAAATATCACAATGCGAAAAATAAAGAGACAGATATTTGTTGACGAAATACAAACCCAATTAAGAGAAAAACCACTCTGGAGCACCCAAACCCAGGATATCCACTATTCTGAAGACAAAGCTAGTTACAAAGCAGTTGCACTCACATATCCTTATGCAGTGGTCGTACCTTGAACTCTGACGTGTAACCCAACACGAACGCCTCACAACCAAGTCACTTACTTGAAGGGGTCTTTAATAGAATCATTTACCTTAGGGCGAACCCCTAAGATAGACTTCAGTTCAGCATAGCAACAGCACTTGGCAACTGCTTCAGAGAGAACACTTTAGCACAAAAATCATCACAATAAACTCTCTAAACTCTACGGAATTCAATACCGAATTCTTACAATTCTCAATTCTAGGGGGCTCTATTATAGGCTACAGAAGACCTAAATCACGTCTGATTAGGTTTTCCTAAACATTGTCCAGACGGACAACTGTGCGATCGGCTTTCCAAATTTCGCTGAAATTCTTTCTTGAATTGAGCCGCGTCCGAAAAATGTTGCCTTAGCCTCCGGACGGTCGCACTTTAGCTACACACAATTTCCATATCAAGGCTTGGAGCGTCCAGACCATAATAGCTGCCGTCCGGATAGTTGATCTGATGCACACAATTTATGTATATGAAGCTTGAGCGTTTGGACCCTGAAGACAAATATCCAGACGTCTGAATTTTGAATGCACGACTTGCCTTATGAATGAGCGGTCCGAACGGGAATACACATCATCCGGACGGTTGCAGCTGTTTTCCCATATCTGTGTTTTTGGAAAGAAATCCCATAGCTGATTGAACATTGGACGGTGTCCGGACATGCTGTTGAGACGTCCAGCAAGATCAAACCTGTGAAGGATCAAAGTTGCCAATACAGAAAAGCAGTCACCCGACATGCTTTTTCTGTCTTCCCCAAATAGTACCTACAAGATTCTCTCAAGAGAAATAGGGGGCAAATAACAGTGGTTCCAAGATTGCATAGCAAACACAAGATATAACAAGCAAAAGATCATGCAATGCAATCAAACCTGATGCCTTAGGATCAGGAACTAAACCCTAGACATGATAATTCTCACCAGCTAGGCGAGTCCATTCCCCTTGATAGGGTGAATGCCTTCCTTCTTCCTAACCCATGCCTGCCTTTCTGTCGGTGGCTATTGGCAGGATCTCATTTGATGATCCATCCATTGTATCATGCTCTGCATCCAGATGGGTAGCTCCTTGCAGTTTTGATCATCCTCCACCTTCTGCGCCTTTTTGAAGTGCTTGGATTTGTTAGTCTTTGATTTGCCATTTTACTTGGCAGGAACAAATCTCTGCTGAGGCCGCTGATGCTGAGGAGCCTGGTGCCGTGGGGCATGATGCCTTGGGTCTTGATGCCATAGGGCTTGATATTGAGGAGCCTGATGCCTTGGAGCTTGATTCCATGGAGCCTGATGCCATGGAGTATGATACTGGGCCAGAGGTCTTGCACCGTAATTTGCTTGTCTAGGCACTTCTTTCTTGAACTTTGTTCTCTGAGCTTTAAGAAGGGAGCACTGGGGTCAAACATGCCTGTTTAATCCGCGGTGATGGCATATGGGAGATCTTCTGATGGTAGGTAGCTTTTGAGTAATCAGAACATCTCCATTGATTTTGTCCTTCTCTTTATCCTCAACTGTGGGTGGAGGCTCGGGGACTGTAGGCTTAACAAAGACAGTCCTGGAAGTAGAAGGAATATCAGAAGGAGGAGCTACATACCCGAGTCCAGTCTTATCTATTGGGCTGTTTTGGATTGACAACATATGAGTCAGCTTCTCATTGGTGACTTTTTCCAACTGTAGTTGCGTCTCCGGTAGCTTCTCCTCTAGTCCTTGTATCTTGAGCTACAGTGAGCTTTTCTCTATCTATAAACTGTTTAGCTCATGAATGTGCTGCTTGGAAGCCTCCCTCAGTTTCTTGAACTCTACATAGAGGGTTTTATATGCCTCCTTGAGTTCTTCTCTGAAAAATTGAAATTGACTTCTAAAAATAAAGTGTGTGCAACAAATGTCAACAAAAATTAAAGCACAGCGGAAAGTAAATGACACAGAGATTTTTGTTGACGAAGTGAAAACTCAATTAAGAGAAAAACCACTCCGGGGTAGCCAAACCCAAGATATCCACTATTCAGAAGACAAAGCTAGATACAAAGCAGTAACACTCACAAATACCGATGCAGTGGTCGTACCTTGCTCTATAACGTGTAACCCAACACGAACGTTTCACAACCAGGTTCACCTACCTGAAGGGGTCTTCAATGGAATCATTTACCTTAGGGCCAACCCCTAAGATAGACTTCGGTTTTAGCACAGCAACAGCACACTTAGCAAAGGCTTCAGAGGAAATATCACGTCTCTGAGCAGTAGAGAATTCACCACCAAATTCTGTTGAATGGCTTCAAAGGAATTTCTAACTTGTCTGAGCTCTAGAGGAATTCACTTCGAATTCTTGCAGCTCTAAGTGCCCAGAGGCCCCTATTTATAGGCTGGGGGTCAGAATGGGCGTCAGGCAAAATAAGCCTGTGAGCCGTCAGGACGGTGGACTATGAACGTCCGGAGGGACAACTGTGCGACAGGATTTTTCCGAAAATTCCGCGGAGAAATCTTTCCTGTATAAGAACATCGTCCAAATGGGATGGCTCGATCGTCCGAACGGACGCATGTCCGCTGCAAGTAATTTCCATAACAGGCTTCGCGCGTCCGGACCAAGGGGCAAGAGCGTCCGGACGGCTAAACTTTAACACGCAATTTCCATATCTGATACGCGTGCGTCCGGACCATAAGGGGGAGACGTCTAGACGGTTGAAGTCGAATCGTCAGTTACCATATACGATGCACCAGCGTCCGGACCACAGTTGTCAGATGTCCGGACGGTTCATTTTGAACTGCGATTCTTGCCATACGGAGATACGCGTCCGGACGGGATACCACATCATCCGAACGGTTGATTGATCTTCCCTTTCTTGAACTTGGAAAGAATCAGTGAACCGTTTGAGAATTGATAGGCATCCGGACGTGCTGTTGAAATGTCCGGACGGAAGCAAGCTGGCACAGAAGCTTCTCGATACAGTGTAGGTGTCCAGACAGAAGAAGCACATCGTCCGGACAGATGATGCTGGACTAACTGTGTCCGGACGGGATGGCACATCGTCTGGACGGAAGAAGCAGGAACAGTAGGCGTCCGGACGGGATGACACGATCGTCCGGACAGCTGACGGGGAACTTGAATTTATTCTGACTTCACTCTGAATAGTGGAATCCCTGTTTACAGCATCTCGGCTGCACGTAATTACCATAATAAGGCTTGGAGCGTCTGGACCCTAAAGACTGATGTTCGGACGGTTGAACTGGTGCACATCTTGCCTTATAGAAAACATCGTCCGGACTGGATCACACATCGTTCAGACGGTAGCAGCTGTCTTCCCATAACTGTGTCTTGAGGCAGAAACTCTAATGCTTGTCAAACCCTAAATGGAGTCCGAATGGTATAACCACGTCATCCGGACAGATGCACTGGAACACTGGGATCTTTTTGAACTCTGATGAGCTTCTAGACACTGATGGATGTCCGGACGGAAAAGATCTTGTCGTCCGGATGGATGTTGCTGATTGATGAGTGTCCGAACGGAATACCACGTCGTTCAGATGGCTAGCAGGGAACCGAAATAAACTTGCTTCCAAACTTCACAGAATCTTCTTGAAGGACATGGCTGAAGAGTAGACTCTGGATAAGGTAGCTTCCCTGATGAAAACAACAACATTACATAGAAGTGATTTTGTCAACAGAATGCAGCCAACACAAAAACTAACATTCTCCATCTTCATCACTGTGCTCTGAGTAGTAAGAATCCTCCTCTTCTACAAGTGGAGCCACAAAGGCTAGAAATTTCTCTTGCTCAAGAGCTTTTTCTTCTTCGAACTCATCACTGAGAGTCACATTGTAAGCCTTCCCTTTGCCCTATTTGAGGTTCCCACAGTCAGCCCGTATATGCCCAAATCCTGAGCATTCAAAACATCTTAGGCCTCTGGGATCTTTCTTCTCAGGTTCCTCAGGTTCAGACTCTCTAGGGGCCTTCTTCATTCTTTCGGAAAACTTCTTCTTGAACCGATCATTCCTCATCAATCTTCTGAAATTTTTGGCTAGCATAGCCACAATTTTTTCTTCATCTTCAAAGTCATCTCCAGATGAGACTTCGACCTTCTTCTTGGAAGCTTTTAGGGCAATGGCCTTTACCTTCTTGACCGGGGGCAGGGACAGCTCATAAGTTTGAAGAGATCGCACCAACTCTTCAATCTTCATCTCTTCCAAGTCTTTGCTTTCTTCAATTATAGTCACCTTGATTCTGGAACGTTCAGGCAAATATCTTAAAATTTTACGGATGAGTTTTACATCCGAGACGGGTTTCCCAAGACTCACCATTGAGTTTCTTAGGTCACTAATTTTGGAGTAAAACTCTTCGAATGTCTCTTCTTCCAACATCTTAATTTCTTCAAATCTAGAAAGTAACATTTGAAGTTTGGCATATTTAACAAGTTTTGTGCCTTATATGTTGTTTCTAAGATTTCCCATGCTTCTTTAACAGATTCACTATTTGAGATTCACGAGAATTCAGACGGTGAAAGTGCTTGACATAGAGCATGAAGGGCTTTATCATTAAAAAGTCGTGCGTTTTTCTCAGGGACTGTTTCGGGAGTTGCATCTACTGGCTTAATCCAACCAGTTTCAACAATCTTCCAACAGTCAATCGATTTTAAAAAGAATCACATACGAGCTTTCCAATAGCCATAGTTCGTACCATCAAAGGCAGGAACATTATTAAGATTTAGAGACATTTTTTTTAAAAAAAAAACTAGAAGTCAAAAGGAAAGACAACACTCAAGAATTGAATCTTAAACAGAGTGTACCAAGCTCTGATACCAACTGAAAATTAAAGGACTTCTAATTTTAACAAATGTGTGCAAAAGTGTGCAACAAAATATCACAATGAGGAAACTAAAGAGACATATATTTTGTTGACGAAGTGGAAACTCAAGTAAGAGAAAAACCACTCTGGGGCAGCCAAACCCAGGATATCCACTATTCAAAAGACAAAGCTAGTTACAAAGCAGTAGCACTCACATACCCTTATGTAGTGGTCGTACCTTGAACTCTGACGTGTAACCCAACACGAACGTCTCCCAACCAAGTCATTTACTTGAAAGGGTCTTCAATGGAATCATTTACCTTAGGGTCAACCCATAAGATAGACTTCAGTTCAGCACAGCAACAACACTTGGGAACGGCTTCAGAGAGAACACTTTAGCACAAAAATCATCACAATAAACTCTCTAAACTCTACGGAATTCAATACCGAATTCTTACAATTCTCAATTCTAGGGGGCTCTATTATAGGCTACAGAAGACCTAAATCACGTCTGATTAGGTTTTCCTAGGCGCAATCCTAACGGTAGACATAAGGTGTCTGGACGGACAACTGTGCAATCGGCTTTTCAAATTTCGCTGAAATTCTTTCCATAATTGAGCCGCGTCTGGATAGTGTTGCCTTAGCGTCCGAACGGTCGTACTTTAGCTGCACACAATTTCCATATCAAGGCTTAGGGCATCCGGACCATAACAGCTGTCGTCCGAACGGTTGATCTGATGAACGGGATTTCCATATATGAAGCTTGAGTGTCTGAACCATGAAGACTAACGTCCGGACGTCTGAATTTTGAATGCAGACTTGCCTTATGAATGAGCGCGTCCGGACGGGAATACACATCATCCTGATAGTTGTAGTTGTATTCCCATATCTGTGTTTTTGAAAAGAAATCTCATAGCTGATTGAACATTGGACAGGGTCCTGACGTGCTGCTGAGACGTCCGGACGGATGCAAGCTGGAACAGTTCGAAGCTTCTTGACAGAAAAAAGAGGAAGGTCCAGACGGAAAGTTCTTATCGTCTGAACGGATGTTGCTTAGACAGTTGAGCGTCCGGACAGAATAACACGCCGTTCAGATGGTTGCAAGGGAACCGAATTTTCTGACTTGGAATTTGAGCAGAAACTTCTAGGAATATAACTCTGAACAAGAAGACTTCTGAAAATGACTGGGTCCTTGTCTAAAAAGCATCATTATATGAAAGTTATTTTGTCCAACAGAATGTAGCCAATTACAAACCAACAAAGTCATTCTGAACCAAAAACTCTCTCACACCTCATTGTGATATAACCTAAGGTCCTTACATGATCTCTAACACCGTCCTAAACCACAATAACACACCCATGCAGAATATGGTACGTCAAACACCATTAATCCACTAATCCAACATTAATCTTGTATTAAAACAAAAAACTAACTATAGATTCAAAACTGTAAAGTAGTTCCGAAAACTAACTAAACATTAGGTTAGAAATAAGATAACAACCTACTGACGCTAATAAAAAGAAGTTAGGCTAGGAAAATTACCACATTTGAAAAACAAGAACCAAGATAGCTCATTCTCTCTCTCCAAAGCACTCTCTCACTCTCACTCCAGGATCACACTGATAGAAGGGGTGGAAATGAGGTGACACGGCAGAGGTGGTGGGCATTTATAGGCTAAAACCGTTGTGGATAAGGAAGAGGTATATATATATATATATATATATGAAGGGTATTTTGTCATAGGGGATATTAAGTTAATCAATAGTTTTGATGGAACACTGACAATAGGGTAGTAGTTTGAAGAAGGTATATGGACTTTTCCCAAATTATTATTATTATTGATATTTAAAAAAAATTGATGAATGGTATTTTTTTTTCAGTAAAAAAAAAAAGAAGGAAATAAAAGAAAATTCTTTCCTCCTTAGCCAAAAAAAAAAAAAAAGGGAAAACTTCTCCTTTTTTTTTTTTCTTTTTTATTTCCCTTTTAATGGATAAAAATTTGGTAGTAGTTAAAAGAGAATAACTTCTATAAGGACTTGACAGTTGGCACAAACCAAGTCCTTTGTGCCCCTAATGAGAGATAGACACATAAGCATGAAACAACCAAGGGAAGATAGATGAAAGCACCAAATCAGGTCCTATTCTCTGTCACTCATTGTCAAAATCCCTTTTTGCCTATTCTAAATTCTCTATCACTCATTGTCAGAAAAGAAACACCACTGCCGAGTGCCCAAGCCACCGCGCTCCCATCCTCTTAATACCACCGAATGCCACTACTGAATAACTCCTTGTGAGCTCCCTTGAAGGTATGAATCTCACTCTCTTTTTTATTTTTTTTCTCTCACTCTCTTCAATTTCTCTCCCTTCCGCTTACATTCTCCAATTTCCTCTTTTTGTGCCTTGATTTTTGTTTCTTTTAACTGATTGGGTGAACTCTTTCTTGTCCACAATCTCTTAATTTTTTTTTTCAAGCCCCTGTTTTAAACAGACTGAGATTTGGGGCCAAGAAGGTTCCAACTAAACTTCAACATGAGGGTGATGGTGTTGTTGTTAGGGGACATTGGAAGGTATTCTTGCATTTATGTAATACTAGATATGATTAAGGCTAATCATATTCTTATTTCAATAAAGTTGGACAAGGTTGAGTGATGATTGTTGGGATTTCTACCTAAGTGAACATTTGAAGTTTCCTTCGAATGATTGTAAGTGAACGTTCGAAGTCCTTCAAACATTTGACACAAACATTCGACAGTACATCCAGAACGTTCAATGCCTGTAAGTAGGATTGTTTCTTAAAAAGAAAGTTTGAACTCATGTGCATTCATGGGTCCCTATAAATAGGACCCATACGACCTTTAAAGCGAGTAATTCTAGAAGTCTCTCATGTGTCACTCTTGTGTCCCTTCAGAAATGAGGTGGCTTTTAAAATCACCATTAGGAATGGTGATTTTAAAAGCCACCTCATTTTTAGAGGGACACAAGAGTGAAGTAAGAGGGACTTCTAGCATTACTCCCCTTAAAGCCCCATTTAGGTTTCCTTAGTTTTAAAACCCTGATGTGGGAGAGAGAGAGAGAGAGAGAGAGAGGGAGAGAGAATGTGTTTATTCTTCAAGGAGGTATTACCCTTTTTCTTAAAATTGTTTTGTTATGTTTCTAGTTGGTTATTGTTGCTTTGTTAGTATTATTTTAGTGGGTTAGACTACTTAGTATATTTATCTAGGTTAATACAGTTAGGATGTTAGTATTTAACATGGGTAGTCTTTAATTAAGGTTTGTTGATTAGTAAATTGTGTAGGTTCATCATTTTGGTTTAGAACTGTGTTAAGTTTTATTAAAAAGAAGCCTTACGATGTGTTATGTTAGATAAAGTTTAAATCTTTGTGAAAGTTGGACTTTCTACCTGTCTAGCGAATGTTCGTCAGAGAATGTTCAACACGATAAATAAACGTTCGACGAACAGACAAAATGACAATTTTACCCCTAGTTTAGACTTTAGTTTGTTTTGTTTAGATCTGGAACTAAGATAAGGTCTTTTCAAATTTCAAGGTTGTGGAGCGTTAGGAGGACTTTGTGGAGGAACCTTACGATTCAAGTGAGTAAAACTCACACGGATATTTATTATTTTTCCGCATAGCATGATTATTTTATGTATCAAATCTACATGTTTACAACTCACATTGGAATACATTTTAGATTAATGTGAAATTGAATTTGTGAAAATGATTGATGAATAACAAGATGACGAAAATGATGAGTTTGTAATTGCATGCATGTAAAAGACGGTGAATAATAAATTTCATCATATTACATGGTACATCGATACGAGGTGGATAAGACCATAAGCTTATTATTATACGGGTTAGCCTTTTCGTCAAAGAGATTTGTTTTTATGTTTCGCTTTGGATCCAACGGTTGTTTTGTGACGGGCGCACCATGTATAAATGGGTCACCATTATGGCTTTGCTAGTAATGTAGGTCACCTAAGGTTAGACTCGGTCGGGCTATTAGTATATGATGGTATGCGAGAATATCTGAGGCATTGGTATTGTACTACAAGTCCATTGGGATAGCGTCAACTATACCAAGAAGGGATTAAAGGCTTGGATAGACCATATGAGGTTGAACTATGACATGATTATTTTATTACAACATATATTATATCTATATTGCATTCATGATAATATTTTGAAATGATGATCTGTAACTTTACATTGCTGCATGTGACTTATGAAATTTAAACATTTGAGTTCACAAAATATAATAGCCTGTACGTCATGTGTATTTATGCTCATTAAGTCGTGGACTTACAATTATTTCTTTTTCACTTGTAAAACATGTGTTCTTTTGAAGGACATAGTCATAATTACTTTTGAAGAGCTGAATCCCGAGTGGCTAAAGGACATGTAGGATGGTGGTGGAGATACTTGCCACATTATGATTGAGATTATTTATCTAGTTTATCTTCTGAGGACTAGACCTTGAAACTTGATATTTTTATGACTCTTATATTTGGTTTTATAATATTTATGTTATGTTTTGATGATTGGTTTTTTACCGTAACATTTGGAGATTTTGCTATCTATGTTACGATACTTTAGATTTACTTTGGTTTGTTTAAAGACGTGTGTTTAATTAGTAGCTATCTTTGTGTGAAAGTGAAAAGTTTTTTACTAGAGGCTTTATTCGGAGAGTGTGATATCTCTAAGTCTTATTTCTTGCGAAATGCGATTGAGAGGCGAACCATGAAGTTAGTTACTGGTTAATTAATTTCACTAGAGCATATGGGTATTGTAGCAGCGGGGCTGTTGTTTGGCGGTAGCGTTCTGAGGGGAGGGTGGTGGCTTGGGCAAGAGAGGAGATGTTTCTTTTCTGATGGTGAGTGCTAGAGAATAGGCAAAAAAGGGATTTTGACGATGAGTGACAAAGAATAGAACTTGACACGATGTTTTTGTCTCTCTTTCCTTTATTGTTTCATGCTGATGTGTTCGTCTCTCACTTAAGGAATAAGATCATTTCCATTTAAAAAAATTAAAAAAATATTATTTATTTTATGGTTAAGATTTAAAATTGATGTGATATATATTATTTAAATTTTTAAATGATTTACTAATATTAATTTTATTATATATTATTAGATGTTTCAATTTTAAATTTTTCACGTTAAATGTGAAAGTGATTTAATTTGATTCGATTTGATTTGATTTAAGGAAATCCTTAAAGACATTATTTATTGTGAGAAAGCTCACATTCCCATTATGTCGGTGTCCGGTCTGCATGTGTGATGAGATCTCAATTCAGAGTCTCTCTCACACTCAAGATCTTCCCACGCAGAGAGACAGACAGAGACGCATGCACACAGGACTCGGCAACATTACATCTCTCTACCTCAATCTCATTATCTGATTGCATGTAAGATATGGTTAGGCCCTCAGGCTCAGCAAAGCACGGATCAGCGAAACTTGTTCTGACGTGCGTGGGGCTACTAGGGTTTGCTCTCGTCGCCGATTTCCTCTGGGCCTCGTCTTCACGCTTCACTTCTTCTTACTCCTCCATTGCCTCCAATTGGGCTTCTCCTGGTCATACCTCGCAAAACGCCGTAATTTTGCCCAACAAGGATGAACCTACAAAATCCCCCAAAAAGGTCAGCTTCCCTGAATTACTATCGTGCTGTCTCTACTCTATGCGTGTGTCTGCGTTAATGTATTTTTGTATGTATGTATCCATGAATTTATGAATTTCAATTGTGGGTTTGTTTGGTTGCCTATAAGATGCGGGAAATGAAAAGAGAGAGCTGGGAGATTTGTAGTACTTGAGGTGGGTTTTGATTTGCACGCCTTTGAGGACTACGGGGAGAGAGCTACGAGTCCCTGCCTTCACTCCCGCTAGAGTAAAAGGAATAATGCGGGGTAAAGCTTCACTTATGTTCCATTTGTTTAGACGGAAAATGATTTTCATCGTAAAATATTTTCGACGAAACCATTTTTCAGGAAAAGTTTTTTTCCGAAAATATTTTTCGGCATTTGGCTTGTACTAAAAAATTACTAATGGCAAAAAAAGAATCCGGCAACAGTCGGTTGCCAAATTCCGGCGAGTCAGATTCCGGCCAAATTCGCCGCTATTTGGCCTAATGTAGCCGGATATCGGCCAATTCGGCCGAAATCTGGTCAGATTGGCCAGACTCCGACCAGATCCAGCTGGTCTTCGGCTGTACTGACTGGAATCCGCTAGGGCGGCCGGATGTCGCCGGATTCCGGCGATGGTTGACTGCTTGAGCATGAAGGTCAACTACGTCGTTTGAAAGAGGGTCGATTACGTCTGCCGTTTGGGAAAAATGATTTACGTTTTTAAAAAACGTAAATCATTTTTCGAAATTTACTAAGCATTTTTGGTCAAACGGAAATCATTTTTCGGTTGACTATTATTTTCGCCCTTATTAAACACCAAAAAATGCCAAATCATTTTTCAAATACCATTTTATGCCGAAACAAACGGAGCATTAGTAGAAAAGTGTCAGCTTTTTTAACCATGGTTTTGCTTATTTTAATGTATTTGCAAATTTGATTGTGGGTTTGCCTGGTTGCTGAGAAAGAGAAAAGAAAATGAAAATTTGGGTCTTTGCTTTTTAAGTAGAGTTTGTAGCTCTATAGAATCACATTATTTTTGAAACATTTGGTGTGGGTTTGGTTGGTTACTGAGAGAATACAATTATTTTTTTTATTTTTTATTTTTATGAATAATAATTTTATTGAAAGAAAAAGGGAAAAACCACAAATACCCTTAAAGCGTATACAATCTAAAATATTATCAAGATCTAAAAGATTTGAAGCTGAGAATTAGGGTGAGTTGATCTACATAGAGGCCAAAGCTTTTGAGCTTTCGGTGGCTCCTTCGCTTGGTTGAAAGGAAACGAGGTTTTTCTCGAGTTGTGTGTTATTGGGTAAGAGGAGTGTTGTTTGGCTGAAAACCATAGTGGAGGCGTTGGTTCGTAATACAAAGGTGATGGAGTTTATCAAATTGTCTAGGGTTAGGAACAAGGCCTTCTTTGTTCAAAGAGGTTCTAACAGGTTAGGTTGATATCTGGAGGTGTTGGAGTATGCAGTGGGTGGCTACAGAGGTCTTATCGTGATCGTGAAGGGGCGAGAAGGGTGGGTTTGGAGGAGTTTTGCCGCTGAATTGAGAAAGGTGACGGGTTTCTTCAACCTCTTGGCAGGGGAGTTGCGTTTTGCTTATGCGCTAGCCCAGTGGTGGCTCTCAATTAGTCGGTGAGGGAGGCTCTTCCTTAATCTCAATGGGTAAGGACCTGTTGTTAGGAGGTGATGGGTAGGACGGGGCAATTACAGGGATGCCTGAGCGAGCGCCTCATTCCTTTGCACCTTAGGGTTGTGTAAGAACCGAGTGCCATGCTTGGACCACTACCTCTTTGCCTCTGGGTAATGAGAATGTTGCTCAAGGTATGTCTGCAGACTTGTCCATTCCCTTATTTCATGTTACAGTTGGAGAGAGGTTGTGTGTAGGGGTGATATGGTGGACATCTGTAGGAACCTTAAATATTGGTGAAGCCAGTTGGAAAAATTGAAAGGGGAGGTGGACCAAGCTTTAGTGATTGTAGTTGAGGGGCTTTATTTTGTTAGGCTGGAGGGTCCTAAGGCCCATATTGTGTTAAAATGTCTAAGACATAGCCCAGTTTTGGAGGAGAAATTTGTGGTTAAAAAGAATAAAGACCAGCCTATGAATCATGCGGTCCATCTCAAGCCCAATTTTAACTAGGATATGAACAAACAGGCTGGGGAAGCCTCTACTTCAGGTGAGGACCTTAGAGTAACATGTTTTGAGAATTTGGTTGTGGGTAGGTGCTCTGCCTAGCCTTGTGGCTCTTCGATTGTAACACTCCGGTCCAGCATTAGGAAGATGAGTAGTTCACATAGAGTGGGTGATTTACAAAGATAGTCATGGGTGCTAAGTCTCACATTACTTAGTTTCTAGGTGAAACTGAGATCTATAAGTGATTATAGAGAAACTCCAAATTGACTAGTTTTTTTGGGGTAATAGTGCATATATGACTAACACTTTTATGTACTATTACAAATGATATTAGAGTTACCTAATAACGCCATGTGGTCTTGAAGCACCACATGACATGGCCCGAACGTCAAGGATTTAAAGGGGAGAGTTTGTAACATCTCGGTCCCACATTGAAAAGATGAGTAACTCACATAGTGGATGGTTTATAAAAATAGTCATGAATGCTAAGTCCCACATTACTTAGTTACTAGGTAAAACTGAGATCTATAAGTGATTCTAGGGAAGTTCCAAATTGACTAGTGTGAAATCGCAGTTGTGGCTAGCGCTTTCCCTGGGTTATTACACTGATGGACTCGTAGGCAATAGTCGTTTCCAAGATGGATGTTGAATGTGCTATGCATACTCCTCCAGGGATTGAAGTTGATGTGTTTGTGCCCGTCGGTATCCTTCTAGCCACAATGGAACCTTCAGTGCTCCAGTCGAAAAATGTTGTTCTCCCTCAAATTTTACTAGTGATGTGGTTGAGTTGGTTCCCCTTCTTCCTGGGCTTTCTGTTGCGAATTCTATTGGCATTGATTGTAGGCCTGGAGGTTTGCCTCTTCTGGTTAGGCAAGTAGGCCTCCACGAAGGCTCTTTGACTGATTCCGTCTCCTCACTACTAATAATTTGAGGGCCACCTCTAAGCTGATCACTTTGTTGGCAAACCGAGAGTGGGTTTTTGTTGCTAAGGGGTGTAAGCGGGTCCCATTGCTACAGTCTTTTATCTCCTCTTATCATTCTTCCAAAGAGGTGTTGCGGGGGAAGTGCGAGTGTAGAAAAGGATAAAGGTTTTGATCTTGCTGGTTGGTTGGGGTTGTTGTGGGGGGGGTGCGATGCTCTTGTAACCCGACCTTGTCTGGATGTGGATTTGTTCTCTAAGGAGGTGCCCACTCCATTGAGATTCTGTTCAGCAGTTTCTAATAAGAAAAAAGTAGGGGTCCTGCCCTTGTTTACGGCCATTGAAGAGAGCCACCTTGAGCAGGTGTTGGCCTCTTGCTCCAGTTTGGGAAAAAAAAAGGTAATAGACAATTAAGAAGGTTATCTTGATCCATAAACTATGACACAGACAGTGGCAATGCAAGCCGCGGTAGGGTTAAGGGGAGGGCTGCTAGTGGGTTTTTATGAAACCCAAGTTGTTATCTTGAAATGTGAGACGGTTGAACGAGGGTGACAAGCGTTTGAGAGTAAAAAATCTTCTTAGATAGTGGAAGGCATATATAATTTGTTTGCAGGAGTTTAAATTGGAGCTCATTTCCAACAGTGTTGTGTGAAGCTTGTGGGGGGTGTTAACATGTGGTTTGGTGCTACTCAACTTCTAGAGGGGTTTTCGGTGGAATATTGCTTATGTGGGATAGAAGAGTGGTGAAGAAGGTCTACGAGGATTCTATCGGCACCGGAAGCGGTAGGCGTTTCGACTGCTACTTTTCCGGCGTTTGTTGAGCATTCCTCTTCCATTCCTTCGGTGGTTTCTGCCCCAGAGGTTGTCTCGAAGAAGTCTTCGTTCTCTTCTGAGGATTCTATGACTTTGGGGTCTGCGTCTTCAGGATCAGCGTCGCCGGTGGCTGGGTTTTCTTTTCCCCCCTGTAGCTTCTTCCAGGTTGGAGGGGATCTCTCCGGTAGTTTTGGGTTTCTCTTCAGCGCCCCTGGTAGCTCCTACCAGATCTGATGGGATACCTCCGGTTCCTTCTTTTTCAGGGGCGGCTGAGTTGGGGAAGAGGTTGCGTTTATCTTCTCCTCCTGTGCTGTTGAATTCTAAGCCGTTTCGGAAGTACTTTCGGAAGGCTAGGGAAGCCAGAAAAATGCATTTGGACGGTTTATCCGTTGTCGATGCTTTGGAAGCTTTAAGGCCAGGTGCTATAGTGCCTGGGTCTATTTCTCGGGTTCCTCCTGGTAGAGAGCCAGTCGAGACAGTGGCTCTTGTGCTTCCAGTGCAGGATTCTGCTGTTCTGGCAGTGTCCGTGAAGGATAAGGGTAGTTCTCCCGCGCAGATGAGGGGTTTTCTTCGGTGGGGGTTTCTCAATCCGAGCCCTGTGTCGATTTCGATTGTTAAAGAAAGTGCGGCGGCTTCGAGTTCTTCTATCGCCATTAAGGGAGAGGATAGTTTGACCCAATCTCAAAAGTGGCCAGTGGGTTTTGGTTCGTCAAGGGAGGTGGTTGCTCAGGAGCAGGGCGATGAGTTATGGGATGGGGAGGATGACGATTTCCCTCTCCCTTTGGGTGTCTTTCCTCTTGATTGGGCTGTAGATTGGGAGTTGGAAAGTGATGAGGGCTTGGACCTGTCCTTGGCGATTTTGGATGCCATTGAAGAGAACTTCCATCGGGGAGTTAAGGCCGCGCGCCCAAAGTCCAAGGGTAGGAGGGAAGTTTTGAATTTGGCAAGCTCCATCAACTACGGGGATTCTTGTGCTTCCTCCCGACGCAGGAAAGGCAAGGCGCACATGGTGTAGGGCTGGGTGGGTTGATCAGGTTTTCTTGTGGGTTTTGAGGGTTTTGTTGGGTTGGGGTGCTTGTGGGGCTGGTTTGGGTGTTTGTTGGGAAATTCTTTGGGTTTTAGGGTTGTTCCTTGTGGGTTTGTTTGGTTTTTCTTTTTGTGGGTTGGCTTTGGTTGTTCCTGTGTATACTCCACTCCCTGTGTACTTAGGGGCGCCTTACGCTTTTTATAAAATTTTCTTACTTATCAAAAAAGAAGGTCTACGAGTGTGTGGGGGAGTTTACTATTGCCTGCTCCTTTAGAAATGTCGAAGATAGTTTCTCTTGGGCTTTTGCGAGGGTTTATGGGCCTAATTTCGACTGCGACAGAAGGTGCTGATGGGAGGAGTTGGCTGTCTTGCTTTGTTGGTGGAATATACTGTGGTGCATTGGGGGAGACTTCAACGTCATATGCTTTCCTAGTGTAAGATCGGGTGAAGCTCATTTTAGTCCCGCTATGATGGAGTTTTCTGATTTTATACATGAGGAGGGCCTCATGGATCTTCCCCTTGTAGGAGGAGGGGGGGCTTTTACGAAGTCTAATAATCGGGACTCCCCTTCTTGGTCAAGAATTGATAGGCTTCCTATTTCTCCCGAATAGGAAGCTAAGTTTTTTGATTTATTTAAAAAAAGGTTGCATAGATTGTGTTCAGACCACTTCCTCATTCTCCTTGATTGTGGTGGTATTTTGGGAGGCAAAAAATCTTTTAAGTTGGAGAATATGTGGTTTAGGGCTGAAGGCTTTGTGGATAGGGTAAGACAACAATGGTCTTCTTATCACTTTCAAGGCTCTCCTAGCTTCACTTTGGCTCGTAAACTTAAGGTCCTGAAAGTTGATTTAAAAATCTGGAATGAGGAGGTGTTTGGCAACGTGGAGTACTCTTTTGGAGGAGTTGTGTTCTTGATGGGTTGGATGAAGAGAGAGCTTTAGTTGCTGAAGAGAAGTTGAGGAAAATCGTGGTTATCAATGAATTTGAAAAAGCTACTTTATTTGGAGAGATTAGTTGAAGGCAAAAGTCAAGGGCTCTTTCGCTAAAAGAGGGTGTGATAAATGTATGAAATTTTTCCATGGGGTGACCAACTTGAATAGGAGAAGCAACTCCATTGAATCGCTATTAGTAAACGGATCAGTTTCTTCTGATCAATATACCATTAGGGAATACATTGTCCAATTCTTTGGTAGTTTGTTTTCAGACTAGTTCAGTTGGAAGCTTAAGCTGGATGCCTTTTCTTTTGACTCCATAGATGCAGAGGAAGCCTCTGGGTTAGAGAGTCCGTTTGAGGAGAACAAGGTTCTTGAGGTGGTGAGAGGTATGAACAATGACAAGGCGTCGTGACTTGATGATTTTCTATGGCTTTTTTCCACCCTTGCTGGATGTGATCAAGGCAAACATTATTGGGGCGCTTCATGATTTTCAAGCTAGTAGTTTGAAAAAGGCCTTACTGCCAATTTCATTGCTCTCATTCCCAAGAAATCCAGGCCTATGATCTTAAGGACTTCCAGTCTATTAGGGTCTGTTTGGGCTTGATTTCAAAAAGTGCAATTTAAAAATAACGATTTTTAAATGTGCGATTTGAAAAAGTGATTTTTAAAAACGCAATTAAGCGTTTGGCAAGATCGCAGTTTGGCTTTTAAAATCACAGCTTAGTCTTTAAAATTTTGCGTTTTGAAAAAAGCGCCCCCATTGCCTGCGATTTGAAAAAGCAATTTTTTGCGTTTTCAAATCGCAATTTTTTTAAAACACAATTCCCAAATAGTTCATTTTCTGTAATTTGGTTTAAAATCGTACTTTTTATATATGAAATCGCAATTCCAAACGCACCCTTAGTCTTGTGAGTGGAGTTTATAAGATTATTGCTGAAGTCCTTGCTAATAGGTTTAGAAGGGTTGTGGAGAAGATTATTTCGAAGCACCATAATGCTTTTGTTAAAGGTAGGCAAATCCTTGATGATGTTCTCATAGCAAATGAATGTCTGGATAGTATGATCATATCTGGTGAGCCAGGGTTGTTTTACAAACTGGATATTGAGAAGGTCTATGATCATGTCCAATGGGATTTCTTACTTATTGAGGAGGTGTGGTTTTGGGGAGAAATGACGCTCTTGGATGGGGTATTGTATTTCTTCTGAATGGCAATCCATTCGGTTTCTTCAATAGTTCCCATGGTTTGAGATAGAGAGATCCTTTATTATTGTTATGGAGTCCTTAAGTAGAATGCTTTCTGCAATTGTTAATGGGGATTTTCTCTCAGGCTTTTCTGTGGGGTCTTGACACTTTGGTGCAGTTAACATTTCACACCTGTTGTTTGCAGATGACACTTTGGTTTTTGTGGGGCCAATCTTGACCATTTTCACTATCTACGTGCTTTATTTTTATGCTTCGAAGATGTCTCCAGTTTGAAGATTAATTTGGTTAAGTCAGAATTGGTTCCTGTGAGTAATGTTGATAATGTGGATGAGTTGGCTGGCATTCTAGACTGCAGAGTTTCTTCTTTGCCTTTGAACTATCTTGGTCTTCTATTGGGGCCTTCTATAAGGCCAAGTCTATTTGGGACGGTGTTATTGAAAAGATAGAGTGTCGGTTGGCTAATTGGAAAATGATGTACTTGTCTAAAGGTGCTAGGGTTACCCTTACAACGAACACCCTTTCCAATATGCCTACGAATTTTATGTCCCTCTTCCCTCTCTTCGCTGGTGTTGCAAATCACATAGAGAAGCTTCATCGAGATTTGTTATGGATTGGGCTAGGCGAAGAGTTCAAATTTCACCTGGTAAGCTGGTCTAAGGTTTGTTCTCCAATCTCTGAGAGAGAGTTGGGGGTTTGGAACTTGCTGATATTCAATCGTGCTCTCTTAGAAAAATGGCTATGGCGCTATGTGCATGAGAGAGAGGCTTGGTGGAGAGTGGTGGTAGACTCTAAATTTGGCAGTTTGTGGGGTAGGTGGTGTTCTAATGACCCTATTGGGTCGTATGGGGTGGGGTTATAAAAGAATATTATTAGAGGTTTGGGGATGTTTTCTAGTCATACCATATTTGAGGTGAGAGATGGTTCCAAGATTAGATTTTGGCATGATCTGTGGTGGTGGATAAGGCCCTTAAGGTAGCCTTTCCAAATTTATATAGCATTGCTTATGTGAAGGATACTTTCTTAGCGATTCATTTGGAGCTTTGTAGTTGCTCCAATCAATGGAACACATGCTTTGCTAGAGCGGCTCATGATTGAGAGGTAGATGTCTCTGCTCGTTCTTCAATTTTTTGTGTTCATTTAGAGTGAGACGGGGAGGTGAAGACAAGCTTTGGTGGGTGGCCTCCAAAAGAGGGTTCTTGATGTTAGATCCTTGTGTAGTGTCCTTTTTTGTAATGATGACATTCATTTTCCTTGGAAAAATATTTAGCAGACTAAGGTTCCTTTGAGAGCGGTATTTTTTTGCTTGGTCGGCAGCCATAAGGAAGATCTTTACCATGCACAACTTAAGGAAGCGACATGTCATTATGGTTGATAGGTGTTGTATGTGCAAGAAGAATGGGGAACCCGTGTCTTATCTTCGTCTCCATTGTGAGGTTGCTTATGCCTTATGGAATGTTATTTTCAATCGTTTTGGGTTGTCTTGGGTTATGGCTAGATGAGTAATTGACTTGTTTGCTTGTTGGAGGGGGACTGTTGGAAGCACTAAGAGTGCCACTATGTGGAAGATTGTGCTTTCTTGCCTTTTGTGGTATCTTTGGAGGGAAAGAAATGATAGAAATTTCAAGGACCGTAAGAAGACGGTGGAGCTTAAGTTTCTTTTTCTTTAATTTTCTTATATTTGGACAACTGCGTTTGTAGCTCATTTGGTGCTTAGTTTTCATGACTTATTCTTTTTTTTTTTTTTTTCCTTCTAGCCAAGTGTTTCTCTTGTATACTTTCTATGTACCTGGATTGTGCTTTATGCTTTTAATGATATCTCGATTACTTACTAAAAAAAGAGAATTAGGAACATCAACTACAACCAAATCCAAGAGAGATCTAATAAAAGAGGACTTTAAACATAGCATGTTGGACTTACAGTCCTGAAGGAGGTCTTGATTCCTCTCTCCAAATGCTTCACATTAAGAAAGCCAAAATAACCTTCTAGATGGCCTCTGATGTCCTCGCCCTTGGGTCTTCCAACAATGAAGCAACTCTAGAATGTTACTAGGCATAGCCCACAAAACCCTAAATAAGCTGAGAACCAAGGGCCAAAGGTCACTAGTTTACTCGCAATGAATGAGAAAGTGATTTACAGTCTCTTCATATTTTTTTTTTTTTTTTTTTTTTTTTTTTTTTTGCGTTGACAACACCAATATACGAAACGGAGTGAAGCCTCACCTTCTAAAGTTATCAACCGTGAGGATTCTATCCAAAGCTGCCATCCATATGAAGAAAGCGGGGCGAGGCCTTAACCTTCCAAACACTTTTCCAGTGGAATAAACTAGGCTCTCCAGTCTTTAAAGTCTTAATATAGCTCTTCACTTTGAAACTGTAATTGCTAGCTGGGATCCATAGCATTCTAGCCTCCCCAAATAGTTTTCCAAGGAGTATAACAGATTGAGGAAGGAGTCAAGAGATTCGAGCTCCCAATCCTAGGTTGCCCTAAGGAAACTCGGATTCCAATGAATAGAAGAGTCGGTGGAATCTAAGTAATCCAATAACTAGGCCTCTTGTCACGATCTATTGAATAAAGTTCTGGGAATGAAGATTAAGAGCTTCGTCACCGCACCGCACGTCATGCCAAAAGCGAATGTAGGCTCCATCCCCCACCTTGAAGGAGACAAGTTTGGAGAAATACCCCAAGCCATTTCTTAATATTCCTCCAAAGACACAGCCATAAGGCCCTCGAGCTTCCTCTAAACACTAACACCGTCTTTGGACCCCACATCTAAACAATCACCTGTCTCCATGGAAAATTCTCCTCTAGCCTATATTTCCAAAGCCATTTACCAAGATGAGCTTTATTGAACATGATATTTTTAACATCCAACCCCCTCTAGGGACTAAGGAGTAGATAGTCTTCCAGTTCACCATGTGAAACTTAGGCTCACCACCTGGACCAACCCAAGAAAATCCCTTTGAAGTCGCTTTAATATCCTAGCAATGCTTGCTGGTAAAGGGTAGAGGGACAAGAAATACGTAGGTGAACTGGATAACTTACTCTTGAGTAGAGTTAGGCGGCCTCCCCAAGACAAGTAGATCTTCTTCCAATTAGCCAACCTTTTTTCCATTTTCTCAACTACTCCATCCCAAATAGCTTTTGACTCAAAAGAAGCACCCAAAGGAAGGCCTAAATATTTTAAGGGTAGAGAAGAGATACAACAACTGAGAATATCGCCCAACTCTTCTTGATGGCGAGCCTCCCTTACTGCGGCTAATTTAGATTTTCAATGGTTAACTTTTATCCCCAAAATGGCCTCAAAACACAAGAGAATGTGGTCCAAATTATAGATTTGATCATGATCTGCATCACACATAATTAGCGCATTGTTTACAAACAGAAGGTGGGATATTTCCAAGGGGGCTGTGTTTTGGATGTCTACCAGAAATCTTGATAAATAACCCCCCAACCATAGCTCTAGACAACAACCAACTGAGAGTGTCCATAACAATCACGGAGAGGAGAGGTGAAAGAGAGTCTCCTTGGCGGAGGCCCGAGAACTATCAAAGAAACCACGCAAACTACCAGTAATCAAGATAGAGAAGCAGGCCGTGGTGATACAAGCAGATATCCATTTCCTCCATTTAGTACCAAAACCAAAGCATCCCAAAAGATAGGAAAGGAACTTCGAGTTGACATGGTCGTAAGCTTTTTCCAACTCCAACTTGCAAATAACGCCAGGAATTCCCGATTACAACCTACTATTTAGACACTCATTAGCTATAAGAACTGAGTTTAGAATTTATCTTCTGTCTAAAAAGGCATTTTGGCTGTTCGAAATGAGCCCTCCTAACACCTTTTCATTCTGATAGCAAGTTCTTTTGCCATGATTTTATATACACTCCCTACCAAGCTGATGGGTCTGAAATCCTTAACTTCTAACTGCCATTCTTTTTAGAGACAAGAGAGATAAAAGTGGCATCGAGGCTATTCTCGAACATCTCATCCTCATGAAAGTTTTTGATGAATAATAATAATTTTATAGAAGGAGATCACAACACGAGATTCTTTCACCGCCAATTCTCACTAGAGAACAACTTTTTATTTTTTATTTTTTTGATGACAAGGGACCCCTTCAAGGCAGGGCCACTTCGTGTACCCACCCCTGTCAGGTAAACCTCCGACCCGTACAAAGCACCCCCACCACACAAATTGAGTAATATTGAATTATTTGCACTTAAAGGGATTCGAACCTTAGACCTGATGGAAACGTTATCAAAACTAAGGCCTTTATCACTTGAGCCAACCCCTTGGGGTTACAAGAGAACAACTTTATCTCCAATCTTTGTATTGGAGCTTAATACAACCTATTAGCTTTTTTGGATAGTTTTATTTTTTAAATTTTAGGTAACTAAAGCATTGTATGATTGAATCGTTGAGGATAACGAGAGGACGTTGAAGGAGTTCAAGTCCTTTTTCTTTTATTGTCTTTTTATTTGGACAGCAGCATTTGTAACTTCTTTGGAGTTAGTTTCATGATTTTCTTGTTTGTTTTTCTCCTTTTAGCTGGGTGTTTCTCTTGTATACTTCTTGTGTATCTGGGTTGCGCTTCGTTTTTAATGATATTTCGATTACTTATATAAAAAGAAAACTAAAGCATTGTTGGTTTGTTTACTGTTTTAGTGTTAACTTTTATTTTGATTAATTGTACCACATGGGAAAATCCACTTATAAAGTAGGGAAGAAAGTTCTAAATGCTGTGCTTTCTTAATTTTCTTAAATCTGAAAATTTGATGGCTAATTTGCATCATTAATAGGAAGAAGCTGTTAAGGATAAACAAGCTGCTACTGGAAGACTCTTATCAGCAACTTTTGCTGATTTACCTGCACCAGAATTAAAATGGGAAAAGATGGCTGCTGCACCTGTGCCTCGTCTAGATGGCGCTGCAATACAGATTAAGAATCTTCTATATGTTTTCGCCGGATACGGCACAATTGACTATGTAAGAATAACTCGAGTAATTAAGTTTTCTGTACAGTCAAAAGCTTCTTGTAAATCCAGAAGCTAGTTATCTATTATTGATACTTCAGAATATGTTTTTTTTGTCTTTGTAATCTTAATAATGGCCAATTCTATTCAAATATGAATACTTAACAAGTTAGTGTAGCTTTGGATTAGTCAACATTGTTGCATTGAAGATTCTGTGGACTGCTTGTCCAATTTGTTAGTCCTTGTCTAGCTAATGTCATTTGGGATGTTATTCCGTTTTGATTTTCTCTGGGTGTTGGGACATGCATATCACAGATGTACTAGGGTTGCAGTCTCTTTTTTCACCCTTTTAATTCCATTCATATTTACTTATAAAAAATATTTTTGTATTGTAAATGTTAATGTAGTTCCATTATTTCTAATGTATATTGCAGTTTGTAAACATTATTCTTGGTTTTTGTTGGTGTTAGAATACTAAGATTGAATTAGCTGATAAGCTCTAGCTTAAAAGGCCCCCTTTTTTCCATTCATAAAAAAAAGGGCACCCTTTTTTCCCATAACAACAATGTGGAGAGTAAGGTCATGGGTTCAAAACCCGCCGGGTACATGAGTAATTTGTTAATCAAAAGAATACTAATGCTGAATTACATTCGAATACACCAAAATTAAAGGCCACTATTGCATGCTATATTCCTTTTTTTTTTTTTTTTTAATAAATAATAATTTATTGAAAAACGTAAGGCGCCCCTAAATATACAGGCAGTATACATGAGAGGCTCCAAACAAGAAGGAAACCCAAGCCCTCAAACCCGAAACCCTACAAGCCCTCAAGCCCAAAACCCCCCAAGGCACTCAATGCTAGAAAACCTGAGACTTGCCTCTCCCCCGCCTAGTGCATGCTTTATGGTTTCACTGGCTATATGAAGATTTTAGATTGAAAATATATTTTGACCTAGATGCCACCATATGCCGATGTTTCAAGGTTTTCATAACAGACTGCTTGATGATTGTGAGAATTTTGATAAGTAATATTAGACAATCAAAGGCGGCTGTCCAGTGGTATAAGGTTTTGTTGAACGTCTTTAGTTCCACTACCGTTCTCTTGCAATCCTCAAAACTACGATAATTTCTCTGTCCAAATACACCACATTAAGGAAGATGGTATCATCTTCCAATCTGCTACGCTTTGAGAAGAGTTACACTGCCCTCTCCATAATGTGAAGAGATCCCCACCACCTGATGTGGCATGACCCACTGTAACCCATAAAGGCCGAAGATAAACAGTGAGATTGATTGGGCATATCGGGATTGGCATCAAGAACTTCTGTTCTTGGGGTAGCCTGCTGACTCTTAACACTTCTGTAGAACTATTGGAGATTTGTTTAATTGCAATCTGTTTGTTAGTCAATTTTTTTTATTTTTTTTAATTTTTTTTTTTATTGGTGATTGATATGTACAAGCACCTGGTGTATCTTGAATCGACAACCGTGCTCTCCACACCATTCTTATGGGGGAAGAGGTTCATTTGAGCTGGAGCTCATTGGCCAAAATTGATCTTTTTGTTAATATTTATTATGTTATATGTTTGTACTACAGAGACATAGGCCTTGATGTTTCTGTCTATTGTTTATGTTGAATTTCCAATAGGTCCATTCACATGTTGATGTATACAATTTTACTGATAATACATGGGGAGGAAGATTTGATATGCCGAAAGAGATGGCACACTCACATTTGGGAATGGCAACGGATGGGAGATACATTTATGTAGTTACAGGTCAATATGGTCCACAGTGCAGAGGGCCTACTGCTCGTACATTTGTACTTGATACTGAGACAAAGCAATGGAGGGACTTGCCCCCTTTACCTGTGCCTCGGTATTTGCCTTTATGAAGACTTGATAAAAAATGTTAAGACTATTGTTGAAGAACATTTGTTGGTCTTGTGCATCTGACTTGTGTTTTTATTTTTGGGTATCTGAGAACCAAAACACATCTGTGCTAATATTTACCTCTTTGATTTTTCTTTTTGTTACTTATCATTTTTTTTTTTATCTTTTTGTTGTAACAAGTGTGTTATTTCGAAAAAAAAAAAAGCTATTGTTTTTATGTTATTTCAAATGGTAAAAGCTGTTTTTTCTAATTGCTGAATACCTTCCAGATGGTGACTAGTGACTACTATGAAGTGAGATATCATGGGGTTGAATCTTGTATTGTACTGGTTACAAGTCAATATTGTAGTTTAGGAAATGAAAAGACAAATATTTATTAAACTCTGCGTTTTCCTGCATACATAGTTCAATTACAAGAAATCACATCGGGCATTGTACCTATTATTAGACAATTTGATATGTTTGAAAGGAGCAATAAATTTAGATGTGTGTGTGTGTGTGTGTGTCTTCTCATCTAAAAAATATCATCTTTGCGTTGTAACCTCAGTTTCATCATTTGTGAAACTGGTAGAATTTTCATAAGGATTTGCCCCTCTATTGAGATTGTCATTCCTTTATATTTTGTCAACTATCTACTTTTTGTTTTTTGTTTTTTTTTTTTGAAATAAATAAAATATCAGGTGTTAGCTATCAATCTTCATGGCCCTTCATGAAATTCATGTTTTTGGATATGGCGTAAATAAATTCAAAGGCTCTCATCTTGTGGATATATATTTTTGATTATTCTTACTTCAACCCTGCTACTATATCTACATGTATATTTGCTATGCAGTTTAGGCATTGGTTTTTATAACATTTTTGGCTAGCCTTGACAAGTTATTCATTGGATGTATAGATTGGTGGTATTGGCTCACATGCTTTGCTACAGAAAAGCTGTGTATGTGCTATCCCATAAAATATTAAATGAAGAAAGTTCATTTAAATAATTGAAACATCAATGAAAAACAGTTCTTAAGCATGTTTATGTATGCTATAAAATATCAAATATAGGAAGTTCATTCAAAATTTATGAAATTTTTATGTTATGTGATTCTTAAATGTGTTTTAAGTTGTATGATTCCATCTGTTTATATATGTTTCAACTTAAAGGGCCATGTCAAGATGACGGAAAATCATTAGTCTATCCGGAAGTATCTATCACAAGTCTTCAATGAGAAAAAAGAATTAGAATTCAACTATTGCTGAATGCAAAATGTTTTGCGTTGTTTTCTCTATCATGGAGTATGAGTTATGTTTTAGCTGATACTAGTTTCTATATATCAAGATACCAGTCAAATTTTGGACAACTTGTTGTATTTCATTTTTACTTGAATTTATATCTATATGTCAATCTATATTGACCCTACCATTCCAAGATATAATGTCTGATGAACCTTCATTAGTGATGACTGCATCTATTATATGTTACTTTTTTGATATGTGTCTTCTAGTGTTGAGTGCCTCGGGGGCTTTTGGGCTTGGGTTTCCTGCTCATTTGGAGCCTCTTGTGCATGCTGCTTGTGTACTTAGTGGCGCCTTACGCTTTTTAATATATTATTACTTATTGAAAAAGTTTTTTTGATATGTCAGTGTGGATAGTTTAAAGAATTTATCTTCTGGATTTTTATAGCTTTTGATGCTGGTAACAAATCCTGAAATAATCTTATTTTGCACGGTGTCTGCTAAATATGGTGTTTTTGTCAAATTACTAGGATGTATGGACAACTTAACTTTGTTTCACTAGTCCATTTATTCCAAAAAATTCTTGAATTTGTTTCATTAGTGATCGCATAGCCTTAAATGAGTTGTTACGGATTCACACAATAGTTAGCACTGTCTGATAGTTTCTATTAAATTGCCAGTTGTTCTGTCTGCTGGTTGCTACTAACTTGGTAGTTTTTGTCTTTGTGAGTGTGAACAAGCTCGCAAGTGCAATAGTGTTGGAATTTTGTTGGTGGCTCTAAGTAAATAAAGTGTATGTAATTCATGCTATAAATCTTCTTTCATATTTCACACTTTTGAGTGAAAGGTTCTACATGATAATTATCAGGTATGCACCAGCAACTCAACTTTGGAGAGGTAGACTCCATGTGATGGGTGGCAGCAAGGAGAACCGACACACACCTGGAATAGAGCATTGGAGTCTTGCGGTAAAGGATGGAAATGCATTAGAAAAAGAGTGGAGGACTGAAATACCCATTCCCCGTGGAGGGCCTCATAGGTCTGTGTGCTGTCTTATGTTACATGAACGTATTATGATAATTAGTTTTTTTTTGATAAGTAATTGCAATTTATAAAAAATATTATGATAATTAGTTGTTACTGAATTGACGATTCTAGGCATTTAACTGTAGAAAATGATGTTTTTTAAGGTCATTTATGAGCTGTACAACTTTTTGAAACAGTAATAATCATTTGCTAAAGGAAGAAAAATTTGAGGGCGATAAGTTTGTATTAGTACTTGGATAGTTTTCTAGTATTGCAATTCTAAGACCATCTTTTTCAATGGAAGGTCTTCATGTCTGGTAATTATGATGAACATCGTTGTCATCACTGTTACAGTTTAATAGACATCTGTTTTTTCCTTTAAGGAGGCTTCTCTCTTAAATTTTCCAATTTTTCTATCTGTCCTTGTCCATATTTTCTCTTTTGCTATGTGCTGTGAAATGTCCATCATGCTCTAGTCTACCAGTTGAGTGTTCTCATCGGCGAGTGTAGGCGTGTCCCGATGGTCATTTCAGTTGGTGTACTTTTTTAGCAACGATAGTGGTCCTAGTTGTTTGTTAGTGAATTTTGTCAATTCTATGGGGAATTTGAGGTGGTGTTTTATTGAATCTAAAGCTTTTGAGCTTGCGGGGAGGGCGGGTCTACAATGTTAAAATTCTTGTAAGGATTCAGGGTATCGTTCATTCTATTCGTTTGGGTAAAGTTAGGGTTGCTTGGTTGTTAACCACCGTGGATGCCGTGATTCAAGAGGAGGGGATGAAGGATTTTAAGAGAACCTCCAGAGTTGGGGTCACAACCTTCCTTGCCCAAGGATGCTCTAATAAGCACATGCGTTATCTAGTTGTGGCGGAGTACGATGGGGTGGTCAGAAGGGCTTTATTGCTGTGCTGGAAGGAAGAGGTGGAAAGGGGTGTTGTTCCTTCTCCCTCGAGTTATGCTTGGTTCTGCATTTTGTCCATGCAATATTAGGCGGTGGGAGTGGACCTCAGTCAACTGGGGTTCAAAGTGGTGGCTGTTTGTCACATGGCTTGGGTGGAAGTGTGTCGATGCAGGCTTTGAAACTGCCGAAGGAGCTGGTTGGGTATAGGTCTTATGCGGAGGTCTCGAAGGAGCGTCCAGCAACATTCTCTTCGACGAGGGGTATTTTTGGGAATCTTGTTTCAACATCGCTGAAGGGATAGTTGACTGGGATGGTTGTGCTTGGCATTTCGTCTAAGGGTTCACAAGATCCCCGATCCTCCGTTGGTGGAGTCTGCTTGAGGAAGGACAGGGGACTTTTGAGTGAAAGTTGTAATTTTCAGACCCTTTAGGATCTTGGCTAGGCCTTGAGAAGGTTGCGTTAGTTGAGCCAAAACTCAGCCCAATACTCAATATTCTTTCTAAGCAACCTTCTAATGTGAGTAGCCATGGCCTGCCTCCTGCGGCCCATTCTAATCTAGTCTCCAAAGGTAAGGGTGCAATGGGCTCTTATGCTTCACAGGCTAAACTCTCTCTCAAGACCAGAGCCAAACTTTCGCTCAAGTGGAGAGTGAAAGTGTTAAGTTGGCCATCTTCTTTGTCATTGGACGTTGTGAAGGGCCCGGGTGCTTGTTATCCCCAACTCGGAGGACCTACAACGGGCTGTCCATGCAGTGTTGTTGTCTCTACCACTGATAAGCCACGCCAGGTGAAGTTTTGGGAAACTCATCCACTAGCGATTCTATGGTTCTAGATCCTTGCTGGCAGTTACCTCCACATGTGGAGGGAAGCTCGGTGAGGTGTTCAGAACTTGCCGATAGTAACTCAGCACCCTTGGTTATCCTTGAACAAAATGTCATGGGGGTCGAAGTTTTAGAGGGGTACCTCACCAGTGGTTCTTCTTAGGTGTTGTCCCCTGAAGACCATTCTTAGCCGCTTTCTCAGTCCCGCTCTTTAGGCACTGCCAAAGGGGATGAGGTAGCGTTGGTTGCTCTTGGGTTTGGGCTCCCTAGTACTGGCGATATTGGCATTGTGCCCTGTTATGGGAGAGTGCCTCATTTTATACGGCAGATAAAGGGCTTGGGTGATGTTGATTTTGACTCAAGGCTGGCAAGCTTGGGCCCCATGGGTGTTAAGTTAATTCCTAAGCCCTTAGAGTGGGCAATAGTGGTAAAAGGGGGGAAACATATCTCTTTACCGGAATACACTCTCTACTTCTCCTTGATTAGGGGTGTTTGTGGGAGGAAATTGACACTGTTAATAGGAGGAGCTAACGAATTGTCTGCGTTGTTTGGGATGGAATTGGGTTGTGTAGAAGGGAACAACCAGTTTGATAGCAAGCCACTACCGTGCCTGGATGTGGAGATCTACAATAGAGAGGATGCCATGATTTGCACAACTCTAAACTCTTGTTCCCCCCAACTGAGTTTGGGAGAGCCGATTGCTTAGGGCTGGAATATTCAGACTCGGTTTTGCGAAAGTGAAGGATATTTATCGTGTTGTGGGGCTTTCTTGTAAGGGTTTTGAAGAGGAGCTTATGGCTTTGTTGATAGCCATTGAAGCGAGCTGTTCTCAGATGAAAATGGATTCAACCGCCATTTCCAAAACGGGCAAATAGAGGTAATAGGATGTAAAAACGACTAGCTTCCTATATTAATTATGATACTAAATGTGGGATCTAGTCATGGAAAATGTATGGGTAGGGGTTTCTTAGTTCTTAATGAAGCCTAAATTGTTATCTTGGAATCTTCTTTGAATGAGGGGGATAGGCGCCTAAGGATAAGGAATTTGCTGAGAGATTGGAAGACGGATGTGGCTTGCTTTCAAGAAACAAAATTGGATCATATATCCTATTAAGTGATTCATAGTTTATGAGGTTGCATCATGTGGATTGGTGTTGTTTAGACTCTAGAGGAACTTTCAGTAGAATTTTGCTTATGTGGGATAGGAGGGTGGTGGAGAAAACCAATGAGTGTGTGGGGGAGTTTGCTGTTGCATGTTCATTATGGAATATCGAAGATCATTTTACCTGGACTTTTACGGGTGTTTATGGTCCCAATCCTAATGGGGATAGAAGGCTTCTCTAGGATGAATTGGTTGGTTTGCTTATTTGGTGGAACTTTAATGTCACCCCTTTTCCTAGTGAGAGGTTGGGAAAGGGCTGCTTTAGTCCAGTAATGACAGAGTTCTCAGATTTCATTTTTAATCAGGGTCTTATGGACCTTCCTTTCATTGGGGAAATATTCACTTGGTCGAATAACTAAGATCTTCCTGGTCTAGAATTGACAGATTTATTGTCCCTCTTGATTAGGAGGCTCAACTTCATGGTGTGTCCTAGAGAATGTTGGCTAGACTTGCTTGGACCACTTCCCATTCTGCTTGATTGTGGAGATTTTCACAAAGGTATAAGGTACTTCAAATTCAAGGATATGTGTTTAAAATTTGAGGGTTTTGTGGATAGGGTGAAATAGTGGTGAACTTATTAATTTCAAGGCTCTGTGAGTTCATTTTGGCTCACAAGTGGCTTTGAAAGCAGACTTAAAAGTTTGGAATGAAGAGGTGTTTGGAAATGTAGATTGGCAGAAGAAGCTTCCTTTGGAAGAATTGCGAGGTCTAGAAGTTGTTGAAGAAGAGAGGGCCTTATGTGATGAGGAGAGAGTGGGGAAGGCTAAAGCTATTAATGAGTTAGAGAGGTTTACTCTCATGGAGGAGGTGAGTTGGATGCAGAAATCTAGGGCCTTGTGGTTAAGGGAGGGTGACAAGTACACAGTTTTTCCACCGCACGACCAATTATAATAGAATAAATGACTCCATTGATGCTTTAATAAATGACTGGACAGGTATTGTGCCTTTGTTATATCGATGCTTTTTTCTTATTTTCTCTCCTCTCATGCTATCTCTCTCTCTCTTTCTTTCTTCTTCTTCTTCTTCTTTTTCTGAACTTCTAGAAGCTTCTTGTGTCTATTTTTGTATATGAGGATTCTTTATCAACAAAATTCCTGGCTGTAAGCACGATTCTTCACTCTCTCTCTAACTCTCTCTCATATCTCTGTCCTAGTGACGGCGCGTGAGAGCGCGTCCAGCTAGGGGTTCGACTTCTCATCCGTCCTCTCACGTTCTCTATCTCTTTCAGTCTCCTGTCTGGTCCTTTAGCTTTGAATTTCGGTCTTCTGTTTCGTCTGGGTGGTTCTTTGTTCGGCGATGTAGTTTTTTTGGGTTTGGTCGTCATAGTCCCGGGGGTGTCGTTGATGGATAAGGTTTTCCTAGTGGAGTCGAAGGCTTTCACCTTCTCGGTTCTGGGTGGGGCGTTGACGTTGAGGGTGGAGGAGAAGAGGAAAAATTTTCTGGGTGTGGTCTTGTTGAATGTTCAGAGCGCCGAATGGCTTGCGTCGACGTTGGAAGTGTTGTTGGGTCTCCCGACAGAGCAAGTCTTTGTGAAGTCATTTAGAGAAGATTCGAAGGTTCTAATTGCTCGGAGAGGTGGGAATAAAGCTGGGCGTTATTTAGAGGCGACTATGTTCGGGTTGGGCGGTCGGAAAGGATCCATTGTTATCCCCGAGGGCCGTGGAGGGTGGGGATGGCTTAAATTCTCAGACGAGCTGAGAAAGGTTGTCGATTTCGTCTCAGGTTCGGTGAGTGGCAGGCTCGGCTCCTCATCTACACCGGAGAAGAAGGTTGTGGAGGAAGATCGGCTGACTCTGGGCCTGGCTCCAAAGTGGACGGGGCCTTCTTTTGCGGAGGTAGTGAGGGCGGATTCGACCGCTGTTGCGAAGAAGATGCCCATAGTGGGTGATGGTCGGTCCGGGTTTAGGGCTTCGCGGGCGACACATTGCGAGTTCGATCTTCTTCCGGCGGTGCGGCATGCAGAGGATATTCCGAGATCGGCGGTGGATTGCTTTTCTTTGGAGGCTCACCGGCTTGATATGTTGGGCAAAGACCAGATTGCATGTCCGCAGCGTAAGGACTCTCATTTGAAATTTGAATCTTCGAGATTGCGGACGTGGCGTAAATTGGGTTCTGGTTATTATTTGGCTTTGGGCCGGGCCGTGGGGAGAGTTCTGAGCCGATTTACCGGGTCGGGGCTGTTTCGAAAACCTTTCGGTTTTCGCGTGACCCGAATCAAGCGGAAACCTAAAGTTTCCTGTCCGCCGCCAACCTCGCCGGAGACGACAACGGAGATGTCCTCTGGGTTGGTTTTGAATCGGATTCTTCCTAGGGGTTTGGAGGTGTCAGCGTTGGGAGATAAAGTGGGCGTGAGTCCAGCTTCTTCGGCGGATGTCGGGATCTATCCTAGGCCGGAGTCCTCGTCGGAGACAGTTACAGGGACAGATTCAAAAACGGAGTCTTTTTCTGGGGGTGAGTCGAGCAGGTCCCAGGTGCCTTCGGCGGTTTCTTGCTCGAGTGTGATTCCAGCCTCTAATAGGTTCGGTTTCCCCCCTTCTCCGGCACCGGATCTGGGTTTTCCGGGGGGTTCTGCTTCTACTTCTTTTAAGTTTACTCCTTTGGGGAAGCTTCAGTTTCCTAATCCCCTCTCTGCCGCTCCGTCTCTCGCTGGTGCAGCTCTTTTAGGAGAGAAGCTGCGTTCTCCCCTCCCTGTGGTGGCTTCTAAGCCCTTCCAGTGTTACTACAGAAGGGCAAAAAAATTGAGGGAAAGGCATTCTGTGAAGTGGAATGATGGGCTACTTTTTGACTCTTTGCAAGCTGTGAAGATGTCAGTTGGCTTCGTTGATAAGAGGGTTTCAGGTGGAGTGCCGCCAGCTGAGAAGGCGGCAAAACCTCCTGCAATAAAGAAGGCAATGACGCCAGTGAATCAGGGCCTTTTTAGGAAGGGGTTTCTCAATCTTCCCCCGATTTCAGTCCCTACCGTGGCGCTTCAGGAGGTCAACAATGACGGGGTGGTAGGTCCTTCTTCCCCTTCGAGTGGTTGCTTGAATGGTTTCTCCCAAACTCGGAATTGGCCAGTTGGCTTTGATCATAACGGGGAGATTGTGGTGTGGGAGGAGGATGAAGATGATTATTGGGATGGTTTGCCATTAGATTGGGCGATGGATGGGGATTTTGGGGAGGAGGCTTTGGCTATTCGGGATGCCATGGAGGAGTTCCAGTTTTTTGCGCGCCAAAAGTCTAAAGGGAAAAGGGAGCTTCTAAATTTGCATAGTTCCATTAACTATGGTGACGCGAATTACCCCTCTAGGCGTAGGAAAGGCAAGGCACATATGTTGTAGGTCTGTTATGCCTTGACGGGTAGTGGGTTTTATTGTTCTTAGTTGGGTTCTTTTGTATCTTGTTTGGTTCTTTTGTGTTCTGGGGCATTGGTGTTGTGGGTTTTTTTGGGTTAGGTTTGGTTGTTCCTGTGTATACTTCCTGTGTACCTAGGGGCGCCTTACGCTTTTTTTTATAAAAGTTCTTCTTACTTATCAAAAAAAAAAAAAAAAAAACTTATTATTACTCATAAAAAAAAAAAAAAGATCAAAGGGAGGATAGAGTTGTTGAATCTGAAAAGTTCCATTAACTACGGCGGTGCAAGCGTGCCCTCTAAGCGAAGAAAAGGAAAGGCTCACGTGCTGTAGCGTTAAGTGCTTCTTGATGATTTCGGGTTTAAGGGCTTAGGTCCTTGTGGGTTTGTTTGGGTTTCTTTTTGTGGGCTGGTTTGGTTGTTCCTGTGTACTTAGGGCGCCTTATGTTTTTTTAATAAAACCTTTCGTACTTATCAAAAAAAAAAAAAAAAAACTAGAGAAGGCATCCCAATCCCTCCAATATGTTTCCAAAGACTCAACCCATAAGGCCATTGACAAAGGTAATGCACTAACCACCCGCCAAACTATCATAGTTTTTATCTACTACCTAACGTCAAAAAGCCTATCTCTCCACAATAAACTTCCATAAACACTTCCAATAGAGCCTGATAGAGAGTAAGAAAACTCTTGGTCCCCAACACTCCACGCTAAAGAGGAATATAAACCTTCCAATTAATGAGATGGAATTTAGACTCATTATCCAAACCACTCCAGAAAAAATCTCTTTGCAATTTTTCTAACCGATTTGCGACACCAACCAGGATAGGGAAGAGGGAAAGGAAATAGGTAAGAAGGGTGGAAAGCGTGCTCTTAATCAATGTTACTTGACCACCCTTAGATAAGTAGAGTCTTTGCCCCCTAACTAATCTTTTCTCCATATTCTTAATGATTGTATCCCACATAAATTTAGCCTTAAACGGAGCACCCACCGAGAGGTCCATATACTTCATAGGCAAAGATGAGACCTTACAACCCAGAGTACGAGCCAACTCACTCACACCACGAGGCTTATTAAAAGAATCTGGGTGATCATTAATTAGAATATAGAACCGAACTGTGGATATGCAGTGCGCAATCCATCTCCGCCATTTCTCCCCAAAGCCACATCTCTTTAACATGTATAATAAAAAATCCTAGCTAATGTTGTCATAAGCCTTCTCTAAGTCCAATTTTACCAAAACTCCTAGCTCGCCTGATTTGAGACGGCTATCTAGGCATTCATTAGTGATGAGAACATAATCTAAGATCTGTCAACCTCTGATAAAAGCATTTTGAGTTTTTGAAGTGATATTCTCCATCACAATCTTTAATCTATTAACCAAGACTTTCATAATAATTTTGTAGATACCACTCACCAGACTGATAGGACAAAAGTCTTTGACCTCAACTGCCCCGACTTTCTTAGGAATAAGAGCGATGAAAGTAGCATTCAATCTTTTCTCAAACTTACCCCGCTAATGGAACTCAAGAAAGACTTTCATGACATCTATTTTGACAACATTCCTACAAGGTTGTAAGAATTGCATCGGAAAAACCATCTGGACCCGGAGTCTTCTCTCCATTCATGTGTTTTGCCACCTCAAAAACCTCACTTTCCTCGAAAGTTCCGTCCACCCATTCTGTCTCCTCCTCACTAATAGAGTGAAAAGGTAGACCATTCAAATCCAGATGCCAATTCTAATTCTCAGTATAGAGCTGAGAGAAAAAAATGAACTATATGATCTTTAATTTTAGCTGGATTAGAGGAGATATCGCCATTGATAACTAACTTCTTTACCATGCGTATTCTATTAGAGTTGGCAACTTGGTGGAGGAACTTGGTATTTTTATCACCCTTCCATAATCATAGCGCCTTTTGCCTCCAACACACCTTCTCCAAATGATTTCCTTCTCCAACTCAACTGTAGCCACATCCTTCCTCAATTTCTCGTCACCTGAAAGAGGTCTTTGTTTGCAACCACATCCACTCCTTTTCAATCATTAAGAAGAGCCATTTTTTTTCTCTCCTCATTACCAAACTCCGATTCATTCCACGTTTTAAAGTCGACTTTCAAAGATTTTTATTTCTTAGCCAAAACAAAATCGGGGGCAACCTTGAAAGCAATGGGAGTTACACTAGTGCCTCACCTTCTCACAAAGTCGTATGTTTTCAGCCTCATGTTTTTCTTTTTTAAAGTAACTTTTGCCCCCCCCCTTGAAATTCTCTACAATAAAGAAAAATAGGAAAATGATTAGAAAGAATCCTGGGTAGTCTACTCAACAACGTTCGGAAAGTGAATCTCCCATTCTAAAGAGATGAGAAACCTGTCAATTTTAGACCATGAAAGGGAATCCCGGTTGTTAGACCAAGTGAAGTGTCCACCTCGGAGAGGGATATCCATAAGACGTTGCTCAAAAATAAAATCTAAGAACTCTTCCGTAGCAGGTTTGATTAGTTGGTGGGATGTACCTTTGTGCATTGGGGGCAACTTTAACGTCACCCACTTCCCTAGAGAAAGATCGGGGACCAATTTCACCCACACACAATTCGATCTTTTCCACAATTCTCCTATCCCATATCAATAAAATGCCACTAGAAGCACCCCTAGAATCCAACTAACACCAATCTAAATGTTGATAATTCCACAAACTTCGAACACAATGTGTTGTGACATTAAAATTTTGGATGGAAAACAATTAGAGAATAGTCATTGTTGTTATAAATATTGACTTTCTCTCCCTCTCTCTCTCTCTCTCTCTCTAGATGAGCTTTTGAGTATTTGTTGGAAATGTGGCCTCAATTTTGTTATGGGAATCCTTTGTCTCTCGTCGGCGCATGCTAGTGCGTTCCAGCTTTTCTCTTCTCTGATGGGGATGTCAAGGTGGTGTTTTATTGAATCCAAATCGTTTGAGTTGGCGATGGAGGGTAGGTCTTCTGTGTTACATATTCTTGAAAGGTGTAGGGGTAGCGTTCGATCAATTTGCTTGGGTAAAGTTAATATGTTATGGTTGTAAGTCACTTTGGAGGAGTTGGTTCTATAGGGGAGGGAACAAAGGAGTTTTGGAGACGCTCCAGAGTTGGATTCCTAGCTTTCCTCTCTCAACGTTGCTCTAATAAGCATGGGCATTTCTTGGTTGTGGTGGAGCACGGTGGAGGGAGACAGAGGGACATATCCTAGTGCCGGATGGGAGAAATGGCAAATGATGGAGGTCCTTTGCGTCAGAGTTGTGTTCGGTATTGCAATTTTTTCGGTCGCTATATGGTGGTAGGTCAACTGAGGTTCATAACAGCTACGTTCATCGTTGGGTGTGGGCAAAAGTTTTAGTTGGGGCCGATGTTGAATCCTCTAGTAGAGGTGGGGTGGGGTGGGGGGGGGGGGGGAGGGGGAATAGGTCGTTTGCAAAGTTACTTGTGGGACCAAGGAAAACTCTGGCAGTGTGAACATTGGTGAACAGTATTCTTAGAAATTCTGATGTGTTTGCATCGAAGGGACAGATTGTGACTGGGTTGTTTACGTCTGGGGATGAAGATCTACTTGTGGGAGGACATAGGACTTTTGGGTGAAAAATTTAATTTTCGCACCTTCAGAGAGACGTTTGCTCACATTAAAACGGATGTGGCTTGTCCTTTAAAGTGGATTAATTTGGGGTAGGGTCTAGGTGTTGCTGGAAGTAACCGAGGCCTAGTGGGTGTAGTGGGTGTTGAGCCGAAGCCGATTTTAAAAGTTTTTGTTCCATTGAAGGCCCCTGTTGTAGCAAGTATTTTAGGCCCGCCTCCAGTGGCCCATTCTTATCAAAACTCTAAAGGTAAGGCCTTTCGATGGGCCCTGGGTGTGCTCAGGCTCAGTTCTCCTTCAAGCCCAAAGCCAAACTTTCACTCAAGTGGAAAGTGAAGCAGGATTTGGGCCACCGGGCTTGGTGCGTTCTGTTTTGGGCTCAAAGGCAGCGAAGGGCTCGAGTGCTCATATGGGTCACCTTGAAGGAGCTACCGCGATACGCAGCATTGTCGTCTCAGCCCCCAATCCTCAACCTCCGTCGGGAGTGGTTATGAGGAGTTCTCTCGCTAGCGATTCTATGCTTGTAGATTAATGTTATGTCTTGTGGCTGCAGCTTGTCGTGGAGGGGAGCATTGTCAGGACCCAGATCCTATCGATGGTATCTCGGTGTCTTTGATTTGCTCTGACCAAAATGTATTGGAGGCAGAAGTTCCAGACGGGTCTCTCACTGGTGCTTCTATGTCGAAGGTGGTGCACAAGGAACGTCTTTCGCAGTTGTTTTCTCAATCTCCTTCGCTGGCGAGGAGATTGCGATGTCTAATTTTAGTATTGAATCTTGTGGTGTTGATGCAAGTGTTGCTGAGGTATCTGGAGAAGCAACTCGCTTAGTTAGTCAGGCAGGTGGCTTGGGTGTTGATGCTGTTGTTTAAGGGCTTGTTGGTGAAGGTAGTCAGTTAGGCCCTATTGCTGTTGTAATGTCACAGGGAAAAGAGTTAGTCACATTTGCGCTATCACCCCAAAAAGACTAGTCAATTTGGAGCTTCCTTAGAATTCCTTATAAAACACAGTTTCACCTAGTAATTAAGTAATGTGAGACTTAATGTTCATGGGTATCTTTATAAACCACTCACTCTATGTAAGCTACTCATCTTTTTCCAATATGGGACCGGAGTGTTACAAACTTCTCCCCTTAAACCCCTGACGTCTTTATCAGGGCCACATCATGTGGTGCTTTAGTGCCACATGACCATCGTTATTAGGTGGCTTTGGTACCATTTATCACGACAAAAAAAAACCACTAGCCACATATGATCTATTACCCCAAAAGGGCTAGTCAATTTGAAGTTTCCCTAGAATTCGTTATAAAACATGGTTTTACCTAGTAATTAAACAATGTGAGACTTAGCACCCATGAGTATCTAAACTCACTCACGCTATGTGGGCTACTTATCTCTTCCCAATATGGGACCGGGGTGTTACAGGTGTTGTAGCAGGCCCTAGGTCTGCTTAGTGGGCTCTTGCTGTTAAAGGGGGGAAATTTAGCTCTTCACTAGACTTTGATCCTTCTGCTTCATGTTCATCTTCTAGATTTTTGGGGGAGATCAGTGTTAATGGGTAAGGGATCGTTCTACTTGCTTTGGTTGGTCTTGAGTTGGGTTGCGCTGGAGGGAACAACATGCTTGTGTGCAAGTCACCTGCTTGTGTGCAAGTCAACACCATGCTTGGTTGTGGATCTTTACATTCGGTATTGCAATTTCTTCAGTCGCTATAATGGCTGCATAATCTTCCTTGAAGTTCCTGTCCTCTTGTTGTGTTTGAGAAAATTGGCAGCTTAGGGTAGGAGTTTTCAGATGATGTTTTGCAAAGAGTGAAGGAGATCCATATGTTGTGGGGATTTTGTGTGAGGGTTTTGAGGAGCAGTCGTGGCACTTTGATAGCCATTGAAGCGAGTCATTTCCAAAAGGTTTCGGCGTCCAATTCCAACAATTAAACATAGGTATTAGGGAGTTAAAAAGATTTGCATGCTTAATTAATTATGACTCTGAAGGTGGAAGTTCAAGCTGTGAAAGAGGTACGGACAGGGGTTTCTCAGCTCTTAATAAAGCCTAAATTGTTATCTTGAAACGTGAGAGGGTTGAATGAGGGGGATAAATGCTTAAGGGTAAGGAATTTACTCAGAAAATGGAAGGCTGATATTGTCTATTTTTAAGAAACTAAGCTGAAGTTTATGTCTTGTAATGTTATGCGTAGTTTGTGGGGTTGCCATCATGTGGATTGATGATGTTTAGACTCTAGAGGGGCTTCTGGTGGAATTTTGATTATATGGGATAGGAGGGTGGTCGAAAAAATCAACGAATGTGTGGGGGAGTTTACTCTAGCTTGTTCAATAAAAAATGTTGAACATCATTTCACTTGGGCTTTTGCGGGTGTTTATGGCCTTAATTCTAACAGGGATAGAAGGCTTCTTTGGGATGAATTGGCTAGTTTGCTTAGTTAGTAGAACTTGCCTTAGTGCATTGGGGGTGATTTTTCGTCACCCGTTTCCCTAGTGAGAGATTGGGAAAAGCCTATTTTTACCAAGCTATGGTGGAGTTCCCTGATTTCTTTTTTGATCAGGGTCTGATGGACCTCCCTTTTGTGGGTTGAAATTTTATTTGGTCGGATAATCGGGATCTCCCCTCTTGGTCTAGGGTAGATTTCTTGGCTCTATGTATTGGGAAGTCCAGTTTCCTCATGGGTCCTTGAGTTGGCTTCATAGACTGTGCTCGAACTACTTTCTGATCCTTCTTGACTATGGTGACTTTCAGGGTGGTAAAAGGTATTTTAAATTCGAAAACACCTGGCTAAAGTCTGAGGGTTTTGTAGATAGGGTGAAACAGTGGTGGGATGTTGTGGTCGTGAATTGGTGTTGTATGTATAAGAAAGGTGGGGAGTCTATTGATCACCTTCTTCTTCATTGTGAGGTGGCAACAGAACTGTGGAGTGGACTTTTCCAGTTGTTTGGTGTTGCATGGGTCATGCCTTGTAGGGTGAGTGAGTTGTTGGAGAGTTAGAGGGGACAATTGGGACGCCATACTGTTTTGAAAATATAGAGATTGGCTTCTTTGTGTTTAATGTGGGGCATTTGGAGGGAGTGGAACGCAAGAAGTTTTGAAGATCATGATATTGTTATGTTAGAGATGAAGAAGATGATGTTCCAATCTCTTTATACTTGAAGAGTAGCATGTAATAGTTTGCTTGTTTATGAGTTTTTGGAGTTTTGTCATTCTTTTCCTACACTTTAGGGGTTATCTGTGTATGCTTCCTGTGTATTAGGGTTGTACCCCTCTGTGTTTTGAATGAATTTGCATTACATATCAAAAAACAAACTCACTCTCACTCCCTAGATTATGTATCAGGCCTTTAGCACCTGGACGTTAGCGGCCTTACGCATGGGTTACATTCTTTACTTTAACACACCAAAGGCATGGAAACATGCATGCAAGTAGTCCTTAGTGTGGTGTGGTTGTTTAAATGTTTTTTTTTTTTTTTTTTTTTTTGGGGAGGGGGGGGAGGGGGTGTTGGGTGTTGGTGTGGCGTGTGTGTGTGCGGTTTCATGTGTGCATGAGTGTGCGCGTGTGTCAATTATTCATACATCCGTTGGAGATTAGATTTACTCAACTATATGAGGATTACGAAGTCTCACAAACCCTAGCACCATTACTGTTGGATTATTTGACTTCAATCCTAGAGTTGCAATTTGATTCAAGACATAATTATAACAAATCCATGCACACATAAATGTATACATGCATGCATGCACCCATATTTATTGTATGTCAAAGTAAATATATATTTGGTATCTTATTTTGTTGTGCCTATATCAGTTTGTTGTAAGATTTGTGTATCATCTCTTCTTCTATAAGACTTAGCTTTGGATCTTTTATGGCAGTAGCAGAATTCAACCTTGCACTTTTTCCACATGTTTTCTAATCTGTACAAAATTTACTGTTAATCTTTCAGAAATATGCAATGCAACAAGCTTTCAAGACATTGATGGGACAGATGAATTCTCAAAATAACCAGTTCAATGATGCAGCTTTTTCTTCGGGATCACCTTTTCCATTTTCTATGCCTTCAATGCCAGTGCCTTCAACCTCACCTCCTCCAGTCGCTTCTCAATCTGCTGTTACAGTAGATGTGCCTGCAACAAATGTAGAAGCAGCGCCTACAACTGTTGTCAAAGATGAAACAGAAGTAAAAAAGGAATTGAAAAGACTTGGTAATAATTAACTTCTTAGCCACAAGTTTCTATTTTATAAAATAATTTATTTTTTCTTGATTTTCATAACATGCTGTATCTGCATGCTTTAGTTTAAAAGCAATATGTGCGAGAACTTTGAAGATGTTGCTCCAGTTCAGATATAGAAATCTGATTTATTATCTGCTTTCTTTATGCTTATATTTCTCGTACTTTTAGTGACTTATACATCCCTGATATAGAACTCCTTACAGATTTAAAAAATAAGTGTCTTATTGTTAGGTTAAGATTAACAATCTTCCAAATCTATTTTTTATGCTTTAACTTATTGAACTTCAAACGTTGATGAAATGCAGTCTACTTTTTAAATAACTGATGTCCTTTCTAAATTCAAAGTTTGAGAATTTGTTGTAAACATAGGTCGGTATTTCACGACTATTATCTATGCTTGCGGAAAATGTGTGAAAATTTTTAATGGGGATAAGGCGCCAGTACCTGGGGGATTTTATATGGCTTTTTTCTAGAAATATTGGGAGGTGTTAAAAGAGGACATTGTGGCAGTGTTCAAGGAGTTACATAGTCGAGGGAAGTTTGAGAAGAGTTTCAATGCTACTTTTGTATCTCTCATTCCGAAGAGAACTGGGGCGGTGGAAATTAAGGATTTTTTTGTCCTATCAGCTTAGTGGGAGGTGTTTACAAAATTATTTCTAAAGTATTGGAAAATAGGTTGAAGTCGGTATAGGGAAGATTGTTTCAAGTTCTCAGACTGCATTTATTAGATGTAGACAAATTCTAGACTCGGCCTTGGTGGTGAATGAATGTTTGGATAGTCGGATTCGATCTGGGGACCCGAGAATATAATGTAAATTGGATTTGAGAAGGTCTATGACCACATCAACTAGTATTTTCTGTTATATGTGTTGAAGAGATGTGGCTTTGGAGAGAGATGGCGAGGTTGGATAGATCACTACATATCTACGATTCGGTTTCTATTCTCATTAATGGGTCTCCTTTGGGCTGCTTTAGTAGTTTGAGGTAGGGGGATCCACCGTCTCCATTATTGTTTGTGGTTATTATGGAGGCATTAAGCAGGATGATGGCTACTACGGTGGATAGTGGGCTTATATTTGGATTTTCGGTGGGATTGAGAAATCATCAGGAGATGATAGTCGAATTTGTTGTTCGCAGATGATACGTTGATCTTTTGGGAGCCTAGTGGTGAACAAATTCGTAACTTGAGATGCCTTTTCTTATGTTTTGACGTGGTTTCGGGGATGAAGATAAACTTGTCTAAATTCGAGATTGTTCCCATAGGCGAGGTCGGGGATGTGGAGGGTTTGACTAGCATTCTTGGGTGTAGAATGAGTTCGTTACCGCTGAAGTATTTGGGTCTTCCGTTGGAAGCTGCTTATAAGGCTTCTACCATTTGAAATGGCATTATTGAGAAGATGTAACATAGGTTGGCGGGTTGGAAGAGGCTTTGTTTATCAAAGGGAGACAAATTGACTTTGATAAAAAGTAGTTTTTCGAATTTACCATCGTATTATATGTTCCTTTTCCCTATTCCAATAGGAGTGGTTAATTGACTAGAAAAACTTCAGAGGGACTTTATTTGTGTGGTATTGGTTTTTTTTTTTTTCTAGGATAAGTAATGGAGATTTTAAAAAAAAAACGTTAGGCCCCCTTAAATACACAGGTATGGAGACTTTGATATCTTTTGTTAGGTGTTCCTTGTGTGGTATTGGTGATGAGTTTAAGTTTTATCTAGTGAAGTGGTCGAAAATATGTACTCTGATATTTTCAATGGGTTTGGGGGTGAAAAATTTGATACAATTTAATTGAGCCCTTTTGGGTAAGCTGTTGTGGAGGTATGCTATGGAGAGGGAGGCTCTTTGGAGATCAGTTGTGGACATTAAATATAATTGTTTGAAGGGAGGTTAGTGCTTTAAGGATGTTGGGGGCCTCTATGGTGTGGGAGTGTGGAAATGTTATAAGGAGGGAGTGGGAAGATTTTTCTAAACATGTGAGGTATGAGGTAGGAGATGGATCTAAGTGCGGTTTTGGCATGATGTTTGGTGTGGGGAGCAACCTTTGAAGTTCTTATTTCCGGATTTATTCACTATTGCTTGTGGTTAGGATGCGTGGGTGGCAGATCATATGTATGTAGTTTTGGAATGAAAACATGCATTGGAATATTTTCTTTACAAGACTTGTGCATGATTGGAAGGCATGAAGGGGAGGAAAATATTTGCTATCTTCCTTCTAAAAGGGGATCATTTGAAGTTAAGTCTTACTATCTACTCTAGTAAGTTCCCATTTTCCATGGAAGAGTATTTGGAAAGTTAAGGCTCCCTCGAGAGTAGCTTTCTTTGTGTGGACGACGGTTTTAGAGAAATTTTTAACTTTAGATAATTTACGAAAGATGAATGTTATTTTGGTGGACTAGTGCTGTATTTTTAAGAGATGGAGGGAGTCTATTGATCATCTTCTCCTTCAATGTGAGGTTGCATCAAAATTGTGGAGTGCGCTTTTCCAGTTGTTTGGGTTGTTTGGGTTATGCCTTGATAGGTGAGCGAGTTGTTGGTGAATTGGAGGGGACAATTGAGAAACTTTACAGCTTTGAAAATATGGAGCTTTGTGTTTCATATGGTGTCTTTGAAGAGAGCGGAACGCAAGGAGCTTTGAAGATCGTGAACATGGATTGCAAGAGCTAAAGAAGATGATGTTACAATCCCATTATACATGGAGAGTAGCATGGAAGAGTTTACTTATCAACAAAAGATATTGTTCGTGATTACTTACTTTTCCTTCCACAGCAACTGCAGCCCACGATAGAGAGCTTTGGTCACCTTGTACATTCCTAAATTTTTGCTTGAGATTTGTTCAATTGTGACTTCAGAAAAGCCCTAGCTCCTTTCTTAGCCACTGATTTGGTCAACAGACAGGGCTTTGGTTAGAACTCTAGAATTTAATTGTTAGAAGATTATGGCACAATTTAGCAAGTCATCAGGTCCATAGAGCATTTTCATCTGGGCCTTCCATACCAATAATCATTCTTTTATTGAAATCTCTCTCCTTTTTTTTTTTCCTGAACTGTATATTATTTTGTTTTACTTTCAATGTTTTGGCACTTTTTTTAGTTCATCAAAAAAATGTTTCGGCACTTTTTGCAATCATACCTTTAAAGTTTAAAAAATTGCAATGTCGGGTTGGGAATGTTTTAAAATTTTGCTATGTCATTGTCTCCCTTAGGATTTTCTGTTAAATTCTAACAGAGGACGCTAAAATACCCCTATTTTTTTTTTTTTTTGAAAAAAAAAAAATATTGCTCCATGGTGACCCAAGGCTGCTGTTCCATGTTTTATTTATTTTTTTTAAAAATTAAATTATTTAATTAGGGTAATTTTGTATTTTTATAAGTTTTAGAGGGGTATAAGGGACATTTCACCTATGAACCGTTTGATTTAACCTTAAATCTTAATGGTAGGTGTGATATGGCAAATTTTTAAAACATGGGAACCCAACATTGCAACTTTTTAAACTTTGAAAGTATGATTTCAAAAATGTCGAAACATCAAGAGGTAAGTAAGTGAAGTTACTCGCAGTGGATGAGAATGTGATTAAAAATTCTTTCCTTCTTTTTTCCGATAGAGCACCTGAAATTTACCTTTTCTGATCTTTGCCTTTTCTTTTTTTAACATTCCATGTTTTGTATGTGATACATGGCATTTAAACCTCCAAATCTTGAGTCCGATTAGTGAAAAGGGCATTACATAAAGACATATGGCAAATGATCTTTTGAGGCGCGCCACGCTAGGGCTTTGAGGGATGGATAGACGATTTCTGGTGGAGGCAAAAGCGTTTGTCTTCTCGGTTATTGAAGGGGCGTCAGTGCTAAGGGTGGAAGAAAATCGGAAATTTTATTCCGGTGTGGTACTCCTTAGCAACCAGTGCATCGAATGGCTGGTTTCGACTATGGAGGTGCTGAGGGGTGGTCATGGTCTGCCCGATTCTGTCAAATCTTTCAGAGAGGGGGCGAAGGTGACGATAGTCCGCACTGGAGGTAACATTAATGGCCGGTTTGTGGAGGTAGCGGTCTATGGGGTGGGCGTTCAGAGAGGGTTTCTTCGTATTCCTGAGGGGCGGGGTGGATGGGGTTGGCTCAAGTTTATTAGTGAGTTGCATAAGGCTTTAGAATTTTTTGGTACTTCGGTAGGGTGCGGGTTCGGTGTTTCCTCGCCGGAGGAGAAGTCAAGGGGGAAGGAGGTGGGGGTTTGGTTGGGAAAGGCTGCGGGACCACTGTCTTTCGCGGAGGCGGTTCGCTCGACGCCAACCATCACTGCTTTTGGTGGCCGGAATCTGGTCTCGCAGGAGGAGGTGGCCTGGTGCGAGGAGCAGTTCCCGATAAAGGAGCGGTCTTGCGCGATTGTCCGGCAGGCGGTGGACTGTTACGCCTGGGAGAAAAGCCTTTTGGATCCGGTGGGTAAAGATCTCTGTGGCGATGGCTCCAACGTTCGAAAAGTCAGAGAGTGCAGCATAAGGGATAGCGACGTCTCAGTCTGCAGAAAGATTCTTGAACAGGTTGGAGTTTGGCTGGATTGGGTGAGTGGGTCTAACGTGGGCTGGAGTAGGATTTCTTCTGTTGGGCTGAAAATGGGCCGGTGCAGGATCTCTTCAGCTGTGCTTAGAAGGCCACGCTGTAGGGATGGTTCTAGGAAGTTGGGCTTTAAGCCCAACCCCAAGAAGGCTAAGAGGTTCTTCCCAGATCAGGTTTGTGGTCTCGACGAAGCGAGGTTGGACCCTGGAATGTCGGGATTGGGCTCTTCGGCGCCGGAAGCCGTGGACGGGTCGAATTCTACCTTTCCGGTGTTCAAGTCAGGCTCGTCGTTGATGGGGGGTTCTTCTCCGGTGGAGATTCCGGCTTTATCCGCTCATCCTGTTTTGGCCCGGCAAGATGGGTCTAGGTCGGAGAAGATGACGACTGGCATGGGTGGAGGGCTGTCGGATATTGGAGAGTTTCCTAGCGTGTGCAAGGCGGTGATTGAAGATACCTCAGTGTGTGCGGCGAAGCCCAACATGCGATTAGAAGTGTCTGTGTGTGACTTAACCCCATGTCTGCTTGGGGGGTTGGATTCGGGTTCTAAAGGATTTGAGTTTCCCTCTTTGGGGGCGGATGCGTTGGGAGAGAGGATTCGTTTGTCTCTTCCAGTGATGGCGGACAGTGGGGCTCCCATTTACCCGTCCGAAACAAAATCGGTCATGAGGTATCAGCGGAAATCGAAGGCCAAAGCGAGTAAGTTGGATATTTCCCTGATTGATGAGGCAGTGACAGCTTTGAGTTCGCCGATGACGCAGTGTTTGGGTACTTCCCAGGCTTTGGACGGGTCTGTGGTTCAGAACTTGCCGATGCCAAGTGGGGGAGTGGGTCTTCAGCGCGGGTTCCTTCTCCCGAGAGTTCCCTCCCCCTTGAGCGATTGCAAATCGAAGACCGTTGACAAGGGTGAGACTCCCAACTCGAATGGCTTGATCCAATCTCAGGAGTGGCCGGTAGGGTTTAGCCCATCTGGGGAGATTGTTTTGTGGGATCAGGGAGAGAAAGGTGACTCTCCTCACCCCTTGGGAGTTATTCCTCCCGACTTACTTTTGGAGTGGGAGTCGGATGGTGCTGAGGATGAAGATTCGGCCCTGGCTTTGTTGGATGCCATTGAGGAAGATTTTCATCGGGATAGTATGGGGAAGCGGCATAAGATCAAAGGAAGGAGAGAACTGCAGAATCTGAAGAGTTCCATAAACTATGACGGTGCGAGTGTGCGTTCTAGGAGTAGAAGAGGAATGGCTCAGGTTCTATAGTTTGTGGGTTGTGTGTGGGGCACGGGTGTTGTGTTTTAGGGTGTTGGTGTGGGTTCTTGGGTGGGTTTATTGTGTGTTCATTGAGGGTTTGGGTTGGGGTTCTTCGTTCTTGTAAGCTTTGGCTCTCGTGGGATGGTATTGGTGGGCTTCTTTCTTTCTTTTTTTGGGCTGTTTTTTTTATTTCAAGCTTTGCGTTTTCTCTTTTATACTGCCGGTGTACTAAGGGGCGCCTGACGCTTTTAATAAAGTCAGTTTATTACTTATCAAAAAAAAGTAAGTGAAGTTACCACCGCAAAAAAAAAAAAAAAAATGCAACTTAATCTAGAACCTGTGGATTCTATGCTTTTATGGTGGCCACAGTTGAGAGTAAATACATAGGTATTCTAATGTTCAAGGCAATAATCTTTTGGGGGGATGTTATTAACGAGTTGGCCGCATAAATGGCTGGCCAGACTATGCAACGTGCATTGGCAGGCATTGCCCTGCTTGCCCATGCCTCAAGCTTTTATGCTTGTAGCTCTTATTATGTATGCGTGCATGTCTTTGGCGTGTAAAAGAACTAAGATATATAATTAGATCTAAGAGATCTAAAGGCAGAGAAGAAATTCCTCCAATTGCCCTCATCCAGTTGAAATATTAGGCTTGTAGCTCTTATTATGTATTTGTGCTTATGTGTGCGTGTAAAGAACTAAGAATTAAATGTTATGGGTCTACCATGATGGGGTATGATAGCAAGGATGAGGGATGGGGATTGAGGTTGATAAAGGGAGACGTGTATGGGCAGTGAGTCATCTAGATTCGGGTAGTGAGTCACCTATATTCTAGAAACTCTAGAAGTTATGTTAATTTACGCTTTTATCCAATTTCAGCATCTTTATTGTTAGTCGAGTAAGAAGAGAGAGAAAGAAGGCTGCTAAACGGTTAGGAAAGATTCTACTTTTGTCTATATAACGGAAGACTAGAGAAAAAGAAAGGCAGACTTGAAAATTGTAATCGTGAGTTGGAGAGCTTGAGCCTCTCGAAGTGCTATGATATTTCAATATTATTCAGTATTTCCATTTCTTCCCTTCTTTCCGTCTGCATTTCCAGTAAAACCCTTACATTTGGTATCAGAGCCTACGCTCCTCCCCTGTTCCTTCCTTCCATTTTTGCTCAAATTTTTTTACCCCTGTTCCTTCCATGGCTGACGATACGCGATTGGCCACCCTTGCTGACTCCCTGAAAGAATGCCAGGATGCTATTTCTCACCAACAAGCCAATACCACCGCCTTCCAAATCCAGCAACAAAACCATAATGCTACCTTCCAACATCAACTGCAAGACGTGTCTGACATGCTTCGGGCCTTGCTTGCTGGCCAAAACCGTCCTCAGGCTGAGCAGCCACCCCTTGCGGAGCCACCTCCTGTTCATCTTCCGGTCATTCCTGATGGACGTGTTCAGGCTCGTGACTGCCGAGAAGGTCGTGATGACCGCCGTCGCGACAGGGATGCACATCGCGATGGCTGGGAGTTTCGTGATGACCAGATGTTTCGGGATCAGCAGGACTATCCTGATGCTCATCAGGAGGGCCGTTTGTTTCATCCCCGGCCTCTGCGGTTAGATTTTCCGCGTTTTGATGGGGACAACCCAGCTGGTTGGACTTATAAAGTCAATCAGTTTTTCGACTATTATCAAACGCCATTGTATCAGCGCATCCGCATGGCTTCCTTCCACATGGAGGGGGAGGCTCTCATCTGGTTCCAAGATGCTGACGAATCCGGCCAGTTTCCGACGTGGGATGCCTTTATCCAGTCCCTGTTAACTCGTTTTGGGCCGACGTACGATGATCCAATGGAGGCTCTGATGAGATTGCGCCAATCTTCTTCAGTGGTAGAATACACCTCTCAATTCGAGGCTCTGTCGAATCGGTTGAGGGGCGTTTCAGAGAAGAACCGGCTCAGTTGCTTCCTCAGTGGGTTGCGGGACGATATCCGACTGCCAGTACGGATGCTCAACCCGGCTAATTTAGTTGCTGCTTTTGGCCTCGCTAAGCTTCAAGAAGAATACATTCTGAGCTCCCGGCGTCCTCTACGGGCGTCAGGCTCTTCTTTCTCTTTTGGAAGGCAGCAGTCTTGGAGCCAGTCTACCACTGTCCCTACCCAATCCTTGCTGCCATCATCCAGCTCCACAGCCTCACCAAAACCATCTTCAGGGTTCCCGATTCAACGTATTTCTCCAGGACAGATGAAAGAACGACGGGACAAAGGTCTCTGTTACTACTGCGATGACAAGTGGCAGCCAGGCCATAAGTGTAAGGCTCCGAGGCTTTACCTCCTTTCAGGGATGGAGCTTCCTCCTGAGGATTCCCTTGAAGAGGTCTTCTATGATTCCACTGACCTGGTAGATCCTGTTCTGGAATTTGACGTAGTGGAGTGTAAGGAACCTGAGATTTCCATTAATGCTATTTCGGGCTCCTCAGGTTCTAAATCTATGAGGCTGGTAGGGGTCCTCCATTCCCAACGGGTCAGCATTCTCATCGATTCAGGAAGTACACATAACTTCCTGGATCCGTCCTTGCTCTCGAAGGTCCATCTTTCGGTTGCTGCTATTCCTTGCCTTACTGTTAAGATTGCCAATGGGGATTCCATTCAGAGTTTTGGAAAGATTGATGCTCTAACTATCCGAGCCCAGGGCCACACAATCACTACCACGTTCTATCTCATTCCTTTGGGAGGTTGTGATTTGGTTCTAGGTGTTGAGTGGCTTCGCACCTTGGGCCCTGTCCTATGGGATTTTTCCCTCATGACAATGCAGTTATCTTTCCATGGTATCACTACGGTACTTACTGGATTAAATTCTACGGGATGGTCATTAGAGGAGGGAAGTCATTTTCTCAAATCCTCTCCCTCTGCTAACAAAGGATTCCTCTTGAAGCTCCTCGATGACACCTCTGAACTTGCTTCCAACATTCCACCAGGTACCATTCAGACTCTCTTGCGGGATTTTCGAGCTGTCTTTGATGAGCCTTCGGGTTTACCCCCTGTCCGGGGGCATGATCATCAAATCTCCTTACGCAGCTCCTAGCCTATTAATGTTCGTTCTTTTCGATATCCTTATTTTCAGAAGGCTGAGATAGAAAAGATCATCACCGAATTACTACACTCTGGAGTCATAAGACCAAGCCATAGCCCTTTTTCAGCACCAGTTTTGTTAGTCCGAAAAGCGGATGGTTCTTGGCGCCTTTGTGTCGACTATCGGGCCCTTAATCATGAGACGATCAAGGACAAATTTCCGATTCCGGTCATTGATGAGCTGCTGGATGAACTCCACGGGGCTGTTATTTTTTCCAAATTGGACTTACGTTCGGGTTATCACCAAATCCGAATGAAACCCGAGGACATCCCTAAGACTGCGTTTCGCACGCACGAGGGCCACTATGAATTCCTCGTTATGCCATTTGGTCTCACCAACGCTCCTTCTACCTTCCAAGGTCTTATGAACGATGTATTCCGGCCATTCCTTCGTCGTTTTGTACTGGTTTTCTTCGACGACATCTTGATCTACAGCAAGTCCTTGGACGATCACGTAAACCACCTTCGTTCGGTCTTGACTATACTCGACCAGCATCAGTTATTTGCCAAGCTGTCAAAATGCCGTTTTGCTGTAACCGAGATTGAATATCTTGGTCATTTAATTTCAGCTCAAGGTGTGCGAGCTGATCCTTCCAAGTTAGAGGCCATGGTCGACTGGCCTGTACCCCAGACCATCAAATCCTTACGAGGATTTTTGGGCCTTACAGGCTACTACCGTAAGTTCATTAGGCATTATGGACTTCTGGCTGCACCACTCACAGCCCTGTTAAAGAAGAATGCTTTCCTTTGGTCTTTGACAGCCACTACGGCCTTCTTAAATCTAAAGAATGCAGTTACCTCTCCTCCGGTTCTTCGGTTGCCAGACTTCACCAAACCCTTTGTTATCGAATGTGACGCAAGCGGTTCAGGGCTTGGGGCCGTCCTCATGCAAGATGCTCACCCAATTGCCTTTCTCAGCAAGGCTCTTAAAGGACGTGCTCTTCTTCTCTCAACTTATGATAAGGAATTGCTTTCTCTTGTCACTGCCATTCAGAAATGGCGGCCATATTTGTTGGGCCACCCGTTTATTGTTCGGACTGACCATAAGTCTCTTAAATTCCTCCTTGAACAACGGGTGGGCACAGTAGCTCAACAGCGTTGGATCTCCAAGCTGCTTGGCTATGATTTTGTCATCGAATTCAAGAAGGGCAAGGAAAACACAGTGGCTGACGCTTTGTCTAGACAATCGGATCACCTATCCGATCATGAGGATTGTTCTATCTCCCTCATTTCCTTCCCTACTCCTTCTTGGGTTTCAGATTTAAAATCTTCGTATTTACAGGATTCTTTTACTACCGAGTTACTGCATACTCTTCAAGTTGGAGGTAAGGGGCCCAAAGATTTTTCGCTGCAACAGGGTTTGCTTCTGCGCAAAGGCCGCATTTGGATCATTAAGGACTCCCCATTCCAGCACCATTTGCTGACTTTCATTCACTCTAATCCAGAGGCGGGCCACTCTGGATATCATAAAACGATCCAGCGTGCTAAAGCAAATTTCTATTGGAAGGGTATGCGCCAGGATATCAAACGATTTGTAAGGGAATGCAGTGTATGCCAGGAAAATAAGCATGAAACCATCCTGCCCGCCGGCCTTCTTCAGCCTTTACCCATCCCTTCCAGAGTTTGGTCAGATATTGCAATGGACTTTATAGAGGGTCTTCCCCTGTCACAGGGATTCTCGGTGATTTTAGTGGTCATTGACCGCTTTACAAAGTATGGACATTTTATTCCTCTGGCTCACCCATTCACTGCATCTATAGTCGCCCAACTGTTTCTTGCTAACATCTTCAAATTGCATGGGATGCCTACCACGATTGTTTCTGATCGTGACCCCACGTTCACTAGTTCCTTTTGGCGTGAACTTTTTAATCTTCAGGGTATTTCACTGGCTTTCAGCTCAGCTTATCATCCTCAGTCGGATGGACAGACAGAGACCCTTAACAAATGCCTAGAAACTTACCTCAGATGTTATGTGGGTGCTAAACCAAAATCTTGGAGTGTGTGGCTTCCATTGGCCGAATGGTGGTACAACACGTCTCACCATTCTGCTACGAATATCACCCCGTTTGAAGCTGTTTACGGGTATAAACCTCCGACCCTTCTCTCGTACGTTTCAGGCACTTCAGCCAATTTGGCCGTCGACTCCTTGCTTCGGGACCGCACTACTGTGCTCACCCTTCTAAAGGAACATCTTCAGGCAGCTCAACATCGCATGAAAACTCAAGCAGACAAGAATCGTTCCGAGCGTCATTTTGATATTGGCGATTGGGTGTACCTGAGATTGCAGCCATATCGCCAAAAGTCCCTCGCCCTCCGGAAAAATTTGAAGCTTTCTCCGAGATTCTTCGGACCTTTTCAAATCCTCAGTCGCATTGGCCAGGTTGCTTACAAACTAGATCTTCCTACTGAAGCTCGTCTTCACCCAGTTTTTCACGTTTCTTGTTTGAAACGGAAAATAGGGCATGATGTCACACCCTTGCCGACACTACCTCCGGTGGACTCCAATGGCGAAATACAGCCGGAACCTGAGCTGATTGTTGATCGCGGCCTCATTAAACGACATGGCCGCGCTGCCACCGAAGTCCTCATTCGTTGGAAAGGGGCTTCTTCAGATGATGATTCTTGGGAGTTACTGTGGCACTTGTAAAAACAATACCCGCACCTTGTGGGCAAGGTGCTTTGAAGGGGGATCCCTTGTTATGGGTCTACCATGATGGGGTATGATAGCAAGGATGAGGGATGGGGATTGAGGTTGATAAAGGGAGACGTGTATGGGCAGTGAGTCATCTAGATTCGGGTAGTGAGTCACCTATATTCTAGAAACTCTAGAAGTTATGTTAATTTACGCTTTTATCCAATTTCAGCATCTTTATTGTTAGTCGAGTAAGAAGAGAGAGAAAGAAGGCTGCTAAACGGTTAGGAAAGATTCTACTGTTGTCTATATAACGGAAGACTAGAGAAAAAGAAAGGCAGACTTGAAAATTGTAACGTGAGTTGGAGAGCTTGAGCCTCTCGAAGTGCTCTGATATTTCAATATTATTCAGTATTTCCATTTCTTCCCTTCTTTCCGTCTGCATTTCCAGTAAAACCCTTACATTAAATTAGATCCAAGACGTCTAAAAGAAGAGAAGAAATCCTCCAATTGCCCTCATTGAGTTGAAAAATTATCTCGAAGAGTTTTTTTCAATCCAAGTGTTAGGACTTTACTTTGTCCCCCCCCAGGCTCTATTTCAACATTAAAATTTTAAGCCAGCCTTCTCCTTAAAATACTTGTTGAGGAATAATTTTATGGTATTCCAAGTCACACTACTCTGATGTCGATTAAACTAGTTTCTCCAACACTGGCCTAGACACGACCTAAAAAGTCCTGAACAAATAACTCCCTCTCAGCAGTGCATTGAATAAAAATGATGCTCTGAATTGCTGTTCAACAATAAAAAGAAAGCCACTTTTGTTAGAACTTTCCTTCCAAATGGTCTCCAACGAAAATTGACCCCTAGACCTCCTTTCAATGTCCGATAATAAGATCTTATGTAAAATTTCTTTCCATCCCAGTAACTTGCACCACATCAAGTAAATCAAAGTTTTCAATAGCTTCAAGCAAGTCTAGCATTAAATATACAATTAATTTGATGCATATACTTTAAAATATCAAAGAAGTTTTCAACAGATTCAAGCTGCTTTCTCTACTGCAATATCAAACAATTCGGGGAATAAAATTGTCAAAGCTCTTCTCCATACCATAAATCGAGTTCAACTAGATTTTGTGTCACCTACCAATAAAATGAAAAAGAGTTTTGACTTTAAATAGAAAAAGAGCCTGGAAGAAGCTTTCATATTAGAACTCTAATCCAACTTGTGGTAACAGCTTTTGTAGATGTTTCACCGGAAGAAGCAGAGCAAAAGAGCCCTTATGAAAGCTTTAAAGATGCTAGTGGAACAAGTTCGTTCAAGGATGCTCAGATTGCTGGGGTAGTAAGTATTGTTGTTGAGCTTTTGAATGAGCTGTGGTGTTTAAGTTAATATCTTACGGTTTAACTATTTGAGCATGTTTGAAGGTTTCTCAAAATGGAGCTGCTTCTGAGCGCATAGGTGGTTCTGAATGGTCCCAAGCTACCACTAACCCTGCTGGTTCCGAGTTGTCCCAATCTACAGGTAACTCCACTGCTTCTGATGGGTCCCAATCTACCCGTATGTAGTCAATTGCTTTTCTTATTATTATTACTAGATTGCATCGACCATTGCAGTCCTTCATTACATGGTCTGTCTCCCTCAGTTTTATTACTGGCTTTCTGTTAGCTTCTGTTTCTAATAAGTGTAATATCTTAAATCTATACCAGGACTTGTTTTACTGATATCATGTAGATGAGTTCTTTACTTCTAGAATATATTTCTTAGTTCAACAGTCCTATCTGGTCTTGATGGATAGTTAGTTGTAGAAGGAAGTATTTGGTATCAAGAGCAAATCCTAACGGAGTACCCTTAAGTGAGACGTTTGGAAACTTGGATACTTTAGTTTGAAATGTTTGCTAGTTCAGTACCCTTATCTCAAAACGGCGTATAATTCAATACATTTTTGTAAAGTTATTCCAAAATATAAATATAATTTCAAATCAATATCTTACTCATCAAAGTTGTTTGAAGCAATATCAATTGAAAAACTTGGTTGGAAATGAAAACCTGTTGCAACTCAGACCCTGCAGCATTAAGCATTAATTTATCTTTGAAATTAATGTTTGAATTCATGGTACAAATTTTACACTGCTTTGTCATCTCTTGAAACAATTGAAGTGAATTTCCAGTGATTTTTTGATTTCAATTTCATATGATATAAGATGTGATTTCTGAATGTTAATTTCCTTCCTTTTGCATTAACAAAAGAAGGGATTTTGGTGATCCTAATTTATCAGAGTTTGCGATTTTAAAAATTATTCTTACTTTAAATTTTGTTTATGAAGTTTTACGAATCCCTCTTGTCATATATCTCACCAGTGTTGACCACCTCTGCCCCATTACCCCTCAAGCTCCACCAAACCACTCTACCACTTTCCCCACCTCCACCGTTTTTGTTACCATCTCTTCCCCTTTTCTTGCGACCACCGCCAGCAGCGGCATGCTGTCAATGACACCACCTCCACCTCCACCTCCACTGCCACTACATCCATCATCGGCTCTCATCAGTGCTTCCACCAAAATCTCTATTGCCACCCCACTATGTCAATGCTACCATCACCATGTTGCTACTATAGCTATCTTGCTACTACTTTCTAGTTACTACTCACACCAGGATGTGCTGCGGCACCTGCCAGCACCATTGAATAATCACTACCTTCATTGACACGATCACCAACCATCATGATCTCCATTTTGATTGCAGTACATATATTCATTTACATAGTGAAATTTGTTAATGGAAGGCTTTTATTTGTAGAATCTGTTAATTCTGTCATTTTTATCTTTTGGTAAATCTCCAGCAGTATGACAATGAACTAGCAGCGCCACTGGATTTAAGCTCCACTAGTATTTTATGCATTAAAAGCCTTGATAAGTACAATTCTACTAAATCAGATAGCTGACAATAGAATATGTTGTTTGTGCATCCTTTTCTAACCATATGGTGGTGGACTTTTGCCCCCAACTTATCTCTTTGCTTGGGCTAGCCACTCAAGCTCTTGGTTGAAGTCCTTCCTTCTAGTTATTTCAGCCTAGCAAAGATGTCTATCCCCCTCCTACACCCTTAATGTCTTCTAAAAGTCTCAATTTTTGTACCAGTGCTTGGTTACCCCTAGGCCCCTAGAGACCTTGTTAGTCCACCTCGTCATATTAGATTTTGAAGTCTTAATTTCTTTAGAACACAAACTAGAAGATTCTTTGAATGGATTTCACCAATTATTCATATTTTCAATGAAACTTTCTGCACAAACAACATATATTTAAATCCACCGGTTTATTACCTTTATTCTTCAACCTCTCCTTTACTCACTTGTTCAAGATTTTTTTTTTTGATAAGTAATAGCAATTTATTGAAAAGCGCAAAGGGGCGCAACCCTTATACACGAGAAGTATACAAGAGAGCCCCTAAAAGGGTCGAACAGAAAATAAATTTAAAAAATCTACAAAAGTAAAGACACTCAAACTATGATGTGGCGCTATCCACAAATATAAAGTATTGAGCAACCGCTTCCGTAGCTCCACCATAGGTGTCTCTACATCTTCAAACAGACGAGCATTCCGCTCCCTCCAAATACACCACAGCAAGCATAGAGGAGCTAACCGCTTTTATTTTTCTACGCATGTAGTTATCCCAAAAACCCATTGGAAGAGTCTCAATTTTTTCTTTGTTTAATCCTCTCACCGGTTATTTGTTAGTCTGGCTTTTCATTCTCTTCCTTTCCCTCATTCACTTTCTTCTTCAGCTTCTTCCACTTTCTTTGATACCACTATCAAAACAACTGCCTTCTTTCTCTTGCTCTTCATCTTTTCCTCTCTCCTTGACGCCACAGTGCTGAAACATTGCAGACATTTCAACCAAAATTATTGAGTTTTGATTTTTTTTTTTTTGGCGGGCAGAAGCGTGGACTTGTGTTTGAAACCAGCGAAAATCCTTTCTTTGATCAAAGCACTTGAATATTAAGACTCCACCCTGGCATTTTCTTTTATTGGTAAAATTAACATGCACAGAACTGAACTAGCTGCATACTGACTTAGAAAACATAAACTGAGACTTGATCCGAAATTAACTCTACAATGTCTCAAGAGGGACTTGATCCGAAATTAACTCTACAATGTCTCAAGAGGGCCCACATGACTTTATCTATCCCAAATCAAGCTTGAGTTCTAGTAGCCTTTTCTGCCTCTTTATGTCTTCAAAATTGCTGCATCCATGTTTTTCATGTATGAGACAATGAAGAGTTTTTGTTGTATCCTTTGTGTATAAGTGCTTTGCGGTAAATTTTTATTGAAAAAAAAAAAAAAAAGAGCAAGAAATATAAGACAAAGTGGATAGGTTGCACATGAAAATAAATCTTGCAGAAGGCTAAGAAAAGTTTGGAAACAAATTAATCTGTTATAGTCTGGTGCGATGGGTTGTCTCCAATTTCAGAGTGGCCTGTCATGCGGCACATTAAGCCTTTTTCGGTAAGGTCTGATGAAGCCGAGCTACAGCCAGTGGTGCAGAACGCGTCACCGGAGGTGGTTCCGTTGCCGATGATCGCGTTTGAAGATTTCCGTTAGGTTGGTTTTGGGTTGGTGTGCACAGGTGAAGTCGATGAGTCCTCTTTGTGGTTCCTCGCCGGTGGTACCGTAGATTTGGCTGGAGGTAGCCTAGTTTTCGCCGGTTGGTAGTGGGTCCAATGTTAGCTTGTTGAAGGTTAGGGCTGAAGGGCTCCGGTTTGATGGTTTTGTTTTGACGGTTGTCTTGGAGCCCCTGTTACCGTCAACTCCTAAACCCTTGAAGCTTTACAACCAAAAGCTAAGGACAATAGATTTGCGAAGATGGATGATAGACTTTTCGTTGAGGCAGTGCCGACGACTAGTGGTCCACCTGCTATTCTTCTAGGTTTTAGCATGGGTCCGCTCTCTCTACCGTCTAGTGAGATCGTAGCCAAGCTCTCGTCAGAGATTATTCAAGGCCATGAGATAGTCAGTGATTTCCACCGACGAGGAACGCTAGAGCCAGCCTCTTACTGGGCTGCAGATCTGCGAATTGCATCTCCTCTGGAGATGTAGCGAGATGGAGAAGAGATTTTCTGTGGAGGCGAAGGCTTTTGCTTTCGTGGTTTTGGATGGGGCGTCGGTGCTGAGGGTGGTGGAGAAGAGAAAAAGGTTTTTGGGCGAGGTTGTCCTCAGTGTTCAGTGCTCAGAATGGTTAGCGGCGACATTGGAGATGCTGTTGGGTATACCGGAAGAACAAGATGTTATCAAGTCATTCCGAGAAGGCTCAAAAGTTCTGATTGCTCGGACGGGTGGGAACAAGGCTGGGCGCTTCTTAGAGGCGACAACATTTGGGCTGGGCGGTCGGAAAGGGTTAATCTTCATCCCTGAGGGTCGTGGAGGGAGGGGATGGCAGAAATTCTCCGGAGAGTTGAGTAAGGCTGTCGATTTCCTCTCTACTACGGTGGGTACAGGGCTTGGTCCCTCGTCTTCGTCGACCAAGAAGGATGCGAAGGCTTTAGGGCCGAGTTTGGGTTTGGCTTCAAAGTGGACGGGACCATCTTTTGCGGAGGTGTTGTGCTCGGTTCCGTCCACCGCTGTGATAAAACTGCCCGCAGTGGGGGATCATCGTTCTGGGTTGAGGGTATCGTCGGAGGAGCCGGTAGCTCTTGTGTCCCCCCCGGCGACGAGTCATGCTGAGCAAGTACTGAGCTCGGCGGTGGGTTGCTTCGTTGTGGAGTCTCGTCCGGCTGACCCGTTGGTTAGAGACTGGTCGCTTGATTCGCTGGGTAAAAGGCCTTCTCCAAGTTCAAATTCGAATTTCGAATTTTCTATGTTGCGCACGTGGAGTAAGCTGGTCAACGGGTTGAAAGCGGTCTTGGGTCGGGCTATTAAGAATTTTTTGGGCCGGTTTGTCGGGTTTGGCCTAGGTCGAAAACGTTCTGGTTTTCGCTTGGCCCGACTCTTGCCGAAACCTAATTCTCGATCGTCTAGAATCTCGCCGGAGTTGAAGCCAAAGTCTGTTTCTGGGTTGTCTCTCAGTCGGCCTCCTCCTGGAGGTTTGGTGGCTCCTTCGTCAGAGGAGGGTATAGCAGCTCTAGGGGCGTCTTCTTTTCCGGCGCCGTCTCTTGCTCTTCTTCGGCCGGAGCCTTCGTCGCCGGCTGTTCCAGAGGCTTCTCCGGTTCGGACGTCGTCTTTTGGGCTCTCTCTGGTTCGTTCTCCTCATGGGGGTTTGGAGGTTCCTTCGCCGGGGGAAGGTTTTGAAGCCCCAGGGATGCTTCCTGTTCTTCCGGCGCCGGCGCCTTCGCCGACTGTTCCAGGGGTTGTTCCGGCTCGATTTTCATTTTCAGGGGAAGGGTCTAGCTGTTTGAAGGCAGTACCTAGCCGGGCTACTGCCTCTAAGCCTTTCGGGTTTCCCCCCTCGCCGGTTCAGGTGTCTCTTCCTCCGGTGGTCTAGGTTGATTCTCTGTCGGCTCTGGTGTCCCCTCCTCTGCGTTGCAATCCGGTCGGTGCTTCTGTGGCGGTCTCTCAACTCACTTCCCCTCCTTCCATTGGAGCGACTGAGTTAGGGGAGAAATTGAGCTCTTCGTTCCCCGTAGTCTCGAAGCCATTTCATAGTTATATCAAGAAGGCGAGGGTTCTCAGGGAAGGGGTTTCGTTGAAGTGGAACGAGGTGCTTCTTTCAGACTCCTTGAAAGCATCGAAGACGGTTGCCGACTTAGCTGTTAATAAGGTTTCGGCTGTAGAGACTCCAACGAAGAAAGTTGCAGAGCTTCCAGTGAAGACGGGCATTCTCAAAAAACGGTTTCTTAACCCCCGCCCAAATAAGCCAGCCACTATGGATTCGCCTCGGAAGGTTATCGATGTAGGGATGGTCAGGCCTTCCTCCCCTCCTAGAGGTTGCTCCACTTCTTCATCCGTTGAGGGTAATAGCTTCTCCCAATCTCGGAATTGGCCGATCAGTTTTGATCATAACGGGGAGATTGTGGTTTGGGAGGAGGACGTTGATCTTTGGGATGTGTCGCCTTTGGATTGGGCGCGAGAGGATGCTTTTGGGGACGAGGCGTTGGCCATTCGGGATGCCATGGAAGAAGAATTTCAGCATGACAAGATGATATGCGCCAAAAGTCTAAAGGAAAGAGGGAGCTTCTAAATTTGCATAGCTCTATCAACTATGGCGACGATAAATCTTCCGCTAGGCGTAGGATAGGAAAGGACGTTATGTTGTAGAGTTGTGTGCCTTTGTTGCTTGGGTGGGTCTGTGGGTCATCCATCGGGTTCGGTTTTTGCTTGGTTTATTTTGAGGAGTGTTTCTCTTGGGTTTTTCTCGGGTTCTGGGGTTTTTTCCTTTGGGTTTTGGGGGTCCTGTTGGGGTATTGGGGTTGGTTTCGGTGCTATTAGGGGCTCTTTTGTATTCGCAAGTTTCTTTTGGGGGTTTCTCTTATTTTGTGGAGGTTTCTAATATGCTTGTTAGGGGTTTTCTTGTGGGTTTCTTGTGGGTTTTCTTGGGTTTTTATGTGGGTTAGCTGAGTTTGCTTCTTTGTATACTTCCCGTGTACTTTTTTTTTGATAAGTAATTTAAAATTCAAAAAAAAGCGCAGAGGGGCGCAACCCTAATACACGGGAAGTATACAAGAGAGCCCCTAAACGGGAGGAACAACTAATAAATTAAGAAAGTCCACAAAAGTAGAAACACCTAGGTGGCAAAGATGGGGTGCTATCCATAGATATAGCGTGTTAAGAAGACGCTTCCTTAATACTACCATTCCAGTCTCGACATCTTCAAAAAGCCTCGCATTCCGCTCCCTCCAAATGCTCCACAAAACACAGTGAGGAACTAAACGCCAAACATTCTTTGCTAGGCCATGCCCTCGAGAAGCACCCCAAGTAGTCAACAAACCCAGCACCGATTGTGGCATGACCCATTCAATTCCAAATAAAGAAAACATAAAACTCCAAAGCTCACGGGCGGTGTCGCAATGAAGTAACAGATGATCAATAGACTCTCCCTTCTTTTTACACATACAACACCACTCAATAGCCACAATATTCCTCTTTCGCAGATTGTCATGAGTCAAAATTTTACCTAAAGCTGCAGACCATACAAACAACGCCACCCTTGTCGGAGCCTTAGCACACCAAATATTCTTCCACGGGAATGATGGACCTTCTTTCCTATTAAGAGCTTCATAATATGACCTTACTTCAAAATAGCTCCTTGTAGAGAGATTCCAAACTAACTTGTCACCCTCTCCTTGTCGAATCGGAGTGGAGTACAACCGCTCGAAGAAAGAGAGCACCATCTCCAACTCCCAGTCCTGGAATTGCCGCGTAAAGAGAACATTCCAATGAATATTGCCATTATGAACAGCCATATTATCTACCACCATTGCCGCTTTGTTCCTCACAAGACTATACAGAACTGGAAAACAAAGCTTCAAAGATCTCTCCCCACACCACCGATCATGCCAGAAACTGATATATGACCCATCCCCTACCACAAACCGAACATAATTGCAAAACTTCTGCCACCCTTTCCTGATATATTTCCAAACCCCTACTCCATAGGAACCCGACACCTCAATAGAGCACCACCCACCCTTTAGGCTCCCAAATTTGGCGTCAATCACCAAACGCCATAAAGCCTCTCTCTCCCTACCATATCTCCACAACCATTTACCCAAAAGAGCTTGGTTAAACTGGGTGAGGTTGTGAACTCCCAACCCACCTGAATGCAACGGAGTACAAATCCTGTTCCATTTCACTAAATGAAATTTGGCCTCATCCCCTATGCCACCCTATAGGAAATCCCTCTGGATTTTTTCAAAACGATTAGCCACCCTCAAAGGAATAGGAAACAGCGACAAGAGATACGTGGGGAGATTGGACAGCGTGCTCTTAATAAGAGTCAACCGTCCTCCCTTAGACAAATACATACGCTTCCAACCAGCCAGCTTCCTTTCCATTTTCTCAATCACCCCTTTCCAAGTAAGAACGGACTTGTAAGAAGCACCCAAAGGCATACCCAAATACGTCATAGGCAAAGATCCAACCCTACAACCCATAAGTTGGGCCAACCCTTCAACATCCTCCACCTCACCAATAGGAACAATTTCTGATTTTCCTAAATTGATCCTTAATCCCGAAACTGCCTCAAAACAAAGAAAAATGCACCTCAGATGTCGAATTTGTTCTTCTTGCGCCCCACAAAAAATCAACGTATCATCAGCAAACAATAAATGATTCACTACTATTGCCTCTGACTCTCTATGTCCCACAGTAAAGCCTGTCATCGAACCCTGCTCCACCGCAGCAGCCAGCATCCTACTCAAAGCCTCCATAACCACCACAAATAATAAAGGCGATAGAGGATCACCTTGTCGCAACCCGCGAGAGCTAGTAAAGAAACCCGCCGGAGTTCCATTGACAAGGATGGAGAATCTCACCGTAGAGATACAAAAACGAATCCAAGCTCTCCATTTCTCCCCAAAGCCACACCGTTGTAATAAGTAAAGTAAGAAGTCCCAATTCACATGATCATAGGCCTTTTCCAAATCCAACTTACACAACAACCCAGAATCCCCTGAACGGATTTGACTATCCACACATTCATTAGCAATAAGCACTGAATCCAAGATTTGTCGCCCACCAATGAACGCATTTTGGGTGTTTGAAATAATCTTACCCAAAACTGATTTAAACCTGTTCGCAAGGACTTTGGAAATAATCTTGTAAATTCCCCCAATAAGACTGATAGGCCGAAAATCACTCACATCCACAGCATCATTCTTCTTTGGAATCAGAGAAACAAAAGTAGCATTGAAACTCTTTTCAAACTTGTCTCGAGAGTGAAAATCTGCAAAAACAGCCATAATATCATGCTTTAAGATATCCCAACACTTCTGAAAAAAAGCCATAGAGAAACCGTCGGGACCCGGAGCCTTATCTCCATTGAAATCTCTGATGACATCCCACACCTCCTTCTCCTCAAACCCTCTCTCTAGCCAGCTACTCTCATCTTCATCAATTGAAAGAAAAGAAAGGCCCTCTACCCTTGGCCGCCAAGAACAATTCTCAACATACAAGTTTTTGTAAAATTGAACTATATGCTCCTGAATCTCCCTTGGATTTTTGGAGATTTCACCATCTATCCTTATAGAGTTCACTTGATTAAATTTGCGACGCGAGTTGGCCATCCTGTGAAAAAATTTTGTGTTCTTGTCCCCCTCCTTCAACCACAAAGCTCTGGATTTCTGTCTCCATATTATTTCCTCAAAAAGAAGAGTTTTCTCCAGCTCTCTAGACATATCTATCTTGCGAACCTTCTCTTCCTCCTCTAGACCTCGGCCTTCATCAACTGAATCCAACTCACAAATGCCCTCCAATAATTCTTTCTTCTTCTTCCCTACATCACCAAACACTTCAGCATTCCATTTCTTCAAGTTTGTCTTCAATGCCTTCAGTTTAAACGCCAAAATGTGACTTGGAGAACCCGAACACTCATAAGACAACCACCACTTTTTGATTTGCTCAACAAAACCCTCATAATTCAACCACATGTTCTCAAATTTAAAATACCTTTTTCCTCCTCTTGGTGCCCCACAATCCAAAAACAAAGGGAAGTGATCGGACAGAAGTCTTGGAAGCCTCCTTTGGATTACTTCGGGATAGTGTTCCTCCCACTCCACAGAAATTAAGAATCTATCAATTCTAGACCATGTGTGGTTATTTGACCATGTAAATTGGCCATCTTGAAGAGGTAGATCCACCAAGTTCTGCATGAAGATGAAGTCTGAAAATTCTTCCATAGCAACTGAGAAACTGGCAATGCCCGACCTCTCACTCGGAAAGCGAACAACATTAAAATCTCCCCCAATACACCACGGCAACTCCCAACAACTCATCAATCCAGCTAACTCAACCCATAAATCCCTCCTATCCCTGTCATCATTTGGGCCATAAACCCCCCAAAAGCCCAAGAAACATTATCACCAATGTTGCGGAAAGAACAAGCAACCGTATATCTACCTATACATTCCTCCAATTTCTCCACCACTCTCCTATCCCACATAAGTAAGATCCCACCTGATGCTCCATTGGCTCCCAAATAACACCAATCAACCTGATTACACCCCCATAAACTCCGCACCACCTCCCTTGAGATTATTGCCATCTTAGTCTCCACCAAACAAACAATATCCGCCCTCCATTCTCGTAGAAGCCCTCTAATTTCTACTCTTTTTTTCATCTCATTAAGCCCTCTAACATTCCACGAAAGTAATTTAGGCATCATAACTGCATAAAGAACCCCTACCTTTAGTGCGACCTCTAGCCGATAGAACCCCTTTCTTCTCATAATTCAAGGACCAAGCCAACCTGTTTAGTTCTCTCTTCCCTTTTGCCCCTTGGTTCAACGGACACAAAGTCTTAGGACTGGCCGAGGATCTTCCTCCAGCAGCTTCTATCTCCTCAAACATAGCTAACATTCTGTCCTCAAATCCTTCGCAAGATAATCCGATAGCTTGATAACATTTCATAACTTTTTCCACCACCCATCTAGGTGATATCCTGTGCTTTTCTCCCCCTTTTGTTGCCAAAGGTGTGATTTCCAGCGGTGCACCACTCGCCCCCTCCTCGTTAGAATTTTTTTCTTCTAGTTCCAACAGGAGATCGCTTCTAACATCCTGTGTACCACTGTCCAGAAGAGCTTCTCCCCCAACTGTTACACCAGAATCTTCCCAAAGGCAGCTCTCCCCTTGATTTCCCACTAAAACAGGTTCACATATCACCATCTGCAAATTGTTAATGTCCATCATCTTTGTCACTGAGCTTGTACCCACAGCAGGAGCAACCAACTCATTACAAGTACAGTCTGTAACCAGGAGCTCTGGCAAGACTCCCGAAACCTGCTCCCCTACTTCAGTATTTTTGTTACCCTTCAAAGAGCCACCGTCCACCTGAAGAGCCACTGCTGCATCTTCTCCTTCTTCACCACACATCACGACCTCAGGCATACTCAGCCGAAGGGAATTTTCTGGTTTCTCAGACCTCACGCTCTGACCCGCCACAGGGACTTGTCCCTGTTTTCTTGTCCAAACAGCCTTAGAAATTCCAGACTTCCGGCGTTGATAAACACGTTGAAAAACACGACTGGAATGATCTGAACCAGACCCACGAGCAGAGACGCCGGAATCCTTGTCTTTACGAACCTGATGTGCTGCGGAAGTTGACGCTCCAGCATGCATAGAAAACAAAGGGATCGGAATGGGTCTTAGGCATGATCCAGCTTTAGCTTTAACAATAAACTTGGGCTTTTTGATGGGAAAACCCAGTGAGGCTTTACCTTTAGAAGTATGGGCCACTTTAGAGGATTTGGAGGTGGGCCGGGTATCCTTAGCACCATAAAGGCCTGCTTGGTCTTAGGACCAGCGTGAGAGACAAACTGTTTCTGACTGAAATCCAGGTGTCCTTCCTCCAGCAAGAGAAGATCCGTTAGACAAAGACCAATCTCCTCGTGCAGAGCTGCCAACGACTCCCTTAGCCTACAGATACCTAGCCTATCACCAGCGAAAACCTTGCGTGATGCAGCGGAAGACGTGTTGGCAGACCCAACAGCTTCTCTCCTTGGGAATGAGACCTGCGACTTTCCCGATGCGCGAGACACCGGAGTTGGTTTCTTCTTCAAGCCCTTCGCCGGAAAAAATTCTCTGGTCAGGCTATCGTGAGCCGCCGTTGAAGGAGACATCGACGAAGTAGGGGCCGGAAACACCGGAGCCTTTGCATGAGCACGGAAATTCTTAACCGGATCCTGCATCTGATAAAGTTCCTTCTTCCCTGTTTCATTAGAACCTTCCAACCACCTTGGAATTCTAGCTAAAGGCTGGCTGGAAGGACCAAACGGCTCTTCATTCACTGGCAGAGCCGAAGTTAACACCTCTGCAAAACTCCTCCTTGTCTCCGCTTTAGTCCCAGCTAGTGGAACTTTCGGTGCACTAGTCTGCTTTGTGACCCTGGACTGATCCGCTTGAAGATGACTGATGGCTAGGCGGAGCTCCACCTCAAACCGCTCCCAACCCTCACCGTATCTCCCTTTCGGCACTAAAATGGAACCATTTTTCTTCCTGCCCTCATATTCTTCAATAAGCAGGAAAAAACCATGCCTATTAGAGCATTGTTGTCCAAGAATACGTGGGAATCCAGCAACGGATTGATTCCAAAAGACTCTAGAATCTTGAACCGAAACTAACTCATCAAACGACTTAATCAACCAGACTGCCTCATCTCTACGTAGAAGGATAGACCTCGTCACTCCTTTGCATTTCTCTCGTATCCGGATCCCAGTAAAACCTCCCACCACCGACAAGTCGAAGTCCTTAGACTCAACAGACCATCGACTCACAGACCTCATCTTGCCTTTTTTGTGTCTATATGATCTTCAGACATTTTGTTGTCATTGACTCTATGTAGATATCAGAATGAATTTTTTTTTTCCTGGTATTGATGCCAGAATCAACACGCTGATAAAATTTATGTAGGTAGTTGATGTTTTCACTGGACCAAATGGTTTGCTTCAAGGTGGAAGCGCCTTACGCTTTTTTTAATGAAATTATCTTACTTATCAAAAAAAAATTGTTCTGAAAACTCCTCCGGCAATGGGTATTCTCCGAAGTGGGTTTCTCAAGACGGCTCTTTGTTGTTCGTCTGAGCTAGGTTTGGATAAGGGAGGTGTTATCAGCCCGTCAAGTCTGGCTTCGTTATCGGCGCTGGTTGTGAGGGATGATGGGGAGGATGCGGATTTCAGGTTGACAGGATTGGCTCAATCTCAGAAGTGGCCGGTTGGTTTTGGTTTGTCTTCGGAGCTGGTGGTGTGTGATCTTGGAGGTGATTTATGGGATGGGGAGGATGGAGATTTTCCTTACCCTGTGGGTATTTTTCCCCCTGCCATGCCCTCGGATTGGGCTTCGGGTTGCGATAAGGATGTGTGTCCTGTGGTGGGGGTCTTGTGTGGGGGATTGAGGATAAGACTATGGCTTTCCTAACAGTCATTGAAGAGGATCATCCTCAGGAGGTAAAGGGTGTATGCTCTAAGTCTGGAGGTAGGAGGGAGCTTTTCAACTTAGAATGCTCCATAAACTTCGACATTCCAAGCGGGTCCTCTAGGCGTGGGAAATGCAAGGCTTGCGTTATGTAGCATTGTGTGCTTTGTTTGGGTTTCGGGTCATAAGGGGTTTTGGGTCTAAGGGCTTTTGGTGTTTTGTGGGTTTCGGAGGCACAATCATGTGGGAGTTTTGAGGATCAATGGGGCTCTGTCCTCTGATCCGGTAGAAATTAAGGATCATATTGTGAATTATTATGACTCTCTGTACACCGAGTAGACTTCGTGGCGGCCTAGGGTGGATGAGATTTCTTTCTCCTCCATTGATGCGGATGAGTGTCTCTGGTTAAAACGAGGTTTTGAGGAGCAGGAGGTGTGGGAGGTGGTGCAGGAGATGAATGGGGATAAGGCTTCGGGTCCAGATGGTTTTTCAATGGCGTTCTTTCAGCATTGTTGGGGGTTTCTCAAAAAAGATATTATGGCGGTTTTTTCGGAATTTCATAATAGTCGCCAGTTTGAGAGGAGCTTGAATGCAACTTTTATTTCCTTAATTCCCAAAAATGTAGATGCATTGGAGGTTAAGGATTTTAGGCCTATTAGTTTGGTGGGAGGGGTCTATAAAATTATTTCTAAGGTCCTTGCTAACAGGCTCAAATCAGTGTTGGGGAAAATTATCTCGAGCTCTCAGAATGCTTTTATTGGTGGAAGGCAAATCTTGGATTCAGTTCTTATAGCCAACGAATGTTTGGATAGCCAAATGCGGTCAAGGGAGGCCGGATTATTGTGCAAACTGGATTTGGAGAAAGCTTATGATCACGTGAATTGTGATTTCCTTCTTTACATGCTTCAGAGATGTGGGTTTGGGGAGAGGTGGAGGGAATGGATTAAATGTTGCATTTCCACAGTAAAATTTTCCATCTTGGTTAATGGTACCCCTTCTGGTTTCTTTTAGAGCTCGCGGGGGATTAGGCAAGGTGATCCTCTTTCTCCTTTGTTGTTTGTGGTGGTTATGGAGGCGCTTAGCAGGATGTTGTTTGAGTCTATGCGTCAAGGCTTGCTGTCAGGCTTCTCAGTGGGCATTAGGGGTAATGAACCTTTAGTGGTGAATCACTTATTGTTTGCGGATGATACCTTAATTTTTTGTGGAGCATAGGCCGAGCACGTTCGAAATTTGAGGTGTACCTTCTTATGTTTTGAAGCGGTGTCAGGGTTGAGGATCAATTTAGGCAAATCCGAATTGGTCCCTATTGGCAAGGTGGAAGATGTAGAGTCTTTGGCACACATTCTGGGGTGTAGAATTGGGTCTCTGCCGATGACTTATTTGGGTATGCCGTTGGAGGCATCTTTCAAATCTGTTTCTATTTGGAACGGGGTTATCGAGAAGGTGGATCGAAGGCTGGCTAGTTGGAAGAAACTTTATTTATCCAAGGGTGGTAGGGTGACGTTGATCCACAGTACTCTTTCCAGCATTCCTTCTTATTATTTATCTCTGTTCCCTATTCCTGTGAGTGTAGCTAAAAAACTGGAGCGGCTTCAAAGGAATTTTCTCTGGAACGGTATGGGTGATGAGACTAAATTTCATTTAGTCAATTGGCATCGTATTTGTTCTCCAATCAAGGCTGGTGGTTTGGGAGTTCGTAATGTTATTAATTTTAATCAAGCCTTATTGGGGAAATGGATCTGGAGGTTTTTTCAGGAGCGCGATGCTTTGTGGAGATCGGTGATTGAGGTGAAGTATGGGAGTGTGAGGGGAGGTTGGTGTTCTTTACCGGTGACGGGGCCTTATGGTGTCAGTGGTTGGAAGTTTATTCGAAGGGGTTGGGACAATGTTGCCAAGTTTTTGCGTTTTGAGGTGGGTGATGGGTCCCATATTCGCTTCTGGCATGATTTATGGTGTGGGGACAGGCCTCTCAAGCTCTGTTTTCCAACGTTGTATACTATTGCGCGTTCTCCTGACGCTTGGGTGGTGGATAATTTGTCTATGGTAGGAGGTGTGGCTCATTGGAATATTCTCTTTACGCGCAATGCTCAGGATTGGGAGTTGGAGATGGTGATGTCCTTCTTTGAACAATTATACTCTACTCGGGTTCGGCATGGGGAGGTTGATAGGGCGGTGTGGATTCTTTCCAAGAGGAGGAATTTTGAAGTGAAGACCTTCTATAAAGCTTTAGCTTGTCACGAGGCGGTTTCTTTTCCTTGGAAGGGTATATGGCGTGTTAAAGCTTCGAAGCGGGTTGCGTTCTTTGTATGGACATCAGCTTTAGGAAAGATTTTAACTCATGACAACCTTCGAAGGCGTGGCATTGTGGTGGTTGAGTGGTGTGTTATGTGTAAAAAGCATGGGGAATCCGTTGATCACCTCCTTCTCCATTGTGACGTGGCTCGGGTTGTTTGGAGTTTCTTTTATAGTTTGTTTGGGGTGGAGTGGGTTATGCCTAGTAGTGTCTTGGATTTATTAAGTACTTGGGGCACTTTGCTGGGTCATGGTCCTGTTCACTGTATTTGGAAGCAGGTTCCTCTTTGTGTTTTGTGGGGCTTGTGGCGTGAGAGAAATTCTAGGCTTTTTGAGGATGTGGAGGTTCAGGTTGGGGCTCTTTGTAGAAATGTGCTTAATATGTTATATCTTTGGGTGTCGGCGTATAGCGTGAGTAGTATGCCGTACGCTGATTTTTTACTTTCTTGTTCGTTTCGGTCCTCTAATTAGGGGCTCCTTTGTATACTTCCTGTGTACTAGGGTTGCGCCCCTCTGCGCTTTTTAATGAATTTTTACTTTAAAAAAAAAAGTTTGAGTGTTTGTTGGGTTTTGTGGGTTTTTCTTGTTTTGTTTAGGGTTTTGTTTTCTCGTTCTAGTTAGGTGCTTCCTGTGTACTTTGCTGTGCCTTTCGCTTCTTTTAATATATATCTATCATCATGATATGGTGCTTCATGCCATTAGAACATTTGATAAGGCCATCCCTAGGTTCGTTATATCAGGACATCATATTCTATTCAAAAATAGAAATATAAAAGTAGTCAAGAATATGAATGCATCTAGGCAGTTGTTTAGATTCTTTAGAGGGATATTTGGAGTCTTTTATACTGAAGGTTGATGTATCTTTTGTTGCTACTAGATATTAAATATGTCCTTGAATTATTGATTGTCTTTATAGTTATTAGACCGTGCTCATTTAAATAGATGTTGTTTGTATTCCTGTTACTTCTAAAACATATACATATATGATGGTGATTTAATGCATGTAAATGCATGTATTATCTGCAAGGGCACATGTTTGTCTGCTAGGTTCATTGCTGTATCCTATTACATGCTGTGAATGCATGTCTCTTCTTGTGTCATACAAAATTTTGTTCCTCAGATCCCACTATTGTCATAAAATGGATATGGTGTAACTATTTGCATGAGTGTATGACTTCTAATGGCAGACTATTTTTGCCATATTAATCTCAGTTTTTGCTTTTCTTACAATTTAATCAGACATTCTAAGTTTGTTCTTATTTTATATTTGGATAGGAAAATCTGTCATATCGGTGGATGTTTTGGAGAAAATGATGGAAGATCCAACAGTGCAGAAGATGGTTTATCCGTAATATGGCTTCTTTGTCTATTTAACATTTTATGCTTTTCTAATTATCATAAATGATTTATCTTGCGTTGTTCCTGAATGTTTCTTCTTGTTGCTAAGGTTTAAACATTAATTGGATATCAGAAGTTTCAATAATCACATCCATGTCTTTGATATGCGTAATATGCAAAGCAACTTGATATCAGATATTTTCCTTTTCTCAATTCACAGCTTTAAAGAAAATGATCGAAGGTCCAATAGTCAAAGATTAATAGACCTGTTCTGCCCAAAATGGGAAGGGGCTACCGTTATTAGCTTACTGACGCCATGGTTTACAGTCAAGTGCTAGAGTTCTCTGAGCTACAGGTCCCACACTGCCTACCAGATCTGCTCCCAGGAGTGCCCTAAAAAATAAAAAAACTCATCCTCACTTTTATCACCGAATATAGCTTCTTGTCTATTTCTATAATTGATTTGTCTTTGTGTTTTGCTATGGTTCAAAATCCTGCCTTAGTATTTGTTTCTTTTGAAATTATAAATGAATCCCTGTGTCATGAAATTTCAGATGCTAATTGATTCTTAGAAATTTTAAAATCCATGTTTTTTATATTTAAAATTATGCAAGCAACTTGATTTCATATACCGTTTCTTTTCCCCACTCTGAGATCTGTCTTTACAAGAACAAGATCTGCAAGTCAGCAGTAACAGAGACACAAGCAGCTAAACTAGCTGCCAACAAATACACAAGTAACTATCTAACAAACATGACACAAATCAAATTCAATCAGAAACACAAAAAGGATTTCTCCAAGGACAACAACTAGCATTGCTCTGAATGGTGTTTTGAGTTCCTGGAAATCTGTCTCATCTTGGATTTGATGCCACACATATTCGAAATTGGTTATCTTTAATGTTGTGGCAGTTATGCTAGTTTTGCAATTCGATAATGTATCTATTTTTTAGTTGTAGAATGTATTACTGGAAAATCAGACCTCAATAATGAAGGTAACTTCTAATAAAGTGTTACCTCCATTAAAAATTGGAAGATTTAAACTTGGAGAACTCTAAACAAAATTAGTGTTTTGTCATACACGTCTGTGTAGAAATATAGATGTACATCTGTAAATAAATAGTTATTTTTTGTGGGATTGTACATACTTTTGATGCTTCTTTTTGTATGTATTCCATAGCTTTGGTGCTATAACATAGCATTGCAAAGGAAACTGAAATGGCTGAGATTTCAGCTGTTATAGGCCGGCTTGCTGAATGCTGAACCTTGTACATTAAGGTCAAAGACCTTCAACTGGATAAGTTATTTCCTTATTTCTTGGAAGATTCACCCTGTAATATACTTTTAATATTACTGCTCCATAGGTGAACCAAAACTTCAACATGCTATAACTCCTTACCGGTATCTCAAGTATGCCACATTGTTCACCAAATGTGCGTCAACATGACTACCCCACACTTGGATAGTACACATTGAGTACACCCTATACATATATCATAAATATTTTCTGGATGTGACACTAGATATATGGATTTTTGAACATCATAAATTTTGATCTAGTAAACTTGTAAATGAATAAGGGTTTTTTTCGGAGGGGGTTTCTCAACCCGAGCCCGACTATGAAAGTTTCTACTCCTCATTCCTCGCTTTTAGAGTCGGTCGTGTTGTCATTGACTCTAGATGTCAAGAAAGATGGAGTGAATGGTTTGTCCCAATCTCAGAAGTGGCCAGTAGGTTTTGATTCGTTTGGAGAGGTAGTTGTGTAGTAGGGTGATGAGATTTGGAATGGGGAGGCTGGAGATTCCCCTTACCCTTTGGGTGTTCTTCCTCCCAGCATGGCATTGGATTGGGAGGTGGATAGTGCTGAGAATGAGGGTCTGTCCTTGGCGATTCTGGATGCCTTTGACTTTCTTTGGGAAGTTGAGGTTGCGCGCCCGAAATTCAAAGGCAAGAGGGAGATTTTGAATTCGGTAAGCTCCATCAACTGCGGTGATGCAAGTGCGTCCACTCGGCATAGGGAAGGGAAGGCTCACGTGCGGTAGCGGGGAATGCTTCTTGAGGTTTCAAGTTTGAGGGTTTTTGGTTGTTGAGGGTTTGTTGGGTTCTTTTTTCTTTTTGTGGGCTGCTTTGGCTGTTCCTGTGTACTTAGGGGCTTTTTTAATAAAACTTTCTTACTTATCAAAAAAAAATATATATAGACACTAGATGAATCAATGATTTACCAGAATTTTTCGAATTAATCTGCTTCTAGATTGACTCATGCGAGAGGTCCAAGATCCTTTGATTTCTTACATTTTTTTTTTAAGCACGATCATTTCGTAAGTGTTAGGTTTTGTAGCAGTTGTCTGGGTGGCATAGGAAAAGCATGCTGTTAGGGTCATAAATTACAAATACTTTTCCTTTGGAACTCTCCAATAATTTGAGATGCTAGGATCTGTGACAGTGTACAGCAGTCAGATGCTTTACATACTATTATTATGCCAAGGTGGCTGTTCTAATGTTGCAATGCATTGATACTTCGTGTTTTGTCATCTATCTGGGATAAGTCTCATTTATTCTATTTTTTGTCTTTTTATCTAATTATTTCTGCTTGCATATAAATATGTTGTTGATCTTCTTTCATTCTTGTAGGGGTCTTTGGGTTTCCTCCTGTTTTTGGGTTTTTCGGGTGTTTTTCATCCCTCCCCTCTCTCTCATGTTTTGGTTTCCTCTTTGTATACTTCCTGTATACTTAGGAGCGTCTTTTACGCTTTTTATAAAATTCTCTACTTATCAAAAAAAGAAAAATCTTCTTTCATTCTTGTCACACTTAATATGACTAAGCATTGCTCCACACAAGTTATAATTTTTTTTTGCTAACTTAAGTAAATTATGTAGAAATTAGTAATGTTGTGTTTTCTGCTATGCCTGTTCTAGCATATATCATTATTATTGGTTTGGGATCTTATGAAAGTGATTCTCTTCATATTCTTTGCAGCCATTTACCAGAGGAGTTCAGGAATCCTGATACCTTAAAATGTAAGTTACTTCAATATTGCCCAGCGCAAATATTTGGAGCACTGCAACCAGTCACTATACCTGTCCATCTCTAAAAGAAATAAAAAATAGAATAATGTCACTCTCTTTTACTTCCTTATTTTTTTTTGTCCCCTTTTGAGAATGGTTGATCATGGTTCTAGTCTGGAAAAACCTTATATAATTGAATGGAACACGCATAACAATATTTCCATTTTTTAGAACCTTAGATGTCAGTTGTGGAAACAATTTATTAGAACTTGAATTTTTTTTTAGCATTTTTTGTCTGGTGGATGTGATGTGTATGTCTTCCTTCATTAAGGGTTTCTGCATCAGTATCTTTCTTATTACGTGAAATATCTGGTCCTATTTTGTACATTTCCATTCCTTTTTAATTTCTAGTGAATAATTCCTTTTATGTCAATGGTGGAACACATCATTAGTGTGTTTTAGAGCTAGAATTAATTAATTTTTTTTTTTTTTTTTTTTTTTTTTTATAGGGATGCTACAAAATCCACAATATCGTGAACAACTTGAGGAGATGCTGTAAGACCTTTTTTCACCTTTTATTCATATGATCTTGTTGAGACTGCAGTTTAGTAATGTAGAGATTTTGTGAACAAGTGCTTTGGAAGACTTTCTGTAGTATCTATATTAAGGTTATGAACAGAATATGCCGAAGTAATCAATTTTATGTTTGGTCTAATGTTTATTGTTGATTTATTACTATGTTCTCCTCATTTGGTCCAGTAGGTTGCGGTTCTCTCAGTTGTTCTATTAAAATCTGATAGCCTAAAATATTCGCTAATTTGTGATGTTTCTTAATTCCCTCCCCATACTTGATATTTTTTCGCAGGAATAACATGACCGGAAGCAGCGAATGGGACAAGAGAATGATGGATTCCTTGAAAAATTTTGATCTTAACAGTCCTGACATTAAGCAGCAGTTTGGTAAGTTTTAATTGAACTACTCTTTGCTCTATGTCAATGTTCCATACATTTTTTAGAAGTTTTGAATATCCTATTCAATTTGTATTAGGGTTATTTGAGTCAGATAATGAGTAGATGATTGAGTTTTTATCTTCTGGTCCTTTTTTTAAAAAAAAAAAAAAGAAAAAGAAAATGGTGATGTACATGAACAAGTTCTTGGATTAATCAGGACCATCCTGCTAGAATAAGTCAAGTCTTTTGCTGTTCTTTTCTGACTTAATAAATACAAAATTTCCTTTGAGGTCTGTTAGTGTTTCGGTACTCTTCTTTTTGGTTCTTCACATAATTGAGAATTTTCTTTGTGTCTGCTTTGAGTTATTGTTTACTGTACTTCTTATCAGAATGTGTATTTCAGATTATTTCTCTCTTACCATTAATCCTGATATGGATTGCTGGTATCTTTCAAAATTAAATTTCTATATGGCTGGAGAATCTGAAGTCTTTAGAGACTGATGACAAGAATGATCAAATTATAGTTATCAAGTTAACTTTATCTAGAGTACAAAATATGTTTATCTAGTGTTGAAAGTGGACTTTACTCCAGATATTACAATCTTTAGCATGATTGCTGATGATTTTGTTTCTATTAGGTTATTTGTTATTGTATGTTTTACTAAATCATCTGGATTGATGTTATCAGGGGCATCTCTGGGTAGGCTTATTGATGGATCTGATCCCATTGTCTATATAGTAACTGGATAAATCCATATTGATATGTTAACTAATGGGGTGACCGTGGACAACTATATCAGGATTATAACCATTCTAATTATAAATATAGTACAACACATAGGATTTATTGTTTAACATGGTTACTTTTGATTTATTTTCAATTTCTAGATGTTTGTGGCGTGGTCTCCCCTAGTCCACCACCACACTCGACAAAGCCTCTCTCTCATACAGTCATACGCACAAAGCCATAACCACTCCCCTAGAAAGGTTGAACATGAGCAAATTTTGGACCCCTAAACCCCCCATAAAAATCGGAGAACATACATTAGGCCAACTTACTAGGTGAAATTTGAACTCTTCACCCAAACCTCCCACAAGAAATAATGTCGTAACTTCTCAATGCACCTAGCAACTCTAGCCGAGAGGGGGAAAAAAGACAAGAAATCAGTAGCCAGATTAGGCAAGGTACTCTTAATCAAGGTTCTCCTACACCCTTTAGACAAGTACGCCTGCTTCCAACCAGCCAAACGACACTCAATCTTCTCAACAATGCCATCCCAAATAGATTTGGCCTTAAAAGAAGCACCCAACAGAAGACCTGGGTACTTTTTAGGCAAAGATGAAACCCTGCAACCCAAAATGCATGCTAGACCTTCTACATTATTGACATTACATTACCAACAGGGACCAATTCTAACTTAGCAAAGTTAATCTTCAAACCTGAAACAGCTTCAAAGCATAGAAACAAGCACCACAGAGGACAAAGGTGATCTGGATCCGCTCCGCAAAGAATCAAAGTGTCATTCGCAAACAAAAGTTGAGAGGTATTGATCCGACCAGCATCCCTATGCCCCACATAAAAGCCAAATAAAAGACCTCCCCTCACTGCAACTAGATCATCTCACCTAAAGTCTCCATAACAACAACAAACAATAATGGAGACAGGATTTCCTGTCTCAGACCACAAGAACTACCAAAAAAAAATGGGTAAGAGTGTCGTTCACCAAAACAGAAAAGCAAACGGAACAGATACAATGAGCTATCTAGGAACGCGATTTCTCCCAAAAACCGCACATCCTCAGCATGTACAACAAAAAATCCCAGTTAATGTGATCATAAGCTTTTTCTATGTCCAATTTGCATGGCACACCTGGTTTCTGATGACCCTGAACAAGGAGCTGCTCTCGATGTGAGATTAGCATCAAAAGAAAGAAGAGGAATTTGATGCCCCAGCGTAGCATCCCTGGATAAGCCTTAAAAAAACACACACACACACCCCCAATGGACCGGACACAAACAAAAGAAACAAGAAAAGGGCCATGATGATGAAAGCGTTCTAGGACTTGGAAATAATATTCTCCAAAACCAATTCCACTTGTTAACTAAAACTTTAGCAATAATTTTGTAGATGCCACTCACTAGACCAACTGGTTGAAAATCCTTAAGATCAACCGCCCTTGAAATATTCGAACAAGAGAAACACAATTAAGAAAAATAACACATCAAAAAAATTATAAGCAATTAGAAAAACGAGAACAAATGTAGGCAGCCATCCAAATAATGTCTCTTAATACTGTCAACGCCATTCTCAAAGGAGTCTTATTCCGCCAAATGCTCTTCCAAGGAAAAGGAGACCCATTGGGGGGGATCAACGTATTGAAAAAAGATCTAACCTCAAAAACCCACCTTTTGGAAGGAATCCAACAAATCTTATCCTCACCACCTAGTTTCAACTTGAGAGAATACAAAAAGTTAAAGAACGAGGTAATCGAAACCACCTCTTAGTCATGCACTGATCTAATATAGGTGATGTTCTACTATAAAGTGTCATTAGAAAACTGCAAATGATCTGTCACCAAAGCCTCCTTAAAAGCAAGTTATGTTAAACAACTCCTCGAAAGCTGCCTTCAAAGCTTCATCCACACACTACCCATCATGCTAAAATCTGATCTTAGAACCATTGCCCACCCTAAATCTAATAAATCTAGAGAAATCCCTCCACCCCCCTAATATTTCTCCACACCCCAACCCTGTAAGACCCATTGACCGCATTAGAACACCACCCTCCCCACATGCTGTCATATTTAAAACCACAACCAATCTCCACAAAGCCTCCCCACTTAGAGAATTGCATTGTCCAATTGATATTTGTAGCTAGCAGTATTGGATAAGGATAGCTATGGTATTGATTCATGAGACTATGGATTTGTTTTGCTTGAAAGATGGGATTGAGACTACCCCAAGTCATTTAGAGTTTGATGTGTGTAGTCTATCTAATCGGTGTATTAATTCTCTCTCTCTCTCTCTCATTTTTTCCCTTCTTGTTGGGGGTGAGAGTCTGACTTTGAAGTTGGGTGACAAATCAACCATATCAGTACTCCGCATACCCTAAACCTTTCTGTTAAGGATACAAGCCTACCCGAACCCTCTACAGAAACCCTAGCCGCCACTACAACTCACAAACAAACCCTAGAGCCGTTAGCCTTGATTCAAGGAAGACTTCCTAAACTAGACAACGAAATATCTTCTCCATATCTCTCATTAATTCCACATTAACCAACGGCTATATTGCCTATTTCTTGCCTTATTTAACCTTTGTAAATATAGAATAGAATTACTCTTGTATAATATACCATACATACACAGCAGCCTGTAATATCTATATATACTGTATCAATATCAAGACCTATGTATTCAGCGCCTAAAGCTTTTACCCTACTTTTGTATTTAGTTTACATGGTATCAGAGCCTACCAATAGCCAACGCTCTCCCATGGCCAACACAAACACTGCTGAAACCAACTTTTTGCCCAATGTCACTCAACTCGGCAGCATCTAACTGGAAGGTCCTAACTACCTAGGCTGGGTTGCTCAGTTTCAACCAATCCTATGTGGTTATGATCTCCAAGGCCTACTTGATGAAACAGATCCCTGTCCGCCCAGAACCGTCACCAATGCCACTGGTGACGCCCAGATTCCAAACCCAGCCTATGTTGCATAGCTGAGACGAGACCAGCAACTCCTGAGTCTCATCATATGCTCTTTAGCACCTTCTCTTGTTCCCTCGATGTACAGTTTGAACACATCGAGGCTTGCATGGACCTCTCTGTCCACACAGTTTGCTGGTCAATCTAAATCACGCATCTCCCATCTCAAGCATCAGTTACAAAGCTTGCAGCAGGGGACTAAGACGTGCACCGAATATCTCAATCAAGCCAAGTCGTGGGCTGATGAACTTTCAGCTGTAGGTAAACCCGTCGATGATGATGACCTTATTTCCTACGTTATTAACGGTATCAACCCTACTTTTAATCCTTTTGTTACTGCATTTTCCTTACGTGACCGAGAAACCACATTCCATGATTTTCAATCCGAGTTGCTTAGCCATGAAATACTACTCCAGAATCAACAACAAGCCCTTACCCCTGAAACCGGATCCTTTGCACTCCATGCACACCGTCCCAAACCTTCCTACAGCAACAACCCTAGCATCAGAAAACCTCAGTTTCCTAAACCACCTGGTCAGTACCGTCACTCCTCACCCCATAACCGTTTCTCCAACCTTCCATTCTCTCCTCGACACAATCCTCCCTTCTCTCCCAGATATCAACCACCATCTCCATCTCCTCCACCACGTCCTACTGCTGAGAACCCCATTCCCGAATCCTCTCCTCCTCGACGCCAATACTCTCCCTGCCAGATATGCGGAAAAACCAGCCACCCTGCGTTGGACTGCTACCATTGCATGGATTTTGCATACCAAGGGCACCATCCTCCAATGCAGCTCGCTGCCATGACATCACAAGCCAATGAAGAATTTGTCACTCAAGACTGGCTAGCCGACTCTGGAGCCAACACGCATGTTACTACAGAATCCTCCAACCTCACCAATGCTCAGCCCTTTGATGGATCCGATACTGTTGGTGTAGGCAATGGAGCAGGTTTGCATATTCAAAACATTGGTTCTTCCTTAGTTCATTCACCTACATCTGCTTCCCACAATTTTCTCCTTAACAATATCTTGCACTGCCTTAATGCTTCAGCCAACTTATTATCTATTAATAAATTTTGCAAAGATAATAAATGTTGGTTTGCTCTTACTGACGTTGATTTTACTGTGAAGGACAACTTGACAGGAACAGTACTGCTCCACGGCCCCAGTGAAAATGGGCTCTACCCCATCCAATTGAATCCTCACTCCTTCAATAAACGTAGTGGGTTCACTGCCCTCCTTGATGTCAAAACCAATGACATGGTTTGGTACCAAAGGTTGGGCCATCCCTCTACCTTAGTTTCTCAGTATCTTCTTCGTCACCACCACCTTCCTTTACTCTGTCCAATCAGTTCTTCTTCAGTGTGCGAGTCCTGCCAACTTGACAAGTCCAAGCAGTTACCTTATTCAGCAGCTACTAGGGGGTCTACTAAACCTTTAGAAGTCATTCACTCAGATGTTTGGACCTCACCAGTGCCTTCTTTGAGTGGATACAAGTTTTACGTTATTTTTGTTGATGAATTTAGTCGTTTTTCATGGTTGTACCCCTTATTTAATAAAAGTGATGTTCTTTCCTGTTTTATCAAATTCAAATTACTTGTTGAAAATTTATTTGACACCAAAATTAAGTATTTTCAATCTGATAATGGTGGAGAATACACCTCCACTGCATTCAAACAATTTTTCACTAACAATGGCATTTTTCATCGCCTCACATGCCCTCACACCTCTCAACAAAATGGCATTGCTGAGAGGAAGCACCGCCACATCGTCGAAACTGGTTTAACTCTTCTTGCACAGTCCGGTCTCCCTGCCAAATACTGGGTCGACTCTTTCCTCACATCAGTCTTTCTTATTAACAGATTACCCACCACAGTCCTTCAAAACCAGTCTCCCTTCTCCATTCTTTTCAAGGAACCTGATTACACTCTCTTCCGAAGCTTTGGTTGCCTATGTTATCCACTTCTTCGCCCGTATGCTTCCCACAAACTAACTTTTCGAAGCAAACCTTGCATCTTTCTTGGCTATGGAGCCAATCAACGCGGCTACCGCTACCTTGAACCCCATCCCAAAAAGTCTACCTTTCCCGCAATGTCGTGTTCGATGAATCAAAATTCCCCTCTTAAGAGTCCAACTCTCCCATCCGGTTCTTGCACTATCACCACACCTCCAGCAACTCCGATTCTCTTTCAACCTGCCCAACTATCCAATCATCCTCCTTCCACTCTTTCCTCATCACCACTTCCTATTCCCCCATCAACTCAGCCCCCCACCCTTGACTCAGCTCCATCATCCCCCATCGCCCCCCCCTTCCCCTCTTCCCTGCCCGCCTCCCCCAACCCACATTCCCCTATTCACCCCAGTCCTACCTCCATTCCCTCCATTCCCTCCCTTATTCCTGCCCCCCTTCTCCTTCCCAGTAACCGACCCATCACTCGTTCCCTTACTGGCTCCTCCAAACCCAGATCATTCCCTGGTTTTACCTCCTTCCTCAGCAGACACCCCTTAGTTACACTCACATCTGTCATCCTTCCACCCGCACCATCTCCCTATAAGCAGGCAGCCTCTAAACCCGAATGGGTTGCTGCTATGACTACTGAATTTCAAGCTCTCTTACACAATAACACTTGGTCCTTATGCCCTCGTCCATTACACCACAATGTTGTTCGCAACAAATGGGTTTTTAAAGTCAAACAAAATCCGGACGGCACTGTCGAACGCTACAAAGCCCGCCTCGTTGCCAAGGGCTTTGACCAACTCTGCGGTATTGATTACCACGACACCTTCAGTCCCGTCATTAAACCTGCCACTATTCGCTTACTCTTAGTCTTAGCCATTACCTTCTACTGGATCCTCAAACAGCTAGATGTCTCAAACGCCTTCCTTCACGAATTACTCGATGAAGATGTGTACATGGAGCAACCGCAAGGTTTTGTGGACCCTGCCTTCCCTCATCATGTGTGCAAATTGCACAAAGCCTTATATGGCCTAAAACAGGCTCCTCGCGCCTGGTTCACCCGTCTCTCTCAAACTCTACTCGAAATTGGTTTTTCCAGCTCCCAAGTGGATCCTTCACTATTTTTATATCACTCTAACAGTTCTCACATTTTCGTTTTAGTGTATGTGGATGATATTATTGTTACAGGTAATAATGTGGTCACCATTCAGTCCATCATCACCAAACTACAAGCTGTCTTTGCTATCAAAGACCTCGGCTCCCTCTCCTACTTCCTTGGCGTCCAAACTACCCACGACTCCTCTGGGCTACACTTACGGCAAACCAAGTACATCCAAGACATCCTCATCCGTGCCAGCATGCTTGACTCCAAGCCTTACCGCACCCCATGCACATCCGGCTCCAAAATGTCCAAGTTTGATGGAGACGCCCTTCCCAATCCATCTGAATTCCGCCAAATCCTTGGAGCTCTCCAATACGCCACTCTCACTCATCCAGACATCGCCTACTCCGTCAACCAACTGTGTCAGCATATGCACAGCCCCGCATCCACTCACTGAACCGCAACTAAACGAGTGCTTCGGTATCTCAAAGGCACCATTGATTTCGGCCTTCGCTACACTCCAGGCTCCCTTCAACTCACCGGATTTTGTGACTCTGACTGGGCTGGCAACCCCAACGACCGCCGCTCCACCACTGGCTTTGGCATCTTCCTCGTCTCATGGTCCGCCAAAAAGCAACACGTCGTTTCCCGATCCAGCACAGAGGCCCTTGCCACCTCAGACCTTTACTAGCTCCGTATGCTATTCCAAGAACTGCAGATTTCACTTCCGTCTCCACCAACCATTTGGTGTGACAATTCAGGAGCACTGTCTTTAGCCTCCAACCTAGTTTCACACACCCGCACCAAACATATTGAAGTTGACATCCATTTCATCTGGGAAAAAGTCACCAACCACGACATCCAACTTCGGTACATCTCCACCCTTGATCAAGTAGCTGACATCTTCACCAAATGACTCAATGCTGATCGGTTCTGCTTCTTGCGTGCCAAACTTCCAGTCGTCCCTTCCATCAGTTTGCGGGGGGGTGTTAAGGATACGAGCGTACCCGAACCCTCTACAGAAACCCTAGCCGCCACTACAGCTCACAAACAAACCCTAGAGCCATTAGCCTTGATTCAAGGAAGACTTCCTAAACTAGACAACCAAATATCTTCTCCATATATCTCATTAATTCCACATTAACCAACGGCTATATTGCCTATTTCTTGCCTTATTTAACCTTTGTAAATATAGAATAGAATTACTCTTGTATAATATACCATACATACACGGCAGCCTGTAATATCTATATATACTGTATCAATATCAAGACCTATGTATTCAGCGCCTAAAGCTTTTACCCTACTTTTGTATTTAGTTTACACTTTCCTAGTCAAACTTATCAACTGATGACATGATTAATGTACAACATTTTATGAGGGGGATGCTGAAGATACCTCAAAGAGTTTCTTTGGTCTCCATGTTGAGGATCACAATGTGATGCCTAACAAATCCTCATTTGACTTGTGGGATATCTTTCCCCTCTTTCTTCTTCTTTTAACTTGATTCATTGCTTAACCACCAAGAAAACAAAAAAGCTTCTATTCCACTGTTGATTTTTGACAACCCTTTAAAATGAAAGATTAAGGTTGTATATGCTCGTTGTGGATATTTTAGAATAATAGTTAAATGGTTACATTCGTCATTTCCTATTAAATTAGGATTATAGGATAAGATGTAATTAATTAGAATACAGTGCTATCGGAGAGATGGGTTATGTGTGGGTTTTTTTTTGTCTAATCAAAAGCCTTTGAAGTTTTGTTTGAAAGTCATAATGGTAGTATTCGCTTGGCTGAGAGTAGAGGAGTGATCGAGCAGTGCTATTGGGCAAGACTAGCGTGGGGTGGCTGTTGAATTCATTGGAGAAGTTCAGCAGAGGATAGTATTCACGAGAAGTTTGTTGGACTTTTAGGGTGGGTCGTATGGCGTATGTGGCACAGAGGTGTGAGAAAAACTATGTAAGATTTCTGGAGTTATCGGAATACGGTGCAGGAGGGCACAGTGAAGTTTGATCCTCATTCTAGAGGACCTCCGGGTGGCGCAACTGTGTTGTTCAGATGAGGAAGGGGGTTAGCTATTTCGAGAAGGTGGTTGTTGGGAGTATCGTTAACAGTAAGGGGCATGTTGGTAAGTTGTTGGCACGGAGGTTGGAGGATCAAGGACGATGGTCGTATGTGGATGTCCTAGTAAGGAAGGGACATTCCCAGAAAATAGTCTTCTAGTAGGGGTATAGTGGGCATTTTGGGGACTCAATCGGTGAGGGATACAGAAGATTCTGGTAGAAGGGATGAGCAGACGTTACCTGATTATTTTGGTGTTCAAGCTGGCCGTGACAATATATTTCCTTAGTTGGGCATGGAGGATCTTTGTGACTTAAGTTTTGCCTTAGTTGGGCATGGAGGATCTTCGTGATTTAAGTTTTGTCAAAAATCTGTTGGCATCCTTTAAAAGGGAAGTGGAGAGATATCTAGAGAGAATAGAAGCGGCACAAACGTATGGGCTCGAGATTATTAATATAATGCGTGAGCCCATGTCACAAGGGATCGAAGGAGTGGGTTTAAATGGTTTGGGTCCTAGTGTTAAAAAGGGCGTAAGCTTAATTAAGGTTTCGTTTGTTTCGACGTAAAATGTTTTCTGGAAAGCTTTTTCCCTATTTTCCGGTTTTTGGTACGACCGACAATCATGGTCAAACCAACCATATTTTCAGTGTATTAGAAAAACCTTCTTTAATTTCCGTAAAATTGTTGTCTTTTTTTTTAAAAAAATTGTGGACCATTATCTAAGTTTGAGCTTCTCCTTACATGCACTCTCTCGCAATTCATTATCCTCCGCCGCCGGAGGTTGCTAGAGATTGCTGGCTGCATGCCTCTGTCTCGCGGAATCTACCACCATAGTTTGCCGGAAGTCGCCAACAATTTTTGGCCGCCATCGAAGGTCGTCGACCACTGCCCACAATCGCTGATTTTCCGTACGAGTCAAACAATGAAAAATGTTCTTAGTTGAAATCATTTTCTCACAGAAAATATTTTCCAACATAAAACATTTTACTTCGAAACAAATGGCCCCTAAGTCCAATGGGCTGGATGGGAAGAAGCCTAACAGCGTTGGGGAGAAAGAGTCGGTGTCGTGTAAGGCTGAGCCGAATGCAACTGTTGAAGCCCAGACTTCTTCGAAGAGCCTTGATGGGTCACAACTGGGGGCTGTTGACCATCGGCGATCTAAACTGACATCAATGGAGAAATGGAGAGTGAAGGAAGGTGAGGTGGGTGGTGCAGTGGGTACGAGCAAGGCTGGTAAGAAAGTCGATTTTCCAGCAGTACCTCGGCCAAAAGCTGCGGCTAATGAAGTTCAAGACGGAGTTGAGGCTGAGACTTCGATATTGCTCAGACGATTACAGAAGAAGACGCCAAGATACCTGGGTCTTATACAAACACTACCGAAGGAAAAAAAAAATGCTGCCGGTGTTGAGGGAGTTATACGGCAGGAGGGTGGGTCTCTGTTACAGGGGATTTCATCAGGTTCTATTTCTGATTTTGGATCAAGAGGTAAGAAGTAAGGGAAAGGCTTGCGGGTGAACAAGTCTTTGGCAGTGGGTATGAATGTTGGGTATCCTTTGGTTTTGTTGGAGAATGGGGTGGGGGAAGGAAATTTTGAGATTCAGACCTTAAAGGGGGAAAGAGCAAACTGTTTGAATGGTAATGAGGGTTTAGGAAGCAGGGGAGTGGATTTTTGATACATGGGTCTTCATCGGGTGTTGAATATGAGGATGGGTTTGGGAATTATAATGGGGATGGGGATGGGGATGGGTCCATGTTTACTGTGGAAGACAAATTGGGGGGAGGGAAATTAGAAGGTTCAAATTCAAAGGAGGTGCAGGTAATGATTGAATAGAGACAAGATGAATTCTTTGCAGTGGTGACCGTTCCTAACAAGGAAGTTAGAGGAAATGAACCATTAACAGTACATCCAATTGCTATGATTGAAGTGACAAAATATTATGTGAATGGCTGAATGATTTAGCCTTGAGTTCTGTGTATTATATAGACTTTACAAGGATGCTATACATGGAAAGGAAATAAGGTCCCGCATGATTCTAGCCTTATACATGTAAACTATAATCTGTCAAATATATATGCTAACTATACAAAATAATAAATGGAGAAATAAGGAAACAATCGTGGGCTAAAAATAAGGAAACAAGAAACAATTATGGACAGTTGTGCTGTCCATTGACAGCCCCCCTCAAATTGATGCAGGGTGATCAACAAGCATCAATTTGCTACTTAGGAAGCAATGTCGATGACAAGTGAGAGCCTTGGTGAAGATATCAGCAATTTGTAGATCAGTGGAAATATGTGGAAGAGTGATAATACGAGCTTCAAAGGCTTCCCGGATAGAGTGACAGTCCACTTCAATATGCTTGGTGCGCTCATGATAAACAGGATTGGCCGTGATCTGAATAGCACTTGCATTATCGACATGTAGAGGTGTAGGATCGGTCTCAGAAAAATCTAACTCAGCAAGCAAACCGCGAAGCCAAATAATTTCTGAACAAGCAAGAGACATTGCGCGGTACTCAGATTCCGTAGATGAAGGCATCACCTAAGAACACACACCAACCAGTGATGGAGCGACGAGTATCTGCACAACCAGCCCAATCAGCATCACTATAAGCGGCAAGACGAGTAGAATTGCTGGCAGGGAAGAATAAGCCACGGGCAGAAGTACCGTGAACATAGCGTATGATCCTACGGACAGCAGTCAAATGTAGATGACGGGGAGTCTGAAGGAACTGGCCGACTTGCTGGACAGCAAAAGAAATGTCCGGTCTAGTAATGGTGAGATAAACGAGGCTACCCACCAACTTCCGGTATAAACTGGGATCAACAAGTAAGTCGCCCTCCTCTTTGCGAAGCTTGACATGTAATTCCATGGGAGTATCAACAGAAGGAGCCTCTTGAAGACCAGCTGTAGCCACCAAGTCATTGGCATACTTATGTTGATTGAGGGAAATGCCGGAGGGACCACGATGCACCTCAAGACCAAGAAAATATGTGAGAGACCCAAGATCTTTCATATGAAAGGACTCCGAGAGATGAGTTTTGAGCTGGTCAAGTAAAGTGGAATCGGAACCAGTGATCACAATATCATCAACATAAACCAATAGAAGAACAATACCCATGTCGGATTTCCGAAGAAACAAGGAAGTGTCATACTTGCTCTGCTTGAATGAAAATTGTAATAGAGTGGTGCGGAATTTATCAAACCAGGCCCTCGGAGCCTGTTTGAGACCATAAAGAGAGTGACGAAGCTTACACACATGTGAAGTCGGAGAGGGAAACAATCCTGGAGGTGGCTTCATATAAATACACTCTTTAAGATCCCCATGAAGAAAAACATTTTTGACATCCATCTGATGTAGGGGCCAATCACTGGAAGCAGCAAGGGCGAGAATCGTACGAACAATAGTCATTTTAGCCACTGGAGCAAAGGTCTCTTCATAATTGACACCATACTCCTGATTATTCCCAAGAGCAACAAGCCGAGCTTTGTAACGGTCCAAACTTCCATCAGATCGAACTTTGACTGAGTAAACCCATTTGCATCCCAGAGGCTCAATAGTAGGAGGACAGGGCTCAATGTCCCAGGTGTGATTGGCCTCTAGAGTGGCAATTTCTTCCTGCATAGCGTGTCGCCAACAATCATGCTTGGCAGCATGTGAGTAGCAGGTGGGGATATCAAAATTGGCCAATGTAGCAGTAAGAGCTGAAATAGAATAGCCAGAACTGGAAGAACGAAATCCATACCTATTCGGAGTGACAGACACTCGAGAAGAGCGACAAACCAAAGGCACAGGAGGCGCTGCCACTGACTGAATCTGGAGCGTGGTAGGATCAGATACCGGGTGAGCCATCGGAAGAGATTGTGGGCGGGAGCGTCTTGTATACACAATACCTGGTTTAAATCGAGAACTGACAGGAGGAAGATCTGAGAGCTGCTCCTCAAAGGAGGGAAGAACCACAGTAGAAGATGATGGCAGAGAGGACACAGGAAAGAAATGTTGGTTTTCAAAGAAAATAAGATTCCTAGAAATGCGAGTACGATGTAAGATAGGATCATAGCAAACAAATCCCTTTTGACACACACTATATCCCAAGAAAGCACATCGGACAGATTGAGTAGATAATTTATGTCGCTCATGAGGAGGTAAATGAACAAAACATACACAACCAAAAGTACGAAGGTTATCATAACTAGGTTGCTTAGCAAATAAGCGGAAATAGGGAGACTCCATATGTAGGACTTGAGAAGGTAAACGATTAATCAAGTGAGTAGCAGTTTTCATAGCCTCTACCCAAAACATGGACGGAACAGAGGATTCTAACAAGAGAGTACGTACCACATCGAAGAGATGACGATTTTTGTGTTCGGCTACTCCATTTTGTTGAGGAGTAGAGGGACATGAACGTTGATGAAGAATACCCTTAGACGCCAAGAAAGCCTGAAACTCAGTAGACAAATATTCACCACCGGAATTGGTGCGTAATGTCTTAATAGAAGAAGAAAATTGATTGGCAACATACGCAAAAAACTCAGTGAAAGTACGAAAGACCTCAGATTTAGAGCGAAGAAATTAGACCCAAGTAAATCTGCTATGATCATCAATGAAAGTCACATAGTATTTAAATTTTTCATGTGAACTCACTGGGAAGGGCCCCAAACATCACTATGGATAAGGTCAAAGCAGTGAGATGCCCGACTAGCATGCAAAGGGAAGGGAAGAATTTTGCTTTTACGAAGTTTGCAAGAAGCACACTCAAGAGAGAAAGAATGACGGTTTTTATTACCAAGTAAACCAGAGTTCAATACATGGGATACGATCTGAGTATTGGTATGGCCCAAACAACGATGCCACACCATACTTAGATCGGAAACATTATTACAAGCAAAAGACTTAATAGAAGAAACTGGAACAGGCAAAAATAGTGGAAACAAGCGCCCCACTTTAGGTCCCTTCGCGATCTGCTCCCCCGTTACCTGGTCCTGCACACCACAACCATCACCAGAAAATTTAACATCGCAATTGTTTTCAACTAATTGGCCAACAGAAATAAGATTCGTGGAAAGTTGAGGAGCAAGAAACACATCAGTGAGCGTAGAAGAGGCATCTCCGATAGCAGCTATTGGCAAGGAATTGCCATTGGCAGTCTGAATAACAGATTGACCATCATAGGGCCGAACATGACTCAAAGCGGTGTGAGTAGGAGTCATGTGATTAGAAGCCGCCGAGTCCACGTACTAGAGTTGATGGGAATGGTTACCTTGAAACCCCATTGCTGATAAGGCCGAAATTAGAATCTGTTGCACCATTGCTGGAGTGCAGTAATCTAGTGCAGGAGGGGCAGGAACAGAGGACGCATCTGAAGGAGAGACAAGAGCGGCAGAAGGCGTGGCAAGAACCGAAGTCTGAAATGCTTGGGCCGGACGATTCTGGGGACGAATACGACATTCTTTGATAATGTGACCCTTCTTCTTGCAATAAGAACAGAAATTTTTTAGGACAATTAGCAGCAATATGCCCAGATGCCCTGCAGCAGAAACACTGCAAGGTTCGAGAATGCATAGGTGGTCCACGTCCTTGGGCAGAGAAGGCCACAGTTGCAGGCCCAGAACTGCCATGAGATTGCTCCAAAATAGTTTGAGTACTAAGACGTTGTTCTTCGCGAAGTAACTCACCAAAACAAACATCAAGAGAGGGAACAGGAGATCGATTCAGTAAAGAGGAGCGAACAGATTCATATTCTGGACGAAGTTTCATAAGAATTTGATCACGCTGGGTAGTGGCGTGAAGAGTCTGAATAGTGGAAAGGGCAGCAACAAGAACTTCCGCGGTAACCAAGGCAGCATATTCTTGCCAAAGAGTCAAAAATGCCGAGTAATAGTCTTGGATGGAAAGACTACCATGTTGAAACATGGCAATTGCATGTTCTAACTGAAAGCGACGAGCATCATTATCCTGATAATAAACCTTCTTCAAATAAGCCCACATGGATTGAGCAGAGCGATGGGGCCGCAAGTGGGTGACAATATGAGACTCCACTGAACCAAGAAGCCAGGACATGATACGTGCATCAAGCATAGCCCATGACGGAGAAGACCCGTCAGCCTTAGATTTTTCAGAAGTGGATGATGGTTCGACATCTGTGCCATCAATATGACCCCGAAGTGCTTTGCCCTTGAGAACAAATTCAAACTGAAATGCCCAGGTAGCATAATTGGTGCCTGTAAACTTAACACACACAGGAGCAGAATCCATAGAGAATAAATAGAACCCGAGAGTGACAGACTGCACTGTTGCCCAAAGAAGTGCCGAGAAAACCACCGAGAATGACAGACTGCACCGCCACACAGAAGTGATCGAGAAAAACCACCGATACCTCAAACAGAGGCTGCCGAAAACACCAACACAAGCTGCAGAAGACTGTTCCGAGAGAGTTGGGCCGAGAGTGACAGACCACTGTGCGGTGAGTACCCAAACCAGCGAAACACCAGAACCACCAAGGGGAGACTGGACCGACACCACAGGACCACACAGACTGGTCCGATAGACTCAAACCAGACCCAACGAGGAGAAAAAAAAAATCACGGGTACACCACAGACTTGACCGAAACCCACCAGCGTCACGTCCGAAACCGAGAAGAAGGAAAAAAAAATGCAGGGAAAGGAAAACTTAGCAATTGGGCTCTAATACCATGACAAAATATTATGTGAATGGCTGAATGATTTAGCCTTGAGTTCTGTGTATTATATAGACTTTACAAGGATGCTATACATGGAAAGGAAATAATGTCCCGCATGATTCTAGCCCTATACATGTAAACTATAATCTGTCAAATATATATGCTAACTATACAAAATAATAAATGGAGAAATAAGGAAACAATCGTGGGCTAAAAATAAGGAAACAAGAAACAATTATGGACAGCTGTGCTGTCCATTGACATGAAGAACAGGAAGTATCCCCCTTAGTGTCTGCAGATTGGGCGTTTGACTGGGTGAAGAATTTGTCTTGTAGTGGGGCTGTTGTGTTAGGACTTTAAGGAGCAAATGGTAGCTCTATTTTTTTGCTATTCAATGAAGTAGACATCATAACAGCTTAGTTAGTGATCCAGATTTTTGTTCTAGGACAGCGAACCAAGGAAACTGCGAGCAAAAGAGGCTGGTTTGTTCTGTTAATTATGACATAAAGGGAGGACACTCTAATATAGGGAAAGGAAAGGGGGGGCATCGAATAGTTCTTTCTAAACTCAAAATATTCTAATGGAACGTAAAAGGGCTGAATGAGGAAAGGTTGTGGATTAGGAGTCTTCTCAGAGATTGGAAGGTAGGCATTATCTGATTACAAGAGACAAAATTGAAGTATATTTCTAGGGAGGTGATTCATAGTTTATTGGGATGCCAACACGTGGATTGGACATATTTGGGGTCGAGAGGGGCATCAGGTGGAATTTTGTTAATATTGGATAGGAAGGCAGTGGAATAGATTGAGGATTGTGTGGGAAATTTTTCAGTAGCATGTTCTTTTAGAAGTGTTATTGATAATGTTGAATGGGCGTTTGTGAGGGTGTTTGGTACAAATGATAATGTTGAAAGGAGGTATCTTTAGGAAGACATAGTTTTTTTTTTTTTTTTTTATAAGTAAGAAGTAACTTTATTAAAAAAGCGTAAGGCGCCCTTACATAAACAGATTGTATACAATAGAGTTCTTACAAACCCAGAACCCAAGAACAAAGCCCAAAAACAGCAACGATCCCAACAAACACCCACCCACCCACAACACCCGAAACACCCAAAGAGCACCCACAAGAACCAAAACCCAGACACCACCCACAACCCAAAGAATAGTAACAGCTCCCAACAGAACCCAAAAAACAGTAACAACCCCCAACAAACACCCATGGCACCCAAAAAAACCCAAAGCAAACTACAGAGCAAATCCAAAATACAAAACAAATCCAAACCGAAGCCGAACTACAAAGCAAACCCAAAACACCACGGAAAGGCCAGAGTAACAGGGGGTAAAAAAAATAAATTGCAATGGAGCTGGTGCATGGAGGCCATGCGCGTCGGCACAACTCGGAATCTGTCGGAGAAGCCAACGGAGTGGCGAGTGCGTGGAGAAAATGACCCAACCGCTATAGATCTAACACCTAATCTTCTAGATCTCACTTGGCCACGCGTGGCAGTGCCGACGACAGGGAAGAGCCCGACGATGACGGAGATTCCACCGGTGAGGCACGTGCACAAAGAGGAGGGCCCAAAAACCTTAGATCTACACCCCAAGAAGCAAAAGCCACGACACCGGCGTGGTGGCCAACCACAAACTCGCCAACGACAGAACAGATCGGAATAAGCTGATGAAGCCTCGGATGGGACGTGTGAGCGCAGACGAAGACCCAACCACTGCAGATCTAAACCCAAAAAAAAAAACAAAAAACAAAAGGAAGAGAAACTACTAGATCTAAACAGGAATAGAACCGGATGAGGAGGGAGGGAGGAGAGCCACTCCTCCCTCCTCCCTAGACAAAATCCGAGAAGAGATCTAGGGATTTTTGGTAGAGATGGAGACGAGAGGGGTTTCTTGATGTCTTTTAGGAAGATATAGTTGGCATCATGATTTGGTGGGAATTGTTGTGGTGTATTGGAGGTGATTTCAATGTTGTTCGTTTTCCGTGTGAAAAATCAGGCTAGTCAAGACAATCAACAGCTATGTTGGAGTTTTCGAAATTTATATTTGATTAGGGACACATGGACATTCCACTTGTTGGTAGGAATTTTACTTGGTCTAATAATCTTGAGATGTAGTCATAGTCTAGAATTGATAGGTTTCTCTTATCCCTGGAATGGGAGGAGCGATTTCCTGAAGTTTCTCAAAGGAGACTCACTAGAATCATGTCGGATCATTTTCTGTTGATGTTGGATTGTAGTATATCGTGTGGTGGAGGAAGTATTTTAAATTTGAAAATGTGGTTAAAATCATTGGGTTTTGTGGAGCAGGTGAAAACATGGTGGTTGTCTTTTAGTTTTAAAGGATCTCCTAGTTATGCACTAATAGAACATAGAAAATATAGAAGCTGAAACCTTGCTCTATACCCGAGCATCCATTGATCATATATAGAGGTTCATTACAGAGTTTAAGATAAATACTAACTCAGCAACCGGTTTCTACCTCTAAATACATTCAAACTAGAACACTTGAAATCTCATCTAGCTATGACACTATTGAATTAGGACTTTACAATAGGACTCGGCTTTTGGATAGAAGTAGAAGACTTCTTAGTAGAGTCCCAGTTGGACAGTTCCACAGATTGAGCCGCACAAGACTCCTGCTGGAACTTTGAGTCTTGTGCAAGAGGTGTTCTAATATGCAAGAGGCGTGTAAGTTGAAAGCCTTGAAATCGGACTTGAGTAAATGGAATGTGGAGATGTTTGGTAATGTAGGGAAGAAAAATAAAGATCTTATGGATGGTAACCGGGAGCTGGATTTTACTGTAGAGGGACAACCTTTATTGAGGGAGAAGGGTTGAGGAAGGAAGATATTTCTAAGGAATTGGCGTGATTTGTCCTTTTTGAATAAGTGAGTTGGAGCCAAATGTCAAGGGCCCTGTGGTTGAGTGGGGGATAAAAACACCAAAATTTTCCATCAGGTGGTCAATTCAAATTGAAGAAATAAGTCGGTGGATTCTTTAGTTATCAATGGATCTATATCTTCTGACTTTACAGAAGTAAGGGAGCATATAGTGCAATTCTATAAGGTGTATTCTTAACAACTTAGTTGGCGACCAAACCTGGATGGCTTTTCATTTCTATCTGTCAATGCAGATGTGAGAGATTGGTTGGAAGGGGAGTTTGAGGAGAATGAGGTGTGGGAGGTGGTAAGGGATTTGAATGGTGACAAGGCTCCAGGTCCTGATGGTTTCTCTATGGCTTTTTTCTAGAAGTATTGAGAGGTTATAAAAAGAGGAGATTTTGATAGTTTTTAAGGAGCTTCATAATCGAAGGAAGTTTGAGAAGAGTTTTAATTCAACTTTTGTCTCCCTAATCCCAAAAAGGCCGGTGTCGTGGACATTAAAGATTTCTGTCTTATTAGCATAGTGGGTGATGTACATAAAATTATCTCCAAGGTCTTGGCTAATTGGCTAAAATTGGTCTTGGGAAAGATTATTACTTCCAATTCCCAGAATGTGTTCATTAGAGGTTGACAAATTTTGCATTCAGTTTTGGTGGCTAATGAATGTTTCAATAATCGGATTAGATATGGAGAACCTAGAGTGTTACGTAAATTGGACTTGGAGAAGGCGTATGATCATGCTAATTGAGAGTTTTTATTATATATATTGAAGAGATGTGGATTTACGGAGAAATGAAAGGATTGGATAGCGCATTGTATTTCTACGGTGCGGTTTTCCGTTCTTATTCATAGTTCACCATCTAGATTCTTTAGTAGTTCTCATGGATTGAGACGGGGGGATCCCTTATTATTGTTTGTGGTTGTTATGGAGGCGCTGAGTAGGATGATGGCTACTATCGTGGATAGGGGACTTCTATCTAGTTTTTCGGTGGAGTCAAGGAATACTGAAGAGTTGTTAGTGTGAGGCAACTCTGAACAATTTCAATATTTGCGATCTTTTTTTGTTATGTTTTGAAGTGGTATCGGGGTTGAACATTAATTTGGCAAAATCAAAGATAGTTTCTGTGCAATGTGGGAGATGTAGATGGTTTGGTCTGTATTCTTGGCTGTAGAGTTTCTTCTTTACTGATGAAGTATTTGGGTTTAACATTAGGTGCTTCTTACAAAGCTATATCTATTTGGAATGACATAATTAAAAAAATGGAACGTTGGCTTGCTGGATGGAAAATGCTTTATTTATCTATGGGAGGTAGATTGACTTTAATATAAAAAGCACTCTTTCTAATTTGCCTATTTAATATTTTTTTTTTCTCTATTCCAGTGGGTGTGACTACTAGGCTTGAAAAACTTTCGAGGTACTTTTTTTGGGGGGTATTGGTGATGAGTGTAAGTTCCATTTAGTGAACTGGTCGAAAATTTCTACTCCATTGAAATCAGGTGGTTTGGGGGTTAGAAACCTGATTAAGTTTAATCAAGCTCTATTGGGTAAATGATTATGGCGTTATGCTACTGAGTTGGAGGCTTTGTGAAGATTGGTGATCGAAACTAAATATGATAATTTAATGGGAGATTGGTGTTCTAAGGAGGTAACATGGTCATTTGGAGTAAGAGTGTGGAAATATAGGAGGGGTTGGGAAACTTTTTCCAAATTTGTTAGATATGAGGTGGGCGATGAGTCAAAATTAAGTTTTTGGCATGATGTGTGGTTTAGGGAACAGCCATTGAAGATGTTAGAATAGTGATTAATTGGGTTGATTCAGCCTTTCCTATTTGAAAACAAGTTGCCTCGGAGTTCTGGTACTTGTGTTGCGTGCAAACCTCACCTTTTCTACATTTGGTTTCGTTTTTATTCTTACAAATTGTTTGCCTCTTAACCTATGAGAAACTGCAAAGCGTGAAATAACCATGGTTTTACCATTTTTGACTTTGCAATTGATCCACTGACTAGTGTCTTTCAGTAGTAAGTAGTGTTCAAGAAATACCACATGCGATCTGAATTTAGGGGCATATTCTATCCTCTTAACTTGAGGATAGATTTTAGGCTTTTGACGTAATTAGTTTTTCAAGATCGATCACCAATAAATTAAAGTTTGATAGGCTATGATGCTAGTTAGTTTATAAAGTGTTTTTGCAGTGAGACTTGCCGAAAATTCTGGTCAGCGAGGAGACAGTTGATAGTTCTTGGAAAAAAAAGAAAAGGAGGAATGAAATTAATCTTTAACTCGTGCTATTTGTCAGTTAAATGTTCACGTGGTAGTGAAATAATAAGAAAAGAAGTCTAAACTTTAAAATCTCAAGTTGCATACTCCTTAAGCTGGAAAATACATTCTGATCCGAGGACTGTTAGAAGCTTATAAATTCAACCATGTTCCGTTAAAGGTTCTCCACTCTCGCCTGGGTTAGGACTTAGGAGTGATCAATTGGCCATGTACGTCGCGCAGTGCCCAATTGGTCTTTCCTACCAATGCACGTTGGGGAGCTGCTCTTATTTAATACCCCTGGCTTGGAAGAACTTTACTTGGATTAATACAATTTATGAAGGTTCAGATTGAGTTTCCTGAATTCTGAATACATGATTTAACTGCTTTCAATACTGTTTATAGGCACTTCAGCATAATAACTATTGATATCCACTCTGGTGGGATTGCATGATCTGATTGCCAATGACTAAGACTCTTTAGTTTGGTTGTAATTGGAGGCAAATGGATAGAAATCTCACTCTTGTCGAATAAATGATGTTTCACATTATATATTCAAATGGTGCATAGTACCTTTGTAAATAAGCACTTTCACTTCCTGCTCCATCACTCAAAATGGTAGCGCAGAGCTTTCCTTACATGTCTACAATAACCTTTCTGGTTGTAGCTGTAACCATGTGTAGACAAAACTGCGCCAGTGACCTTTGACCCGCCATTCGTTGTTATGTTAAGATCGGTATTATTACAAGATTCTTTTAGAGATCGACTTAAATTTATTGAATACTTCTAAGTATCTCATAATGTTTACTTTTCTCTGTTTTACATTTCTGTTTGGATACAGTTCCATTACATTGTTGTGTAATCTAGGTAAACCCTTTTTGGGTGGATATTTAGTTTTCTGTTTTAACTTCCCTTTTTTAATTCTGCTTCTATTTTACATTTTGCAGATCAAATTGGGCTTTCACCTGAAGAAACTATTGCAAAAATTATGGCCAACCCTGAAGTTGCCCAGGCCTTTCAAAACCCAAGAGTCCAAGCAGCAATCATGGATGTATGTTCTACCTGAAGCTCTTTTTTAATCTTTAATACCAAATCTCTAACATTATGTTGCCTTTCCAGTGTTCACAGAACCCTCTGAGCATTGCAAAATATCAAAATGACAAGGAGGTAAGGCCAAATTTTGACCTTAGACATGATTTTTCATTCCTAGAAGTGTCTGCTTTTAAATTGATGTTTCTATAAGAATACAAATTCGACCCCATTTTTTTTTTCTCTAAAATTAAACTATGCATCCAAGAGTTGTCCTTATTTTAATTTTTTTTTCCTTTTTGTTTCCAATTCCAGGTTATGGATCTTTTCAATAAATTATCAGAGCTCTTCCCTGGAGTGAGCGGTCCACCATGATTGCCGTCGTTCATTCAGAGTTCACAGTTGGTCGATGCTGGAGTAGAAATGCTCATTATTTGTTCTTCATGACTAAGGTGGTTAGAACAAAAATCTAAATCTAAAGCCTGCATGACTGAACATACTTTCCCTTGCTGGTAGTGGTGGGCCATATATTGAGATATGCTTCTTGCCCGCATCCTCTTCTAAATTCAGCTAAAGAGTTCCCTCGCCTCATCCCATGCTCAGAATATGTAGTGATGGTTGAATCAGTTTTCGTAATGGCTTTTGTGATGTTAGTTTAAACTCTTATTTTGTGGAATCAATTTGCTCTTATAACTAAATCCCTCTTGATAATGTCGTGGGATTGGGATTCATCTCTCTCTTTCTCTCTCTCTCTCTCTCTCTCTCTCACGCACAAAAAGAGTAATAAGCATCCACTTTCGAGGGTCTAAGTTATTATCGAATGAATCAGTAGATATTTTTAAGAAAATGTATTCATACTTCTCTCAAATTAACACTTTATTGTCAATGATTCTTTCAAATTATTGATTGAGTTAATGTTTTCTACAAATTATCAAAAAATGTCAATGTAGTCCTCAAGGCCAGCAAAAGGACAAAAATGTCTTCATAATGTTTTCAATAAGACAAAAACATCCGTATAAATTTGAGAAAAAAAAAAGGGTAAGAGGTTCCAGGGGGTGGCCGAACTTATAACGCGGGGTGATAAACTGAATTGAACATGATTACCTTTGTCAATTTCATAGCTAACCGAACATTTTCCCCATATGTTATCTCGCTGATTACATACTCCATGTGACTTTCGATACAGTATCTTTCAGTGATCAGCATTAAACTCCCTATGGTTGGGATTATAGTCCACACCCATTCCACATTGACGTCTTCAGTCGTACACAAATATCAATGTGTTGACTTGTGCCAAAATTATCAGCAAGTACTTCCTCTTAGGCTAATGTTGATGAGGGTTTTCCTTGTACCCTTTATTAGTGTCTTTTACACTCTCAGAGCATAAATATAACTCAATTTAAGCATGATATGTCTCTTAAGTGGACTTTACATTCATATAAGATGTAATCTTGTTACTGTCATCTGCCTAAAAATGACCAATTATGTCCCCCATCAGGCAAAGTTGCATATCATCATTCATATAGGCTAACCCATATAACTATCACCTAGGTGTTTCTTAGTCCCATTGTTACTACTTGTACTATAAATTTATCTAGAGTCAACCCATTTGTAATAGGATCGGCCACAATCTCATTCCAGAGAATAAAAAGTCAACCTTAATTTCATCCTTCTCCATTATATTTTGAATATTTTTTATGATTAACATCAATGTGTTTGCCTTTGGAGCTATGTGCTCTACTTTTTTATTAACAAGATAGTGAACATAATGTCACAAAACACCTTTATTAGTTTGTTAGGTATACCTAAATTTAAACTGTTGACAAAATGTTTAACGTAGAAGACATTACTTATTGTTGTGCTGCATGCAATGTGATCAGCTTCCATTGTGAAATTTGCAACACAATTATGTATTTATGTTTCTTACTTTAACTAAGAAATTATAGGAACACATATCCGCTAATTGACTTTCTGTCATCTACATCCGCTGTAGATTAAAGTCTGCATCTGCGTATCTTGTAATAACTAGATAACTGAATCCAAATCATTATCATGGCATACATTACGCATAGCCTAGGCATAAGGGACTGTTCTCATGTCTTCAATTTCTACCTCTTCTATTTTTCTTGATCCAAGTATAGTACCGTATAATCTATATCTCTACAAATTATTATTCTCAAGACATAGGTACTTGGACTCATATATTTCATTTCAAACTTGAATGCCAAGAACGATGTTGTTTTGTTTATCATATCTAGACAACTCTCTACTTCTTCTTCTTCTTCTTTTTTTTTTTTTTTTTACATGTCCACACAAGAGGGGGAATGAGAGATTCGAATTAGTGACCTTCACTTCATGAAGCGTAGTTCCCAGCCAATTGAGCTACCTCTTGAGGACAAACAACTCCATACTAACAATGTCTTCTACGTGTTTTACAATATTATTAATTTCTCATTGCACCTCTATACATAGACACACTGTTCTAATGGCTCACCTCAAAACCAATTTCTAATATAGCCTAGTGGAATCTTAAGTACCATTTTTTTTTTTTTTGGATTATGCATTAAATCTCAATGCACTATTGACATTTAAGTTTGTGATGAATAAAAAATGTTATTCACTAATCTAGTTATTTGAGCATATGGCTATGGTGTAAATAACGAGATTATCACACAAGGTCTTTAGTCCATAAACCTTGCAGTCTTAAACTTGTAGTTCGCAGTTGTAATGAAATTGGACATTCCATTTGCAAAGACTATTACACATTAAATCTTGATGATTTACCTTGATCAAACGAAGTTGAAGGTTTCGAGTTGATGTGTAGGTGTTATGTACTAAACAGACCGTGGGGTTATTTTTCTACAAAATACTGTCAATGGAAAAAATTGTAACTCTCGATACTTCTTATGACATTAATTCTTGTTTGTATTTTTATTGGCAACATTCTGGATAAAACAAAAACACTTTATGTAATGGTTGCGTTTTAAAAGGACAGTCGGTTTTTCAATCTTCATGTATTCGGACAGACGGTTTTCAAATCAAATCTTCATATATTCAGACATCTATTGTTCACAAGCTTCTAGATGCCAGAGCAACAACGTCCGGACGCTCGGTCAATCAGTATTCAACAAGGAGTCTGTTTTCAGAAATCGACACTGCTTGGGAAGTCTCTGCAATCCGTCCGGACAACTCGGCAACACGTCCGGACGATATCCAGTAATTCAGATAACTCCAGATTTTTGTTCGAACGCGGAAATCCGTCCGGACGTGGCAAATTTTCGTCCAGACGCTCGACAGACAGAGTCCGAATCTCAGCAGTTTTTGAGGTCTCTTGAAGCCTATAACTAGGGGGCTCTAGGTCTGTGTTTTGTACAGAATTCGACAGTGAATTCCATAGTGCTTTGAGAGGGTGTTTAGGGAGAATCGAAGATCCGCTAGCTCTCAAGCCGGTGCCAGTGTGTGCTCAAGTGTTCGTGTGAAGTCTATCTTAGGGGTCGGCCCTAAGGTAAAGGAATCCATCAAAAACCCATTCAGGTGGAAGATCTGGTTTGGAAGCATTCGTGTTGGGCTACACGTCAGAGTTAAAGGTATGACTACTGCATAGGGTTATGTGAGTACGACTATCTTGTAACTAGCTTTGTTTTTGGATAGTGGATTTCTTGGGTTTGGCTGCCCCAGAGTATTTTTTCTCTTTATAGAGTTTCCACTTCGTAACAAAAATCTTGTCTCATTTAAATTCCGCATTTAAGATATTTGTTTGCACACAAACACACACTTGGTTTAAATTAGAAGTCAATAAATTATTTTCAATTGGTATCAGAGTTTGGTACACTCTGTTTTAGATTTATTTCTTGATTATATCCTTTTGACTTCTTTTTTTAATTATTATGTCTCAAAATCTTAATTATGTTCCGTCGTTTGATGGGACAAACTATGGCTATTGGAAAGCCCGAATGCGTTTTTTTTCTAAAATCTATTGACGTCTGGAAAATTGTTGAAACTGGTTGGATTAAACCAGAAGAAATAGATGAAATTACTATTGTTCAAACAAGCGCAAGGCTTTCCAATGACAAAGCCCTCCATGCACTATATCAAGCACTTTCACCATCTGAATTCGCAAGAATTTCAAATTGTGAAATTGCTAAAGATGCATGGAAATTCTAGAAACAACATATGATGGCACAAAACTAGTAAAATCTGTCAAACTTCAAATGTTGATTTCTAAATTTGAAGAAATTAAGATGCTAGAAGATGAGACATTCGGAGAGTTCTACACTAAGATTAGCGACCTAAGAAACTCGATGGTGAATCTTGGGAAGCAAATCTTGGATGTAAAACTCATCCGAAAGATACTAAGATCTTTGCTTGAGCGTTTCAGGATTAAGGTGACAACTATAGAAGAAAGCAAAGATCTGAAGGAGATGAAGATTGAAGAGCTGGTAGGATCTCTTCAGACGTACAAATATTCCTTACCTCCGGTCAGAAAGGCAAAGACAATTTCCCTCAAAGCATCTAAGGCATCCAAGAAGAAATCCGTAGTCTCATCTGACGAAGACTCCGATGTTGATGAAGATGCAGTGGCTATGTTAGCCAAGAACTTCTAGCGGTTTATGAAGAATAATAAATTCAAGAAAAAGTTCTCTAACAAATTAATAAAGGCTCCTCATGCAGCTGATACAGAAGAAGCAGAGAAGAAAGATTCGAGGGGTCCTCAGTGCTTCGAATGTTCAAGCTTTGGGCACATCAGGACTAAATGTGCAAATCTGAAGAAACAAAGAGGGAAAGCCTTTAATGCAACTCTCAGCGATGAGTCTGAGAAAGAAGAAGAAACTCCTGAGGAAGAAAAATTCCTGGCATTCGTAGCCCCACACAAAGATAAGGAGGATTCTCAGTCCTACTACTCTGAGAATAGTGAAGAAGACGATATGCAGTCATCCTATCAACTTCAATATGTAGAATTTCTAAAGCTGAGGGAAAAATACAAGCAGCAGGTTCTAGAATTGAACAGCCTCAGAACTGAAAAGACCTCCATGCTCATAAAGATTAATGATTTAGAAGAGAGGCTACTGGAGACACAGTTACAACTTGAAAGAGTCTCAGAAGAGAAGCCCACTCACATGCTCTCCATTCAGAAGTGCCCAACTGACAAGACTGGACTGGGGTATGTTCCTACTTCTGATACTCCTTCTACCTCCAAGACCATTTTCGTGAGGCCAGTTATTCCTTAATCTCCACCTCCAAGAATGGATAAGGGAAAAGCAGTTATGGAAGGAGAAGTTCCTTTCAACCCTCAGCCTCTGGTCAAGCTTCCTATAAGAAGAAAGCCTCTCATATGCCATCACTGCAACGAGTCAGGGCACATCAGACCTAACTGCCCACATCGGAAATTTCAAAGGAAGAAAAAGTGGCAGGCTCCTAAAACTCCCATGTGTCACCAATGTGGAGTTAGCAGTCATGTCAGACCGAAGTGTTCTCCACCTAAGTCACCCAGACAGCATAGATCTCTGCCCAGAAATCATACTCCAAAGGCATCAGCAGCTGCAGAAGCCTACTCAGGCGAAAAAGACTTGGGTTCTCAAGAAAACTATAGCAAGGGAAATCTCCAGTGAAGGAACATCTTCCACCAGTACTTTCATGCAAGATCTGGTCAAATTTCTGACTGTACAGCTTCAGAAGGAATGACTGGACAAGGATGAGAACACTCACTCCCCGAGGAACAGACCTACCTAGTAGGTAAGGTCACACATGCCTAGGATTTTGGTTCCGAAATCCTAGAGCATGACAAGTACACTTGCATAGTTTACTTTATTTGATCATCTAATAAATACTTTGCATGTTGTTGTAGAACCATCTTTTCTATCCCTATATTCCCTCTTGGGTTGTCTTGAAAAAATTATGCAGGTATTAAATAGGGATGATAGTAAAAGCACGTCGAGCGGATGTTTTTCTATCTTGTTGCTCTCAAACCTCTCTCCCTGAGGTCAGGATTGTTTTTATCGTACATGCTTGGTCAACATTATTCTCTTTATTTTGAAAGCATTTTTTTTTTTAAAATATATATATATATATATATATATATATATATATAATAAAAAAGGGGGGGGGGGTTAAAAGGATGCAGAGGTTTATCGGTTCATAACTTCCAGATATCTTATGTGTGTCTAACTGTTGTCTCAATTTTTGATGCTTTTATTCATTTTCCTTTATATAACTGAGAGTTTTTTTTTATATCTGCAAAGTTTTCCACTGGCTTCTATACTAGATAGTTGCTTTTCTCTTGCGATGAAAAATATGCACTTTCCAAGGCTCCCTTAAGGTATTTGTGTCTCTCCTCTGACTTTTAGCTTCTGGATTTTTTTTAATGAGAGAGATTTTGTTTTGCCAAGATGGTCAAATTGACCAACTCGCTAGTTGAACCTAGAATCCATAAATTTTGGCATTCTTTCTAGGTTGCAGCACCAAGTGATAAAAAGCAGTCAAAATGAATCATTATGGATAAATAAAAAGATCCACTGCTTATGCTAAATCTGTTCACAATCTTGTCCCTAAAGAAACAGTCAGTGACCAGTTCATTGCGAAAATAGACGGTCACTAAAGGACATAGAAAAAGAAAAGTGTTGCAGCTTAGGGGGAGTGTATCAGATGAGGGTGGCTAGGCCCTACTAAAATAAGGTTTGACTTTTGACTGATCTAACATTGATTTTCTCTATTGTTTAGAAAATCCGGATGATTTAAGTCATATCAATGAACTTCTACCTTATTGGAAAAGCCTTCACACACACATAAATTGCTTGAGTTAAGTTTTCTACTGAAATGTTTTTCTGCAGGGAAATTCTTGTGATTATTAAAACTTAACTCTCAATTATATTTTGGGAGATGATTGAACTGCTAATTAAACTGAGATATGAGTGATATATACATGCGTGCTCGGGAAATTACTTGAAAAATATATTGCTGCTCTTTTTCCTCTCGTTTTCATATTTTTGTGTGAAGCGTTCAGACGATGTGTTTCGGGACGTCCAGACGGTTATCTTGGTTGTCCGGACGATACAGTTGTTTCGTCCAGACACTCATTCTTCTTGTCCGGACGACCGTGTTTTTGCGACCTCTACGTGGCACTACGTCTAGACGTCATTTAAGTTCCGTCCGGACGGTGAACCCTGTAGGGTTAAATCGCATTCTCCCCGCGCCGCAACCCACTTTTTGGTCTCCTTTTGTGTTTTTTTGTCGTCTTATGCGTTTTTCTCGCACTTTTTATGCATAGTTCTCACGTGCTCGTGTCGTCTCTGCATTTCATCTCCTCCCCAGGTATGTATTAATACTCTTTTACTATTTTTTTAAGTTTTCATGCTTAAAATAGGTTTTTTTTTTTTTTAGTTTTCATTTTTTTTGAGTTAAATATATATTATTGCTCAAAAATTCCTTATTATTGGGTTAAGATTGTGCATATTTGTTCTAAATGTTGTTTGGGTTGTGTTACTTGATGTTGTAATTTCTGGGATAGTCCAGTTTACGACCGTTATAATGCCCAAATTTTTTTTGGACCAACAGGATTTAATGCTTTCATGGATTTGTGTTTGTGTTTTTTTTTTAGTTCAGAAAATATGTCTTCAGACGACTCTCCTCCCCGAGTCAGACAAAGAATTGAGGAATCAGTTGCTGACCGGTTGCACCGTATGCAATCCCAACAGGTCCTATCTGAGCGGAATCTTCTCCGCGCAGATCTAAGAGACCTTGTTCTGCTTCCTATTGCTCAGATGCTCCTGGAGAACAACTGGGAGTACCTTTACAATTGTGCCTGCTAGGCCTTTCCCAGACTAGTGCGGGAATTTTATGGCCATATGATCGTCACTCAGGATGATGATCGTGGACTGATCATGCATATTATGGTCAGAGGCCAGACTATTCTGATAGACCCCTAGCTTATCAATTCTGTGATCGGGGTCCCTGTTCTGCCAGTCTTCAGAGCTTTGTTTCTTGATGAGGCTCCTCTTCATGACTTCTTTGGGAAGAGACCACAGCGTGAGGACAAATCCCACTCCCAGATCAACATCGGTGCCTTCGCTCCTATGCACCGATTTTTAGCAAAAATTGTGGTGACAAACATCTGGCCTCAAGCTCGGCGGAGTGAGCTTACCCTCAAGAAGGCCACCCTTCTATATGCCATTGTGATGCGGACTCCATTTTGCTTGTGCAAACATATCTTGCACACTATGCTCGAGGTTCGCGATGAGAAGAACACCAGTCTGTCGTTTGGGTGTCTGATCACTCAAATCTGCCTTCAGGTCGTGCCAGACATTTCAGACTCGGAGCCCCGCTCACGGATTCCAAATGCCCTTGGCATACAGACTCTCATGAAGTCTAATGCCCAGTTACGGCACGAGGCTCAAGGTGCTGTTCCTCAGCCTCCACTAGATCTCCCCACAGCAGCCTCATCATCATCATCTTAGGCTGTGTCTCCCTCTTTTGACATTGAGGCTACCTTTGCACAGCTCATGACTTCCATGTTAGCTCTTCAGCAAGAAGTCAATCTTATCGGGGAGTGTGTCGAGCAGAGCTAGATCGACATCAGAGAATGCCTGAAATATCATCATCCCAAGCTGAATGATGATGATGACTGAGTGTTTATTTTTTGTTGTTCTTCTCTTATTTTCATAACAATTTTAAATTTATGTTGACACTTTGTGTACTGCTTAAACACTTATGATTTTAATTTCATACTCTGCTTACCCTTTGTCATTGTGTGACAAAAATGCGGAGTATTTTTTTTTTATTGTTTTTGGTGTTTAAGACCGGAAATGTATTTCCAAACCGATCAAGTGTTTTTGTCCCAAAATGGCCAAATGGGGAGTTTGTTAGTATTTTTATTGGCTACATTCTAGATAAAACAAAAACACTTTTATGTAATGGTTGTGTTTTAACAGGACAGTCGGTTTGTCAATCTTCATGTACTCGGACAGACGGTTTTCAAATCAGAATCTTCATATATTCAGACATCTACTGTTCACAAGTTTTTAGAAGATATCCATGAAGAGTCCATTAAAAAAACCAAGACAAACCAGCCGGTTCCTGTGCAACCGTCCGAACGGGCCTTTGAATGTGTCCGGACGCCTCGTAGTTTCTTACAGATAAACATTAAAGACGTCTGGACGTCAGAGCAACACCGTTCGGACGCTCGGTCAATCAATATTCAACAAGGAGTCTGTTTTCAGAAATCGACACTATTTGGGAAGTCTCTGCAATCCTTCCGGACGACTCGGCAACACGTCCAGACGATATCCAGTAATTCAGATAACTCCAGATTTCCGTTCGAACGTGGAAAGGATTTTAGCGAAGACTGTCTGGACGCTCGGTCAAGCCGTCCGGACGTAAACCTGATAAGGATAGAATTGCGTTGTTTCTGAAGGATATCACAGAAATCCGTCCGAACGTGGCAAATTTCCATCCGGACGCTCGACAGACAGAGTCCGAATCTTAGTATTTTTTGAGGTCTCTTGAAGCCTATAAATAGGGAGCTCTAGGTCTGTGTTTTGTACAGAATTCGACAGTGAATTCCATAGTACTTTGAAAGGGTGTTTAGGGAGAATCGAAGATCCATTAGCTCTCAAGCCGGTGCCAGTGTGTGCTCAAGTGTTTGTGTGAAGTCTATCTTAGGAGTCGGCCCTAAGGTAAATGAATCCATCAAAAACTCCTTCAGGTGGAAGATCTGGTTGGGAAGCTTCGTGTTGGGCTACACGTCAGAGTTAAAGGTATGACTACTGCATAGGGTTATGTGAGTACAAGTGTCTTGTAACTAGCTTTGTTTTTGGATAGTGGATTTCCTGGGTTTGGCTGCCTCGGAGTGGTTTTTTCTCTTCATAGAGTTTCCACTTTGTAACAAATATCTTGTCTCATTTAAATTCCGCATTTAAGATATTTGTTTGCACACAACACACACTTGGTTTAAATTAGAAGTCAATAAATTATTTTCAATTTTAAATCCTGAGAGGATTGTGTACTCAAATGTGAAGTTGATATCACTTTGATGCATTTATTAGTGAGATCTTTATTATGGTCAGCATTTTTGGTGCGGTGATCAAATGTAGCATTGTGAAAAGGTTTTTCCCAAGAAAGAATCCAAGTCATTTATTCAAAGGATAAGAAATATTTTCGTCGAGATGAATTTTATGGAATTGATTATTCTCAGTCTCTAGCCAGAGCATTTTGGTAAGAAATACCAAACTAGTACGAGAATAAATAAATAAAATCAGTGAACCAATGATAAAGAGGTAAAGAATTAAGTGGCACTATCTTTGGCCTTAATTTGGCTATGAAAGATTTCATGGAAAAATCAAAAGTCAAATATTGAGTAAGTCTAAGGGACTAATTGTTTTAATAAAAAAAATATAAACTATAGTACAATTACAATTGTTTAGTGAAATCAATTGTAATTAAATAGTAACTTGAGAAGTCAGAACTATTTGGACTTAGTTTTTTTTTCTCTTTAGGTTTCTTACCAAGCTAATGTAGTTTAACCAAGTTAGACTTTCTTATTTAATGAGCTGATTGTTTTTATTTATTAAAACATGGACTATAGAGAAACTATACAGAATACGTATGTATGGGAGATTGGGATTAGGATAAACCCAATCCCAGGAGCCTAGCTGGTGACACATGGGCCAAGAAATTTTTCCCTGGCCCTATGCGTTAACTAATAGAAGGTGGTGGAGGCTAGGGTTTTTTCCTAGCCCTAGTCGTCCACCTCTAGTAGTAGTCCTACTAGGACTAGTAATTCTACTACTAGTTGTCCCACGTGGGTATAAATAGAAAATCTTGTATCTCTTGAAAAATAACTAACCACAATAGTTCTTTAGTTTTTAGTAAGAACTAATATGCTTGAATTAACTCTCGAAAATAAGTTTAAAGTTTTAAACAGCAAGATGAGAGCTCACACTCTCGGTTATTGTTAGTCATTGATGAGAAGATCTAAAGGTCTCATAATCTCTGAGACTGCACGTGTTCTTTGGAGCAGCAAGAAAGAAATTTTTGCTCAAAAGTCAATGAGTGGTCGTGATCTTTAAGTATTCCTATTTTGCGGTTTAATTTTAAATAACATAGTTCTTTTCCTGTTCTTCTTAAACTGTGATCTTGGCATGAGAATTTTTATTTTTCGCTACACAAATATGTTTTTGCAATCATATTCCCTACACCATTGTCACACTGTTGTCTTGACAATTGCTTGAGTCCATACAAAGACCTTTTCAACTTATAGACTTTTTCCTCATGTCCTTTTACTTGGAATCCTTTTGATTGGATCCTATATATATATATCAATCAGAATTCCATCTTTATGTCCAACTCATATAATTTTAAAGCAATTCTTGCTGCTATAGACATAATTACCCTCACCGAGGAAAAAGTGAATTTGTGAACAAAGTTTACACCAAGTTGCTGAGTAAACCCTTTTAGGCACCAACTTAATGAATAAAGTTGTTATTCACTCATTTATTTATTGAAGCATATGGCTAGCGGTGGGAAAATTATCGATTACCGACTACCGAAAACCCACCTACCACCTACCGTTAATTAAAAAAAATTCAAAAATCAGAATAATTTTTTTTTTTTCGAATTAAAAGTCGGTCGAGAATCGGTGAAAATGATTTTCCCGTCGGGTATCGACCCAACCCGACCCAGCTATTGCAAAACGGCATCGTTTGACTAGTTATCAAAACAACGCCGTTTTTGCAAACTCTATATATACGAATTTTTTTATCAAAACGCTGAACTCTCACCCTGCCGCCCACGTCTTGACGCCCATCTGCTGCCCTAGCCCAGCCGCCCGTCTTTCTCTCTCTCACTCTTGTGTTTCAATGTTCAACCGAATCGTCGAATCAAGGTAACAACATTTGGCATTTTCTTTTTGGGAGCCGATTGTTATTTATGTTTGGCTTCCTTTTTTGTTTCTGCTGAAATGCTTCTTCTGAATCAGAGTTAAGGGGAAATGGGTTTCTTTGTACTTGAGAGGAACAAATCGTGCAAGGGGGCTCTCTCCCCACTCTCACGTTTTGCTAAAAAAACATAAAAAGGGGGAAGGGAACCGTCAAGTGTGCATTAGAGGAAAGCCATCTACGTGTGCTTGTGGTGGGGTTAAGGTTGAAGAATTTATTTATCTAAGATTTAGAAAGTTTAGAAGATGAGTTCAAGATTGATGAGGGTTTTGAAATGATGAGGAAAAAGGATAGGAGCATTGTTTCCCGATTTACCCGAACGACAATTACCGATTTATCTGTTTTCTGAATTATCCGAAAATTTCAATAATATACTTTCACATAAATAAATCGGGTAATTACCCGATTTACCCAACTATTTTGGTCGGAAGTTGGAAATGGGGTTTTTGACACCGACTTACCCGATACACAGGCCTACATATGGCATATAATCTTTTTTACATGCTTATTTATGATTTCCATGTACATGGTCCTTAAATTTCATTGAATAAAATCTATGGTGTGAGTAATGAGATTATCACATTAAATCCAAAACTATAAAAATTGTAGTCTAAAACCTTATTGTTTGCAATCAGTAATGAAAATTGGGCATTCCATTTGCGAAGACTATTACACATCAATCATAGTGATCTATCTTGATCGAGTAAAGTAGAGACTTCGGGTTGATGTGTAGGTGTAATACACTAAACAGACCATGTGAGTCATCATTCCTATGAAACAATGTCAATAGAGAAAAATATGGAGAACTTCACTTATAACCCATAATCCTTTATCACTTTTGTAATTAGGGTATCCATCTCTAAAAAGTGTCAATTTAAGGTATCCATTTTTCAATTTTTTTTTCAATTTCAACCATTCGTTAGAATTTTTTGTTAAATTTCCAAAATACCCCTATGTTTTTTTTTAAAGAAAAAAAATTATAAAAAATTTCAAAGATTCATGCATGGGAATTTTTGCAAATTTCGTTAAATTTTGACTAACACCTAAATCCTTGCAATTTTTTTCTTTTTTTTTTTCCTAAAAAAAAAATAGGGGTATTTTGGAAATTTCGACAGGGTTTATCGGAAAATTCTAACTGATGGTTGAAATTTAATAAAAAAAAAAATTGAAAGATGGATACCCTAATTGAAAAAGTGATGAAAGATTAGGGTTTATAAGTGAAGTTTTCTCAGAAAAATATAAAATAGCTCCCTGAACTAACAGTCAATTTTAGAATAGCCCCCTGAATTCCAAATGTACTAATGTGACCCATCAAACTACCAAAGTGTGCCAAAAATGTCACTTTTGTCGAATTATTCTTATAATACAATTATTCTCTTAAAAAAAACTATCTTTTAAAAAATATATAAAGAAATTTTAAAAAATATATATATTAATATAAAACTACAAACTTAAAAAAATTAATTAAACTTTTTTCGTAAGGGTGACACAAGGTCATCATTTTATTGGTATTAACGTTGACATTAACTGAATCCGTAAAGTATTTTGACGAAATTTGACTACATTGTTATTTTCTGCCTACCTTGAAGACTTTTGAATTATTTTATTTCGTAGTAAACAATTTATAATTTAGGCCAACCACATAAATTGATTTTCATTTATCTTTTTTTTTTCATTTTTTTAAAAATAGTTTAGTTTATTTATTTATTTATTTTATTAGTTTTTAATAGAATATGAGTATTATAGGGATATTTCGACAAAAGTAGCATTTTTGGTACACTTTGAATGGTTTGATGGGTCACATTAGTACACTTAGAAATTCGAGGGGCTATTCTAAAATCAGCTGTTAGTTCATGGGGTTTTTTTTATATTTTTCTCATATGAATAACTTAGCTCACAAAAAACTTCTTATGATATTTTGATTCTAAATCTGGAGAGAATTGTGAACTCAAATGTCAAGTGAAGATTACTTTGATGAATTTAAAAGTGAGACTTTTACTGCAATCAAAATTCTTGGTGCATTTGGTGTTACATATATACCATTATGGGAACATATTTCTCAAGAATGAATCCAAGTCCTTTCTTTAAAGGATAAGAAATTTCCATTTGATATTGATTTTATTGAATGAATTATTCTTAGTCTTTGGCCAGAATATTTTCATAAGAGTTACTAAAATATTTATTTACATGGTGAAAAAAGTTTTCACAAGTAGAAGAATAATAAATAAAACCAGTTACTCAAGTATAAGGTAGAGAATTAAAGTGACAGTATTATTGACTTTAATTCTGCTACGGAAAGTTTCATAGAGGAATTAAAAGTCAATATTAAGAATTGTCTAAGGGATTTATTAATTTAATAAAAAATATAAACTAGAGTCCAATTACAATTTTTTAGTAGAATTAATTGTAATTAAATAGTATCTTGTGATATTCATGAGATGACAAGTGTTACAAGCCTATTTGAAGCTAGTTTTTATATTTTCCTTCGTGTCCCTTACTGAGCTAATGTAAATTAACTAGATCAAGTCTTTAATTTTTTGGGTTGATTGTTTTTATTTGTTAAAACATAGGTTAGAAATAAACAGTGCATAAGATGCATAGATAGCAAATTGGGCTTGAGGATAAAACCCAAGCCCAAGTCTACTGGGTAGGCGCTTGGGTTGGGGAATAATTCCCCCGCCCTGGCCGTGTTGTTAGCATGTGGAGGCTAGGGTTGAGAAAATCCTAGTGACGATGTAGTGGGACTACAGTCCCACATTGCTAAAAAATTTCTCAATTCTCATCTCTCTCTTTGTTAAGCCTATAAATAGAGAAGCTTGTAGCCCTCTCAGGCCACACTATAATTACTTGATTTCTTTAGTATTTACTAAGAACTTCATATTCTTGAGCACTTTAAATATTGAAGCAACAAAAGCTTTTAACAATGGCTTTTTTGGCACACAGAGGTGAAGCTAAGCAACGTATCAAAATGTTCTGGAGGCTTAGACTTAGTCTACAATAGACTATCATCATCCTTATAAAGAGAAATAATGGAAAACCCTAGCTCCTACAAGTGCAAAACAAAACATGTAATAACCCTGACCCTCTTTCGAGAGTAGAATAATCTTTACCACCTATGGGAATGGATAACTAGACGGGAATAATAAACACCTGATATTATATATATAATTTTAGGTTTTATCAAATAACCGCTTCAATATTTTATTAAATACCTGCCTTTAAATTTAATAAATTTATATCAATTTAAGTTCCACTTTTATATTATATATTTATAAAAAATTTGAGGACCAGATTTTATATTTTTATTCAATTTTATTCTTATTAAAATACCTGTTTTATTATATAAAACCCTAGCAGCCAAAGAATAAAACCCTACTCCTATAAATAAATCTCTTAGCCGTCACTCTCTCCTCTCATCACCGAAAAGTTTCAAGCCTTCTCTTTTCCCTCGCACTGTGTACAAGGTAATATTCTTGTTCCTCTTCTCCTTTCTTTATCTTCCTGGTCAGCCGTAGCATGCATATTCTGCCCTCGTGTTTGTTTTTCTTGGTTAAACTGTTCTGCTAAGTTGTGTAGGATTTACGCCCCAATCCCCATACGTTGTTTAACCCCACTCCTTCTTTATGTTCCTCTTAATGATTACCATAGCCTCATAGTTTGACTAGCTCTTCAATCTTTTATTTGATTTTATTTTATGTCTTTTGGTCAATAGCCCCTGTGCGAATTTTGTTCCTTGTTGTTTATTTATTATTTCTTTTCTTTTTCTTTTTCTTTTTTCTCCTTACTGTATGGACGTAACCCCCTGGCTACCGTCCTTTTCCTCTCTTTCACTAAATTGGTAGAACCACAAACTTGATTTTCATCATTTATTTTACTTTAGTTGTTATTCTCTCTGATACATTCTTCTCTTTTCTTATTTTATGAACCACATGAAACTTCATCAAATTACATGACTCCAATAAAAAAAATCATTCTTATGATATTTGTCTTTATTAAATCCTTTTTCTAATAATAAAAATATGTTACTTCCTACTTAATAGTTTAATTATTATACGGTTAATGTCGTCAAACGTACCTCGGGAATCCATTCTCAATAGGCTAGCAAGACGAACCGTAGTAGTGTCTGGATATTTTCTAGTGTCGAGTATGTAGTATTAATTTGTTGGAACCTGTATTCAGGTGACTAGCTAGTTGTCAAGGAATTTGCTTTAGTTGCATTGGGAGAGGTAAGGGATCCTCTACCCCTTTTCAAATTGTTTTATGTCATATTACTTTATCCTCTTTTTTAAGCATATTTGCAATTAATTGTTCTTATTCTATATTTCAAATTATATTGATGCATGAAGGACTGTTTTAAAAATAGTTTTGAGATGAAAATTGTCAGTATAAATGTTAATCTTGAAATCACTGTTTTAAAAGAAACTTTGGTTATAAAGGATTTTCTAATTATTAGTAAATTGTTTAGTTGGTTCTCGAGACGGGAAGTTACAGCTTTTTGAAATTAATGAGAAAATGAGAGTAAAAACCCTCCCACACGTTGCCTCAAGAGTTATCAAAGGAATAAGAATAATTTATGAGAGTGAGATTTTTATAAATGAGGCACGTGTGTGGAGGAGACTATTATTTTGGCCCCAGATATATTCACAGAGATTTGCAGAGTTTAAGCTCGGTATCGTTGCTTAGATGGAAGCGCAACCGCTGAAGGACTTAGAGAATGCGGTAATCCATCCCTATGTCATGCTAAGTGCACTTCAATTAATTAGCTGACGGGGCAGGCATGTGGCCACAATTTACCTGCCTGAGGTCGCAGTAGACCGCGCAACCCTAGTACACAAGGCGTAATAGTGTACATGGGCCCTATAAATGAGAAGTCTTAATCGTTAACGAGTATTTTATGTGTTAAGTAAAATGCCAAATTTTGAATTGTGTTCTAGAAATTTAGATTTCAAGTGTATTTTAATAATTGTTTTAAAGAAAATGAAGTTAACTCAACCGTTTTATGGTTGAGGGTTGTCTTACTGAGCATTTCTCGCTCACCCCTTATTTTTGTTTTGTTTTCAGGTTATGAACAGAGAGACCTAGGCGGCCGAGATGGGACTTAGGCGGCCGGGATGGGATCTAGGCTAGCAGTAGGATATTATTTTTCTGTTACCTTAATAAGTGCACTCGCACAATAAATCCAGTTTTCCTTTGCATTTTCATTTATGGTATCAAACAGTATTACTCTTTTCGAAATAAACGTTTCCACATTTATTAAAGCTCTGAGTTTTAAAATTATTATTATTCTCTTTATTTAATTTATTTAATTCAGCATATTAGCTAGGTTGTTGGCAGACCTTACGAATCTTTGCAGTTTGGTGTATGAAAATGGACGAACCTAACCCTTAGCGGTTTGGGGGCGTTACAGTTTTGGTATCAGAGCAAGGTTATAAGGTTCTGTAGACTTTAGGAGCCAGATCATTAAGATAGACTTAGTGGGGTAATGGGGAATCACATTCCGGCCTAGCAGAGTCAGTCCCTTTTGTCTTATATTCAGTGCTAGGGAATCATTCCCTATTTTTTTTACATTAACACTTATAACATCAATTGTATAGATGGCACCCCACACTCGTAACCAAGGGAACCTCCACGAGAACGAGAATAGCGGAAATGTGGGAAACCCGGCGCCAAACGGAAACCCCGAGACTTTGACCGCATTGGCTGCTCAACTGGTGGACCTACTGAAGATGGGTACAAATGCTAACCGATAGGTGAGACAGAATGAAGAAGAACAACGGGGTTGTACTTTTGAACAATTCAATAAGCAACACCCCCTAGTTTTGAAGGACTTCCGGATGCGGTGGCTGCAGAGAACTGGGTATTGTAGATGGAGAAACTAATGGAGGTTATGTGTTGTACGGATGAACAGATGGTCAGCTATGCTACCTTCAAGTTAACAGCTGAAGCAGAACGTTGGTGGACATCAAAGAAGGACCACCTGCAACAACAGGTAGGCGAAGGCGTACCAATCACCAGGAAGGACTTCAAAGATGCATTTCTGGAGCGCTGCTTTCCTCAGCAGTTCGACTGGCTAAGGCACAAGAATTTATAGACCTGGTGCAAGGGTCATCAACAGTGGAGCAATATGCAGCAAGGTTCATAGAACTATCACGGTTCGCGCCGTACTTAGTACCCACGGAAGACCTAAAGGCAAGAAAGTTCGAAAGGGGTTTACAACCAAGGATCATGAATCAGGTGGTTGCATTTAAAATTGGAAATCTAACGGACCTTGTCAACAAAGCGGCAGTAGTGGAGCGGACACTGAATATCAATGCAGAGCACTTCAACCATAGAAAAAGGAGTGCTCCACAAGGGAGTCGTTATGGTGGAAATTCTCATGATCACAACAAAAGAAGATTCAACCCAACGGGTGGAAGAAACACGGCCCATCAGCAGCCCCATCGTCAGGGAGGAGGTGGACAACGCCCTATGTGCCAGACTTGTGGGAAAATGCATTCTGGGAGATGCCGGCTCGGACAGCCGGGTTGTTATCAGTGTGGTGGACCAGGACACCTCGCTAAGGATTGCAGGGTCCCTGCCAACAATCCAACCAATCAGAATCGCCCAGGGGAACAACGGAATACTGCGCCTGCACATGTATATGCCTTGATCCAGGTGTTGCAGCAGCGTCAAACGAAGTAGTGACAGGTACACTTTTGATTTCACCCCACCAGGCTACTGTGCTCTTTGACTCTGGTGCAACGCATTCATTTGTGTCATACTCTTTTTCCCGAGACTGTAACTTGATGTCTGAATGGTTGGATGTAGACCTAGCAGTAGCTACCCCTGTAGGGAAAACTGTAGTGTGTACTTCCGTAGTTAGAAACTGCCCTATTTCCATACAAGGACATGTCATGCCGGCTAACCTTGTTATTTTTTAGATGAGCGGGTTTGACGTGATCCTAGGTATGGATTGGTTATCCATGTACCATGGTTGTGTCGATTGTTTTTGTAAGGAAGTAGTGTTCAGACCACCAGGAGCAGCAGAATTCAAAATTCAAGGGAATAGGGGTTTCAACTTACCCAAGCTAGTATTAGCAATGCAAGCGACTCGGCTTTTGAAGCAAGGGTGTTCGGGATTCTTGGCGTGTGTGACAAAAGAAGCACCAGAAGCAATGCTCGAGGGGATACCTATCATGCGGGATTTTGTGGATGTGTTTCCGGAGGAACTACCTGGGTTACCTCCCAACAGAGAGATCGAGTTTACCATAGACTTATTACCGGGCACGAGACCTATATCCAAGGCACCGTACCGATGGCACCACTCGAACTGAAAGAGTTGAAAGAGCAGTTGCAAGAACTCCTAGACAGAGGATTCATTCGCCCAAGTGTATCTCCTTGGGGAGCACCCATTTTATTTGTGAAGAAAAAGGACGCATCGATGAGGTTGTGTATCAACTATAGGGAATTGAACAAGGTAACCGTCAAGAACAGATACCCGCTACCAAGAATTGATGACCTTTTTGATCAATTACACGGTTCCCAAGTATTCTCTAAGATCGACCTAAGGTCCGGATACCATCAACTCAAGATTAAGGAAGAAGATATCCAAAAGACAGCATTCAGAACGCGTTACGGGCACTACGAGTTCCTGGTGATGCCGTTCGAACTAACCAATGCCCCGGCCGTATTCATGGACATGATGAATCGAACCTTTCGAGAACTCGTTGATAGGTGTGTGGTGGTATTTATTGATGATATATTAATTTATTCGAAGAGTCGAGAAGAGCACGAGGAGCATTTGTCTACGGTATTGAGTATCTTGAGGAAACATAAAATTTTTGCAAAATTCAAGAAGTGTGAATTCTGGTTGGAAGAAGTAACATTCTTGGGGCATGTTATATCAAAGGAAGGAATTTCGGTAGATCCCAGTAAGGTGGAGGCCGTGGTTAATTGGGCAAGGCCTACGAGTGTCCATGAGATACGAAGCTTCTTGGGCCTCGCAGGTTATTACAGAACATTATTGTACAAGAAACCTCATGGTGTTAGGACACGTAAATGTACCATCAAGATGCCTCTAAGATTTCTTCATAAAAAGCTATGAAAACTGAGTGGCATCAAGACGGCTTGTTGATGATCATCCTGACGGTGCCCTTGAGTAGGCTTTGGAATTCATCTTCCACGACTAACACCAAGACGTTCTTCTAACAGTCTTCTCGGGTAGGCTCTTGAAGTCTTTCATCACGCATCCCGTTAGGACCTATCTAACGGTCTTTTTTATGGTAGTTAAAAACTTCACATTTCTAGCCTAACTTTTTACTCCAAAACACTTAGGTGTTAAAAATTTTACAACACTTGTTTTGATCACCGAAATGAGCCAATATCTTAAACCTAACTAACTTCCACTTTGGCATTTGGTGACATAACCAAAAACATCAAAAAAAAAGTACAGGTAAATGAAAATTTGCAATCCCAACCCAAGCTTATCAAACCACTAAATAGACTTTGATTGATTGAAAAAAATTTGAACGTGATTTCTGAAACCATAAATAAACTGATTACACACATTGAGAATTGGAAGAATGAAACTAACAGTAAAACCGGTTTGGAAGAATGAAACCAACATCAAAACCAAAAATTGTTAGACTTTTGAATCACAAATCACACATATAGTTTCTTTTCAAGTCACCATAAATTTCTCCCCCTTTTTTGTCACAAAGGACAAAGGAATAGAAATCATAAAATTAAAGAGATGGCATCCATGATGCAAGATGCGATAATGCAACAACATTGTGAGTACTCCCCCTAGGGAATTAACAATGATAAAATGCTCCAATGATACCATCACAACCAATTTGAGACTTAGCAAAGAGATAACTCAATTCAACAAAATCCAACATGTGTATAAGACATATAAGTTATCAAAGATATTATGGATATCAATGCGTAAACACCAAAAGTACATATGAAAATTTGAGTTGTGTGTAATGTGTGAGACCTTTCACAAGTGAAATTAAGACCTTAACTTGGTGAGGGGGTTAACCTTTGACATGAAACCTCACATGAGAACTAAACAACCCTTTTGACCAAAAGTCAAACCTTACAAATACTAAGGTCTATAAACACTTATACACTCACTCCCTCTTAGGCAAAGCATCAAATTGAACTTAAGTCCATTTGGCCATTTAGCCGCTTTCCACAATGAATAAACAGCAACTCTTTCTATAAGAACATAAGAGTAATTCTTTAAGTGTTGTGTTCACTATCTTTCATAGTTTTAAGAACACATGATCTTTTACACATACTTGCTTTATGCTAAGAGAAGTGGTGTATGAGGTTGAACTAGCATGTGGTCAATTTAATCTAAGGATTTACCTAATCCACGCACATGATTGCCCACCAAGAACTCACCCATGCAATTAACCTCAAACTTGTGAAAAAGACAATGTGCTAAAAAAAAAACCAACTCAATCCCATACAGTCATGATATTTAGCACAAACATAATAGGATCCATCAAAATATCAAATCTCATACATAGGATACACACAATGTTCTTCACTGAATGAGATCAACATATTAAGCTCAAATGAGAGTGAATGACAATAAGAACATACTCACCAAAGTAAATTCCATCAAGGAGTGACACAAGCAAAAACTAAACCATGAAATGAATGAAGAGTAAAACAATAAAGAACAACAAAAACAAAAGACCGATACATGTCCTAGGATATGAGATGAAATATGCAAGGCATGCATTGGGAGCTCTAAGATAGGTCATGTTGGGAATAATTCCATTAAGACTGGCCCATCAAAAGAATCATGGGCTTCGGGTCAGTACCGGCCTAAGGAGAAGATAGCAGGACTCTCGGGAAGTCCTATCCCGGGAGATAGACATTAAGCAGCCAAGACAGCAACACCCCCGAAGAGTCCTATCCTAGGAGTGAGACACTAAGCAGCTATTCCCAAGACTACATGACATGAGGTAAATCCAGATTGGGTCCCGGGAATGTAGACAACCCGAGACAAAGATGAAAAATAGAATGACTTCTAATTTAACTGTGTGTGTGCAATGTGTAACAAAATAATGTAAATGCGGAATTTAAAAAACACAATTATTTTGTTAACGAAGTGGAAACTCAATTAAGAGAAAAACCACTTCGGGCAGCCAAATCCAGGAAATCCACTATCAAAAGACAAAGCTAGTACATAGACAGTAACACTCACATACTCGATGCAGCGATCGTATCTAGCATTCTAACACGTAACCCAACGTGAACGCCTCCCAACCAAGTCTCCTACTTAAAGGGGTCTTCTATGGATTCCTTTACCTTAGGGCTCCTCCCTAAGATAAACTTTAATAACGAGCACAGTAACAACACACAACGGCAACGGCTTGAGAGCTAGTGGATCTTCACAAATTCTCCCTAAAATATATTCTCTAAGCTATGAAGAATTCAATATCGAATTCTGTAAGTTGTACATACCTAGAGGCCTCTATTTATAGGCTAAGAAGACCTAAATCGAATCTATCTCTAATTTCACTAGGCGGCGTCCAGACGCAAGCTGAGGCCGTCCGGACAGATAACTGTGCAACCAGCTTTCCATAACGCGCTTCATGCAATACCATATCAGGGCCACATCCGGACGGTGTTGCCCTAGCGTCCAGATGGTTGCACTTCTGCTGCACATAATTTTCATAATAAGGACTGGCATCCAGACGGTGTTGCCCTGATGTCCGAACGGTTGCAATTCTTCTCCACGTCTTGCCTTATCAAGAATAGCGTCCAGACATTGTTGGACTGTCGTCTAGACGGATGTAGCTGTCTTCCCATATCTGTGTCTGAGAAGGAAATTTGATTTCTTGTCGAATACTGATAAGCGTCCGAATGCGTTGCTGAGTCGTCCGGACGGATGCAACCTTGAATAGTTCAAAACTTCTGGATACTGATGGGCGTCTGGACGCATGACTGGGCCATCCGGACGGAAGCTTGGGATTCGACTTCTCTGACTTGGAATCTGCACAGAATATTCTTTGAACTTCTTGAAGCATATTTTTGAAACGAAGACTCTAAAATAACTGGCATCTCTGATTATGTAGCAACATTACATAATAGTGATTTTGTCAAACAGAATGCAGCCAATCACAAACTAACAAACTCCCCCTTTGGCCATTCTGGGACAAAAATCACTTAATCGATTTTAAAAATACATTTCCGGTCCAAAAACAAAAAATGCTCCCCCTTTTTGTCTCAAAATGACAAAGGGTTAAAAAAAAAAAATAGAGTATAGAAAAACCAGCTAAAAATTACTCCCCCTTAATGTCTCAGCAGGACAAGGTTAAACAGAGTAAAGAAAATGTAGAGTTATAAAAGTTTACAAACAATAAAACAGGAAAAACAATAAATAATGTCTCAAAAATAAAACACCAAAAAGAAATCAACAATCAATCCTCATCATCGAGGGATGGATGATCTTCGTCATCATGGGATGGATGAAGGTGCTTGAGACACTCCTGGATATCAAGCTGGGATTGCTCCACTCAAAGGTTGATAGAGTGAACCTCTCGCTGCATAGAACTCATAGCTCCTTGAAGAGACTCTAGAGTAGCTAGAATTTGAGGAAAACCTGCATCATACTGTGGCGGCAGAGGAGCAGTCTGAGAAGAGGACGCTCCAATAGGCAGCTCAACATGAAAAAAGGAGGCTGAGGAGCTTCATCTTGGCCTTCATGCCTCAACTGGGCATTTGACTTCATCGGGGTCTGACTGCCATGTGGATCATGTATCTTCATCTTGGGCTCTCCAGAGATGTCTATCTTAGATTGAAGGATAATTTTTGTCACCAAGCATGCGAAGGGGGGACAAGGATCCTCTCCATTTAGTATAACAGTGAGGGCATAGTTGTCTTTTTACATTTTCATGGAATGTGAAAAGACAACTACACCCTTACTTTTACACTAAATGGAGAGGATCCAAATTCGCGAAAGGGAGCCCTGTAGTATGCTCATCTATGGACTCTAGCATAATGTTGAGGATGTGCTTGCACAAGCAAAATGGCAACCTCATGACAATAGCATATTAAAACTGAGCCCTCTTCAAAATCAGCTCACTCCTACGAACAGTGGGCCATAGATTGTGCTGAACAATCTTCAAGAGCAGGCAGTGCAGGGGAGAAAAGGAACCGATTCTGATGTTTGTATATGCTCACTCCTCGCCCTGTAGAACAGCATGGAAGAACTCCCTACGCTGCTCCAAAGTAGAAGGCTCCACAACCTCAGTAAAAGGGCTAGCTGAAATATGAAGCACAGGCACACCAAGAATCCTGCTGATGACCTGTGGATCAATCTGAAACATATGCCCTTCTACAGTGGACTGAAGGACAATGCCACTGTCTTCATCCTGTACAACCTCTAGATGCCCATAGAATTATCTCACTAGCCTAGGGAGCACAATGCAAGCACAGTTGTAGAGGTAGCCCCAATGATATGTCTAAATAATGTCATCAATAACATCCAGAGGTGCCACTAAGGCATCAGCTCGAACCACATTCCTCTCTGGAATAGCTTGCCGATTTGCAATTCTGGCCTTGAAGGCAGCAATGCCTTCCTCTGTCAGACTCAGCGCTGAGAACTACCAACAGACATGGTTCTGCACAGAATAACCAAAAATATTTCTAAAAATAATTCCAAAAAAATTTGACTACTCCCCAAAAATTTGGCATTATAACGGCAGTAAAATGGACTTCCCAAAAATTACATATACAATAAATATCCCAAACATAGTTCAAATAACTGATATAACAAAATTAGCCCAACCTCAGCAACAGAAAATAAAAGCAAATCCATGCATTATTTATCACAGCAAAATATTTCAAAAGAGTCTAAAAATTCTAAAAGTTCAAATAAACTGAAAAGAATCTAAAAGATTGAATAAAGTACCTGGAATGGAGATAATATGTAGAAAAAGACAAAAGAGGACGAGAAATAGTGAGAAAACATGAGAAAACCAAGCAAAATCGCAAAAAGTAAATGGAAAAAGGAGGGGTGCGGCGGTAGGAAAGAAAGAGATGCAATTTTAAAACCTGTAGGGTACCCATCCAGACGGCCACTGCCAAATCAGCACTCTGCAGAATCGTGCGCGTCCGGACTTAACCGTCCGAACGACTGAGCTGCACATGTCTGGACCCAAGAGGAGGACCGTCCGGACGCTTCACACAGAAAAACTGAAACCGGAGGAAAATTTGCAAAAAAATATATTTCCCTAAAAATAGTTTCAGAACACGTATGTATAATCAACTGATAAAGCAGTCAAATAGCATTTCAAGAATATGCAAAGATATAATTGAGAGTTACGTTTTCAATAAGCACAAATTTCCCTGCAGATATAAATTTTAAATAGATTACTCAACTCATGCAACACGTGTGTGTATGAAAGCTTTCTCAATAAGGTATGAAGTTCGCTGATATGACTTAAAGCAACTGAATTTTCTAAATAAGAGAGAAAATCACTGATTGATCAGTGAAAAGTCAAACCTTATTTTACTAGGGCCTAGCCACCCTCACATGATAAACTCCCCCTAAGCTGCAGCACTTTTCTTTTACTTAGTCTTCTAATGACCGTCTATTTCCGCAATGATTTAGTCACTAACTGTTTCTTTACGGACAAGTTTAAGAACAGATTTATAGCACAATAAGCAGTGGATCTTTTTATTTATCCATATTTATTGATTTTTCAATGCTTTTTATCACTTTGTGTTACAACCTAGAAAGAATGCCAAAATTTATAGGTTCTAAGTTCAACTAGCGAGTTGGTCAATTTGACCATTTTATCAAAAAAAAAAATCTCTCGTAAGAATTTTCAAAAAGCAAAAAGTCAGAGAGAAAAAAATATACCTTAGGGGAGCTTTGGATAGTGTATAAAAATCATCGCATGAGAAAAGTAACTATCTATCATTAAGATGCACAAGAAGACTTAGTAGATATCAGGCATAAATTCCCAATCATATACAAGCATAGGCAATCAATGCACAATGAACTGAGATATCAGGCAAAAACACATGCAATATCTGAAAAGCTTTTTAAAAAAAATTATGCATCTTCTCCCCAATTTTTTTTTTTAAAAAAATAAAAACATGCTTCAAAGGAAAAGAAACAAAACTAAACCTAGCATGTGTGGCAAGATCAAACATGTCCTCAAGGAGAAATGATCAAAATTACCAATACATAAAAGTAACCGCCCGACGTGCTTTTTCTGTCATCCCACGTAGTACCTGCATAATTTTCTCAAGAACAAGAGAAATAGGGGAAAAAATAATAATGGTTCCTAGATTGCAAAGCAAGTAGAAATATGTTAGAAAATAATACAATGCAATCAAACCTAATGCTCTAGGATTATGAACCAAATCCTAGGCATGTGTACCCTCACCATCTAGGTGTGTCCATTCCCCCTCAAGGGGTGAACAACTTCATCCTTTCTGACCCATGCCTGCCTTCCTGGTGGTGGTTGTTGACAAGCCTTCATTTGGTGATCCATCCACTGTATCATACTCTGCATCCATATAGGCAGCTCCCTACAACATTGATCATCCTCAAGGTTCTGCGGCTTATTCATGTAGTTCCTTGATTTGTTTTTCTTGGGTTTACCATTCTGATTGGCAGGAACAAATCGTTGTTGATGCCGCTGATGCTGAGGAGCTTGATGCCGCGGGGCCTGATGCCGTTGGGCCTGATGCCGGGCCAGAGGTCTAGTTCCGAATGTAGCTTGTCTTGGCAACTCTTTCTTGACTTTTGATCTCTAAGCTTTGAAAAGGGAGCACTGAGGTCAGATGTGACCACTTAACCCACAGTGGTGGCATATAGGAGGTCTTCTAATAATATGAGGCTTCTGAGTGACTATTGCACTAGCCGAACATCCCCATCAATGACTTCCTTTCCTTTATCTAGGCCGACGGATGGAGGCTCGGGAACTGTGGGCTTGACAAATACAATCCTAGAAGTATAGGGGATATCAGAGGAAGAAGCTACATACCCGAGTCCAGTCTTGTCTGTTGGGCTTTTCTGAATTGACAGCATATGGGTTAGCTTCTCATCAGTGACCCTCTCCAACTATAGTTGTGTCTCCAGTAGCTTTTCCTCTAGATCCTGAATCTTGAGCAGCAAGGAACTCTTCTCTTTCTGGAGACTGTTCAGCTCATGGATGTGTTGCTTATGAGTCTCCCTCAACTTCTTGAACTCTACATAGAGGATGTTATAAGCCTCTTTGACTCTTTGAGTTCTTCCCCATCTTCATCACTGTGCTTAGAGTAGTAGGATTGAGAATCCTCATAATCTTCATGTGGAGCCACAAAGGCTAGAAATTGATCTTGAGCAGGAGTTTCTTAATCTTCTGACTCATCACTGAGAGTCGCATTGTAGGCCTTCCTTTTACCCTGCTTGAGATTCCCACAATCAGCCCGTATATGCCCAAAGCTTGAGCATTCAAAACATATGGGGCCTATTGGGTCTTTCTTCTCAGCTTCTTTAGGCTCAGATTCTCTGGGGGCTTTCTTCATTCTTTCGGAGAATTTCTTCTTGAATTTATCATTCTTCATTAATCTCCCAAAAATTTTGCCCAACATTGCCACAGCATCTTCTTCATTGTCAGAGTCCTCTTCATATGTGACTCTAGCCTTTTTCTTAGATGCCTTGAGGGCAATAGTCTTTACCTTCTTGACTAGAGGCAGGGAAAGCTCATATGTTTGAAGAGATCCTACCAACTCTTCAATCTTCATCTCCTCTAGATCCTTGCTTTCTTCAATGGTAGTCACCTTAATTCTGAAACGCTCAAGCAAAGATCTTAGAATTTTTGGATGAGCTTTACATCCGAGACGGTCTTCCTGAGACTCACCTTCGAGTTTCTCAGGTCACTCATCTTAGTGTAAAACTCTCTGAATGTCTCATCTTCAAGCATCTTAATCTCTTCAAATCTATAAATCAACATTTGGAGCTTGGCAGATTTAACAAGTTGTGTGCCATCATATGTTATTTCTAAGATTTGCCATGCTTCTTGAGCGATTTCACAGTTTGAAATTTTAGCAAATTCAGATAGTGAAAGAGTTTGACAAAGAGCATGGAGGGCTTTATCGTTAGCAAGTCATGTGTTTCTTGCCGGAATCAGTTCGAGAATTGCATCCTTTGGTTTAGTCCAACTAGATTCAACAATTTGCCAACAATCAACGGATTTTAAAAAGAAATGCATGCGAACTTTCCAATAGCCATAGTTCGTAAATCAAAGGCAAGAACAGTATTAAGATTTTGAGACAGCAAAAAAAAATGAGTAGAAGTCAAAACGATTACACTTAAGAAATAAACCTAACCAGAGTGTACCAAGCTCTGATACCAATTGAAAAATAGAATGACTTATAATTTAACCGTGTGTGTGTGCAACGTGTAACAAAATAATGTAAATGCAGAATTTAAAAAATACAATTATTTTGTTAACGAAGTGAAAACTCAATTAAGAGAAAAACCACTCCGGGGCAGCCAAACCCAGGAAATTCACTATCAGAAGACAAAGATAGTACATAGATAGTAACACTCACATACCTGATACATAGATTGTATCTAGCACTCTGACACGTAACCCAACGTGAACGCCTCCCAACCAAGTCTCCTACTTGAAGGGGTCTTTTATGGATTCCTTTACCTCAGGGCTCCTCCCAAAGATAGACTTCAATAACGAGCACAACAAGAGCATACAACAGTAAAGGCTTGAGAGCTAGCGGATCTTCACAAATTCTCCCTAAAATATACTCTCTAAGCTATGAAGAATTCAATACCGAATTCTGTAAATTACACATGTCTAGAGGCCTCTATTTACAGGCTAAAAAGACCTAAATCGAGTCTATCTCTGATTTTTCTAGGCAACGTCTAGACGCAAGCTGAGGCCATCTGGACAGACAACTGTGCAACCGACTTTCCATAACGCGCTACACGCAATACTATATCAGGGCCGCATCCGAACGGTGTTGCCCTAGCATCCGAACGGTTTCACTTCTGTTGTATGTAATTTCCAAAATAAGGATTGGCATCCGAACAGTGTTGCCCTAACATCCAAACTGTTGCAATTCTTCTCCACGTCTTGCCTTATCAAGGATAGCATTCGGACAGTATTGCCCTATCGTCTGAACGGATGCAGCTGTCTTCCCATATTTGTGTTTGAGAAGGAAATTTGATTTCTTGTCGAACACTGATGAGCATCCGAATGGATGCAACCTTGAACAGTTTGAAACTTCTGGAACTGATGGGCGTCCGGACGCATGACTGGGCCGTCCAGACTGAAGCTTGGGATCCAACTTCTCTGACTTGGAATCTACAGAGAATCTTCTTTGAACTTCTTAAAGCACATTTCTAAAACGAAGACTCTTAAATAACCAGCATCCCTGATTATGTAGCAACATTACATAATAGTGATTTTGTCAAACAAAATGCAGTCAATCATAAACTATCACAAGAGTCAGCTGAGCCAGCCAGGGCCCAGGACAAGCTTGT